>JAJNNQ010000019.1:10252500-10852500 GCA_027886175.1 Phylloscopus collybita | reverse complement strand
ACCCCCACAGCCCACATGAAACCTGGCAGAGATCAGTCTCCAACCTCCACAGAAGGGCATGCAAAAACACTTTGCCTAAATAAAAAAAGCTTGCAGTTCTGAGAAAGCATTTATGCAGAGCAGGAATTGAGAAACCCTGTGTCTGCTAATGCTCCAGTGACAGATTACAGCTGTAGATAAAACCCTCTTGCCATTGCTGGTGACAGCACTCAGGGCCAGGTTCAAATAGCCAGAGGGACTCTTCAAATGAACGATGCCATTAAGCTGAACCTGGGGAGGATTCTAGAGAATGCTGGATTATTTTCCAAGTATCCTGCATGAAGTGAAACACTCCATCTCTCAAAGCAGGGAATCAAGGTCCAAAACCTGCAAAGCTCAGGAAAAGAGTTAATAGAGCACAAACTTGAGGTGAGATATTTGTCATATTTGCACGTCCCAACTGCCCAGCAATAATTCTGACTTTCCATTTCCCAGGTGAAGCACATCAGTCCCTCCAGTCACTGACTAAACCCCCAGAGCTCAAGCACAGGGCTAGCCCAGAACAGTCCTCAGGCAGTTCCTCTGCACAAACTCAAAGTAACAAATTTGCCTGGAGAATCCACTGCCTACATCAGTAACACCAATTCCACCTCTGTTAGTCAGAAAGCATTGAAGAAAAAAGTGACATGTAATAAAGAGCCCTTTTAAGCTGTCAATTCGTTGCCATCCATCAAGAATTCCACGCCGTGGCATCACCTGGAAAAACAACCCAGCACCACAGGAACCACAGTGAAAAGATACCAGCCAGAGCTCTGGGAAGCAAGACCTGTTCAAAGTTGGCTGCTTTTCTCCAGCTTCTCATTTCTGAGCTTGACTCCACTAATGAAATATCTTTTCAGCTGGGTCTGACTTGTGGCAGCTAGAGGAGATACGTGGAGGGGAGTTTTGTATCAAGTAGAGCCACAACAGCGTTGTCAAAGTTTTTGTGGCAGAAGTGCACATTTCTGATGTGATTTCTTATTTTAATAAACTTCAATAAAGAGTAGTGAGTCTCCTAAATTGCATCCACATGACACAGGGAGATTACAGCAGGCTGGAACCTCTACCAGCTCAGGACACCCCTGGAGGAATTGTGCTCTTCTCAACCACTCTTCCCTGATCAGAAGAAGAGGACAATGGATTTATTGTCCAATGATGCAACTTAAAATGAAAATGTGCTTTTTCAATATTCACAAACTGCCTTAAAAACATCATTTCAGTTTTGAAAATTTCTCCCCAGAATGACAAAAACCAGGCTTTGAGCCAAAGAGTAAAGCTCTTAACATAAAACTTCAATAAAGAACAAAGACTATCTATATCACCTCTCCAAGGTATTTCCAGCATTCCCCAGAAAGGGCTTGCTGTGGCTATTAGCTGACTAGTTACACTGTAGTTTTAGAGACTCATTACAGTGCTCTACAATTATTGCCAACTCATCCCAAATTACTGGCTTCTCTGAGCCTGGGTGGTGCAAACAGCATTTAGGAGACAAAGACATGACAGTGTCAGGCTAATGCAAGACCAGTAACTTCTCAGTCTGTGAAAGAGCACAGCCAAATGTGTGATCACTCCCCAACACCAGCCTCCTCGGGTCACTCCATTCATTCAGCAGGAGGATGAATCAGAGGTCTTGAATGGGTGTGGCTGAAGGCTCTGAGCTGACACTAAACCTTTCAAAGCAGCAATATTCGTGTAAAAGTAACCCTCAGTCCTCCTGCCAATGCTTGCTCGCATCCCAAGCCCTCCCCTCAAAACAAGTCACCTGCAGCTTTCCTGGTAGCTGGCAAGGGAGCTGCAGGTGAAATTTTGGGCAAGGGGAATTCAAAGCTGGTTTAATGAAAGATGAAAATTAAGTGGGTTGTTGTTGTTTTCTTTCAGAAGTGCTAAAAAAAAAAAACCCAAAAAAACCCTAAGCTGGTTCATGCCGTGCTACTGTTGGAGTTCAAGTGATGTGGAATAGAACAACCAGTGCAGATGACTGAAACAAAGCAGTAGAATTAAATCATAGAGAATAGCCTAGGACACCCCAGGGCAAACTGATCCTTTGGGTTTATCAACATCAGCTACAGGGCTAAAACCATTCCTTCAAAACACCTCCAATCACCTCCTCTGCCACACAGCCACCCCATCCCCCGGGTTAGGTACCCCTGAGCATAATTACTTGTGGGAAAAGGGCAGAGAAGCTCCAGAGCAGGAGGTCACTGCAAACCCAGCTGCCTCCAGCACTGCCAGGTACCACCACCAGGTACCAACCCAGCACCACTGCAGTCACACAGCAGCTCAGAAATGGCTTTCAACTCCTCAGATAGCCTTTAAGTTTCAAGCTAACCCAAAGGGCATCAAAGCATCCAAGCTCCTACTCCCACACCTCAGCATTCCTCAGGCACAGCCCAGCTGCCCAGTCCACCCCACAGAGCCCCCTGAGGGGCCTCAGAACCACTCCAACATATTTATTTGCAGAGAACCGATGAGTTAAGGTTGTACCACCTCATGATAACTCCATCAGCCACACTCTCAGTTATAAGTCCCTTGTGTCCTACCTTGCAGTTCCATGCATGGCTGACCTCATCCCTCCCAAAGTGGGGATCAGCAGTGGGTCAGAACCCACAGGTGAGAGGTCCAGGAGAGCTGGAGCAGCCACAACTCCACTCTCATCCATCCTGGAGCTTTATAAACCCTCCCCAACACCATCTCCCTTTCCCCACCCTTGCTGGGTTAAGGATAACAAGCCCTTCACTCAACCTTCTGGGCTCACATCCATCCCATCCTGCAGATGCTTCCTGCCCAGTGGAGAAGGAGCCTGCTCTGCCAGGCAGTATGTGGCAGCTTCTCATCTTGCTGCCTTGTCACCCCAGAGATCTCTCTGGTGACCCAATGGGCAAAGTAATCTCAGATCCAGCAGGCTGGGCAGGCTTGTAGTGCAGGCAGAAAATAGAAAACACGTGGTTTTGGGTTTTTTGGGGGGTTTTTTGGGTTTTTTTGGTGTTTTTGTGTTTTGTTGTTGTTGTTGTTGTTTTTTGTTTTGTGTGTGTTTTGTTGTTGGTGGTTTTTTGTTTGTTTGGTTTTTTGTGTTTGGTTTTTTTTGTTTGTTTGGTTGGGTTTGGGGTTTTTGGTTTGGTTTTTGTTTGTTTGTTTGGTTTTGTTTGTTTTGTTTTGTTGGGGTGTTTTGGGGTTTGTTTTGTTTTGTTTTGTTTTGTTTTGTTTTTTAAGGCAGCTACAAAGGACACCAAAGCCATGATAACTTCTGGTGTCTCAGCTCCATGGACATCTTTCCAAGGCAGGTCTCAGCCTCCAGCACACAGAAGGATGGTGGCTGTTAGTCGCAGTTTCCCCCTCTGCAGCCCAGGAGGGGAGGTTAAACACCAGCAAGACCTTATCTTTAGCCAAGCAGCCATTTTGGGTCTCATGCAGGGTGCCAGCAGCCTGCTGATGAATAAGGGAGTGCTTCTCCTTGGCAAGGCTTTCCATCATGTTAAATGAAGGCTTGACAGCTTTGCTGTGTGCAGCCTGCCCTGCATGGTGACTTCAGCAAGGGGAGAGCAGCAGCTCCACGTCCAGGGTCATGGGTCTGTGTTGGCAGCAGCAAAAACAATGGCCCAAGGACTCGGAGAAAGGAGAGCAGAAAAGTTCAGATAAAGGTAGGGGGAATTGCTGAGTCTAATTAGAAGGAAAAAATTGGGGGTAAAGGGTCTAAATTATCAAATTAAGTGACCCTCGCTGCTGCAGTACTTCTCTGTCTTTTTATCATCTCACATCTGACAGGAAGCAAATCTTTGGGCGTATTTATTGTCTGGGTGCATTTGATACATTCGACCTCACAGCTCCACTGTGTCCATTCTCCTCCAGGTTTAGGGGGAAACACTCAGGCTAGAGGGTATTACCCAGCTCGGGGTGGTGTTTGTGCCCCTTGGAAGGCGCACAGCATGCAGGGGTGGGGCAGCTTCTTGAGAAAGGACTAAAGAGCAAAACATGTGCACCCAGAAATTGGCTGAGTTGGGACTGAGGAGCCAGCAGAGAGATGTGGCCTGCTCTGGGGGTGCATGGTGGGAGAGGGCCGTGGGTTACTGAACCCATTTATTTCATAAGTTAGTGGCTCCAGTGTGCAGTCCAATAAATGCTGGCTTTTACTTTTTAAAGCCTGATGAGAGTTCTGATGTGTTCACAATTAAGGAAATGTTTAAACAGCTCACCCCAAAATCCCTAAAGCTTTGTCTAAGAGTCTCATAATATTCCTTCTTTCCCCAGGTACCTATCCCAAATTCCCACCTTGGTTGGCACTTCCTCCCTCTGCATTCGCCCTTCTCCTCTACTTTCTGTCCTTACCACCAGCAGTGTTGCAGAACCAGCACAAGCACAGTGAATACAGCTTGCTTCAGCTTTGGGAAACAGAATTGCATTTTTTATTTTATCATCCCCTCAACCCAAGTGCTGCAGAAGTTCACATCAAACCCTGTTACCCTCGTTGCTGTTCTCTTGGCACACTCTAAACACCAGTTAGGCAGCCCTGGCTCACGGGAGCTGACAGCTAAACTGGTGGTGTGACACAGCACAACCTACCCATGAGAAGAGAAAAACATTTTTATTTGCAAATAATGTTTATCAGAAGACTTCTCAAGGCCACGTGCAACACGAGTTTTCTGCAGCCCTTCACAGACTCAGCCAAGGGTACCCTGTGCTGTGTGTGGGTACAGGAGATCCACTGCCAGTCACGACCACTGCTCCACCTTCCAGGAATGTACCTTCTGTGGTCCCCAGCTTGTGAAGGGTTCTGCACGAAGATGAGCACACAATTCGTCCTAAATGTAGAAATCACACCTACAGGGGGGATAAATAGCTTTCTGACAAGTAGACAGAAGCTAATTGAAGACTTTCACTAAAATTGCATGGTAGCAAAAGGTAAAAGTTTAATGCAAAGGCAGCTATAAGATAATAGAGGAGAGAGATAAGTGTTGGCTCTGCTTGTTGCATAGACTATGTTTGTTCCAAGAAAAGTTAAGCAAAAAGTTCACCTCCCAGAGAAGAATATTAATCTCTGTTAACTTTTATTCCCACTGCTAATATGCATATGTGTCATCGAATTCTGGCATCATTCCTTCCTTTTAAAAATATTTAGATGATGTCTTAACTTTTCTAAATTCCTTCATGAGGGAAGAATGGATAAGATACAATGCTGCCGAGCTGTGTTACTCAGATATTCTTTTTATTATTCATTACATAAAGCTGTTGAACTAGGAAGTTGATTATTATTCTGTGGGAACAGAGACAGTTTGGACAGCTAGATTGGTACCACTAGAAACAAAACAAGACCAAAGCAAAAGGAAAAATCTGTAGCAGCAAAACAAAGACAATCTTTTGCTAGGTCAGCTCCTGTGCATTGCCTTAGGGAAAATAGATGCCTCTGTTGATTTTGCAACTTTTACTCCTCGGCTCAGGAGGAGGCATCTGGGAGGAAATTACGGATGGTTTCGCTTGGAGGAAGTTTAATTTTCAAACTGCTCTGCCCACATGAGCTTTGCACAGAAGGTCTCTCAGGGCCTCCTTTTGTTTCTCGTGGATGGGGGGAGTGTTCAACAAGCAGCTCCTCAGGATGGGGTGGTGCAAGATAATCAGGCAAACAAACTCACTCCTCATGTCTCAGGCTAGGAGGAGATTCCAAGCCTGAATAAACTATTTCAGTTCATTACTTGGCACTTTAATCATAAACTGGTGGCTTTGCATCCAAGATCTGGCCAGACTCACTGAAATGAATCTTTTTTTTGACTTTATATTTGTTAATGCCTTTCTTCCTCCAGTGATGGAATTTTAAAAAAAAGGTCATTCATAATTTTCACTGCTGCTTGGTGATCAATACAGAAGTGTCAAAGAGGTGTCTGGCAAGACGTGTCTGAATCCTCCAGAGTATTTGCTGTGCTGAACTCAGAATAACACAGCAGTGCTGTGCCCTGCACATGAGAACATTCCCATTACCAGAATGTCTTGGATTGTGGAACCAAAAATGTGTATTCTGTTTCATCTGCTGAAAGCAGTTGGGGAGATGTTTATCTCTTGTAACTCTGGGAGGAGGGAGGCAGGTGCCTTTTGATAATGGGCCAGCTATTCAAACCAGGTGGGGCAGTGTTTCTTATCCCTTTTCACAATGGGCCATTAAGACTCCCCAAAGCAGTACATCCACAATACCCTCCTCAAACTATACCCTCCCCAAAGCAGTACATCCACATTCCATTGTGAGATGCTCCACCCAGTGGGGGGAGCCAACCATTCCTACCTGGATAAAACTGAGACATAGGAACACAAGGTATCCAGCTTCACCCGATTCCTGGAGGAAGACTGGATCCTTCTCACCCACTGGACCCTTTTGGACAAAATCATCTCTACTCCACCAGAACCACATCTGCCACTCCAGGAGGACTCACTTTTGGACTGCTTCCAACATCCTGACCAACAGGGTGTCAGGTTGTAGCTCTGACTCTGTCAGGGTTCTCAAAAATTGTTGTTTGTTGGTTTGGTTGGGTGGTTTTGTCTTCTACTACATTTGTATTGTTAGTATTCCTAGTAAAGAACTGTTGTTCCTATTCCCAAATCTTTGCCTGAAAGCGGGGGTGAGGGTGAGGGGTTTACATTCTCCATTCCAAGGGAAACTCCAGCTTTCCCTGGCAGACACCTGTCTTTCCAAACCAAGACACACAGGAATGGAGAGATGCTGACAATCTCAAAGTATCAGGAGCACATGGCTGTGCACATGAAGAACTCACAGACCCTCAGCACTGAATGTTTGCTCCTCACTGGCAGTTTATTTGGTCTTCAAAGAGTTCTCGTTGGATTCCCCACTGGTAAACTCCACTGGCCAAGTTTTATCAGGCACTGCCAGATGGTAGTTTTTCAAGAAAGGTCCTCTGACTGCCTGGGGAGTGGGAGTTGCCATGTCCTCACTAACCTCTTGCACAGCATAACTCAGCATTACAGTTTGTGGCTGATCTAGGATCATTAGACCAAAATTCTTGATCTATTATTAGCAGAGCATTTCAAAATGCTCAGCAGTCCTGAGAAACTCTTTCAAAAAGGTCTCTTCTTTTACACAAGTTTCTGGCAGGGGAGAGAGAATAGTCCCTGATAAAACTGCAGAACAATAGGACACTGCTGTAGGAGTAAGAACTGTTTGTATGTATCCCTTCCTCTGGATGTTTGTCGATATTTTTCACTGCTTAAATATGAATTGATGGCTTGTGTGCAGTGTTTCTTTGGGGGATCTGCCAATGCAGTAATGAAATGGGTGTTCTGCCTGGCCAACAGCAATTACTGTCCCCTCTGCCTCCTGCCTTCACAGCCTGGGAGTCAGTCTTCATTTCTGCCAGTGGCACGGAAATTGCCTGTCCAGCATGACAGGTTTGTTCCTCTCTCTATGACCTGTCACACAGCTGGGCAGCCTCTGGAGGCTCAGGTTTGCACAGCACTGGTTTGGGTTTCTTGCCAATTAAAAAAAAAAAAAAAAAAAAAAAAAAAAAAAAAATCCTCACAAACAACAAAAAAAATTCTCAAACACCAGGTGGCTGGAGAAGGCAGAAGGGCAGGTGGACTTTCAGCTGAGCAGTTTGTGAGGCTGTGCCAGCTCCTATGCCAGCCCCAGCAGGACCCCAGCACCTGCACACCAGGCTGGAGGTATCAGCCACTGCAGTGGGGGGAGGGCAGCAGAAAAAACACAGTGAGGAGCTCAGAAACCAGCCAGGGAGAGAGGAAGGAATGGGAGTAGCTGGGAGAGCTGTGGCACTCCAGTGTCCCCAGCACAGCCAGCGCAGTTTGCAGTGTCCATGCTCCAGGCTGGCATCGTGTGCGTGCTCAGCAGAGAACAGAGCCTCAGCTCTGAGCCCTGGCACTTGGCACAGGCTGATGTGGATATCCAGCTCCCAGGTGGCTCAGGGGGTCCAGCACAAGCTCTGGATAAGATTATGAAGGATCATGCAGGCCTAACTTTTCTATCGTGGCAGGATTACATGATTTAGGGTATGTAAGAGAAAACCACACAAAAAGCTACACATGGGTTAGGTCAGGCAGCAAAGCCTCTGATGGGACCTCAGGGGACTCTGCCTACCAGAACAAAGGAGCCCTCACGCTGGCCAGGCTTCTCTAGCCCTCTTCTGCTAAAGGAAAGGCAGCAGAGTCTTGTTCCCTCTGTGTTTCCTTCCTTTGCACGTCTCTGTCTTTAAGATGTAACCTGGACATCACAGAAGCAGAATAGACATTCAGCTTTGCTCTCCACCACAGCCTGGAGAAAAATTGGTGTTACATCAGAGTTAATCTAGAGCACCACAGGTGATGAGAGGCCTTCAATTTTCAGGTCTAATCAAAATACAAATTTTTGCAGAACTCTGGATGCTGTCTCTTTAGTAGTTTTGGAAACCTCCATGCAGCCACTGCCTACTCTCAGAATCAGAAAGCATTAAAATCATTCCAGTAAAATGAGAAATCTCCTAAAACATTCTACTGTGCCTTGAAATTATATCAACTGTGATAAATGCTGGAAAAGTTTGGTTCCTTTCCCACCACTTTTCATTTTTATGCTCTTCCCATTCCAAGTGGCCCAAGGAAGAAAGCTGTGAAGTTTTTATTCCTCAAGGTGCTTTCAGCAAGGCTGAAAGGGAAATCCAGTGACAAAGGCTATGCCTGAAGTGTGTCCAACCAAGAAGACTTCAGCTAATCAGTGAGATTATTTTGAAGTGCTCAGCCAAATTGAATCTGGAACTTTAATCTGGTTTTAGCACATCCCCAAAACCTCACATAGCAATGACACAAACATGACACAGTGCATCCTGTTGCTGTCTTCCTGCTTGATTGATGATTAAAAAAAGCATCAGATCTATGTGGCAGGTTTTGAATGTTGATTTCTGTAGGAACTTTAAGAAAAAAATTCAAAGTTTGTGGGGAAAAAAACCCTTGGAAAAGCCTGTTCATTGAAATGTTCCCTAAAGTGTATTTTTTGCCTATTTTGTTATGGTTCTTTTCCCCCCAGCAGTGGCAACAGTGAACGCAGCATGGACAGACTAGAATGGGAAAGTGGAGAAAAGTTATTTTATTCACAGAGGATCTAATCCCTGTCCTGCTGCAATCAGCAGCTCTGTTGAAGTTGATTGCCTCCAAAATTAAATTTAAGCCCAGGAACTCTGGGAACGTGTGTTCCATGTCCTAGCTGGGAGGGAACAGCAAAGGATGGGTGGACAAGGAGGGGAGTTTTGCTTTGTAATAAACACCAGCTTTAGGTGTTTAAGGAGAACGTCAGTGGCCACCAGGGGCTGAAGGACAAGGGGGTGACACAGGACCAGGGTGTCACTGGGGGCTTCTGGGCCAGACCTGTGAGAGTGGATGAGGGAGAGGAGAAATCAGCATGGCTTGGTCCCCATCACTTCCTTATTCTCCATCTCATTTTCTCTTATTCATTTGTGTCATTACTGTGTTCTTTTGTCCTCCATGCTAATTTGTTATTCTATTATCTGTGGAGATGGCTTCACAACACAATTAAGGAAAAGAAATCAACACTCCCAACCTGCTCGGTTGTACTAGCTCTGCTAACTGTCTTTTGAAAATCTGTATTTAATTAAAATGGAACATTAGGATGTTTTGGAAGGTTGCAAGACTGTTCTCCTATCCACTGAACTGTTTATTGATCTTTTCAGATTGCCTGCATTTATAGCGGTTTTTGATGCATTATGTTTTGTGCTTATGTCAGAATCAAAATAAAAATGGATGGATAAAAAGAGAAAAAAGAAATCCCAGATTTTCTTATTTTTCTCCAAAAAGTAACAGGTATTTACAAACTGCAGTCTTTTTATTTTTATCAGAATAAGAAAGGAAATTTCCTGCGCACAAATAACAAAAAAAAAAGACCTTTGATATTTCTTTGTCCCAGAGATTAATTTGTCCTGTTTAATTATGGAATTAGTATTCTTTATTGTGACATTTTTATCTTTTTTTTTTTCTTTTCAGAGCTGTTCTACCTTCATGCTATGAAATGACTGATTGAATTTATTCCCTGTGCACCAAATAAATGCTACTCCGACTCCACGGGCATTATTTGTGCTGGAAATAATTGTTGGAAATTTTTGAAAAGCCACATTCTCCACTGACTAGTGGAGAACATAAACTCAGGATCTTAAACAATTTCATGAACATACACTGATCTGGGGTTTTCTTTCCCTTTTTTTTTTTTTTTTTTTTTTTTTTTTTTTTTTTTTTTTTTGCAGCCAGTGAGCAAACAGCCCTGCAGTACCTAAAAATATCAACTTTTGGGTCGAGGAGGACTTCATAGTTCCTCCATTTCCTGGTGTCAATCTGGGATTGGTGCAATTTTGCTGCTGCTCCTGCCCTGGGTCAGCTCAGGCTTCCTCACAGCAACCCAGTGATGTCTCACAGGATGACCCAGGGGAAATTTTCTTTATCGGGGCCAGCCAGGTGATGAGCTCTGCTCACATCCATCCCAGAACCCTGAAAGTGAGACTCTCTGTTCTTTGGTCAATCACTCATGTTTTTTACAGCCAACCTCACAGCAGATTCCATAGGAAGTTCAGGGCATCAAGCCAAGGCTATTAAATGTAAATACAGTAGTGTTTCTTTTCCACTGCTGTCTAATTGCCTTTGCTCCCAGGGAAGGCAGCTGATGTGAGGAGGGATCCTCTACCAGGAAATAAAATGGGTGTAAATCTAGACTAATAAACTTTTTCAGAGGCCTCAATTCATAACACAATGCTGCAAAAGAAAGAGTTCATCCAAGAGTTAGGAGCCCAGCTAATACTTGCCCTTCCTGGAAATGAGCACACTGGGTTACAGTCTGCTCCTGCAGGGGTTTTATTTAAGAGCAACAACATCGAAAGGGAAAATCTACATATTTACTGATATAAATCTATAGTGGGGAGAGATTCTGCCCCCCAGTGGGGCTATTCAGTGATAAAATGTGCAGTGCTGGAAACCAGGAGATGCCTTTGCAGCTCTGCAGCACTGGGCTGCTTCTTTCAGCCCAGGGAGTCCTGCTGGGGTGGGATAGAGGTTCCTGGAGAGAAGTCCTCAGCAAATCCTGCTCCCACTGCCAGTGAGCATAGAATGAATTGGATTGGAAGGAATCTTAAACCTCATCTCATTCCAACCCCCCTGCCATGGGCAGGGGCACCTTCCAGCAGAGCAGGTTGCTCCAAGCACTATCCTGCCTTGACTTTGGACACTTCCAGTGCCTAAATTGCTTGCTGAGTAACAAAGCCAAGTGAGATTTGTGCCTTGAACCCCAAGAAACAAATGAAGACGGTGAATCTGAAAATATTTCTGTGCAGGAGGAGTAACTACCAAAAGCAGAGGGTTCTCTGAGCTCCAGTGCTCCTTACACACTTCTCTTTGCTCCACCACAGACTCAGTAGTGAGTATAAGTGAAATACTCAACTTGAGGCAGAGAGAAGTTTCCAATAAACAACTTTATTTCCCTGTAAATCTAGGCTTTAAAAAAAAAAAAAAAAGTATAAATAAGTCTCTGCAACAACATACAGTTACCAGCTATAAAAATAAATAAACAGTCCAGGCCATGAGGAGCCTTGCTCTCTGACACTCTGTCACTTCTCAGTGGTGCTTGTGACTTCACCTTCAGACCTTCTTTGCATCTTTGAATTCTGTTGGGTTTTCTCTGCAAACTGTGTTTGACATCTCTCTTGATGGATGTACTATGAAAAAAACCATTTCATTGTTTTAAGGTATTCTAGAAAGCCTGTCTCAGTTCTTTTTAAAATTCATATATATACATGCAGTTGCATGGTGAGTAAAGGTTTCCTCTAAGTAGGTCTGAAGATCCTTAAAATTCATGAGCCTTTTTCTGAGGCAAGTCTCAGGTGCATCCCCATCCCTATTTCAATATTTTATGGCTTGGCCCCTATGTTTTTTTGCTTCTGAGTTGATGTTTGTTCTTGAAATTGCTGAATTGCCAGCTCGATCCTGCTAAATGAGCTGTTCACCTGAATCAAAATTGTTGGCCATCTGGCATGGTGTTTGAAAAAAGAACCCAGGTTGGGTATGTGAATAACAATCCTGATCCTCCCCCCGGCCTCCAATGAGGCAGAAAAAGATCCACTGTCAGGGAGATGACTGAGGAAGGTTGTTATCTGCATTAGTGATGGGCTGTGATTAGCACGTCCTCCAGGCTCCCTCCCTGCTCCCTTTGGCAGATGCTCTTCTGTGGGAAAGCACCAGCCTCTGGCTGCATCTCCTGGGAGATGCTGCAGCTCCCCGGGGCAGGAGGACCGAGAGCTGCAGGTGCTTTACCGCCCCCCCACCAGTGACTCCAGAGCTCGTGGAGTGGAGGCATCAAGAGCACCTGTAGCTCTGATGTTTGCAGTGTGTTACAGTCCCTGGCGTGGGGACTGCAGGCAGCAGCTCTTACCCAGCCAAGTCCTTTGCCAAATCTTTTCTTTGCTCCTGAAGATTTTCATAATAAACACTCTTCTGAGGCCACTCTGAATTTGCTAAAGGAAAAATCTTTTCATTAGAGAGCCACACTGAATGTCTGAGATAATAATAATTGGAGGCTATTTACAGCAAGAGAATGAGAAGGGGAGGTAGAGTTTTGTCATGTCCGGTGTGTACTCCACTGCTTTTCACCAGAACGCATCTGACAGGAGAAAAATTGGCATGCAAATCTATATTTTATGTTGCAGTGCAGCCGGTACATGCATTTCCCCCCCGCCAGAAAGCAGTTCTCAGTGATCCCTTTAATACTTAGAAATGGAGGGGAAGGAGAACTGCTTGGGAAACTCAGCATGAGATTTCTAGTCACAAGATCCCACAACAATCTTCATCTCTTCCAGTTTGAAATTAAGGAGACCATGCACTGGTTTATTTTTGGCCATGTAAAAAGTTATAGGAAGTGAAGACAGACACACAGAGAAAGGGAAAAAAAAAAGAAAAAAGAAAAAAAAGAAAAAAAAAAAAGATAAAGGTCAAAGAATTCCCGCACTTGGTTCGTATAGACACAGTCTCAAAAATTCAGCAAAAATGTACAAAATGTTTACACAACTGAATGCCTGCTACATCAAGACCTGTTGTAGTTACTCCTTCCAGCGTTACCTGTTGGATATAATGAGTTAATAAAACTGGAAATGGCCATCCATCACAGAGATTATACTGGTTTGAATAAGCCCTTTGAATCCAACTCAGAAACTACAGACAACAGCAAAGGGAGCCATGCAGAAAGCAAGTACAGAAATGGCCTCTCTCTTCTTCCCACTTTGGCTACCCACTTGGTAAATGAATCTCACTGCATCCAATCTCATGAAAAGCTATGTGTCCCTGGAGTCACTCCTAAAACATGTCAGAAGCATCTATCTCCTTGTTAATCTGAAATTCTGCATCCATAAAAAAGTCAGCATCTCATTCAGATAAACCAGCCTGAGCATTCTGCTTCCTCTTCTTGTTCCCTATTTATTTTTCAGGTAACAAGTAAGAGCACAAAAAATCTTGCTCTAACAGTCTTCTGAGACAGCTGCTGAAACAGAGCTGAAATATTCAGATTGTGTTTCTGGAGGTTTCTTTTCCTCATTGCTGTGGTTTTCTGCATGTCTCCCTCCACTAATTCTCTAATTGTCAGTGCCCTCTCGCCTGACTCGCAGGTTACTGGGCTGGAACAAAACTCTGACTCCAGCAGAAGAGAAATAGAAAAAGAGAGAGCCAGGAGCCAGAGACAGAGACTCTAAATGCTGCTATGAATTTTCTCCTTTCATCTGGACAAAAACTCAGGGTGTAGCAGCCCCCTGACTGGTCTGGCAATTGAGTGTAGGAGCCTGAGGAGTCCCTCTGCCTTCGCTGGGTTAATTGTGGGATTCGTTGCTTCACTTGCTCATAGGGAGGGATGTTTGGCTGCATAACTGCTGTTCCCTGTGGCTGCAAGGTGCAAGGAGACAGCAAGGAGGTGTGGAGTGGGTAAGGAGCAGAGTGCCCACCCACACACCCACTCCTGAGGAGAGCTGCAGGAACAGGCTGGCAGCTGCTGGCTGACAGCAGGGAGGGAGCTGGAGCTGAGTCCTGGCTATGTCACAGCTCCTGCTGGAGGGAGGCACGTCGTGGTCCAGGCCAGAGGGAGCAGCACCACCCGGGGTTCACTGTTCTGGGCAAAACAGGCCTCTTTATTGCACTTCACAGAATCTCACAGGTAAAACTTAGCTCTTTGTTGTCCCTTAGATACTACCATGAATGAAAGAGAGGACCTTGCCCCCTGTCCAACACCTTGGAGTCGCATCCCCCATCCTGTTTCACAAAATTCAAGGGAATCTGCAGTGCTAAGGGCTCCCTCTGTCTCCTTCTTCCAATTATTTCTGGGAAAGAGACAGATTTTGTTCCAAAAGGTGACTTACAGCAGCAGTCAGTGCAAAGGACGCTTGACTAGGTGTCAAGCATGCTGCACAGAAACACTTCAGAATGCTTTAATAAAAAAGAACCACAGTGAGATGTATTTTGCTTGGTGAAAAGAAACAATCTATGCAGCGATTTTTGAGTGGGTTTGTGGCTTTGTCTGATAAGGGCACCACTGCTGATAATGCCCTCCTGATGCTACTTAGCTGTAAGCAGCCAGTATAAGGCTAATCTAGACAAAGAGAAGATGCAGCTGTTGTAGAGGAAATTGCAGCATCTCCTTTCCCCTTCAGTTATAAAATAGTCCATAATGGTGAGAGGATATAAAGAGCCAAGAAGTGAAAATATTGTTGATACATTATGTTGTTTTATCCAGGAACAGCTGGCAGATTCTTCTGATATTTGTGGCTTGTTTATTTTTGTTTGTTTGTTTTGAGTTTTTTGTTTTGGTGTTTGTTTGTTTGTTTTGTTGTTCTTTTTGTTTTGTTGTTTTGGGGTTTTTTTGTGTGTGTGGTTTTGGGGTTTTTGTTGTTTTGTTTTGTCTGAGTAAATAGTGGCTTCATGGAGAAAGGAAAGGGATCTCTTCCTACCTATTGTGTCTTGTCATGCTGTGTACAGGACACATGGAGAGCTTCCCTAATTCTCTTTCACACTGCCTGTGGCGACTCTGATTGGCTGGTGACAGTGCATCCCAAATTTCCTCCACTAAATGTCCAAACTGAAGAATAGAAGGCTCCAGGGAAAACTTACAGCAGCCTTCCAGTACCTTAAGGAGCTACAGGAAAGCTGGAGAGGAACTTCTGACATGGACATGTAGTGATAGGACATGGGGGAATGGCTTTAAAATGAAGGAGGCCCGATGTAGGTGGATATAAAGAAGACAATTTTTGCAGTGTTTTGCTGTGAGGGTAGTAAAGCACTGTCACAGGCTGCCCAGAGTGGTGTGGATGCCCCATCCCTGGGAACAATCCCAGGCCAGGTGGGACAGGGCTCTGGGTAAGCTGGTCAGGTTGGAGATGTGCTGCAAATGGCAGGGGCATTGGACCAGATGACCTTTACCAAGTTCCTTCCAGCCCAAAGCATTCTCTGGTTCTATGAAATGTCCTGGCACAGAGATGAGCAGTGCACATCCCCCCTGTCTCAGATCTCTGGTCCCCCTGGGGTGTCACAGCAGGGTGTGCTTGCTGTCACAGTGCCAGCACATGCCCTGTGGGGCTGAGGTGAGGTTTGGTGTGCAGCTCCTGGTGAGCTACAGAGGGAGGAACAGCATTTGTTCACAAAGTTGTACCAAGAGCTCAAGTGCAGGAGCAGGCTGTGACTGTAGCCTGGCTGTGTCAGAAAACCCTGGGCAGGGGAAAATGCAGCCATTCCACCCGTGCAATGTGACAGCTTTGTTATTTGGATGTAGCAGGCAATAACAACAATAAGAACCCACGAGACCTTAAAACTGGAATGCCACTGAGCTATTTGGAATCCTCTGGAGAGCACTGGCATCTGGAGGCACAAGGGGTCTCTGCTCTGAGAGGAGAAATAAAAAATAGGAGGGAGTATTCATAATTCCTTGGCCTGCACAGATCTGCCTTTTAGCACTGTTCCCCATGCAGCAAGGATCTGGGAAGCTCTGCTACATCCCTGTAGTGTGTGCACTTTCTTTTCCCAATGCCATCTGCTATACTGATTTGTTAAAAAGGAAAATCAAATCTCTATTCCACTGCTGCAGTGTGAATAGAATCCCACTCAGGTCATTAGCTCTGTCTTGTCAAGGAACACAATGTGCCATTAAAACAAAAAGATGACTCCAGCTTTGGGACAAAGGAGCAATGGAAATGGAATGCCACCCACTTGTGCCATGTGTGCTCCAAGCCAGGGGACAGGCCTAGGGGAGTGGATGAAGTTGAAGTGTCACCCTCTGGTGTGTGCCAGGCTGGGAGAGAATATGGTCATGCAAAAGTGATACTTTAAAACCTCTTTTATTTAATTCCAAATATTTTTTCCCCTTTTCCAGGCACAGCAGTTCTGCAGCAATTCAGAAGACAGAAATCCTAACCTGCCCCTTCTGTGAATCTCCTGGGCACCTCTTTGCAACAGGACTGTATGTGTTTGCAAGGGAATTTATTTGTCCTATCTTCACAACTAAGCACCCCCTCTCCTCTCCTCCCCAGTTCTGCCATGCCTACAGACAGGGTAAATAAAGCAATACCAGGTAAAATCAGAATTCCCAGCTGTTGTGGTACTTAAAGGTCTTCTCAAAGCCTGATCTCTCAGAGCCCAGTGAAACACTAAGATCCCCAGTGTGTTTCTCTCATGAATTTCCAGCACCAGTGGCATTAGATGTACCCATGGCAATCATTACGTTGGGAACATTTGGGTGGGAAGAGATTGAATGCTTGCGCTGGGAAGATGAATAATGACACAGTTTCCTCCAGTGGCTTGAGGGCTTTCTCTTGTTTCCTTCTGAAGGAGCTTTGTTGGCCTTGCAGCTGCTGGGTGGCAGATGCTGATTTAGTGGGGCAAGGGCCCCCCCCCGTGCCCTCCTGAGCCGGCACTCTGCCGTGCCATACACATTTCCCTTTAAATCCATGGCTGCTTATGCGTCATGGATGATGTCCACGAGTTTGCTGGCAGCCCTACCCGCAGATGCAGTAATTAATCATCAAGTGACAGGGTGGCAATGCCCCTCATTGACTTGGGGGTGATTAAGAAGGGCTGGCTTTCTCCCTTGCCTGACAAAGGACAGCGCTGAGCTGTGCTCGCTGGGGAAGCGAAAGCCCTGCATTTCCAGCAGCATTTTCCACTGCACAAGTGTCACAAAGTGCTTTGCAAACCAGCAGGCTGGGGGCCTCGGGAAACGTGCAAACTCCGCTGTCCTGTAACTTTCCCATTCACCAAACCCTCGAGGCATTCCAGCCTGTTGTGTGGCTATGAGACACCAAGCCACTGGAGAAGTTGCCTGGTACAGCAGAGGATTTTTTTTCTAGAGGAAGAGCCTTTCCTGTTCTGGAACTGAGTATTTGCACCTCCGCAAAGGTGTTAAAAATACAGTTGCCACTACTGAGTTTTGGTATTTCTACGTGCTAATCTAGTGCTGGGGGTGAAGGAGAACAGGAAGCCGTTTTGCGTGGCATGCATTTAAAATGAGCTCCTGAACGCCTGAGTTTGGGCAGATCTCCCACCCAGCTAAATGAGAGATTTTTCTGGATAAGAATCTTGGCATTTGGCTATAAGCTGCTATTAAGAAGTAGAACGGTTTTCGCTCATGAATATTCATGCGGCTATATTGAAATGTGTATACTATCAGCGCACGACTTTGCAAGTGCTTGATTCCAGTTTGTACTGGGGAAATGAGGCAGCTGGTCATTAGTTCACCTCCCAGCACGGACTCACACAAGGCAATGGCTGTGTCAGCCTACCTGTGCCAGCTGCTGTTATTCCTCCTCTATTTCACGTAGGAAAGAAGCATTTCTCATCCTCATGGTGACTTTTCCTCCACCCGCTTGCATGGGAAAAGGCTTTTATCATTTTCTGCTTAAAACTCTTGGCATATTTATTATTAATATTCTTATTATTACTCAATTGGGTAAAAAGAAAAGCAATTAGAAAGACTTCACTGGGAACAATTAAATACAGTAGTAGT
This sequence comes from Phylloscopus collybita, assembly GCA_027886175.1. Taxonomy (NCBI): domain Eukaryota; kingdom Metazoa; phylum Chordata; class Aves; order Passeriformes; family Phylloscopidae; genus Phylloscopus; species Phylloscopus collybita. Next base: position 10,834,481 of record JAJNNQ010000019.1, on the reverse strand, counting down.
GGAGCAATTAACCTGCAGATTAAGCATATGGTGGCGAGCTCTGTTCTTCATTTGCCCACCTGTTGTGGGGGTGGGCTCTTAGGGGTCATCTGTGGGGCTGGGAGCTGCCTGAGTCCTCGTGGAGGAGGGAGAGGCTGGAACTGGACTCTCAGGAGCCATGGACCTCTTCTGCTGTTCCAGCTCTTTTCCAGGCCTTCCCAACTTTGATTGTTGCTAAATCAAAACCATTTATTGCCCTAATTGAATTTGGTACCACACAGACCAGTGGAGTGGAGAGAAATTAAAAAGCAAGGGAATCCTGTGGTGTGGCAGAGAGGGCTCAGGAACCTCCAGCTGCCCACCCCAGAATTTGGCATCAGCCCCACAGCCACAACAGGGACATTCTCACAGCTATCCTCTTTCAGGCAGCCAGCTATGAAATTAGAGAGTCAAGGGGCTTCACCCAGTCAGCAGCCATGGAAAGGATACGTGCAAGGATTTGTGGTTTTGGACAACTTGCAAACAGTTCTATTTAGTTAGTTTTAACCTCTTGCCTGAGGAATCCATTTTAGCTTGTTCTTTAACCTTCTCCTATTTTCTCTTTGATTGTCTTTAAGCCTGAATTCATTTGGTGTCTTAAACTCTCAACCTAGGCTGCAGGAATTTTTAAAGGTGTACTTCTTTTCTTATTTTTAGTTTTGCTTTACTGCTGTCAATCGTTTTCTCACAACCCAAGCTCAGCCTTGATTAAGACAAAAGAGACTAATTACTGTTCCCACTCCTGGGTTCACCAGGAAAGGAATCTGTGGGAGCTGCAATGTCAACAACAATCTCTTAAAATCCTCTGAAACTGATTCTGAAATACCCTCAGACTATCCTCTGAAGTGGGAATTTTGGAGAATCAAAGCAAATATTAAGTTGGGAAAGATTTCTTTAGGCACTCAGGTCCAATCTCCCTTTTCAAAGCTGCTGTTGGAAGTAAAATCCATTTGGGATTCTTTAGTCTGCCTTCAGTTACTAAACCAATGGCAGGTACCTAGGCCATGCTTCCAGTCTTTCCAGTGAGATTTGGAGAGCTTGAAAAAGACCTTTGAAGGAACAAAATGAGATTCTTGACTGACTGCATGCTTCAAGAAAGGGAATTTTTATGGTATTTAGTAAACTGGGTAGGAATCACCATAAACCCCCAAGTCTGGCAACACTGAATTTGAGAACATTCATCTTAAGAGCCTGTCAGATGTTTAATTTTTGTGTTTTGCTGGATGAAAAAGTCAAAATTCATAACAAACTAATAAACATAATTATAGAACCAATTTGTTTATTTGTTTTCTTTTTAGATTATGCCTATTTTGATAAATAATTAAACTGAGTTCAAGTCATAGGGATGTTTTCCTTGTTTTGATGCAAAACAAACCATGTCATTTTCAGGTACCGATAACTCTTGTCCAGAGTCATGACATGCTTTTCAGTCTGAACCATTGCTTGGAAATGAAAGTCCTGAATGTTTTTATTGAACAAGAGCGAAATTCAACACTTTGTGTTTCTGTGTTTGTCAAGTGAAATTCTTCATAAATTTTGATCCAACGTTGCTAAGACAGTCCAAAGGCTCCAGATGGATTTGGAGAATATGAGATGTGCTGGGAACTGCTTCAGCTTTGCTCAGTCCTGCTGAGCATCAAGGTCCTGTCTCCAGACTGCACAGCCAAGCAGTGCAGGAAGGGAGGGGCTTTGCATCGAGGCTGGGGATGAGAAACATGAGCCAGGTTTCCATTTCCCAGACTGTCACTCTTGGGGGTACCAGACTGCTCTTTAAGGAGAGGCATCCTTTGAAAGGAACCAAGTGAAATAAAGAGAGAGGCCACAGATGAGCTTGAACGTAGTGGAGTGAAATGAAAAAAAGTAGATAAATGTTTTTGGGAAGTTGTCATGATTATTATAGGATGAGGAAGAAGTGTGTCCAATTTATTAATAGTCTAATTATCTAATGAATTGAGCAGCTGACTGTGCTTGCCCTCAGAATGTAGAGATTTTTATGAGAACAAAGAAGAAGTTTAAGTTGTTTTATCCTGGCATCTTGAGAAGTCAATCTATTGCTAGAAAGGGAAGGTGAATTCCATTAAACTGGTGGAAATGATAAGAAAATCATGATCAAAGAAATTTGTTTCAGCAGTAGTTTATACATAAGTGAGTTTGTAGAGAGATGGATAGAGAAGTATTTCTGCTGGGGTTCACAGACACAGGTTGGTGGCTCAGCTGAAACCTTGATTTCAGTGTCACTGCTCAAGGAATGAAAAACCACAGCAAGGCTGAAGCCTGCTCCAAATACCAACCTGGAGTTTTAAATCATTTCATTAAAAGCTACTTTAATAATTGAAACAGACTTCGTTCCAGGAGGATTACAGTGTTTGTAAGACATGAATGTGTTCAAAAAGCAAAAATAAAAAAACATATTCCTGTCTAGTGGTACTGTAACATTCTACCACATTATCACATGGGGAATAAAGACTGTGAGTGAAGGAAAAACAGAGCACTCTGTGATAGAAAAGATCCTAATCACCTCATACTGCAGAGAGGACCAAATCTGCAGGATTTGTTAACATCTGAAAATACTAAATGAACAAATAAAAGCTCAGTAGTGCTTTACAGATTTATCTCTTGCTAGTGGGGAATCTGAAAGCACTTCAGTAGGCAGTGTTGTGCCTTACATTTTTGGTTCCCATGGGATGCTCTGGTGCTGTGTCTTTCTCCTAAATGCAGGTTTGAGCAGGAAGGTGCTCAGTCCTTGTGTCTCTGGGGGTAATTCCAAGTCTTGCTCTTTGGCTGCTGCCATCTAAAAGGGCTTCAGAGAGCCACTGTCTTTGGATCACTGCCCTCAAGACAGACCTGTGGGATGCCTGGGAGCATCAGTTGTGTTATCTGAGTACTGATCATGTCCTGAGCCTCCCAGAGCTAAAGGGACAGCCAGTAAGGGTTTCTAACACCTCCATCCAGGAATATTCAGGGATCTGGGTCTCAGTCCTGTTCACAGCCATCCTTGATGTCCTAGCAGCCCAGGGGGAGGTGGTTGTCCCCACATCTCCTGCCCTGCAAGGTCCTGGTGAGGTTGCTTCCTTGTCCCTACCCTGCCCTTTCTCCTTGAGGGCAGTCACACTGTTCTCTGCTTCTCCCAGGCTCTGATGTTTGCTGCCTTTCTCTCCTACAAAGGTCCCCATTTTCCACTCCTCTGTCACCTCTGAAAAAAGAGAAACAAATGTTCATGCCTCCTTAAAAAATGGCCATCAGCTTTTATATGGTCCACTTCCACCCAAACTGTTTAACTTGAACTGGTTGAACTGGTTTTCTAAATGGGAGAATAAAAACAGGCTAAACCCAAAAACCAACCCAAAAATCATAGAAGCAAGCAGTCTTTGAAACTGCTTGCTCTCAGTTCTAGTAGAGCTTGAGGTATTTCAGAGTGATTTTTTTCACAAGCTGCTCTCCTGCTGTGGGATGTGAGCTGCAGGATGGAGATAGCACTTCTCAAAAAAGGGGAACCATCTCCTGCTGTATTAAAACAGTGGCAGGTGACTGTGATGCTGATTAAAAAGAAGGCCCTATATCTACATTCTGATTCAGCAAATACATATCTCAGAACTTCAAGGAAGGCAGAGAAGCCAGATGGGATTTTTATGGGGGTTTGTTTGTTTGTTTACTTCCTTGCTTTAATTTTGATAATGAAAAATCAAACTTTTAAAAATTAAGCAAGTGCACATTTGTTTATTCCTCTGCAAATCATTCATTTTAGTAAGACATGTTATCCTTATTCCAATATGCTTGAGCCTCTTGCATACCAAAAAAAGCCTTTCTCATTTTATGGAAACAGTTTTGGACTCAGCAGATTATTTTCCTCATCCAGGGAGAGAACCCCAAACCTTTCCACTGCTCTAAGTTTTCTGCTGCTTGCGAGACAGTGGGTTTTACTCTGCAGTATCTGACCCCTGGAAAGTCCTGTGCATTCCCTTCTGTTTGTCTTCACGTTTTTTCTAAGGTTTTTCTTTGTAGAGAATTGCTTTTCTCTTTGCTGCCCCCAATTCCTTCTTCTTGCACCTTCCTGCTTTTGTCCCTTTCTCTGCCCCTCCCAAAACATGCCTGGTGCTGCCTGCACAGTCTGCAGCCAACATATGAGAAAGGAAAACCAAACTCCTCTGATTGTACCCAAGAATGGCATGAGCAGGGAGGATAAGAAGAGGGACCATGCACAGCTTCTCACACATGTTGCTTCAAAAGGTTTTCCCCACAGGAGTTCCACTCAGCCCCTCAAAGCAACTATTTGTTGTAAAAAACCTCCAGTCCCATCCTCAGCAGCTATGCCCAGCAGCAGCTGAACAAATTGCCTTGTATTAGTAAGAGAAAGATTTTGCTAAATGTGGATGAAAATCCTCAATCTTTTCTTAGTTACCATCTGGAGAAAAATTGTCATTTTCAAGTTTTCTGATTGGCTTCTATAGGCAGTAAAACTGACCTTCAATTTTGTCCTTCAGAGATATCTAGAAGAGATGCATGAAAATATAAACTCTGGTAAATCCTTTTTCTTTCAATTAATCTTTAAAAGTGCTTTCAGCTGATATGAATTATTAGACCAATTCCTGAAGCAAAATAACAAAATGTAGTCAAAGTCTATTAACCCCACTGGCAGTGCTGTACTTCCAGTAGGTTTTTACTAATATACAGATCCCCCCACCTTGTTTAGTTTTGGGGTGGTTTTTTTTTTTAATATAAGTTAGTAAAACGTTGGAAGATAAAATTTGATTCAGAGCGTTTCAGTGTTTTGCATCTTAATCTCATCTAATTTCTCAGACAGTGGGTTCTCAGCGACACTTGAGAAAATGTGACCTTGGAATTTTCTGTTGTGACGTTTTTTAATCAGGCAGCTAGGGAAACCTTAAAGGCAAAGTTATCTCAGGATTTTTTTTTTTTAGCAGGGCCCTCCTGCAGATTGGAAGTTATCAGCATCTTCCAACTGATATGCCATAGTTTTGAAAATGTTCTTTCTGAAGCAATTGCATCTGAACTTTTGGGGCTTTGCTGATGAACGGATGACTCATTTAGAAGCATTTTACAGGATAGCAGCAGGTCTGTTCTTAATCAGTCTTGAGCAAGGAGATCCAGGGAAATTTTAAATACTCTGCTTTCATTATAAAGTTAGGTTTTATTCATGAGATTCTCATTGACCTTTTAAGTAAGATAAACAGTTACCATGCCAGAATTTCCAACAAACTGTGGGAGTTTTAGTAAAACTTTCTTAACTCTTTTTCCCTGAAAAAGGGGATATGTGGCTTCAAGTGAGTTGGGAATTAACTGTGAGTGCTTCTGTTTTTCTGGGCCCTGCTCAAACAAAGCAGAATTTAGGCAATATTTCCATTTATGATTCCTCTGAGGGTCCAGGGCACAGACACATTTCTTCATTTGACAGACAAACTGGGAAATGTGCCTGTTGTGCTTCTCTGTGGGGATGACCAGAGACCTCTTGACATCTGGGCACTTCATTCCTTTTTTTGCAGTGCATGTCTAGCAAATCTTTGGAATTCTCCACCTGTAGAGTGGGATCCCCACAAGATGTTCTGATCCCCACTGCCCCCACATTCTGTCAGTGTGAATGTTGTCTTAATCTGATTTCAGATATCCCTGAGGTAATCTGGAAGGATCAGCTGCTTCTGACAACTGGGAAAAAAAAAAAAAATTCCAAAACTAAGTATCCCAGACTAGTATTCCTTTTGGGCTGACCTTACCAGACTTTATTTTTCTTTTCCATGTAGGACAATTAAAAGAATCAGAATCATTGAAAGTGACAGCTGATCTCCTGATGATCAGATCTCCTGCTAATACACATTTGTGTCCCAGAAATTTCATAGGTACTGTACCAAAGTCACAACCAGATTGGCAGCCATTCTCTAGGATTTTGCTGGCCATATTCCAAGTATAAAGGATAGAGGGAGTATAAAAGAATGTATCCCATTTAAAACCAAATGCTTACCTATACAAGTGGTATGGAGTAGTCCCCCTGTAATAAGAAGGAACAAAATACTGCCTAGTTGTGTAAGATAATGCTACCATTAGTCCAAGGAAGTTATACTTGCAAAACACAGCACTCACCCATCCAATGGACTCCATTTACGCAGGAAAACTGGGAAATTCTGTCATGGTGCTGCTTATGTGTGCATGTATATTGACAACTTGTGTGAGATAGGAGGGGGCATCTGCTCTGTCCTTGTCTGCTACAGAGGCTCAGCCTTGTGATTTCATTTGCTGCTCCCAAGTTCCTCTTACAGGGGTAGAGAGATCAATTATTCCACATTCACCTTTTCCTGCCAGGCATTCTTTTCCATGGCTCTGTCACTTCTTCATCCAGTCACCTCTCCTCAGAGTTAAAGGCCTGGAGTCTATTTAATCTCTCCCAGTGCAGAAACCGTCTGACGTCTTTGACTTTTTGTCCTTCTCTGTGTCTTCACTGGGTTTTGCCTGTTCCATTTTGATGCAGTTCATGCAATATTCAAGTGTGGGCAAATTTGGGGCTCATTCAGTGGCACAGAGCTGCTTTTCCTGCTACTCTTGGTTGCTTTCATACCTTGCATTCTGTTTACCTTTCCAGCCTGCTGCAGGGCAATGAACAGATGTTTTTGTTGAGCAATCTGCAGCGACTCTATGATCTCTTTGCAGAATGATAATGGCTAATTTAGAGATTATCATTGCATATGTGTATTTAGTGTTGTTTTCCCCATGTGCATCACTTTGCATTTATCAACATTGAATTTAATCTGCCAGTTTCTTCCTTCCTCAGAACTTTATGATCAGTTTTAGTTTTCACTGCCCTGAATAATTTTATACCGTCAGCAAAACTGCAGATCATCCTTATGGCTAATATAATTTAATATTTTCATTAATATCTGCAAACAAAAAAAAAGTTTCAGGGTGTGAATTTAATTTGCTAATAGCACAAAGTTGAGAAATCTTCAGTTCAGAAGATGCTCAACATATTATAGATCAATAAATATATGACTTTGGGCACTGGAATAATGAAAATCAAAGTAAATGCAATAGTGTACACTGCAAAGTCTTTCTACTTTTACAATATCTTGACATTATAAAACAATTATGCACATTTAAGAGCATATAGCAACAGTTCTTGCTGGGGTGGGAGAGTTCAGCAGAGGAGAAAAATCAACCTGACACATCAATCAATCTGCAAATGGACTCTCAGGCCCTGGACTTATATAGCTCTAAAAAGTCAAACCTAGTCTTTGGAGATAACAGAAGCTCCATATCCTGCAGAGATAAAGAAGGATCAGGATTATTATGTGATGTGCTGGATGGCCAGATGAACCTCTGCCCGCTCATGTTCAATGGAGACTCATTCAAGTTAGAGACATGCAGGTCAGATAACCTGTGGACTAGGAAATTTGTCTACAAGGAGCATTTCAAAGAGGAAAACTGATTTCCCTTTATGACCGAACTGAGGAATGGAACCCTGTGAGCTAATGGTGCCACTGGCACGGGAGCAAAGAAGCATAAATTGATCATGGGTAGATTTAACCTGGAAATTAACTGAAGCTTCCTATCAACTGGGTGAGAAGCAATTGAAAAATGGAGCTTGAAGCCTTTGGGAAAGAGTTGGATTCCAGGACTGCCCCCTCATCAGCTGTGCCAGCTGAGAAGCCACCTTTTCAGCGGGAGTGGATCCCTCTCCTTCAGCATCCTGCCAGAACTATTTGATCCCCTCCTCATTACTGGAGGATGGTTCAAAAGGTGTCTCCTTGCTGCTGAAACCACCACTGGCTCTAACAAGCCACAGGGAACAGGCTCTGCTCTCCAGGAAGTGCTGGATAAGGATAATGCTGCCGTGAAACTCCTGGCTGTGGTGTCAAGAGTTGGCAGCTAATCAAGCTCAGATGATTCTCAACAAGTTATTTCTCATTAACATTTCCTCATATGGAAGAAAAATACTTCAACAGCAGCACAAAATGCTGGAGTCCTCCATCTGTAAGAGAGCCCATGCAATGAACACGAACAGCTTCTTTACTGTGTATTAGAAGGTCTTGAATATTTTGACACATTTTTAGTTTTCAGTTTTTGGCAATTCCCCAACACTAGCAGTCAGTTTATGCCAGTCATAGAAGTAAGAGGCTTGTATTGTGGATGCATAGAAGTCAGAAACCAAAGAAGTCAAATTTTTTTTTTTTCTTTCAAGGAAATATATTCCTTTAATCTTGAGCCCACAGTTATCTTGATTTTGAGAAGGAGACTTAATGCTGCAGAAACCAAATGGGTGGCTGCTTTATCTCACTTGTTGAGTTTGGTTTTGTTGGGGCTGTTGGGTTTTTTGTTTGGGTTTTGTTTGTTTGGGTTTTGTTTGGTTGATTGGTTGATTTTTGTTTTGGTTTTTTTGGGGTTTTTTTTTCTGTGATGAAAAACTTACTGACACCGATAAATTTCTTGCCTTTGCATGTGCAACTTTGCAAGAGCAAAGTAAATATAAAGAGCATGTTAATATAATGAAAAATGCCATGGAGGGCTCTGAAAAGAAAACACTCAAGGGAAAAACGTGCTTGGAAGAGTGATGGCAATGCAGCAACCACAATCTGCTCAAACCAAAAGGCATTGTAAATTTTTCTTCTTTTATCTTTTGTTGGAATGAGCAGTTCAGCATCCTTTCTATCCGCTGACATGAAGAGGACAAAGGCCACTTGAAATCACTTTTATTAAGAACATTTGAGTTTTCTTTCCTTAGATGTGACTGCTAGGACACTTCAAGTTCAAAGAGGCTAGGATGAGGAGTAAGATAGGAAGTACCAGAAGGGATTTCTGGTTGGGGGTTTTCTTCCCCCCTTTGTTTCTATTCCACAACACAGTGAGTCCAGGGTCCTCATCAGAGCCTCCCAGCTCCAGGGCTTGCTGAGAAAAACTCACTTTCCTGCCCAGCTGGGCATGGAAACCATCCACGTGCTGGGTTCACGTGCTCTGCTGGGAGTACAGATAATAATAAATTGGTGCTGTTTCAATAGACTTTATGTACAACCTGAGGCAGAGATTAGACCTGGGGTTTTTTTGTCCTGTTTGTGTAAACCTTATTGAGGAAGTTGCTGTCACACTTCACATTCCATTTATTTTCTTAACGGTTCATAAAAGATTACTAAGTGAATAATGAATGTTTCAATTAAGCACACAGATTGTTATCTAGGTCAATAAATTGCTTTCAAACCTTGGTAATGTCTGCTGGTGATGTAACAATTTTGGAATAATCATTATAGGTGTTTTTAATACATATTCCTGTTTATTAACCCTCTGTTAACCATTTACAAATAAATCTCTGCAAATATAAAACATGGCAAGAATTCATTCAATGGAGAGTGCCTGTTATCCTAACATAATTTTACACTCCTGAATTCTCCAATTAAATCAGAAAGAAAATGACCATGGAGTATCTTAGACAAGTAGGAGAGAAGTAGACATTTATATTAATCTAACAAAATTTTATGGAGTCAAGGTGGGATATAGAGCTTGTTCCATTTTCAGTGGAGAGGACAAGCATGAGCAGAGAACAATTCATCACAACGCTCTTACCACTGGATTAATTTTCTGCTGTACTAAATATAAATTGGCCTGAAGAAAATCATTTCAGCAGAACTGGATATGAGCACCATAGCTGGCCAGAAAATTGGCTGACTGATGGTAAACAATGGAGGCATCAAACTGTCAGATTGTAGCTAAAAAATATAGAGAGGAATCTGTCTTAAGATTGTTCTTATTTAACATCACCTTTAGTGATCAGGGAGAAGGCATGAGAAGCATATTAGTTAAATAGGCAGATGGTGTTGCCTTGGAAGCCAATCAAACTTTAGAGATGACAGAAATATTGCTGAAGATCTGTAAAAATCAGGAAAAGGGATGAGGGACAAAAACAGAAACAGTTTGAATTGGTGGAGATGAAAGTGTCGAGGGGAAGATGTCCCAAAGCACTGATGTACAAGGAGCAGTGACAGCAGCAAGACACAGCTTCAAAACCAGGACAGCTCTTTGCAGCTAACAGTGTTGAGCTATCTGTGATCATGAAAAATGGAAGTAATATCTCTGCTAAGTGTGTTTTTCCTATAGATGTTGCTGCCATCATCATTTTCTAAGTGCATTTTGTACCTCTCTCAGCCCTAGATGAAGAGCTAATGTGGCCTCAGATTTGTTGACAAGAAGCTCAGTCAGGGCCAGCCTGCAGCCCAGCTAATTAGTGTTGTTAATTATAGGGTAGATTGGCACATTTCCAGCTCTACCTCTCCTGGTAAAAACGGAGATACTTTTAGGTGAGAGGTTGTGGTGCTGTAGTGAGCAGCTCACTACAGAGATGAGTGGTTGAACAAAGAACCAAACAATCACCCTTTAAGTGCAGAGACCTGAAATCCCCATAGCTGAGAGGAATGATAATTAATTCACTCAATCACCAGCAGCTGCAGCCATGGAATTAGCTGGTGGACATCATGATGCTAATCATACTGGTCTGTTAATGACCTGAGAGACACTAACTCTGCACAGCATCCAAGGTGTCTTCTCAGCCAGCCTGGATTAGGATGAGGATCTTCTCCTGCATCCTCCTCTGGCACTGCAGCACTGCTGATGGCCAAGTCTGGAGGCAGCTTCCACCTTCATGGAGTGCCCTCAACAGTCTGCCTTTCCCCACAAAATACGAAGATCTGGCAAACCAAGACACACATTACACATTTGAAGTAACATTTTGAATTTGTTATGGTGAAATGTATGGAGCTACTCGTGTTCCCAGCCCGATTAATAAGGCGTTTAAGATACACATGGAAGTGCAACAAGGGCAGAGTGAAAGAAATTATCTCCTTGGGTGCTAATCCTACAGGAGACCACTTAGGAGCAAATGCACATTGTCCCTGAGGTGTCCCTGTGGTGTCCAGGGTGAGGAAGCTTGAAAATGCACTGATTCAAGGCATGAGAACCTGAACGAAAATTCAGATACATGTCCAGATGGAGTAGTTCTAATGGGCCCACTACTTTGACCAGGTAGCAATTCACACAGGGTTTTTTATATTTTTAAATAGATTTTTAAAAGTTGGCATTAAAGAAGATATACTTTAACTCAGCCTCAAGATCTTTGCATTTTCTGGGGTAGAAGCTTAGCTAACAAAGCAATTGCAAGGACTATACAAGGAATGAGTAATAGATGGATGTAACAGTGTACAACACTGTGAATGGAAAAATACCAAAGATTTTAGAAGTGCTGGAAAGCTTCCTGTGTGTGTTCCTTTAAACACATATATTTTCTCCATACAGAATCTCTCAGTGGCTAAGAATGAATGCAGTGATTTTTATATGAGGCAGCACTAAAAATCACACTCAAATTCCCAATCGAAAAATGAAAGGTTCTGATATTTACCATTAACCCAAGACAAAAAAAAAAAAAAAAAAAAAAAAAAAAAGAGGGTTTGTTCACTTGAAACCTCCTAATGTAATGCCAATTGCATTTAGTTATGGAAAATCTAAATAAAACACACATCAAACATAAATAAATACAAATCAAGTTCTTAATCAGAGAGTTGGTACAGCAGTTTCCATCCCCTGCAATCAGCTCTGTAATTGCCTCACCTGGAGCTGAAATGTCATCTCTCCAGAGAGGAGGAGGACTGTTGTCTTTTCAAAAGATGATAATGGATTTGATAGAATATGATTCACAAAGGATTTTTTCGTTTGCTGGCATGGCGTATTAGAGAAATTTTAGTGAGATAAGTAAATCCCTTTTAACTGTCCTTGAGTGAAGAACAAAATGGGAAATGAATTGAGAGCCAACTACAAATGCTCTTTATTATCATGTCAAGAGCAATGTCCTGTTCTGCTGGAATGTGCTGAAACCGTCCCCTGCCACCCTGACCCTTATGTCAGAGAGCAAATTGTGTATTGCTGTGGAGGATTTGTGGTTCTTCCTGCCCTGAGAGGAGGAGCCCCTCGGGAGAGACATTCAGCCATGGCCTCAGTGCCAGGAATGTCATCTCTCTTATGGGATCCCCAGGGGGAAATCAAGCCCTGCTTATCTCATTTTCATGATAGGATCTGTAGGAGGAAGCAAGGGTCTACTGAAACCTTTTTCTTCTGTCATCATCTATTATGCTGTAAATTTCAACATGTCTTTTAGGACTGGCAATGTTGACTGTAAACAGAGTTCTTCATCATCCCCTCACATCTTGCAGGTTGCTTGCTTGGAGAGAGCAAATTTGCCTGAACTGTCAAAACTTCTTTCTGGATTTGATATTCTTCCACCAGCCAAACATCCCATGAATCCTCTCTATTTTTTAAGTACAATTTGTCAAGTCTTTACTCGTGTGTGCCGTTAGGACCTGGTGTGCATGTTTTTGTTAATGGAAATTTTAGAATGTTTTCCATTTTCTGTGGTATGGACTTCTACTGACCAACTGCAACCCCGCTCCGTGGACAGGTATTTATTTTAGTTTCCTCCTGTTATTAATGTCCCACATGTAAATTAGGTCCTGCTTGTCAGGACAAGCAGAGTTCCCAAAGAAGGTGGTGCAGAGACCTTCCCCAGTGACTTTGGGAAGAAAGCAATGAAGCACAGCAGAGAAGGAGCTCTAACAGAAGACAGCAGCTCCAATCTTTCCCAAATTACACAGCTCCGAGGAAATACCCAGTCCCCATGCATAGGGACATCAGTCATTTTATCTTGGCAGAGTAAATAGATTTTGCACCAGGACTGTGCTTCTGACAGCTCCTCAGTGCAGATAAAACCAATAATTGTGCTGATAACAGAGTCACTAAGATGGATAGGTGTGTGTGGGGAAAAGCCAAGCACATTTTGGAGACACATGGCCAATTTAGCAACTTTCAAACTGTTTGACTAAAATGTAAATAGAACTCCTGATGTCAAATGCAGCTCAATAAATACTAAACACTGAACAATATGGCCATCAAGCATGGAAAATCAAGTTACACAAATTGTAAGGCCCTCTACTTGGCAAGGTTTTCTTTTTAGCTTAGGATTTAGTAGCAAAACTAATATTTTTAAATTGTACCAGATGTCTTTTCCAAAAGGAATGTGCAAATTATCTCCTGGCAGATGACATAGATACTTATACTTACTCCTAATTTCATACAGAGGGACTGTGTCTGTGTGTCTAGAAGGACATTTATTTGAACTCACATGAATGTCTACACATGTCCAAAGGTATGACTTAAAATGTTATAAGTAAAAGGACAAAATTTGAACAAGGAAACCCAAATATATCCCCAATGAGACAGGCTTTTTACTGTAGGTCTGTGCATGCTATACATAGCTAAAATAAAGAATAAGTAATGACAATCCTTGGATGGGTACAGCTACTGGAAAAATTGAGCATTTAATTTGGCAATACCCCAAAGCTTCCTGTCTAAAGGTGTTTAGGGTGATAGAAATAAGCAATTTGGGTATTCACCCTGTTTGCTAATTAGAAATTCAGTGGGCTTTTATAGTTTATTACAGAAAACTGGGAATAAACAACTCCAAGGTAGGGCCCCTTGACCTGCTCCTTGATACAACACCAAGTACACGGGGCTCACACAAGCCCCAGCTATCACGGCCCTTGCTCACAGCCCATGCCCCCTGCACCATCACCATCATAAATCTCCCACAAATTATCTGTTTTCCTTCCATGTTCTCTTTGTGCCTTTCCATTTTAAGCTCTTTTGTTCCCCCTTTCCTCTCAGATGACAGTCAACACAGGCAATGCTTCTTTATTCAAGGGTGGATTAGAACAGCTACGAAACCTAACTGAGGCAATGCAGGAATCCTGGTTTGTTATGGTCTTGTGTCTTCTAGGTTCTCTGATATCTAACAAGATGTAAATGCCAAACGGAACTTTTTCTTACATTGTTGTTTCTTGTAGATTTGTTTGATGTCTGGTAGGAGTTGAAAAGGCAGCTTTTCTCTGCTAATAGCTTCTCTTTACTCTTTCTGACAACCTACTTTCAAAAGACTTGGTATATTTAAGAATTTTTACTGGCTGTCAAATTTGCTTTAATTTGGACAGCAAGATCAAAAGTCATTAGGGGAGAACAGGCACAGAAATGAACAGGCATATGAGTACACAACCACTATGCAGGATAAAATCCATGGAGCCTATGCTGAAGCAAAAATACTTTGGCATGCTTCAGATGACTGTAGTTTTATCAGCCTGAGGAACAAGGAACAGGAACAGATGAATACTACATAAATAAAGATCCCATTCTTCAACATTTAGAAAGAACAAAGGAGGAGAAATAATGAATAAAGTGACATAATTGTCATCAGAGAATTCAACGATCATAGAATTGTCTCAGAAGATACAAAGAAATGTGCACAGGTCAGGCACTAATATGAACCTAAATCTGTCAGATTTCAGTTAAAGCTTGCAAACAACTCCACCTCCTCTGCTGATCACTTTTGTTTACAGAATGGCCACCACTGATTTTTGCCAGTAATGGATTATGAGGGCTGATAGCCAACTCACCAAATTGAATACATTTCTCCCATCCACCAAATTGGACGAGAGAAATATATTAGTTTCTGATTTTCTTCAAATTTTAGGCCATTGCCAGTCATCAAGTTACCCTTCAGCATAACAGTGAAGATCATTAGCATATGCATAATTTTTCATTATATTATGATACATGTCAGAAAAAGAAATCACAGGTAAAGTCCTACCAAGTCTTTCTATAACTGGCCGCTACACTGTACTCCTACATCAACTGGAAGGTGGAAATATTCATTGCTGGAAGTGGGAATGTGATTCCGACCTCTACTTGCCCACACAGTGGAGACTATTGCTGATAATTGCTAATTGCAGCTCAGTAAACCTAATGGATAGTCAATCACTCTGGTACAAGTGCATTGAGCATTAATAAAGTAACTTAATTTCACCATTTTGCATTTGCCACACTGCTTGCTTTGATCTCTGCTAAATTGGATCATTACCTTGTTAAACTGAAACCAACTAATTTTCCCAATTGTCTTTTATGAACAGAAAGAAGTCATTGAGTTGCTGTGGAGAACTATGAACATGATAAACACGAAAAATTAAAACAGTTTTCTTCCTGCCCTTGTGCCCTGCAGTTTGTGGATGTGTGCTGTACTGACTGATTAATGACTGGGCAGAGATGGGTGGCCAGAACAATCAGCCTGACAAATGCTTCTCAAGGAGGCAAACTGGGCAGGGCTGGGAATATGCTTTTTTTATTAGACCCTCACTTTTACTGGAAGGACTGTCCAGCCTGGTGGGTGGGAGAGGTGTGTGCAACAATAGAATTATGCAATTATTTTACCTGGGCATGGTGATTGCTAAAACCCCATCAGGAAACCTTGCTTCAGGGAGGCTTCTTTGCAGCAAGAGCCAGAAGGACCTATAGTACCAGGTAATCCTGGTTCTGCATCCTTGCAGGGCAGCAGCTTCCATGACCTGAGTTTTGAATTAAGCAATGTGTGAGGAAGAGCTTTTGTTCTGGGGAAACAAATGGGATTTCATAGGACTTCGAGTCAGAAAAGTCACTGGCTGCCACTAAAACCCATGACCCAAAGTGATGTATGAGTGGATCAGACAGAGGCCATCTTCTCTAATTTAAACAGTGAAATGGAAATCCATTTTCCTGCCTCTGCTCACAGGGCCTCGGGCCTCTGCTCTCACCTCTCAAGAACTGGTCTGAGTCTTCACTCTGAGGGGAAGCAGGACTTCTTTTACTGTCCTTGCTCACACCCATGTTGAGCCAACCGTTTAGCAGCACTACGCCTCATTGACTGGATGTGTCCTTCCTTTTGAATAATAAGCCTCTGCTGGAAAAAGCTGGGCTTGTGTGATTTATTTCAGATTACTGCCGCTTGTTGGACAGCAGCTTGTTGACTACTGCTCCCCAGAGTTTGAGGCATCTCTGAATTCCTGTCTCCACTGCCTTGCTGGCTGGCTGGGAAGCATTAGATGCTCCACTAAGTATGACAGCAGCTCTCTGCAGAGCTGCTGCGGGGAGCCTGGGCAGCCGGAGCAGAGCAGCTCTGCCTGCTGTGCTGCCCTCAGAGGCTCTGCAAGCAGCAGGGGAGAGCAGCTCACATCTTCTGCTCATTGCCTGGAACAGATTAATTCACAAAATTCCTCCAGGCTTCCACTTCACCTACATAGCCACTGCTGTGAACCTAAAACTGTTGGGTGGTTTTGGTCACGTATGAGCATTTTCCTTGTGGGTAGTGGGAAACCCAGTGATCACTGTGGAGGGTGCTTTGGTCTGGCTTCCTGAAAGCAGATGCATCCCAATTGCCTGATTCTAGTGTTTTTCTACTCAGAGAACCAAACTGTCAGGGTATGAGGTCCTGAGCGACCCTCTAGACTCCACGACAACACTTTTACCTCAAAGTAAGGTGCCCCAACTTTCTGTGACTGGCTGCACCTTGCAGACGTTACCTCAGAAACGTGTGTGGCACAGGGGTTGGGGCATGGTGTCCATCAGCACCAGGCCAGGGAAGAGCTGGGCAGGGATTCTGCCTGAAGGATATGGACAAAAATTTGCTGGGAAGAAAAAATATGGACAATGGAGCATTTTGGTTCTAGATCATATCACAGGTGAAGGCAGGATATCTCCTAGAGCCATAATATGCAGCTCCATAGAGGCTTCAGCAAGGACTGAATGCACTGCTTGATTCCTGTGTCCCTGGAGTCTGATGCTACATCTCTGTCTGAAGGGACATCAGTCTTGACGATTTGCCTGCAGGAAATCAGGTTTTGGTTAGAGCTGGAGCCAGACTTGCAGGGATGTCAGGAACTCTGGCCTCTGGTTAATTTGGTTTTCGGAGGAAAAAAAAGTTTCTTCTGGTGTCTGTCTCCACTCCATGAGGGTGAGCAACCAGCCAAGACTCCTCAGGAGGCAAACTGAGCTCTCAGCAAGTTTTACATCCTGGAGCCTGTCCGTTTTACATGCCCTGTCTGTTTTGCCAGTCCCAATCCCTTCCCTAAGTTCACTGGTAGTTATCCCCAGGCCTTCCGTGTGTCTGTCAAATATGAGCAAACCAAAATGAGGACAAATCAGTGGAGTCAAGGAAATACATGGCATTCTAGATTCCTCTACTCTCTGTCTTTTTGAGGCTGCTGAAGCTGGAGCTCGCTGGTCTGTGGTCCTGGGACTTCTCCAACCATTTTCCAAGAGCTCTGGGACACACATTTTTGTTTACTCTGTGCTGTCACTGTGGTAGGTGAAACCAGGGTCCTCAACACTGCCTTTACAGGAGTCATCTAAGAAGGAACTGTGTAGTCATGGTTCGTGCCTGTGATGTTTTGATTTCTCTGAAATACTTTCCCAGGCACAATCTTGTGAACAAGGGATATGTTTTTCTAACAATATCCTGTTTTCTGCATTCCTCTCCCTAGGAGGGACTTCTCTTGATGTCCCTCTGATTTGACCAATGTGGTCCAAGAAGTGTGTCTTTCTTCCACCCCTTGGGTGGGTTCTTTGTAAAATAGTATAAAGAGAAGAAGTCTCGAGCAATAAAGACCGATTGGAGTCAATCTTCAGCCTTCTGAAACATGAGTCCATGTCCTTATTTCGTGTCCTTATTTCGTGTCCTATTGTGACAGAACAGCAAAGGCAGAAAGTTTTTCTCTGCTGAGACCACATTGTAGAACACACCATGCACTCCAAGGCATTATTCCAAGCACAGAGTCAGTTGCTTAATTTTGTACACAGATTTGTTCTGCTGTTGGGCAGAGAGTTTCACTGCCTGCCTTGGTTCAGTGCATTCAAAGCATAACCTTCCAAGAGAGCTCTAAGTGGATCCTGTGTATTTATTTCAGATCCAATAAAGTTAACCAAAGCAACTATCTCCATTGCATTGTGATATACAAGGTAATAAACAGCTGAAACAATTGATTAAATGCCATAGCAAAGCCATTTATAGGATGCACACTGCAAAACAGCAGAGACACATCCTATTACTAAACATGCTCTACAAGTGGCTTCTCTTCAAAGCTTTTCCAAACACAAGAGGACAGTTAGGTGAAAGAAATGTCCCTCTGTGCTTGGAGGGAAGTCTTTGGAAGCTGGGTCTGCTTGAAAGCAACCAGAGGGGCACCTCAGGGCTTTCACAAGAGAGAAAGACAAAGGAGCTTCCTCCTGGGAGGCTTTTGAGCTTTGCAAACCTGCTTTTGAATCTCAGCACAGTGGGAGCCTAGCTTAAATATCCCAGAAAAAACTTCAGGACAGGGGAAGGAGCACAGATCTTCCAGCTGGATTGGGACTCTGAATATTCTTCTCTTTGAGATCAAATCCACAAGAATCTGAAAAAAAGAAATGTTGGTTCTCTGGTTTTGTTCTTAACCTTTTATCCCTGATACGTCATTGAAACTTCATGAAGAGTTCAGAGGACAAAGCCCTGCAGGGAAGGGTGGCTTCAGCCAATACAGAACTCCAAGTACATGGAGATAAGACCTTAAATTAACCACTAAAATAAAGTGATTTTGTCTTCTCCAGCTTCAAAGAACTTGTGCAGCTCCCTTGCCCTAACCTTCCCCACCTTCTTCTCCTCTTATTAACCTAACCCACTCACCACTTTGATGAGCACAACTTGGATTTCAAATCTGTAGAAAAATTATGATTCTCGGGGCCATGGCAGCAAGAACACCTGGCTGTGACCACCTCCCCTTTCTAAGCAGGTGCCCCATGCTGGCAGCACAGGAGGAGAGGACCTCAGGCCCCTCAGACTCATTAATCTGCCCCTTCTCATTCTGCCTGAGCTCTGACAATGTGTTCTCCTTCCCTGCTGTAGCAGCTCAACATTGCATAACAATTCTCTTTGCCCTTCTCTGTGGATACAAGGAAGCATTCCAGCTTCAAGGGAACAGGGACCCTATTGACTGCAAAGACAGGCACAAAAGACTAAGATACTGAGTTGTTTTAATTAGCAGTGGAGTGGGTGAACCTGTGGGTGGAGAAGAGATTGAGTATAAATGATGGAAAAAGCTGAAAACAAACTAGTTTTGACTGTTTCTCAGAATTTTCTGATCTGAAAGGTCAAAGGCTGAAAATAGGGGTTTTTTGATGTGTTAAAAATACCAAGATTGTTTTCCTCTGTCAATAGCTTGTTCTATTTATTAAAATAATTTTTCATCTGCTGAGAGGCCTGCCCAAACCCCATATGCATTCTTTAGCTGCCATATTATTAGCCTGGCAGACAAAACAGAGTCAAAACGACTCATTGTAACTTAGGGGAAACAAGTTATGTAACAATAATTATTATTATTATTGTTGGGGTTTTCTTTAATTCACAGAATTTTATTTTGGAGAGAAGGAAGGATCAAAATAGTAAACTAAAAAAGAATCTCCAGCTTTTAGTATTTCTTCCTTTCAGCCCTTCTTACTTAAATGACCAAAAAAGGAGGGATAGAGACATAAGGTGGAAAACAGGGAGAATCTCACACCTCCAGATGTACACTAAAAATCCCTAATAAAAGTGTTAGGCAAAATGAAAGCATATTCCTTATTTTAAAACTGTGAAACATTAAAAAAAAAATTAAAAGTCCTAGGCTGCTCTTTTTGGAGTGCGGGTAGAATTTTGCTCTTTTCAGGTTCAGCCTTGGCAAAATATTTAATCAGGGAGAAAAAAAAAAGTTAAATGCATCTGGTTCTTAAGTGCTCTTCATTGAGCTATAGTCAATCCCTTGGTAGCCCAGGTCAAAAGGATCTGCTGCACCAATTTATAGGCAGCCATCCCAGAATTTCTCCAATAGTGAACACGCTCTGAAAGGCTAAAAATATAGTTCCACATCATTTTGGTTTAGGAGCAATTAAAGCCCTAATTCTGTATGCTGCCAGCTGATTTCCTATTGCAAGCACCCCTTTGGGAAATCAGTGTCTAGTTTGTGGGTTACTTTGTTCATCCTTAGGTGCTTGAATCTTATCTTGAGCAAAATTCTAATATGGTATAAATTTATACTAGAACATCCTAGCCTAGCTTGATCTATTACCCATAGAAATTATTGACTTCAAGACCACATATCACTTTGGGAAGTGGCAGCGAATTTCTTGCTGGTGAATGAAGCAGTGTGTCCCCATGGCTGCATTGGCCTGACATGTTTCCCCAGTCAAAAGAGATGGAAACAGTTGAATTTTTTGTTAAGGTGAAAGATCCTTTCTTATTTTAGTTGGATTAGTTTTCTTGTACTCAAATTAAAAAAAAAATGGTAGAAATCAATGGAAGTTTGGCTCAAAATCAAATATTTCCCCATTTTGAAATTCCTTTCCTCAAAGAGGTATTTCTTCTAAGAGAACCAGTGAAAAATTATTTTTTTTTCGGTGAGGATTTTCCTTGTGAATTTATAACTGTTACTTCAGCTAAGTTTTTTGCTTCCTCCACCTTCCTGATCTATCTTGTGGGTTGCAAAAGATAGAAAATATTCAGCAGTACTTTCCATAAGGCACTACAGCTCAGAGTATCAGTCAACTCACTGTAAAAGATTCAAAGAGTAGACATATGACTCCCCCTTGTGAGTTATGGGCTGGAAAAAACACTGCTTAATAGCCTGGTGTCTGTGTTCATTGGACCCTTCCCTTCAGGGCGAGCACTAAAGGATGCAGGCAATGTTTGCATTCTGTGATCTGATCAGACTCCTTCCCATTAGCAGATAAAAGGCCTATTCAGTGATGTATTTGTCGGATTGTTTGGAAGTAAAAAAGAACGAAATTAATCATCTCATGAACTTAAAGTCCAAAAGGTGGAGAAATGTCACTTTCTGCACTAGGACAAACGGACAAAGAAGAGAAAATGAGGTTAGCCCTGGGGGATGCTCCCTCCTGCCAGGCTGGCTCTGCTGGCAGGCAGCTGTGGCAAAGCACAGTGTCATCAGAGAACACCATGTGCCAGTCACATTTTGTCACTGGCAGCTTCAATGCCAATGTCCCTCCAGTGGTTTAAGGCACCTGAGTGCCACTTTAGTCCAAGAGTATGTGCTCAGCCATCCCTGTGATATTCCATGGTCCAAGGTCACCTCACCATGGTCTTGAAATACTCAAAATATGTTAAATTGTCTCGGCCTCTCTGGTCCAGTGAATCCTAAATTCTCCTTTGCATAACTTCACCAGAGACTGTCTTGTGTTCCTGCCTGCATGCCCATCTGCTTTCCTATTTCTCCATCCTGGAACAAGTCTCGGGCACTTCCCAAGGCCTGGAAAGCACCAGAGCAGAGGGAACAGACAAACTGAACCCAAATTTCCTGCTTTCAGACTGAATACTCGTGGGCTACAATTTTAGCAGAACAGTCACATCTCCTGCGCTGTGAAGAGCAGATCACAGCCCAGGGCACTTCAGTACCAGAGAATGTCAGGATTCAATGTGTCTCCTCTCAGCCACCTCCACACAAGGCTCCACTCAACCGTGCCAGCTCTGTAAGGCCCTTACTCTCTCCAGACCCTGTATTAAGAGTTTGGGCTTGCACTGGTGTGAGACATTTTCTGTGGAGGCACCAAAATCCCTCTAGACCTCGGGGCCCTGGTGCTGGCTGCCCAGGTGGGCTGTGGGAGGGTGTCTATGGCCCGAGACAGATCCACATGGGTAATCTGTGAGAGCATTTGGAAGTGTTGTGTCAGGTGCAGCCCAGTGGAGAGTTGAACAGGCAGGATTTGGATGAACATAATGAGTTGCTTGACAGGTAATTTTTTGTTCTCTGTTGTGCTATTTCTGCAGTGGCAACTGTCACTGTGAAAACCACCAAGTTTGTTACCATGACATTTGTAATAATTACATCCCACTCTCTGCAGTGAAATGGGGCAGAAATGTCGATTGAAATCCCCAGTTTTCATGGGGCTTGGGCCAGTGACAACTCATTTTTAATTTTCAGAGCCTTAGGAGGGAAAACCACATAAATACCTCAGGTCCCCTTTGTCTCAGCCTCAACTGAGATACAGAAAAAAAAAGAGAGAGAGAGAAAGACCTGGCACAGACAGAGCAAAGAAAGATTAGGCCTAATTTAACTATGTAGGGAGCAACTCATTTGCTAACAGCTGCTACATTATAGCTCACCAGCAGGCAAATGTATAGCCCCACTGACTTCCCAGCTCCTCACCGAGCGAGCTTCCACGAGGAGGAAGGAGGAAGAACAAAGGTGCCATGCCAAGCGTTCATTAGCCATCGTTAAAATGTGAGATTTTCTCTCCACAGCTGCAGGATTCCTGCTTCCCTCCCTCCCCGAGGTCACATTAGCATCTGCGATAACATAATTGCTCTGCAGACGTTCCTCGGCAATGGGTAGGCGATTCTGAGGGAATTGCAAATACAGTGCAAATATGCCCTTAATAAAATGAGTTCAGATAATGGGATCTGAGGTCTACTTCTCTATGCCTCTTCATTTCTAGTGCAATTCTCTTAATTTCCAAGATTGCCCATTTGCCTCTCTGTCCTAACAGCCTTAAGTAGAACTAATTGCATGGATGAGAAAAGACAGATTTGTACCTAAATACTAAAGAGACATAGGCTTGTACTATGCCTTTAATTATAGAGGTCATTAACAGTGCACAAATACAGCTCAGAAAAGAACTTGGTCCCTTTAATACCATTAGTCTGTACCCCCAAACCATTCACAGCACTCTCCAAATTTGGTACAAACTTACTAATAGTAGGAATGTTAAAGAATTATTCTGGTTTTATAGATACACAGACAACTCAAGAGCCCTAGAATTTAAAATACTGCCTTATGATTTTAGTCCATAGTCCCATAGGTAAGGCCAGTTTTCCCTACATTTTGCTATTTTCTATTGTGCTGTCCTGGGCTGGTTCCTCACTGTGTTGCAAATTCCTGGTGGACACAGGTACCTGTCCTCTCCTTGGCAATGGTCACTTGTGGTTTTCAGTGCCACATCAATGGCACAGCATTGCTGGGCTGATGGCAGGAGGGAATATTCCCCAGGGTGCAGCAGACATGGTACAATAAACTCTGCTGATTGTTCCATGGATTTAGAGGCGATTGTGTGCCTGACATGAAGCACCCAAAAAACCCAGAAGAGCAGCTGGGCCATGTTCCCAGTGGATGGAATTGATGCACTGGGCAGCACAGGGTGAGGGCTGGAGGGAGGGAATAGTCTGAGGCCAACAAGCATGGGACTGGTGTGGAGCAAGTGTAAATCTCAGAAACCTCATGCAGGCCTGTGTGCCAGGATTGTGTAAGTGAATAATCTGGTACACTTGCAACCCAAAGTGACAAGGAATCTTACATAACTTCCTCACTGTCATGCTATACTTAGATTTTGAGTATGGTTAACAGCTTCTCTTAATACCAGATGTCCTACTATTGTCAGCCTCCATTAAAATTGTGGTGATATTTCCTGTTGATTATCAGCAGCAAAACTGCTGACATAAGGAATCTTTCTTGCTAGAGGACAGGTGGAAAGGAAATCCTGCCAATCTGCCACTGGGGGAAAAAAAACCCAGAACTTTTTTTTTTTTTTTTTTTTTTCCATTATATATTTATTTAACATGGCCTGAAGACCAAATCAAGTTTTTCCTTAACTCACAAGGAGAAAGTGTCCTAAGACAGCAGCCTACAAGAGGTAAAAAAAAAAAAAAAAAAAAGAAAGAAGAAAAAAGAAAAAAAAAAAAAAAGAAAAGTTGTTGACACTGATGGGGAAAAACACTGAAGGGGTAAAATACTTGAAAATACCACATGGCACTTCATCATGTCAGGACTGTCTTATGCTGTTATAAACAGATGTAACTGAATGATGCTTTTTTCCCCCCCCTTTTTTTAGAGGTGAAAAAAACCTTGGGTACTGCTGCCAGTGAATACCTATATAAATTATATACTCCAAAATTACTTCCAAGGTTGTTCTAGGAGAGAGAAAATCATCTGTCTCCATGTGCCACTTGACAAATATCTCTCCTGTAAACAAACTCTTGAAGTCAGTCGATGTTAGGAAGGATCTCCTTTTAAGAAATCTTGCTGATTGAGTCAGCAGGGCAGAGGAGATGAGAAGAGGGCAGAGGAGGATAGCCAGGGCTAGAGCATTTCCCTCCTAGTGCTCTCAGAGGAGGGATGGCCTGGCTTTGGATGGGGCTGCCTGGAAAGCTTCAAAGGCAGCCAGGGAGAAGAAGTGCCTCTTGTTTACTCAAAGACAATCTGTTGATTTTCAGAGGAACTCCCGACAGGGCATAGCACACTTAGCCCTTTGAAAAAATCAGGTCAAATTGGCTTCTTACTTATTACAAGTTAAACACATCCCTTCTTGGTTTCAAGATGCTTTGGGTCACTACAGCTAATTTGGCCTAGAAACCTAAAGATGAAAGGTTTTGCATGCCATTACCACTCCATTAGGGACTCCCAGGAGCCTCTCCATCCCCACCCTCCACTATCTTTCTTTAATGGTGGAGTTTTCCTAAATACTGATTCAAAGCAACCACTCCACCCAGAAACTGGGGTGAGGCTCAGCTGTGAGCAGGGGCACGTACTGCTTCGGCATGGAACAGACAAAACCAGGTAGTTTTGCACACTGTGGGGCCTTTCTCAAGGACAAATTCTGGTTTTAGGATCAAATTTGATGCCTGCCTCTTGATGAATTTAACAACAGAAGTGGAACAGAAAGACCTTGTGTAACAAAACCCAACAGGCAGGAATCCTGTTTAATTACATTTTCTACAGGCCAGTAAATGCCTATGAAAAGCAGATGTGTAAAGAATTACTTCTTTTTAACAACTTCAGTAAATTATTATAAACTCTACTCACAGCTGTAGACAAGAAAAAACAGTGCTCTGTAATTGGCCCTGGACAGTGCCCAGATCATCCAAAATCCCTTTTCTTGTATTTTTGTTTGCAAATTGCATTTTATAGTAGTGGGAAGGCACTCCATCAGGCACAGAAAAATAATTATAATCTCTCTCAGGCAGTTAAAAGAACATGGTGCTGAGTCTTGTAACAGCCCCTGAGGGACTCGCCCACAGACACACAGCCTGTCATGTCCCATTGCACATGCACTGTGTTTAGGGGGATTCTCCCAGAGAGGTGCTGCTGTCAGGGCTCAAGCAGAGATGCAAATCAGCACTGCCAGGACCTTTCTGTAAGAACTGTCAGTCTTAAAAAGGGGGGTGTGATGGTAGCTTGTTTCCAAAATTATTATAGTTTACTGCAGATTGGAGTCCTGATACATCCCCCTGCTTCCCAGTTCCAGGAATAAAAGTCTTCATGTCTTTCTGCTTCACTTCTGCTTCAAGACTGTGCAGGTGGCAAAGAAAGTATGCGTGACTGCCTGTGAGTCCTCTCCACATCAGAAATGATGACTCTTCAGAAACAAAATTCAAATTAGACGACAGCCAGTTAAAGCCAGGGTGGAAGAGGTCTCACCTCTGAAGTCATGTAAAGTCCAAATAGATTTTTGTTGCATGTGGGTTTTATTTAAAAGAAAGGAGAAAAAGAGACCCCGTGTCTTCCTCTGCCCCTGCTGCAGACCCAGCACACACATTTAGGTGGTTCCCACGAGCACTGTGGACTAGTTCTGTGCTCTGTTAGCAAAGTAGATCACAGAACAGGCAATGGCAATAGGCTGCCATCGTCCCTGCGCCAGCACTGGGGGGATGGCACAGCTTTGCAGCTATCTGAAGGTTTTACTGACAGCACAAACTGCAGCCTTTGCACTGCAGGGGCTGGGGAGCAGAATCCTTCCTGTCTGCTCCCCATGCCCGGCCCATAGGGCAACTGCAGCACAAACCGCACAGTTCAGCCCCTCTGCATCTGGGGTCTGGGCCCTTCTCCACTGTCCCAGACATGGCACTTCAGCTGGTAAGTGGAGCACCCTGCAGGTATCAGCCCCCTCTGGAGCAGGCCCTCAGCACCTGCCACTGTGATGAAAGATGCAGGATTCATCCTCGTTCTTTGTCTGGCTGCTCTGAACAGGGGTGTCTCACACCACTGATGGCTCCAACTGCACAGACTCACTCATGGAAAAGCCTGTGGTTGTGCTCCATGCCCAGGGTACAAGCCTGAAGGGGCTGTGTCCAATTGTGGGTCAGGGACAACCAATTCCATGGCCATGGCCACCCCATGCCACCACTGTGGCTGTGCATGAGCTGTGACAGGGTGACAGGAGCACCAGTACAAACAACCTTAGTTCACCACCCATTGCCTCACTGAAGATTTGTGACAGACTGAGTGCAGCCTGGAGTAAAAACACAAAAAATTCATGCTGGGAAGGTGGGAGGGCAGGCATTTGACTTAATTTGAGGCTGGAGGAGGAGGGGTGTTTATTTAAGTGCTTTTTTAATCGCTTGCACTTTCTTTTTTCTCAATAAACAAATCACTGAATAGATGTTTGTCTTGATTGCGTTGATAATTTAAGTAAAATGTCCCCAAAATCATGTTCTTTTGCCCATGACACCCTGGGGAAAGGGAATGATCTGTTAAGTCTTCATCAACTTCAAAGAACATGACCAGCAGGCTGGGACACACTCTTCAGCAAATTTAGGTGTCAGACTCTACCAATTCTGTTAATAGATTTTTTTACCCCTGAGGTTCACATTTCCTTATGTTCCTGTTTTGTCTTGTTGTTTGTTTGGTTTTTTGGTTTGTTTTTTTTTTTTTTTCAGAATAAAGGCAAGGAGACAACTCCTCCACCATATCTTCTCCTTGGTACCTGTCAAGTCCTTGCTTTTGAATTTGGAAGTAAATGAGGACTTTTTAAACAATGTACTTTTTCTCTTCTCTTATTCTCAGACTGAGTTCTACACCAATTTAACAGGTGCTTTTCTACAAACATCAAATTAATTCAAAAGCCTGCAATTCAAATTCTCAAAACTTGTCCGAGTTGTAAACAGCTTAAAACAGATCTCACAATAGAAGTTCTGAGCTGCTCTAAACTGGGATGCTGGCCCCACATACAATTATTAAATTAAAATTCAGGTTCTTCTGTAGACATTAAAGCTTCACTGAATCTTAAAGCTTAAATAGTTTAGCTTTGGAGATGTTTACAAATATTGAAAGTTTTCTGAAGCCTTTGGCTCTGGAAGCCATTTTTCACTAGTAACAAAAACAGGACCGTTGTCCAAAATTTTTCAGAATTTGGTTGTCAACACCATCATTCAAAGTTAATTCATTTTCAAATGTAATTCAGAGGCTTTTTCACAGGCAGAACAAGACCAGCAGTTCAGTTCAGGGTGCATGTACTTGAGATGTCTGGGGAAACAGCTGCTGAAAGAAGATATTTGCCATTAAACCTGGGGTTCAGCAGGAGTTATTCTGCAGTTAATAGAGAGCAGACCTCCAGTTCTGCAGTCTATTTGCACTGCCATTACCTGCTTCTATTTATCATAGCTCCACAGGCTGAAAATTCCTGAATCTGCAGAGCTGCTACAGCCTTGGGGACAAATGGATTCAGATAGGGGTTGGGAGCTCATCTGGCCATGGAAAACCAATTAGCAGTAGGGCTTTGCTGGTATTGTTCCCTGTGGTCAGCAGAAGACCTTTCCCACAATGAGCTTTGCAGCACACAGCTCCTTCAGGGAACAGCAGAAGAGAAACTTTCTTCATCTGCCAGAAGAATCCTGCTTGCAGTGGGTTGGGGAAGTTTGCACTTAGAGTGGGTGGGCTAAATAAGTGTAATGAGATGAATATGTGGCCTGAGGATGCAGTGCAGCCTATGGAGATGCTCTGTGTTAAATCCTTCCAGGAACCTGGAGCTTCCTCTGGGCTGCAAGGCCAAATCTCTGTACGAAGATCTGTTAAAGCATCAGAGCTGTTTCTATTTCCTCAACTTTCCTGTGGTGTAACCCTGGGCTGGTTGCTTTGTCCTGCTGTGTCCTTCACATCCCACTTCTACCTGACCACTCAGAGCAACTTTGATGTCCACAATATGGAAAATGGAGAGCACCTGGCAAAAGGGAAAAGCTCAGTGCATCCGCACCTCTGCTTATGCAGAGCCTGACAAATTACTCTGCAGGGAGATAAAATCTATGCACAGTTCCTGCCATCCCTCTCTGAAAAGCCCTTCACAGTTGTGAGCACCAAAAGAAATAAATTAAAAGGATCTTTTGCAGCTGTGGAGAATGTTGGTCCTATTTTACTTCCTCTCCACTCATCCATCCAGAGTATTGATGTCCATGTGGCTGAAGAGCCCACTCTACCAGAGGAGCTTCCTTACCTAAAAAAGTCTAGGTCTGAAGAGAACCCTGAAGTATCTCCAGAGAAGTATAACCCTTGATGATAACAACCTGATTCCTAGAACATTGACATCTGGAGTATATTTTTCTGCACTCCTTTCAGAGTAAAGTCACTTAAATTTGGGGAAGTGTTTTGTAAAGGAGAAAATTAACAACGTGGTATCAGATAGCCATCACAGCATCTCCCATGTTTTTTAAGATTGATTAGAAGCTTGTTGAAAGTGATAAATAATAAAAAAACTCTGAGCCAGGATTTAAGAATCCATGAGAGCAGAGTACCACACTGCTCAGCTGGCAAGTCAATATTGCTTAAACATTTACACTTGTCACCAAAATACCCTTCTCTGCCTCTTGCTGGAACCTAGGGGAGAGATGTAAGATCTACAGAAGTGACAGGAAAGTAAGATTTTCAAGAGATTTCAACAGAAGTCATTACTCATGGCTATTCCTTCCTTTTTTCTAAATGCATGATTTTAGTCCATTTGTCCCTTCCAAAATATTCCTGTTTGACTGACCTACCTTGGAATGCACTTTTTCATCCAAGTAATGCTGTGATAGTATCTTACTCAGGAAATATTATTGCTAATGTGAAGAGGGGTTAACTGGGAAAGAAATCAAAGAGGCATCAGAATCCCTCAGGTTCTTGTGTTCCCTGGCAAGGATGGCTCCTTTGCATGAGCTGGAAGCTGCAAACAGCTGCTCAGTCCTGATATCATGTGCTGCTGAAAATGACTGGAAAAAAAGCATTTCTCCCTCAGCAAGAGAAAGAAATCTTGCAGTTGGCATTTTATTTTGTTGCAGTTTGGAGCAAAATAGTTCTGTAAAAAAGAGCTGGTGGCACAGAAAATGAGAAAGAAATTAGGTGTGGGAGAAGCAGAAAACTTTGATTTATTGCAGCACATTTCAACTTAGAACCATGATAATGAAAGTAGATAAGAAGATAATTTTTGCAAATATATTCTGTCCTCATGAAACCAAAACTTTCAGTTTGCTTTGACAGAACTTGTGTGTGCACCCTACCAAATATGATCCTTAACCTAGGGTATGGGGTTAAGGATGAAATGGTGGCAAGAATGTTTCCAGACCTGGTCAACTAAATGCAATTTAAATATTAAGAAAATTAATTCTGTGACTACAAATACAATGACAGTCTTGCTGTTCTACACTATTTGTATTTACAGGGAAGTGGGACAGAAGGTTATGGCTCTGCACATGTTCCCTCCCCTGATTCCAGCCTCAGCACTGCAGCCCTGTGTGCTTGGTGCCTACAGCTCCATAGGCACACAGACATTGTGTGGTTTTTCATCTGTTTTATGGAGATGGCTGTTGTGATTTAGCCTTAGTCCTCCTTGTCACAGCAACTTACATTGCCAGAGATGGCCAGTAAGGTCAGTTAGTGTGGAAAAACAAAACATTAGGGTTTCAGTGTGAAACTGAAAGGCTGCAGCTTGGCAGGAGCTGGAGCTGTTCCCATTCTTTTAGGGAGCTTTTAGGTCACGTAATGGCCACAGCTTCAACTTGGTGAGGCAATGGTCACTATATAAAAGCTTTATAAACACAATAACTTACTAGCATCCCAAGGAGATAGATTACATAAATTGACTCAAAAAAAAAAAAAAAAAAAAAAAAGAGTTTTACAGTTTTACATTTTATGTTACTGGTTTTGCCCCATTTTTCCTATGGCCAGACACCAGAGCAATGTATGAATGAAAAAGAACCACAAAAAAAACCCCAGAGTGCCTTGGGTGCCCCCCAATGCTGATATTTCACAATGAATTCCTATTCACATTCTGACTTGATTTGGGCTGGGGCAGTGGGGCTGCCATCCTTGTCTTCCATCTTTTGCACAGGGTACTGCCATGCTGCTCTGCTTTCTCCCGGGTAAGAACCTTGAATTAAATGGGATGTAAAAGTTCCTGGAATAAGTAACTGCAGGCTGAAGGGTTGTTCATCCCAGATGTCCCCTCTCCCACCACACACAGAAGTCATGGGCTGGCAAAATGGACCAGGAGAAATCAGATCCCAAACAGCCTCTCATAGTGAAAACCTCAGGAGAAATGAAACTGCTCCATCACCCTCCTGACCACCCAGCTGATGTGCTCTGCCTGGGAAAAGCACAGTTCCTGAGAGCTGCTGAGAGCTGGGGCATCAGTGACTTCCACCAGCTTCAGAGGACATTCACAGACAAGAATTGTGGTCATTTCTAGGGAGGAGATGCCAGTCAAATGCACAGATGGCATTGTCCTTATGGCAAAGCAAGAGGTCCACTGGGCATCCTTCCCCAGAAGCCTCATCCCTCTGTACTCAGCATGGTTATCCTGCTGTTCTCTGCATTCCTCACTTACAATTTCCCTGGTTCCAGAGGTTGCTGCTGTTTGATCTGTTTTATCTCAGATGTGGCTTTGATGTGTTTTAGAGCAAACAGAAGTACGGAAGAGGCCAGAGGATAACTAAGACTGGGCGAACCCAGAGGAACTTGGCTGCATTTGATAACTGCTCAAACTATTTATTTTGGGTTCCAAAACAGCCCCAGATTGAGTTCAGAGACCTTTGCCCTGTATTTTAAACCAGGATTTTTTTCTTCCAAAGAGTCAATTTTTCCTTTTGTCATTGAGGAAATATGTTATCCTATCTAAAAGAGAGCTTACAGGCTGATGCTAAAATGTGCTTTCTCTGTAAAAAAAAATAGACTGTTTTCTTTTCTTTTCTATATTAAGTCTTCCTGCCGAAACATTCTTCTTGGATTTTTCCACTCTCTCCAGTTCTTTTCTTCCTTTTTACTTCTCCTTTCTCTTCCACTTCCCTTCAAATACACCAAGCAATGTGCAAACTCTGTAGTGAGCATGAGCAGAATTCCACTCAAGGATGGCTGTCTGGGTGTGTGGTTATCTGAAAAAACCCCTTTTCTCCTAGTGAAATTGAGAAGCCAATATCACACTGTCAGGAGAAACATAAGACATGGTCATT
Organism: Phylloscopus collybita; assembly: GCA_027886175.1. Lineage (NCBI taxonomy): Eukaryota > Metazoa > Chordata > Aves > Passeriformes > Phylloscopidae > Phylloscopus > Phylloscopus collybita. The sequence goes on along the minus strand of JAJNNQ010000019.1, from coordinate 10,803,364 downwards.
TTCACAAATCATAGTAGGAGGGTAAAAAACGGGTCCAGGGTTTTTTGGTGCGTTCTCTACTGAAATATTTACTTTTTAACCTAAGCACAGATTAATTGTAGCTGCTTTAGAGAGTTCAGAGCTCCTCTTTGCTACCTACTTGGAGAGTTAGGACAATACAATACAGTAAGGAGAAGAAAAAAAGGGGGAAAAGTTCATCTCTTTAAAACAAACAAAAAGATTACCAACTTGTCAGACTACAGAGAAATCCTCTGGACCCTGAGCTTAGTGATTCACAGGATCCAGCACATGTGAGGAGCTTTCTTTGGTATCACTGATAGAAAACCTGACCCTTCTCTCCCTGCTGCTGCAAGGTGAGGAGCTGCTCCCTGACAACTGCACACCAAAGAACAGAAAACCCCTGAGATCAGTGCAGGCAGCAGAGGCACAGAGCAGCTGATGTAGCCATAAATCCACAGCAGATTTGCAGCACCTCTTTCACTGGTGGATACCCTCTGTTCATCCCAGTGCTGCAGGTATGTTCCTGGCAGCTGGAGATGAGCAAGAAATCACCCAAACCTCCAGGATATCCATCTTCACTTGCTTAGGTGCACAAGGACATCTGGGCAAGTTAAGATGAATTACCTGAAGGTTTGAAGTGAAAGCATATTAGTTAAACTGCACTAAACTCCCGTGAAGATGCTCTTATTTTCTGCCTCCTGTAATCAGTTTAAATGATATATTAAGAAGCATTGCTACTAATTAATCTGAAAATTATGTGACCTGGAAATCAAAGCTGCTTCATGTTCTTGGATATGAAGATATTAATCTGAATTTAATTAATTTATTTCTTTTAAAGCTTTCATTTATTCCCATTTCAGTGTTGCTGCTTCAAAGCTGTATCTCTGAAGTGTGATGCATCCAAAAAATTTCACAGTGCTCCTGCATTTTGGTTATTGCAATAAGTTTAAAGAGAAGGGGGAATAATAAAGAGGTGAAAAATGTGTTTAGCAGCACAGTCAAAGAAGTTACTTGTTGAAAGAAAATTGGGCACACCTGAGTGCGTCCACCAAAATTGTTGGACCAGATGTACTTACCTGGAACCATTGTGGGGTATTTTTGGATGAAGAGGGTTTATTCCACTGCTTATCTACCATGTGGAGAGAGTTGATAATGCTGGTGCAGGGTATGGTTGAAGGCTGCTGCTCTGCAAATTTCTGCCTTCTGTCCCACTAAACAGTCCCAGTTGTGTCCAGCAGAAACAGTAATCATCCCGTTCCAGGGCTGGAACATGATCCTGGTGAATGAACTGGGTATTCCACATGTGGGAACACTTCAGCTCTGCCAGACCATGGACTGGAGACAGCAGAAAATCCAACCCCAGGCTGCAGAGATATGATCTCCCAGAACGGAGATCAAGAACATGTGGGCAAAGACATCAAAATGAGAATAGCCCTCAGAGACTCCTGTTATCTTCCTGTCTGTCCTCAGCAGTTTAAGAAGGTGCCAAATCTATATCTTTCATAATGTTTTGAAAATAAAACTGAGAGAATAATGGAAAACTTCAGAAACTATTTGCTTGGGTATTTAAATCAGTCCAGCTATATCCAACCTCTCATCTGTTAGCTCTCTGCAAACACTCTAACAATGAGTTTTACTGGCAGGGTTGTTTGTAGAGAGCTAATTTCAGAGTGGCACACATATTTGCAAATACCCACTTGTAAGTTTGCTTATGCATGTATCTGTCATAGAAATATTTGCATATTCATCCAAATAAAGAGATAGGAAAATATTGTGCGGCTTGCATGTCCAGCCAAAACTAATGAACCCGAGGCTCATTGTTAGTAAAGGATTTTAACATCATATAGAAATCTGTGGTGAATAAAAATGAACATGATTCATTTCAAGCATATTAAACGTGCTGTTGAAGGCATTTTGCAGGGAAGAGTCACTCAGCAGTTGGAGGCTGTCTGTCCCCTCCAGTCAAGTGCCTGGGTGCTGGGGATATTTGGGTCTGTGTTCAGTTATTCTGCAAGCAGCAAGACTGAACACTGGACACGTTGTTGATTGTGGATTATTCCCCTAATGCTTCTCAAAAATGAATAATTTTAACAGACATAAGAAGGGGAAGGGAGGGGGAGCAGTGACTAATAATTTGAATGAAATGGATCGTCAATATTTATTTGCATGAGAAATTGGGTATGGAAATCTGCCAGCATCTCTGATGGTGCTATGGCTGTGGCACTGCAGAGAACTATCCATAAACCTCCTCATTTAGTGAGCATGAAGCGTCCATCGTTCTAATTAATTGTGATGGGAAAGAGGGGCATGAAAGTCAATGACTCAACTCCCTTTCCACTCAGGCTTCTCTCAGTATCAAGTCTGGGCTGTGGGACCAAAATGGATAAAATGGTTTAGTTGTTTTCATCTTGCTTATTTATTTTTTTTTTTAAATAATCAAGGAAGTCAAATGATGCTATTGTACACCACAATGACACAGAGCCTGACTTGAGAAGGCTGAAAATGACTATATTTATTTCTGGGAATGTCTTCCCTTTTATACTATTCTACACAGAAAAATTCGATTGGTGAAACAAGGACAAAATTCTTCAATCACATTGGTCAGACCAGAGGGACATCAAGAAGAAGTCTCTCCTAGGGAAAAGAATGTAAACAAAGTTATAGTTACAAAAACATGTCTCTTATTTACAGAAAATTACCTGGAAAAGAGTTTAAGAAAACCAAAACATCTCAGGCACAAACCAGGGCTACACTTGAAAGCACCAGAGAAATTTGAGGAAGAGGGATATGACTTGATACACTGCAGGACAAAAATGTGAGACAATTTAATAGTATTCTAATAGACTGAAGAGGATTACATAAATACATGAAAATTTAATATGTATCTGTTACATGCAACACTCTGGGTGCCAGAATAAGAAAGTTCATGATCTTCAAAACTGCCAGAAGGAGAGAGAAGGGCAAAGTGAAGGCTCTCTCCCTTTTTCTTAATTTCATTCTATCAGGTTGTCCTATTATGTCTTGGAGAAGTCGATGGCACAGCTGGAGGCACTCCTCTCTGGTCCCCTATTTGTAAATACAGGATTAAGTACTGCCATTACACAAAGAGAATAGCACTGTTCAATTGTATGGCTTCCTTAGCCAACAAAACAATAATTAAGTTAATCTTTTCACCCAGAGAGTCAATGTTGAAGATACCTAAATACTTTTTTCTTTTTGGCAGAAGATGTTCCTGTTAAAAAATTCTGTTTTAATGAAGTTGTACATTTGTGTGTACTTGTGTTGATTTTTATCTGATTTTCCAAGGGAAAAATAAAGAACTTTAGCACTTTGACAATGTCAAAATATTCAATTTGATTTCATATGAATATTTTGATCTTTGGGAATTTGAAATGACATTTCATTTTGCAAATACACTGCATAGTATCAATCAGGAGGTAATTAAAACACTAAATAAAAATCCAAGAGACTGTTTAATTTTTGTTACAAGAGAACATTTTGATAGCCCCATAGCAATATTTTTTCCCAATTTCAGGGAAAGTTCTAAAAGTCTTCATTTCCCTGAGATTGTCAAATGCCTGCTGAGATGATGCAATGTTCCTCAGAGACATACAACTTATTTCATGCAAATGGTGCACCTCAGGTGCAAGATAAGCCAGGTTCACACACATGTCAGTACCAAGTACCCATTACAAAGAGCAGCAGCACCAGCTTGTGCCCCAGAATTTGGGCTTTGAAAGGCTGGAGGTGTTTCAGTGATTTGTGAGAGGATACCAGCATTTGATTCCAGACCTGCTGAGATGTGACTATATCCTTATTCAGAGGAAGAGACTCTGGAGTCACTGGAGCTTTGTGAAACTTTTCTTCCCATCCTTTGCCCTGCTGCCTCTCAGAGTTTTCCACTGATTAATTACCAGAGGAGCAGCCCTGGGTCTGTGCAGACCATGCTGCTTTCACAGCAATCAGTTCTGAAGCATGCTGTGCCTGAAACTAAACTTCCTTGGATCAGATGCATCTTCTGTACTGCACGAATTTTAACTTGAAGGGGAGTTTATCCCGAGAAGAGAACACTTGAAGTATGCCCTGGGTTAGTTAAATTCATAGCCTGGTTCTGCTCCACAAGGTGAGAGTCACTGCTGTAAAGTGTATTACTGTACTAGGCAAGTGTCACAGCTGAAGTATTTGTTCCTGCATCTATTCTTAAATAAATCTCCATGTTGTGGCAGAGCAGAGAATGTCAGACAGTTAAAATCATTATTTTATCAGTTGGCAAAAGCACAAAGTTGAAAGGGAATTAATCCAAAATGATCTTATTTTAAAATCTAAATTAATTTTAAATTAAATTATGCAAGTATTTTGCATAGATTAAATAATGCAAGTAATTTGGGGTCTTCATTTATTCAGTACTGATTCGGTGCATAAATAGTGTGTATGTGTGTATATATCAGCTAGAAATTGGAAAAGAACCAGCAATAACATGTTCCCTATAACCCACCCAAAATTTCGAGGCTCCTAAACATTAGTGCAATGTCCATTCTGATAGCCATGGTAATGTCTAAATCTGAATGCTGATCCTCAGCAGCAGATCTGGGGGTATTCTATTGCAGAAGGCAAGGATGAATTCAAGATGAGCACAGCGAATCCTCTCCTGTTCTCTCTGCCTGCCTTATTTATCCTTAAATCCCCTGACTTTTGTCTCCAACACCAAAGATTAACCAATGACCATTGCAAGAAACCTCTGGAGTTCACTCTGTGTGGGATCACACGTGTGTGTGCATGGGGAGAGATGGCAGAACGTTCAGAATCCACCAGACTCAGCAATCCTCAGCATTAACTGTGTCTAATTGGAAACAATTCATTCATCTTTGATCTTAATAGCTTTTTGAAGGTAGCAGCCCAAGTGCCTACTGTCAGAGCATGGGCTTTAGGTCCAGGATTGAGCAGGATAAATCTGTGTCTCAGCAGCCTTTGATTTTTAATGTTTCTCACTTAATAGAAGCACCCTCATCCACCCACTTCCTTGTTCTGCTCTAGCCCCAGTGCTCCTTTTGAATCCCAGCAACTTAAGAAGAATGAAAGCTGCAAGAAGAGGGTATGGAGAATGTGTATTTTTAATTAAAAGTGTCCATAAGCATTAGAATCTTCATTAAAAAAAAAGTCCTAGAGCTATAATCCTGAGATCGGTGTAGTAAGGGAAAGGCAAAATCTCAAATATTTAAATATTCTCTTCTCATTTTCCTCATTCTAATAATAGTCAAGTGTACTGCAAGTCTACAGGGATGTCCATCTGCAAAAAGAATTATGCAGCCTCCCAGTGGAAATTTATTATTTAGAAAATCTGGATTCAAATGCTCATCTGTTTTCTTAGACATTATTACAACTAAACTCAGCTGGATTCATCACTGTGTTGGAACTGATGGGATGTGCCTGATTGCAGCATCTTCCATGTCGGATTGGAAGTTTAGGTTCAGCTTACCCACCCGTAGAGAGTTTCTTTTTTCTTGCTGCAAGAAACATCAGAAATTATTTGAAAAGCAAACACAAAACAGTAACAACAACTATAAAACCCCTCTGAAATCAGACACTTTGATCTAAGTGCCTAGACTGTTAAGAAGATAATCTCCTAGAACAAAGGGAACAAAAGAAATCCTTGTGAAATGAAGTGCTTGTTTTCCAGAAATGACAAAGGGAGGGAAGGTTGATGTCTCAGCTTCTAGCAAGGACATCTTTACTCCTGGGGAAATGCTAATTGTCCTAAGCGCCTCTGTAACTCTTTACACCACGATGTGTGCTCAGAAATTTTGGTTTAGTAGGTGACTCTTGGTAAACTTTGTTCTCTAGGATCTCATGATTAAGGCAGGTTTCTAACATTTCATCATTTCAATGCCATTGTCATCAGCAGACTCTTGCTCCCTTGGACCAAAAAAATCCACCAATTTCAAAGCACTGTAAATTTCAGCTGTTTTGTCACACTGCCCTGTCAATAGTTGTTACCATTTTTGATGGGCTGTTTAAGAATTATAATTCCACAGTATTATGCTGGAATTAAAAAGGAAGAACCTTGTTTCGTGAATTTTTGGGGAGAAGACAGTATCAGAATTCATGACTGGAGGTAAAGAAATGCCTTCTGAAAAATGGAAAAAATAAAATCTTTCTTCGGGGTGAGGAGACTGATTATTTTGCAGAATTTAATGTTATTTTACTGAGCTTAATACTATTTTACCCAAGCAATGAAATGACAAATGAGGAATGCATTGCTCCCATCTCTGCCTTCTCATTTCAAACTCCTTTCTTAGTCCTTCTGACAGGATTAAAGACTGGTGCTCTGAAAGAATGTTGGTTGTAGCACCTCCTAGTATTTGGTCTTTACTACCTAAAATGGACATCTGGGAGCCTGGAGCACAGGAATAGGAATGCGTTTCACAAAACACACATAGATGCCTTAAACCAGGCTAAAAAGGGAAGTTGCTGATAGTAACAGGAAATATAATAGAACCCAGTTTAAAATATCACCTTTCAAATTCTGGATATCCCAAAGAGCTTTACAAAGTAATAAGTTAGGAAATGGTAGCAGTGGCATAGCAACTCCATAAATAAATACTGTGGCTATTATTCAGTTTAGCAATAACTCATGCTTTTTAGACATTAAGAGCTAGATTTAGCCTAGTTTTCCACCAGCCAACTTCCAGGCCTGGGGTCTCTCAGGGAGAATTTCAAGCCTCAGAAGACAGATGCAATAAATAAAGAAATTGCATTTTCCAGAAAGAATGTGATCCAAAGAGTTACTGGAGTTGGTGACAAAAAAATGAGTAGTCTCATATTTGAACCAACTCATGGTTTTGAGAAACAAATGAGATCTCTGAGGATAATTGGAACTGAAAGATTACATGTGCCTATGAACAGATGGCACCTTGTGGAAGCAGTTACCTCACTGGTCCTTAATGGACCCCTTATTTCAAGAGGTAATGGAGACACTATGTTAGCTTTCATCTCCATGAATAATAATTCTAAATTTAGTCTTGACTGTGCGAAGGCTTGTGGAGTTAATAAATTGCCTGTCAAATCTCCTGTGAGAATGGGAGGCAGAGAGGAGGGAGCGAGGACTAAACTGGGAATGGCCGTGCTGGGCCCTGATGGAGCCCACACCTCCGTGTCAGGGCACTGAAACCTGGGGCTCACTTTCTGTGCTGGAACACTGACAAATAAATTCTGCTGCAACAGTTCGGAACAGAAAAATACACCTTGTCTATTGTCTTCAGTAGCTTCCAGCTGCTCATGGCTCACCTGTCTGTGGTCACACACAAATCCTCTGGCCTGTCTGATGGGATCCATCCATCCTGGATAATGCCACGAAGCAGAGAGGGCCTCACCAAAAGCTGTATGAGCCCTGCCTTTCTCCTTTGAACTGTGCTTAATGGTACATCGAGTTTGTGTCATAACTGTGACAATTTGCTTCCTACATTGTAAATTCTCTATCCTGGAAGGCCTAACTGTGAGCTGTGCCCAGAGTACAAGAGCCATCTGCAGGTTGTCCAATCTCCTCAACAGGGATTTGGGAGAGATCAGGGATTTGTCCACCCTTCCTTTCTCCCCCAGGCTGAGGGAATCACCCCTTGGCTTCTCCAAGGCTGATCCATTAGCTTGGTGCCATATGCTCTTAGCACAAAAATGCCAAACATGCAAAACCCTGGGAGATTTTCTCCATGAACAGAAGGAAGCTACACACTAGGCCCTGTTAGAACTGAGGTTTCTGCGTTGCTTTAGGGGCTAAAATCTAAAAAAAGGATCGAGGATCTTGAGAGTTTTTGTGTACCAAGGAGCTGTGTGTGAAGACAAGGCTGTGAAGTCCCAGAGGTCTGTGGGTGCATCCTTGTGTCAGAGAGCTCCATGTCTGCAATGGATCCGCACAGGAGCAGAGGCCAGGGTGATCCTGTGGGCTCCCTGCAGGGATGGGGGAGGATTTGGGAAGCTGAGGGTACTGATGGGGCTCCTGGAATATCTCACCAGCAAAAGCAGCAGTGGTGCTTTGTTGTGGTGCTGAGCTGGAGAGCTGGAACTGATGACAGCTGTCCTGGAGCAATGGGAAGAGGAGGGCAAGAGCAGAGGCAATGAGGAGGTGAAGGTGACTGCCACTGTTTTACTGTTACATCTAGGGATTAAAAATAAAATGTGCCTCAATCATTAGAGCCTCTCCATATCAGGCCTTCAGCTCAACCCTGCCACAACACTGCAGTGTGCCTTTAAGGGACTCATTTAGAAAGTTGGGGGATTTAAGAATCATTTAGAAATCCCAGGGTTTCCTGAGGCAGCAGAAGTCTCCCAGGGCCCCATCATTCATCTCCTCCCCCTAATTGGCTCCTCTGTCAGCTTAGCTTCCTCTGTTTTCCAAATCCCCTCCACAATCCCAAGATCACTGGCAAGGTAGGAGCACCACAGAAGGTGTGCTTGTCCCCTTAATTTATGAAAAACAAAATTGTCAGTTCTCTGTAACACAATAAGGGAGCTAAAATGCAAGAGGTTAGAAATGAATTGAGGGCATCCCCTGCCTTTTCCAGTCTGCTGCACTGAAGAGCTGGAATCCATTATCCAGCACACCTACAATATCTCACATTCCCACACAGATTAATTTTAGGTTGGTCGGCTCATTGCCTTTACACCTTGTGTGCAAGTGTAAAACTTGATCTACAGTGTTTGAATTTAAACAATCTGTACTGCCAGCTTTTGCAATGGTGCTGATAGGCACAGAGGATTGTCAACAAACAGGCACATTACTTTTATTTCCAATCCAAACACAGCATCCTTCCTGATTCCCTCCTCTTAACCCTTCAATATGGTGGTTTTGTTTTGTTTTGTTTTGTTTTTTATGGCATGCTGCCAATATCATGTGGAGATTTGATTTCTATTTCAGACTCCAAAAGGGAATTCCTGAGACGCTGGAGAGGAAGATGAATTAAAAACCCACAGGTGTAGGACGGGGTATATTGAGTTGACTGGAGGTTGATTCTATTTGATGAAAAATCAGGAGGTTTTGTTTAGTTCCAGAATAAATACAAAAGACCTCCTGAATGTGAAAGCCAAACTGAATTAAGCTGGTGTGGGTAGGTTTGAACTGGAAGATGTGGTCTGGTGCCCCATCTGGGTAAAGGATATGTCAACCCAGACAGCTCTAAATCAGTGACTACAACTCCTGTAATTGCAAACCTGAGCCTGAACCATGCTGCTCTTTGAATATAAACTGCTTTGGATCCAGCCTCTTCCCTTGGGGTAGGGGCTCACTGCAAGCCAAGGGCAGCCCCAGGGGGGCAGGGCCAGCTGTTCCAAAGCTGCAGAGGGGCACTGGAGTGTGCCAGGCTTAAAAGCAGAGTGTGGCTGTGTCCTGGAAGCTGGACATCTCTACAGGTACTATATTTTTCACTAAATTACACATGAGGACTGCATTATCTGGAGGCTTTCATCCAGTTTGGTTTTTTTTCATCCTAAGTGAAAATGAGCTTAAAGCCCCAAAGAAGCATGTATTCCAGTTGGGGAAAACAGCTCCTTGTCCCTCATTAACTGCACTTACTGTCCCAGGCTTCAGTACAGGGCATTGAAAAGCAAAGCAGAGTATCCAAGTCTCAATTCCTTTACGGTGGGGCAAGACATCAATGAAAAAAAGCAACTCTGATTTCTTCCTCTTCCCCAGCTGCAAGGCAGATTGTGACTTTTGTCCTGGGGGTATTTCATGACAGACTCATCAGTGAGCTGCCTGGAATGCACATCTCAGCTGCTCTTGTGGGACCTGGAAGTCACTAAGTGGGAGGGTGTCCTGGCTCTAGGTGTTGCAAGATAAGGGACATACAGGTCTGTAGACACTGCTGTCACAGCAATTTACTGCAGCAATAGCTAAATTAGTTTTCAACTAACTGGTCTGGGATTTAGTAGGAGAGAGCAATTAAGGCAAGAAAGAGTTTAGCAGTGTAAATGATCCCTCTCTACTGCTGCGACCTGACATTACCCCTACCCAAGTTATTAAAAACACAGCAACCCCTAGGAGTCCCCCAGGCCTTCACAGACACCTGCAGTACATCTGTTCCTTACATTCAGGAATGTCTACGATGAAAAGAACTCTGTTCCCAACAGAAACAGCGTGGACAAACGCCCTGCTCCGCTTGCTGTGCGCCAAGGAGGCCAGCGGACTCCATTTCCTGAGCAAGTTCTCCATCATCTTTCCTTCCCCGCCCCTGCTGCTGTGCCTGCTAATGCCTGTGATCATTAGCCATGAAAATGGCACCCATTTGTCTCCTTCTCTACGGTGCCCAAAGTACATTTGGACTCCAGCCAACGGGAGCAGCAATTCCATGGACATGCAGCACTGCCTAAGAGTGCATTCACGAGTGCATTTTAATGCAATTACAAGCCCAAATGAAGCTTGTTTCCCTCTCACAAAGGGTTCCAGCCCTGCCATCCTAAATCAGCAAATCAGTAATTTTTCATAAAACAAAGGGCTTCTTTAATAGGAAGATGCAGTTTTATTTCTTTTATTATTCTGTTCCTTCAATTGCATGTGTGATGCTAAATGTCTTCAAACAGCCATTTAGCCACCCACAGAGAGAAAGTAGGTTTACAAATTTCCTTTTTGCATAGTTTTGGTTGTGTGCTCCCCAGAGTATTGCCATTTTGTTTGTTTTCCTGCTTGGAGAAATGGATAGTTCCAATTTGCAACCCCAACAAAACTGAATAGAAGTTCACTCTCCGCCTGTCCCCCTGGTTTTACAGTTTGGTTTGGTGGAGATAAAAAAAAAAATAAAAATCAATGAGAGTCAGAAGATACAGAATACGGAGGAAAAATGCCAGAGGAGTCCTTTTATTGCAAGAGTAAAGCTGGAAAGGAGGATACATTTCTTGTGAGTAAAGTAAAATAAATGAGAATGACAAGAGCAATGAAATGTCTACGTAACATGACCCTAAGGAAAGACGGAATAAACTGAGATTTTTAACCTGAAGAAGAGATATAAAGGAACATCACAACAGCAGTTGTCCTTTCAAGAGGCAAGGAGTAGTCCTCTCTCAATATTCACACCAAGAACAACTGGAATTGATGGGCTAACACTGGAACAGGGCAGATTTAAGACAGTGATTAGGAGAACAAGGACTGCGGAGGTGAAGATAGCAATGACAGAAGCCTGGAGGCCACCCTGGGGAAATCAGAGAGACCCCACCATGGCCACCCTGGACACAAGCTCACACATTTGCTGGGCATGAGAGTGAGCTCATGTTGGGCTGGGAGAAACTCCTAACATTATCCTTCTTCTTTGATAGGGCATCTCTTACTGAAATGATTAATTTTTTTGTCTCCTTGGGGGAGAGAGGCACCTGTGCGGCTGCCTATGCTCTGCAGATGCAGCTACAGCCTCCTTCATATACCTCTTCCTGTGCCACCCTTTCTGCCTGTGCCTTGACACTTTCTGTCTCCACCATTTGTCATCCAGAGTTAAAAATTCAGGGGTTGGTTTTGATTATCTTATTACCATGGTGACCAGGATGACTCTCATGCCCATCTGCGCATGGCAGGATGCTGCGAACCTTTACTTCAGTTCAAGCCAGGAGAATTGTTCTCTGTTTTCCTCCTCACAACTCAGAGCCACCTCTGTGCAGAAGCTGCTGATGCTGCACAATGCAGCTATCTCTTAAACACCAGGTTTTTAGGGAGAACCAGAGTCAGGATCTGCACAGATAGGTTGTCCTGTATGGAAACACGTAGCCCCAAATTGGGCTAAGGCAAAGAGTTTTGTTCAAGTACAGCAAAAATCAAAAAATATAACTTAAAAAAAAAAAAAAAAAAAAAAAAAAAAAAAAAAAAAGAAGATGACAGAAATATTAAAAAAAAATAATCCAGATTGGACTAAGATCTGGGAGATGGGTAGAACTTGGGAAACAGCCTCCAAGCAGAGCTCAGAGCAAAGGCTTTAAGATCTGGCTTTCCTCATTTCATTATTGTTAATGGAATCCCCCATGTCCAAATGAAAGACTAATTTAAGTCTTACTTAAATATGCCTTGAGTTATTTCTGTGCATTTAAGTCTTAGTTAATCTTCCTTAACTCTTTTTGTCACTTTCTTTGAAAGGAAGATGAGTGTAATTAAAGGAACAGTCAAATTTATTCTAGTCTTAAGATTTTTTGTGGTAACTTTGAAAGGTTTGGCCATTATTGCAGACTAAAATCTAGCAGATTAAACGTTGTTGTATCTTAAGGACATGTCAATCCACCCCTTGGAATGCTTTCATTGTGCTCAAGTACAACATTTGGAGTGACTTCAAGGCTTTGTTATGATAAGGAATACTAATATTTTAATTATAGCTGTATTCAGGGAAGATCTTTTATTTAATACTTCCTAAATTTTTCCCTCTTGCAGACCAAGCCATGACAAATAGACACTTCCTCCAAATGGTTTCACCTTGGATAACATTGGCTCCCTCTCCAAAAAATGAGGATGGCTGTTCTTGTATGGACAGGGATGCACGTAGGAGCATCCTCCTTTTCTGGGGCAAAACCACTTAAATTTATGCTGCCCGAGGTAAATCCATCCAACCAGCTGCTTGTGGGAGTGATTCATGATGTGAGAGCAGCCCTCAGATTTGCAATAACCCATCCTCAAACAGGGGCATGGAGCCTCACAAGGAAGCGTGGCACAGCCCTGCATCTGCCATGAGAGTTTGGATGCTGTGGGAGGTGCTGAGGTCTGGGTCCTCAACACCCCTCACCCCTCACATCAGAAAAACTGCCAGATTTATGTTGGGAGGTTGAAATTGTGGCTTCTTCTGGCTCTGCTGTAGTGTCTGCAGTGTCATCATGCTATGCAGACCCAAAAGGGCAAAAGTGTACTTTCATGGACAAGTAGGTGCCAATCAAAGTAAGATGTTTCAATAAATGCATATGGAAAAAGAAAATATTTTTCCAACAGCAGCTTGCTTCACCCAGCTCCATGGGAGAATTTCATCTGGAGAGAGAAACAAAGTGGTGTTGGGAAGAAAGTCATGGAAATCAGTGCAAAAGGCACAGATGAAAACTGCTGTTGCTGACCATCTGATGGGGAATTTGCTTCCACAAATTGCCTTCAAAGCCTGGGAAGTGCCCATAGCTGCATTCCCAGGTCCCTATTGCCCTGCTCACGAAGAAAATGGGGAATAAATCCCAGCTCCTCAGGGATGCCCTTTCCTTTCTTGTGGGCTCATTTCTGCCTCTATCACCTGGTAACATTTGTCATTTCCAGCTTTAGCCAAGCAAATTTCAATCCTCTCTTGTTTACTTTTGATTGCTTTGTCTTTAATGTAGCATACAAGGATTTTATGTGCTTCTGTTTCATCAATGTAATTCTTTTGTTGCTATGGCAATCAGCTTCAATTTTCTTTCGTTCTGGCAATTGTATTTTTATAGTCTCCTGCTCTCAAAGAGATAAGCTGCCTTGTATATCACACAGACACTAAGTATTTTCTCTATATAGACACAGCCAACCTTTGCTTTAAGACTGTCGCTGTTATTTGCGAGAGTAGTTTACTCCTGCTGATGATGACATTTTTATTCCTTTCTGTAGGGTCTGTTTCAAAAAGGAAGTTTGCTCAAATTTACTCATCTGTTCTACTACTAAGGACATGCAATGTTGTAAGAGGTGCACTCCTGCAGGCACTTGGAGTCTGTGGAAAGAACACATTCAAGCCCTGGACAACAGAGATGACCACAGTGGTTTCAGCAGATCAAGAATCATCATAAATTAGAGGTGATTCATTTAATATGTTGAGCATAACAGCAGGAAAAAAAAAAAAAAAAGTCTTGAGGAAAATAATTCATCAAATTTATCAATATATCTGAAAGCTGAATTTTCAAAAATATCATAATAAAATATTTATGGGCACTCCACTTTTGGTCACAGAAACACTGGCGCAGGGGTTCTAGGCTGTTCCTTGCCATGGGTAACAGGGAGTGATGGTAGGGGTGCTGCTGGACAAATCCTGCTCTGGAAGAAGCCAGCAGCAAGGCCAGAACACTCCAGCACCACTGGATGGTCCCAGTCCCCTCCAAGTCATTAGGTGACCTGCTGTCATTAACTCTGGGTGTCTGAGAAAGCATCTACCTTGAAATAACACCTCCGTTTTCTGAAGTTAAATAGGTAAAGCAAAAGCTGTGCACATGTGCAAAGCAAAACAAGGAATCCATTCACCACTTCCCTTGGGCAGGGAGGTGTTCAGCATTCCCAGGAAATCTGGGCTCCATCACATGGCAGTGTAACATAGGAAGACAAAAGCCATCACTCTGAATGTCCTCCCTTTTCTGCTTTTTTCCCTCAGCTTTATACACTGAGCATGACACCACATGGATACCCCTTGGGTCAGTTGGGGTCACCAATCCTGGCTGTGTCCCCTCCCAGCTTCCCATGCACCCCCAGCCTCTTGAACCATGGGATGAGGACAGAAAAGGTCTTGGTTCCATGTAAGCCCTGCCTGACAGTCATGAAAACACCCCTGAATTATCAACACTGCTTCCAGCACAAAGACAAAACACAGCCCCATACCAGCTACTATGAATAAAATCCACTACATCCCAACCAAAACCATCATGTGTCATATAAATAAATATATGTGTACCAAGACCCACTTCCTGTCTTAGGGAGAAAGTGGGAAAATCCAAGCACCGAGAAATGAAAAGGTACAATAAGGTTACACAGGGAAAATGTTGCAGGAGTGAAATTAAATTGAGATCTCCCATTTCCCAACCATCCCAAGTCAAATATAAAAATGGCTAATCAGCACATTTTTTTGCAACCTGCTGATGCATTTGAAAATCTGTGCCTATTTTTTTCTCCCCTCAGAAAGCTTGTGCCATTCATTGTTAAGCTCTGGAAATGCTCCATACTAAAGTTATCAAGTCTGTCATCTCCTCAGCACAGTAAAACCAGCCTCCTCACTATCCTCTCTCCCAGGCAGAGGGTGGAAAAGGAGACAGAATTTACAAGGACTCATTCTGCCAACACACCGAGATATGTGCTGCATTTGTTTGGCCATATGGCTTTGTGATCGTCCCTAATGAACATTAGGCAGCACTGAAGTGGGATGGTGTGCAAAGGACCAGAACCTGAGGAATCACAGCCCCTCCTCCCTGCAGCTCCCCCGGGGCACAGGGAGGTCCTTCCCTGCTGACAGCCGTGACTCCCACACACTCCAAACCACTGCAGATTTCATGGCATGACAAAGTGCACACCGAAATCCACGCTGGCTGGATTGGCCCCACTCCCAGCAATTCAGAGTGACAGGGCTTTATTATTTGATAAGCCATGGTCATAATAAGCCAGAAGATGGCTGTTTATTGGAATGAAATCCATTATAAATGACACGGAAGCATTTTTTTCCCCCAAGAAAAAAAAAACCTCTTGCAGCCCAGATGCAGGGAATAAATCCTGCTGTCCCTGGGGAGGAGATTTGCCTCAAACAATCAGGCTCCCCAAGATCACCAGTCAGAGGCAGTTAATGTTCGGGCTACACTGCTACATGTGCCTGCTCCAGAAGAATATTCCACGTTGCTTTGGAAGAGAAGGGGCTGCACCAGATGGCAAATAATTAGACATGGAGCACTGAGAAGCTGATTGAAGATCTAAGTGAATAGTATTTCATAGGTTTGGCAGATTTTTAATTTTTTTTTTTTAAACTACATTTTTGTGCTTTGCGAAATAGCTGTATTCTTCAACACCCAGGGATAGTGGAGGTGTTGGCTTTCTCAGACAGCACCTGAAATAGCTGACATTGGTTTATAGCAAAAAGAACTGGACACTTTCAGACTTCGAGTTTCACCCCAATCTAAGACAGGGACCTGAATCCAGCACTTGCAGGTCCCAAATGGATTTATGCAGCTGCTGATGTGCTCCAAAACCAGGAACATACTTTCCATGCTGAGAAGACAAAAGTGTCCAGGGTCCCATTGCTGATGGTCCCACGTGATAGAATTATTTAGAGTAATCTCTGTTTGACTCTTCTCTCTGTAGAGTTCTGGGTTAGGTACCTGCAATATTTAGAGAAAGAATTTCTTTGTGCATAAACTGGGGCACAATTTAGATTCCAAGGGATTTGCATTTTTCTGGATGCCAGACAATTCAAGAATGTATCCCAAGTGAAAATGGAGAATCAAAGGTCCCTGGCCATGTTACTGGGAAAGGCTGCTTTTCTTTCTTTTTAGGAAACTCACAGCCATCACTATCCACTGCTAATTTTCTTCACATGGAATTGAGCAAATGAGTGACCATCATTTCAGTGATGTCCTTTCATTTTAGTGATTCAATCACAAGTGGCTGAGCTTCCATCTGTTCAAGTGAAATAATGACAGAAGTCTAAGATACAAACATACTTCCTACTCCTCCCCCCAAAAAATTATTCCTTTAAGTGTCTCAGTGCTTCAGAAAATGGAACATTGCATTAGTATTTTTTTTTTCTGCTTAATATAAATTCATGGAGAAAAAAAAAAAAAAGGGAAGATTCACTAACTGGTATATCATGACTGTTGTGGGATGAAATATTATCTCATTGTCCTGAAAATGCAGGTAAACCTTATTGCTCACTGGATAATGACTGTGCCTTAGTTCAACCTAGCACCAGCTTCTGAACTTGGTAGGAACTTTAATTACTGGTTTCGAGTCTTGTTTGAAAGGTTGCCTTGTTCGCCTTTTCTTCATTGTTCCTGTCACTAATAGCAATTGTCAGGTTTGGAACTAATTGTTCCAAACAATTAGTTTCTCCTGATGGAGAAACAAAGTTAGAGATTAAGAAAAAAGTATTTGTGAAACTTTTAGTGGAGAAACAATGTTACAGATGAAGGAAAAAATCTTTCTGATGGAAAAATAATTTTCAAAACCTCTTGATATCTCCCATCCCAAGACTTTTCATCTACACTTCTCCATTGTATTGAAAAAGTGAAGGACAAATTTGAAGTTTCACTCACTACCGTGCAATTATATTACTCAGACTTTGGTTACAAGAACAGACACTGTTATTTCTCTTTTATGATTTACTGCCAGGCTCTTTGCTTGGTTTTGCTTTTGCTTTTGCTTTTGGTTTTTCTTAGGGTGGTTTAGGAGACTTTTGTAGAGATAATTACTCAATGTCAAGTTAAGCTTTCACGCAATCACATTTGTAATATTTTAAGCTTGGTTTGTCTTCCTGGTTATTGTACTACATTGATCTGCACAAGCCAAGCACAGAGCTTTAGTATTTTTATCTCTCAATTCCCTGTAGAAAAACCTCACATTTTAAAACCATTTCCTCTGGCCTCGGGGAAGTAATGGATTTATAATAGTCTGAGTACAAATGCACACCATCATTTAATAAGTGTATAAGCACAGCTCAGGCAGGCTGAGGGTGTTGAAGGTACATCCTGACACGCAGCTACCTGCAAAAACAGAAGGCAAGAGCAAGGACCACAGACAGCTTATCCAGCAAACACCAGCTCTTCCTCTGACCACAAATTGTTGTTAGAGGATCCTGATCTGTTCTGCAGCTCCTTGCTACATGAAACTATTCCCATGCTCATTTTTAAAGCAAAACAACTGTTACCCACAGAACTCCACAGGGACCATAACCACAACCCAAGAGCCCCTGGGCTGTAAATTGGCACAGACACGGGGATTAGGGGTCCATGCCATACTCAAAATCTATGGCAGGGCCAGCACCCTACTGGGCTCCAGCCTAGGAGAGGGTCAGTGTCGTGCAGGTGCTCCATCCCCAAGGCACAAACATCTCAATAGTCACTCAAGGGAGCCACTGGAAATCACAAGCAGATCCAGACCATTCAGGCATGACAAACTCCATGTCCTTCAAGAGTTTCAGGGATAAACTGCAGAAATAATGTCCCAGTAAGGATGGGTGGTCAAAAAGTCCCATGGAAAACTTTAAAACCTTGAATTTTTAGCTAAAAAATTAGAGCTTTTCTTGGCAATGTTTTCCAGTTCTATTTGCTTTCCTCAACCCGTTCTTTAACTCTGTCCAAGTAGAATAGGCATGTTTCCAAATGGAGTGTTCCTTTATTCAAATTTCCTTGGAGCAAAGGGATCGTGAGACTCTTTCTTGACAAGAACTGTGTCTCCTTCACTGGTATCGGTTCCTCTTCATGCCGTGGTTTGAGATCCAATGGAAATACGTGAAGTGTAATAGCACTAAACTTCAAGGATTTGCTCTCAGTTGGCAGTGAAACATTTTGTTCCTTGGTTAATTCATTCATAACATCACTATGTCTGAAATAAGAACAGAGAGAAGCATAATTACTTATGGCAATATTTGCTTGAAGTGAGAGTCATTCATGCTATACAGATTTTTTTCTTCTTCCTTTGCTGTAGAATTTATATTGCAGTAGAAAGAAGAAAGAAGGAAGAAAATGAAAGAGAGAAGAAAGGCTTTTTTTATATATATATACATGCTGATTGAAGTATTTTCCAGAGAAAAACAGTCAAAAATGCTTTTAAGTAGTTCTTGAAAGAGCAGCAGTTGTATCAGATATCCTCTCTCTTAGAAATGACCAGGGTTTTTGCTGTAGTTGTTTTCATGCCTGTTTCCTACTGAATTGGAGTTTTCCTGTAATTGCTTTATCCAATCAGTCTTCATCACTGCCAAGGTTTATATTAAAAATTAGGAAAGGAAGTGCTGCTCTGCTCCCTCAGGATTTGATGGAAATTTTGGTTTTAAACCAAACACACTCGGCAAAAAGCTTTACACTGCTTTTTAGTTTCATCATTAAAAGCTCTGTGATTCTTCCACTGTAAACTGGTTTTTGCCCAGATGTAGCACTTCCTCCCTTGATGATGCACTGACACTACAGCACCCACTCAGAGCAGGGAAACAATGACGTCTCCCTGTGAAGCTGAGGATAACAGGGGGGATAATTTGTAAATCAAAGAGATGGAATGGCAGAGGATCAGCACAGGGGAAGTCCAGTGGTTACAAAGAAACATCCATCCTGGCCTGTGTTCTTGGGTCCACTACGTGCTTTGGAAAGAAGGAAAATAAACGCTGACCTCTCAGCCCTATCAATCAAAAATATATATATTTCCATGTATGTAAGAGTCTGAACACAGAAGGTAAGGAATATGTTGCTGATATGAACCTTCCAAACACAGCCCCTGTGCTGAAATCCATCCCTGGATCTCTGCCTGAGTGGCTGGACCCTGTGGGGGCAGCTAAATTCGGGCTGTACATCATGGGAGAGTTTTGTTGTGCTGAAAGTGGGACTCTTGCAGCCTCTGCCTGGTCTCTTGGTTTGGAAGGAGCTTTAGGACTTGGGCACATTACAAAATACCCCCCAGCACCCAATCCTTTCATCTTGCTCTACATTCATTGAGAGCCGGAAAGAAAAGATGGAGATTTTGGCATGGCAGCCAATGGAAAGGGCATTCCAGGCAGCCAGAAGGAGGGATGTGATCTGTGCTGGTGCTGTGCTTCCTCATTTCTTAACACTTATTTGCAGCTCCCTAGTATCCAATAATTATTGTCCTGGAATGTTTCCAAAGGCACTTTTCTGTGTGTGAAACTCAGCTAGACACATTCTGCACAGCGCGGTCCCCTGGCTGGATGAATATCACCACTCGCATCAGGTCTCTGGCAGAAACTCTGAGTTCTTGTTTCTGCAAATCCTCTGAAACTTTGGCTTCAGTTTTGCCACTGAACTTTTCTGTAGGGTAGCTCATTTGTCAGAATATGGAAGAAAACATTCAGAAAAAAAGAAAAATATATTCACCTATGCCCCGATATCCAAAAGCTCTTAAGCATTGGCTTAGCACTTCCAGGAGGATTCAAATGCGTCCTCAGTGTTGTCCTGTATAAGAACATCTTGTACCAAAAATTGGTTCTTGAAACCTTTATGGTAACATTTCTTCAGCTTTTATTGCTCTTCAGAATTGTAAGTCAGAAAAAAAGGGGGGAAGGGAGAGGGGCCACTGAGACATGGAATTTTATAGTGAAAATATAAATAAATTATATCATCCTGTACAATTAAAAATGTTATCGCTAAATAATAAATAAATACTAAATAATACATTTTTTAAAAAAAAAAGGTTAACAGCTGATTTCTGTAGGGAAGCCATGAATTAAACATCATGCAAAACAATTAAACTCTGGGAAATAGGATTTCTGATAGAGTGGTCAACAATTAAAAATGAATGTGTTACTCTGCTCCAGGGAAAAGCAGTAAGATGCCGTGCTTTCATGCTATGAGGAACAAACCTACTGTGTGACTCCAGATGGAAAGTTCTGCAAAACACAAAGCAAATATGCCATGAGTGGCAGAGACTTAATCTGAGACACTGCTGCACAAAAGGCACAGGCAGCAGTCACTGTTTCTGGAGCAGGGACACCACTGGGAGACACTCACTCCTCCCAGCAGCAACCTTCTAAATTCCCCACCTGCACTTACAAATACAGCTCTTAACAGCATGGGCACCTCTACGAGCAAATCCCGACTCAGGTCCACCAACTGTGACGGGTTTGTCTGGAAATTGGTTGCTGGGAGCCCAACCAAAACACAGCCTCCCTTCATGAACAAAGTTAACAGCTGGAAGACTGCAGCACGGAGCAGTTTGTTCATCTAAACACTTCAAAGAGTTAATGTATTTTCTTACAGCTCTTCCTGAGCAACACATCTTAAACACAGCTGCTCTGACATGGTCTTACAGCTTCTGAAGCTCATTTCCATGCAGCAGTCTCCTCTCATTTTCACTCTGTCCTATACCTCCCCAGAAAGATGTGCTGGGTACCACACATATAAAAACAAACAGAATAAAGCTGTTTAGGCCAAACCCAAATATCTTCTGATCTGATCATTAACACTTTCATAACTTCCTTTCTGCTAGATCCACCCTGGAGAGATGTTTTGTTCATGAGTTCACTGCCATCAACTCAACTGACTACACTGTCCTCTGCCTCCACCCCAGCTGCAGGAAGAGCCAGGAGCCAGGTTGCCCTTCCATGCCCATTGTTTGGGAAATTTTCTGAATTGTTTACCATGGCCAACGTGCATTTGAACAGATGGTAAATATATCCATTCCTGCCAACAAGAGTCAAGAAATGTCACTAAAATCCATTTAGAATGGGAAAAAAAAGGAAAAAAAAGTCAGTTGATAATAAACTCAGGTCTGTTGCAGGTAAAATATGTCAGCTACTGGATAGGTTCAAAATGCTGGTACTGAATGGTTCATTAGAAAACTTATCTTTGTTTTGGGTGATGAGAGGAAGAATCCCAAAAGGGCACTTTTTGTCACTAATAAACAGGTTGTAATTATATCCTGAAAGATGTAGAAGTTGAAAAAGTTGCAAGTTGAAAAGTTGAAAAGAAATGCTGCATTTTCTATCTATATATCTATATATCTATAATGTTTTATATCAGCAATGCACACTATTATGGAAATTCTTTTAGACTTGGCAGAGTTTTCCAGAGAGAAGCAATCAAGATATAAAACCTCACAGTGGTTTGGTTCATACAGCCATTTCTTTCAGCTCAGGCAACCTCATTTCTTTTCCCTCTCTACTCTGTAGGGCTTCATGGTTATCAAATACAAACCATGATTGAAAAATGGGTCATAGCTTTGCAACACATCCGTTGGAGATGCCAAAAAACTTTTCCAAGATCTTTCACACAGCCATTGCTTGTGGCTTGATTACAGTCACAGATCTGTGCAGAGCTGGCACCCCCAAGACATTAAACTTTCATATGAGACAGTGTGAATAGTATATCAAACACACTTGTTCTCTATAGGATAATCTGAAACACTTTAGCTCTCATCTCCCCTCAGCCCTCGCTGCTGCATTGTTTCCACCTTGCTGGTTGTAAAATGGCTGTGTTACATTATTCTGTCATGTTATTTCCCAAGACAGCAATACAGGGTTGGCATAAGCAGCCTCACATCAGTGACCAGCTCTTGCCTGTGGTGTTGTGACAACACAACCCAAAACAGCACCACTTCTTCAGCTGCTCCCTGGCTTCGTGTCCCAGTGATGTAATGGCACCTGGAGCCATCTACCAGCCTTAATTAGAAAGACACTGATCCCCTCTCTGTTCTCTTTTCAATTATCACGCAAGGATTCCAAAGAAGATTTTAAAGATTGACCCTAAAAAGTGATATCTTTTGCTTTGGGGTGAACATGGGGTACTACGTTCCCTCAGGTGACCAATGTGAAAGATGAATAAAACACTGAAAATCCTCCAAGAGCTGAACTTGAACCCATTTCAGTTAGGGAGAAGATAAAACAACACTGAACTTAAATAATTCAACTAATTTATCTTCTTTTATTTGGTTTGAGGTTTTGTTTGGTTGTGGATTTTTTTGTTTGTTCAGGTTTTTTTGTCAGTCAAGGTGATGCCTTAATGTTTGGACCATGAGTTTAAGCTACAGAGTATGATCTTGGTAGGGCCAGGCTGAAATCAAGGAGTTCTGCAGTACTTCTATCTTTCTTAAAGAGCTGATGGATTTCACTATAACCTGGAAACACTGAAAGCAGCAGTAGAGATCCCATATTTTGTGTCAGTGAATAATTTGCCTCGAGGTAGATACGATGTGGAAACAACTCTTGTATGTTCTTATCTTTGGATAAACACCAAGCAACATTTTCATCAACTCAAATCTTCTAAGAAGGTTTGGACAGGTTCTAAATCCTTATTCCAATCTTCAGTATTCCACTTACCAGCATAGGCAATATTCCTTAACTCATTATATTAAACAACAGACACTCATCACTCCATTGGAAGGATGCTTGAGTGGATTTTGAGCCTGGACTGGTAGATTTTCATTCCAATTTCTAGGACCAGATTTATGGTCTTGACAGGGAGTGGGTGTAACATTTTTGTCTAGTCATTCATATCCTGTTTTCTCCTGAGTTGAATCTAGCAGCTTATGTACTCATCCTGTGACTAACTATGAGAGCTTGGCCAAAATTTCCCTCCATTGTCCAATTCTTAATTCAGACCTCTCTGCTGTACAGTGCAGGTACACACTTGTTACTACATCAAGCATAATTATGGTTTGGGACAGGCTCTGGGGTCATTTGTGTTTTCAATTCAAGACTCAGCACGATAGGCAAAAACATCTTCCCATGAGTCAGAACTTGGGCCCAGACTACTCTGTAGTCAAGCGAAGCTGCCTGGAAGTGGCTTTGAACAGCCCACTCCCAAAGCTGTCTCTTTAACAAGCTGAACCAGACCCATCCACCTCCAGAATAACATCCTTTCCAGTTTTCTTTCAAAATGGGAAGTAATTCTGTAATTTAAATGAGATCAGAAAACTGCTGTCACGGTATCATGGAAATTTCTGACGGATTGTCTGCTCTGAAATGTACAGACCACACCACAAGCTTCTGCTGTACTGAGGGCTACGCTGCCTTTTAGATGGAGTAAGAGGGATGGGTGGGTGTGGAGTTCGGGGACAGCAGTAAACCTTGCAAAAATCCAAAAGATGAGTGACACAGTCACATAGCACTGGGTGGGAAGTGGAGTGCAGGTGGTGCTCATGTTTATTTCCCCCAACATAGATTTAGAGTCATATCAAATCAGTTCAGCAAACGAAACTCCTCTCGGCACCTCTGCGTGGTTGCCCTTCAGCAGACAAGCTGTGCTTTCCCCTCTGGCTCTTCTGGACACTTTCCAGTGCTCCCTTCAGAGCCATTTCCAAGCACAGCTAGAGAGCCCTTTCCTACACAGCAGGAATGGGATGGAACAAAAGGATTCCTCAACTCTTCTTTTGCAGCCAAAGTCTCAGAGGAACACAACGTGATTATAATGTTTAAACCTTCCAGAGAATGACAAAAATCCACAGCCTTTTCAATCCTTTCATCCTAGCCCAAAGAGTGGTGCTCCAAGTCACAGAAATTCTAATGCTGACAGCTACCAATGAGGCCAAAAACTTTCTCTTGGCCAATTTTGTTCTCAGCTGAGATGACCCAAAAAACATTTCAAGTGTTAATTGTGCAGTGCTCAAATTGAGAGGCTCAAAACAAACACAGCTTTTGTGTGAAGGAAATTTAATAGACTGTTATATCATACTCGCTGAAATGCTCTTCAATTAATTCAATTAATTGAATTATCATAGTTTTGGTAACTGGAATCCATATACATTCTAGATCAATAACATATGTAAGGGTGTTATGGAGAACATTGGTATCTTCAGTGCTGTGGTAGCAATATTACTCTTTGATTTTGACCCACTCTTGCACTATTATAGTAGGAAGACAACATATTCCATATGGCAGCAAGGGTTTAAACTTGGAGAATTGAAGTAATCAGATGAATCTGCTTTGTTAAAAGCAAAGAGTTAAACAGAATAACTTTTCACTGACCACATACACACACCACAACTGTTATATGTCCCCCTCTCATTTATCCCCATAAACACAGCAGGCACCTCAAATGTTCAACCTGTACATCAATTTGTGAGCATTTCAACCCACTGCTCTAGTTAATGCCAATAATACTAATGGAATAAGCCTAAGTCTCTCAGGATAAATATCTGGTGCCCAAGACTGTGTTTTCAAAGACACAGTGTCCATATGTTGATTTTAGTTCTAAATTTCATAATTACACAGCTTCACATCAATTTCAAACCATTTGCTAAATGTGGTTGAGTTTATCATATTCAGTTACCTCACCTGTAGCTGAGGTGCCTTTACAATCAAAAGACAAGAATCTCTTATTTGCAGGTCTTTTCTTCCCAACAGTTTAAAAAAGACCATAGGTGACTCCTTCCTGAACTCAGCTAACTAAACATCTTCTTGTTCTATTTTCTCTTGCCTGAAAAATAGACAAATATCTATTTATTTCACTTAGATAAATAAGTTCATATAGAGGCTATTACAAATATTTCACTGTATATGAATGTTGTATGAACATGTTTACTATTCTTTTGGTCTCTACTGTTTATCAGAGGGTAGGAACTTCGATAATAAATTCAAGATTAATAAAAAAGATTTTAAAAAGAAGTTGAGTGAGAAAGAGTAATTTTCTCCCATGTCCAACAGTTCTGTGAGGGTTCTTAGCCCCTGTACAGAGAACATTTAGATTTTCCTGACAGAGACTGCACCTGTATGTAAATGCAACCACTTCTCTGGGTGACTGTGTATAACAGATTTTTAGCAGCACTGTAAAAATTTCCTTACAGCTACTAGCCTGTGACCCAGGCTCATTTACAGCTCTTTCCTGCCTGTTTTTCTCTTGATTTAAGCCTGCAACAGCTTTCTCTAACAGGCCTGGTTTATGCCAGATTGAATGAAAGCTGGCTCAGCAGCACCTTGCACGAATGCTGTCCCTGAAAATGCACGGCTACAGCCAGCCCAACTGCTGAGGACAAATCTCACCCCAGAGAGGCATGGAGCAAAAGAAACAGAAAAAAACCTGCTCAATGGCTAAAGGGCAACACCTTCACCCACAGCTGTATATCCCCTAATAATGATTTTGACCCTACTCCCTCTGGGTTTCCTGACTTCTGATGGAACCCATGGATTACTCCACAAATCATTGGGTGAATGAATCAGATCGTTGGTGAGAACAGTCCATGGAAGCTGGTGTTTATCAAAAAGCAATGAAAGTAAACCACAAAGAATAGCAACTTCACAATCAGAAATGCAGATTAAAAAATCAATTTTACAAATAAATATATGTGTTCTCAAATTGGCACCTCATTTGTTCTGATATAAGCTACCTGAACGATGCCATACAGAAAAACTCATAGGGGTAATGAAATGTGTTTTCCATGTGCTCATCTCCCTTGAAGATGCAGGTATTCTCAGAGCTCTGGTAATTCAACTTTTTAAAAATATTTTAAAATCTTGTCATAAAAGAGCTCTTTGGAAGGGCTTTGCAAAACTGTTTCTGACAGGGACATAAATAAGGAGAACGAAGAGGTGACGGAGTAGGAAGCACTGGTCACAATGTCAGCTGTCCCTCCTCCTCCTTTTGTACTCCCTACAGATTTGAAAGGTCAGAAAGACATGGAACAATGCCCATGTCCTAAGAAAAATGGGTAAGAAAGGTTAAAAAAAGTTTTGTTGCCAATGTACTTGAGGGATTTTCTTCCTTTTGCTTCACAAAGCATTGAGCTGTCTGAGTTTTGTGGGATTCAGTACATTGTGGTTAACATTTGCTGTGATTGGTTGTGCCACTGTATAAAACCAAAAGGAAAGTTCACCTTTAAGATACATATTTTTAGTGGCTGACCTATACGGTACAAGGGGCTGTCCAAAATTCATTTTTGTGGCAACAGACTTTAAAGAAAAGTTTTTCTTTGTAAAAAAAAAAATCTCCTTTATATGATGTGCAACACCACTCTTCTCACTTCCTTGGTGGAGGAAACTCTTCAGTCAGAGAAATTCCTGTTACTTTTGTCTTCTCCCCCTACAAATTTCTGCATTACCATATTTATTCCCATTCTCTGCTCTTCACCGAGGAAATCTTCTGGCATGTCGAACAAACACATTTTAAAGGGACTTGCTTTGTTTTCATGGAAAAAGTTCTTTAGTCAAGGGATATTGACCATAAGGATTTCTATTTCTTTAAAACTTAAAATGGAATAAAACGACTGAACAATGGCAAACAGCAAATACAGTGAGGCTCTGAGCAGGTTTGTGGCTGGACCTTAATCATAAGAAAAAAATAATGCTGGCACAAACTGAGGGAGACAAAGAGCTCATTTGCTGGTACAGCCTGCGCACAAGCCGAAAATGTGCTGCAAACCCTGGGAGCTGGAGTGACAGGAGACCCCAGGAGCAGTTTGTATGCAGGAGATGACACCAACCTCCCCGGGTGGGTGGATGTTGGATTTACTCCAACCTGTGCAGAGCTGAGAGTCCCAAAACCTCCTGGCAGCCTCCACAGGCCATGGTGCCTACCTTCCCTCCCCAGGGAGGCACTCAGGGTGTCCAGCAGCCCTGCCCCAGCACAGACACCACATAAATCCAGAACGCACCTTGAAAATGTCACCCCAACCACGACCAAGGGAGGACAGACCCAAACTAACCCACACCCAGGGGTGTCTATCCAACTGATCCTGGATCCTCCCCAAGAAATCCTATTGCTTCCCTTTGAAGCTCAAAGATGGGGAAAACTGATTGCTGCCTTGGTCCTCACAGCAGCTTCACATCACACCCCTCGTTGTGGAAGCTGTGCTAAAACTGCTCCGATGCTGTGAGTTGCTTAAGGGATGCATTTTGGCTGCCCCTTTTCCAGCATTTATATCTCTGTTACCCAGCAGGTGCAGAATACTCAGGTCTGCATCAGCCCTCTAGTTTGCCTTTCCACTGAGCTATCAGCCCCAAACTGCAGCTGCACTACCTGTCTGGACTGAAATTAATCCAAATCTTCTGTGCGTCAGTGTGGGGGCAGAATTGCCTTTGCTCAGCAGGCTGCAAATGCACTCCCCAGTCATCCAAAGCTCTGCCTACAGCCAGCTCTAATTTTACTCTATTTTGTTTATGCTGGAGTGGCTGGGTTGGTATTTTTTCCGTCCCTTCCACTTAATCTGCCTTTGTCTTTCTAATAACATCTCCTAATAATATCTTCAATCCTGATTTATTTATAGCCACTGCCCTTTTATTCAGGTATTACTGCTGAAAGTGTTCTAAAATTGAGTCCAATTACTGGGAAGGTGCCGGGGGTAAGTCACTTATTTGTGGGTTAGGTCTTACATTTGAAACACCATTGAGATGGACCGATTATCTGTGTTGTTCCTGATCCTAGTCACACTGCAGTCTGGATGGGAAAGGATTGCAGTGGGGGGGGGGGGGGGGGAGCAGCGTGGGTGTGTGCCAGCATGTCTTTCTGAAAAACTTACAATCTCCAAGGAAAAGTGACTGATAGAGTGTCTTTATTTCCCTGACAGGTGGTACTTAGCATAGGGAAGTTGCATTGGACATGCTCAGTCCTTTCATGCTCCAATTAAAGGAAACAAATGGTCAACAAAAAGCACAGGGAGAAATGCATCCCAAAGATGCTTTAATGTGCCCATCTCAGTTTGCAAACACTGCTGCTTGTTTGTCTTTTTTGTTTTTTTCTTAAATGACAGATCTTCTTGTGAGATGTAGCAATGTGACAGAACAAAGAGGCATCTGTGACTTGGCACTAAAGTAGGAAGGGAGCTTCACCTTGATCTCACATCCTGGGAGAAGCTAATTTCTCTTTCTCTTGCCACTGTGATCTGTTTATCTTAGAGGTGCAAAAAACGTGAACATGAGGCCAGTAATTTCTCCTTTAGTCCCAACACAAACTCTAATGAAGCTAAAATGAGACATTTTTTTAACCTCTATTTGAGATCCTCCAGAGAAGAATTTTCAATACTTCCTCCAAGCTCTCAGTCTGTCTTTGTCCTTCCCACTGGAATATTTTTGCTTCTATTTTTCCTTTCCAATAGGCAGATCCTATTTGTTGACATTATTGGATGTCATTACCTAGGAAGTCAGCACCTGGTCCCTATATAGGGAGGAAAATCAGCAGCAGAGCTGGATGAAAGAGGTAATTTTGCTTCATCTGTTGTATTTCAGAATGAAATATTTAGCATGAAATTAAGATTAAAAAAAAATTAAATTCTTTTTGAACACCAAATGTAGGCTACAAGAAAAATTAGCTTACATATAGAAATAGTCTTAATTATTGCATAAGAACTTCACGTCTGCCAGTGTCAGTCAAAATGAATGAGACAACATATTTCTGAAGAGCATCAATATTGCAAGTATTAAAACAAGCCCAGAATTCCCGTGAAGTGAATCTCAGATTTTTGTTACCACAGGTATTTAAGTCTCTCTTGAAAACCACTAACCAAAATAGTCCTTGCAGTGGGTTACACCAAAATCATTCTGCATGTGTAAAGCATAGAAGAAATTAAAACTAAAAACTAAAAACTAAAAAAAAACAAAACAAAACAAAAAAAAAACTAAAAAAAAAAAAAACAAAACAAAACAAAAAAACCAAAAAAAAACCAACCAACCAACCAAACAAACAAAAACTAAAAAAAAACCCTAAAAAAAAAATTAAATCAGCAGTTCTATGGATTCCTTGTGGACACTGAGGAGAAAATCGTGTGGGTGAAAAGCAGAGGAAGAAGAAATTTGGCAACACAGGGGAGGCCCCAGCAAACGGAGAGATAGGAAGGGTTTCACAGAAAAAAAAAAAAAAAAAAAAAAAAAAGACCTCAGGAATATGTTGGGCTCCCAAACCTTAGTGAGAAAGAACTGAACTCCAAGTTTATGGAAGAGTTTGGACAGAGTTAGCACGGAGCCCCTCAGATGACTCTGGGGATTGGGAGCAGGTATTGCAGGGCAGCAGTTAGACATTTTCATCTCAGCTTCAAGGAGAGCAGAGCTCTTGTGACAACATTTGTGGAAGAGCAACAGAGAGGAGAGGATTTTGTACAGATTCTTCTACAGCCAACCATGAGAAGCAGCCCCTCTGAGGGCAACCACTGCTACAGCAGGAGCTGCAATGATCAGCAGCACCAAAGGATGGTCTATCCAAGGGCACCAATGATTTATCCAAGGGCACTAATGAATGGTTTATCCAAGAGCACCAATAGTTTATCCAGGGGCACTAGTGAATGGTTTGTCCAGGGACACCAATGGTTTATCCAAGGGCACCAATGGATGGTTTATCCAGGGCAAAATCTCCACCTGATGAGTGCCTGGTGCTGGAGCACGAGATCAGCTCCTGGGCTGCCGTAGCACTGCATTTCTCCTCTCCAGCACACTCCCCACTGCAGGGTCCTGCAGGTCCAGGGCCCCATTTGATCCATGCCCAGGTCCATCCGTGGTAGGGGAGGGCTCCTCTGCTCCACTGGTGTGAGGTAGAAGAGGCTGGGGACATCTGCTCAGATCCCTGTGTGCACTGGTGACAGCCACCACACACCTCCAGTATCTGTATCTTTCTTTTCCCTCCCTTCTCTGGTCCCTCCTTTCTTCCCCCATCACTGCCAGCCACTTCCAAACAAGAATTTTGTTTTCATTTACAATCCCTTTTCATCTGGATCCTTCCTTTTCACTCAGATCCTTCCTTTCCCTATTTCTATCATTTTCAGTGTGACAGAACGACACTTCTGACAGGCAACCTCCCCACCTCCCTTCATTCTGGGGATGCTTTTTCAGCCAATTAATCTAACATCATGTACCATTTAGCTTTGAGAGGCTGGTGTGACTCCTGAAGGAGACAAAATGTGCTGCTGGGAACAGAGGGGTGGGGGTGATGGAGAGGACCATGAGGAGGCTCCAAAGTGTCTGAATTACTCATCGGGAGGGTGCCAACATGAAAGCCTGGAATATCTTCCTTCTCCATCTCCTTCCTCGCTGACACACGGCTGTCATTATGCCACAGACCCATTTTGTTATGCGAGTGTGTGATGGGATGAGGGACAAAGCTCTGCTGAAAGCTCTCAAGTAGGGATTATGGATGTGTCTGTCAGGCTCCCTGACGATCCCTTCACTTAATTAGCAGGTAGGAACAATACTAAATACTAGCTGGGGAGGGATTGCTCTTCTCTCCTGAATGTCTCTCTAAAAAGAATAGAAACATTTTCAAGATCAAAATAAATAATTTGGGTTGAAAAAAAAATAGGAAAAAATACACAAATCCAACGTTCTTTCACATCCCCTCCTTTCAGTAACATTTTTGTCTCAATTTGAACTGTTTTATGTTTGAAACGTTGCTGAGTCACATGAAATAACATGCACAACATTCTAGAAATTGCAGCCAAGTTTCAAATCCAGCCATTCTACCTAAGTTCTAAAAGAATTTGGCTATTTTTCCTTGATTTTTTTTTCCCCCCCAGATTATAGTTTCATTCAATTTTAACTTGTTCAGGAAAAAGCATCCTCAGCTTGTCCTCAGAACCTCCTGCCCTATACTGTTTGGACTTCTAGATTGTGTTTTCAGATTTTGAATCTTTAAAATTCACAAGGGTTAGAAATGCTCCCTTCCTGCTCCATTAAATAACATAATATTCCCAATCTACAGATTAATGCCTTCAGATTCATTAAGTGGGATTTAAATCATGGGACTCATCACTGCAAACATGCAGATAAAAAAGACTCAGATTTCTTAGAACATCTTTTTCCCTGGACAAAAAAAATTCAGTGTAAGAGCAGTGTTGGGTCATCACCTCCCCAATATCAGGCATGACACGAACAGTGGGACTTTAGCAGTGCTCTCTTGGATGTCACAGTTGTTCAATGACCCAAATCTGATGACTCTGGGCAAGTTTCCCTGTAAGCAGCAGCGTCTATAACCCCTCTGACAGCTGCCCTCTCTGTGAGCCTCTCTGCACCTCTGCTGCACAACTTCCCGTCGTTGTTTTGTTCCTATTAACTTACAACAGACCACTGAGTGAAAAGCCTGAAGGACTCTGTGCCATTGTGTAGGAAGGACCTTTAAAAAAGCAAATGCTGACATGTGAGAAGATTTCACAGGCTGTACTACAGTGGCATCAGCCTGTTGAGCTGTTAGCAGTTCCTAATATCAGCTCATCAAACACTGCTGTCTCTGGTTTGGAAATGACAAAGGATTTTGTACTTGGAGTGTGAATCTTGGGAGCAATTTGCTTCAAATGCAGATGGAATGCCCCGCCCCTTGCACTGGAACAGGGAAATGGAGTCGGGAAACAGTTCTGAAGATGCTGAGCAGGGATGTGTGCAACATTTTAAGGGCGAAAAAAACCCAGTAAAAAACAAGTGACACTTTCCTGACAGCTTCACAAAAGAAGAAGGACAAAAAGTTAATCTTCACTCATGTGGCTTATGAGATTCAGCTCCAGCCCAAGGCAATTTGTTTTATTAAAAACAACAATTAACAGTGCTGGCCAAAACCTTGCTGCAAAATCCAACAGAAGACTTTCCTCTTCTTATAATGTGACATTCAATAAACAGAACAAAAAAAATTAAGTAAGCTCTTCCCTTCTGTATTATTTTTGGCTTTTTGAAGGGGATTTAACACCAATTTCAAAATAAATATGTAAAAGTTTGATTATTTTTTGTGCACAAAATTGTGAATCTGTCAAGAGGAATGAATGCCGTGTCCTTTGCTCCCAGGTTCTTGAAATAACTGTCTGTGAGACTAAAGAAGAGCTTGGGTGTCTCTGACACTTCTTTCATTACCCACTGAAAAAGAAAATAGATGTTGTGTAAACTAGAGCCTTGTGGGCGCTAATAGCAGATTCTCACATGGGATAAACATATGTTCAGTTTGCTCAGAGCAAGCGAATTTCCCATTTCACTACCCAAAAAAAAAAAACAGATAAAAGCCTTATTTTAACTGATGGAAATTTCACTGCAGAACACACTGGTAATTACTTGCAAAATTCAGTTCTCTGCCCTTGGATGTTCAAGTGGGTGATGAGAAAAACAGTGTGGAATTCTGGCTATTTATTATCCATCTTGAAAAAAACCTGTAACATCCAAATTTTTTGCCTTTTGTGGATTAAGATTCAATGTCAAAATTGAAGATTGCTGAAAAACAAGGCATGAGTAAAACCTGAAGGGATCATTGCTGACTTGGAGAATAAGTCAAGGGAAGTCTGGGTGTGGATTCTTTTGTGCTAGAAGAGAAAAACGAGCTCACAAATCTCAGGAGAACATCCTATCACCCACTTCTGTAGCTCCAAAGATACCTTGATGTTTAACCTTCAAACTGCATTGCAATAGCTCTTCTCCCACACCAGCATTTTGGTTCCTGCGCTTAAAGCCAGCAAGTGAGAAGGAAAACAAACAGTGTAGGAAGAAAATACTCTGTTTTCTTTGGTAGCTCTTGCAGAGTTTGGTCTGTGCTGAAAATGATGGAGGATCTTTGTTCCACAGAAAGGGGTGACAGTTTCTCTCAGGGTCTTACAAATTTTCTAAACATGCCTCAGATTATCCCCACTTCCCTAGATAGCCTGTTTTTAGAAAAAGATTGGAAGCCCTGCACCACTTGATGGTCATTTCCCAGAACACAGTGAAAGAGTTAGAGGTGCCCTCATTCCATGTTGCTGCCCATAGGAGTAAGGTGGCTCAAACCTCCAAATTGTTCCAAATTCCACAAACTCAGACAACAGGTTCCAACATTTCCAGTACCTCAAACCCTTGAGATTCCAACCCTGACATAGGCCTGGATCTGTAAAGACCTTCCCCGAGTTCTTGACAAATGCTCTGTGGTACTTGACTTATAATGACATAATTCAAATCAGGGAGGGCTGGATTCAACATTAGAGTGAGTTTAAGTTAGTCTGGCACAGCAAGAAGCTGTGTAGTCATGCAATGTGGTTATTGATCTTATCCCTTCATGCTCTCAGTGCTGAAATGCCCTGAATACAAATGGGGGCTTTTAGTGGATTCCAGGTATTTGAAAGAAAAGTTTTGGATATATGGCCACTTGGGAACCACCCACACGAGCACTCTGTGAGAGCAATATCTGCAGCTGTGAGGAGAGGAAAGGGGGAAAGGGAAGGGAAGGGAAGGGAAGGGAAGGGAAGGGAAGGGAAGGGAAGGGAAGGGAAGGGAAGGGAAGGGAACATATTTCTGTGTTTGGCATTTGCTTTTATTCTGACAGTACCATGTGCCCAAGTCCCCACATCCTGCTCATGAGTGATGGAAAAGAAAATGCTTGATGGATTCTGACATAGAGGGACCATCTGGGCGAGGTCTGAACTCAGAGTTGCAAAAACCACATGAGGAAGTGAAATTCAAATACGATGCACCCCTGCCACTGCCACACACAGAGAACGACTTGAAAAGGCAGTGACAGCTCCAGCAAAGCTGTTTGCACAGCAGAACACTGGGATAGTCAGCCGGGGAAAATTGGGGTGGAAAGGATTGAGCTTCAAGATGCACTACAGCTTGACTATATGATTTTGAACATGTAATTTGTTACCATCATTCATGTGGATACTGCACTAGTCCTGAAACACTCTGTGCACACAGATTCAAAGAGAAGAAATGCTCTTTGCTGCGCCACAGTTAAGGATGCTGAAAGGCAAGATGGATATGAGTATATCAAAATGAGACAGAAGCCTGTGAAATCCTCAGCTCCAGTCACTGATTAAATCACTACAAATAAAACCAGATTCTTCTGAGCCAATCCAAAGGTTCCTCTTTATTTCAAAGTAGCTTTGGTTACACTCTTGCAGATTCCAATATCCTCATCTTTCCCTCGCTGTCTCTGGTGATAGAGACTCTGCTACATTGACACACAGTTGGCATCAGCATTTTTCTCTGGAAAGACTTAACAGAACTACTCATCCTTTGCTCTCCATTTCCTGTCTAAAAAGTAGAGCTAACACTGCTTGCCTTTCTGAGTTCCTTTCTCATATCCATTTTTTGTTCAATACTTTAGGGCAAAGATTTCCTCATTTCATGTCCTTTGCAGCATTAAAGCATAAACTAACAGCTACTCATAGTAAAAAAAAAAAAAAAAAAAAAAAAAACCAAACAAAAAAAAACCAACCAACCAACCAAAAACCAAAACAAAACAAAAAAACGGCCTGTCTTTTGGAAAGTGGCACAGTAAAATTTTGCTGTTTTAGAGTGTTTCAATAAAAAGTTTTGAGTGATAAATAGACATTTTCAAGGTCTTGAAGTACCAGCCACTACCGTTACATTTGCCAGACCAGGCTGGCAACACAAAGTATTTTTGCAATCCAAGTCCTAACCTTCTATTCTTCCCACCTTCCAAAAGGATTTTGTGACTGCCATTCTCATGGGGAAACAGTTTGTGACCTTGTTTCTTAGATGACACTTCCCACAGAAGTGGTTAAAACAGTTCAGAGAATAAATTTTGTTGGTTTGGGTTTTTATTTGTTTGTTGGTTTTTCTGATTTCTACTTCTTTTAGAATGCCAGTGCCTGGACATAACTTCAGTGAAGGCACTTGACAACAGCTGAATGGATGCCAGCTCATACATTAATTGTAACATAATGAAAAGTTGGCTGCCACAAGACAATTTTGGGGGAATTCTGTGCTTTAGGACTTTAAAAAATATTTCCTGCCCTATTTCCTGTATTTTTCTTGAATACAGAATGAAGAAAAAAACCCCAAACCTTGGAATTATGAGCAAAATCTTTGTTTGCCATAAGATCAGCCACACCACAAAATAAGCTCATAAAGAGGACTGACATGCACCATAAATCTCAACTGCTTTATAGAAAACAAAGCAAAGCTGTCAGAGGGGTGACATCACTGAGCACAGAGGAAATGCAAAAATCTTCACAGAAATGTTGGTTTCAGTATTAGGATTCTATGTAAATTAAAATGTTTAGCCCAGCTCAAAGTCAGTGGCAGGGAAGGAGGGGATAAATGAATAGGAAATAGATTTTTTTTTTTTTTTCCTTTTTAGTAGCAGTTAAGAACCAGAGAACCAGGTTAAAACAATCTCTGAGGATTCATATCCCATCTGAACTGGTAAAACTTTTGGCCATAAAGAGTCCAGTACAATGAAAATACCAGCCACATGAGCAGTTTTTGAATTTTCTTTGTCCACAAATCTACCTGGTTCAACTATAGACTACTAACTGCACCTCTTGACTAGATTTAGTATCTGGTCCTAACAGTCCAGAATTATGGGTGTGTTCCTTATTTACATCACCAAACGGAGCTATTCCATCCCTACTTGTTTCTTCAGTCTCAACACTCAGGTGACTTGGGATGGTGAATGTTTCCAGTTTTCTGAGACTCCCAAACCAAGTTCAAAACTCAAAGGTTGAATATCTGGACACACTGAGTCCTGGAAAACACTGCTGCCAGCTCTATAGTGAAACTCACCCGTGGGTTGAACTGAGAACCGCGGCCTTTAGCACTTGAATCCCCAGCATTTGTTCATTATTCTTTTTGCCACAGACAAAATATATATGGGTACCATGGGGATTATTTTAGTGTGTAAGAAGTTATCTCTCTCTCTCTCTCTTGCTGGCTGCCTTGCTGTTCACCCTTGATGAACATCCTCTGATGTTTATCTTTTTGATTTGCCTGCTGTTTATTTACAGATATAGATTTGCTTCTCTCCCCTTCGGAGTAACCTTTGGAGCAAAGCTTTCAGTAAGGGATAGCCTGAGGTGGCTGAGCATACAGTCTTTTCTTCTCTGCTTGTTTAGTTGGGAGGCAGTAAAGGAAGAACAGACCAAAGGTCAGCTCAGTTTACACAGCCTAAATACAGTATTATTTATCAACATCTCTGAGGTCATCCACAAAGCTTCTCAAGTCATGCCTACCTTAGGGATGGGACTGCCAGAAGAATAGCAATGCTGAGATTACAAGGAAAAGAGGAAGAACAAGGAAAGGAAAATGGTAATGGCAGCAGAGGAATATAGAGTGCCAAAATATTCATCAAAGGTTTAATAGTTGATTCACGAGACAAAGTGATTTTCTCTCTGGAGGGACAGAATGGCCACTGAGATAAGCAGGCACCAAGAGAAATAAAACCAATAAAGGTAATTTATTGGGCCTTGGAATTTGTTACACATTCTCTTGTAAATCACAGGTTCTTTTTCAAATATCTGAAAGAGTCAGGACAGCATGGAGATAAATATTACATTTTTTGGATAATCTGCAAGCACATTGGGACAGGCTGTAAGGGAAATTCAGAGTAGTGACATGTTAAAGTGGATAAATTTAAAAAAATCTAACTCTGGCTTTTGGAAAGAGTAGGGAACATTTGTAAACCTAAAGAATGAGAAAGGGAGGAATTGACAAAGCCACAGATGATTCACGAACACACATTTGACCAACTCCTAGAAGAAATATCCAGAGATTTTTAAACATAAACTCATTTTGGCCCCAAGCTATAAATTTCTGGAACTGAGAGAAGTACAGTTCTGTGCTTGCCAAGCTCTTCCATTCTTTTCTGACCAGGCATCCTCACTGCTGGACAATTGGACTTGACCAGTTGGAGCTTCAGTCTCACCCATTTCTTACACTATGTTGTTTTTAATCAGGGGAATAGAGAAGGGACTTCGTAACACAGCTGAATATGTCACTTACACTAAAACATAATAACAAAAAAATGTAATTTTTAGTAGCCACTGAACTGTAAAATACATTCTCACTGGAATGTGCACCACTGTATATGCCCAGGAGAGATTCGTAGGCACAGCTCCCTGTGCTGGAATCTGACACCAATACATGTATGGTTTTGCATTGCATCCATTTCTAAAGAGCATGTAGGTAAGCAAAACCTCAATATTATTGTGATTGTTCTGGATATCCCCCACTAGTGTTGACAGAAGATTCCTCACTATATGGCAAAAAGGAAAAGTGAACCCTTTTGTTGCTGGGCACTGAAGCTGAACAAATTATTTCCAATGAATAATTAAGCTGACTA
Source organism: Phylloscopus collybita (assembly GCA_027886175.1). Lineage (NCBI taxonomy): Eukaryota > Metazoa > Chordata > Aves > Passeriformes > Phylloscopidae > Phylloscopus > Phylloscopus collybita. The sequence goes on along the minus strand of JAJNNQ010000019.1, from coordinate 10,766,059 downwards.
AATGAGATGTTTTCTGCTTGCTGAAGACCAGAAATCCCTCTAATATATATGTATTTTAGTATTTGAACATCAGACAGCTTCTCTGAGTGTGGGGTTCCCATGAGCTGGTAGGGAGCAGCTCTCTGACAGAAGCACCTTTGACTGGCTGAGTTCTCCATGAGGCCAACACAGCTTGGCTGAAGGACAAAAGTCTTCCCACCACATCCACAGGGGACTCCTTTGGACCAGCAGGTAGGATGGAGTTGGGGAGTGATTTTCATGAACACTGTTCTGGATGGCTGAGCCTTCACAGCACTTCCAGCTTGCACATGTATAATTCAAGCCCTGTGAATACCAGCTGTGACAGGCTGGGTAACTATTTGCAAAGAATCATATTTTATTGGAAAATGATGATCTATTTTGATCCATCTGTACGTTTTGATATGTTGCCAAATGAAGAATTGGGGCTGGTCAAAAACATAAACAAAAGGTCTGGGCCAAGGCCCAATATTGGCATATATTTGAGACAGTTTAATTAACTACATGATAGTGATAATGTCTAGAAGTGCCTGAAGAACCAAACTCTGAAGTGGGACTTGGTCTTTGACTTCCAGCAGCAAACCAAGCCTGGAGATGATGTGGAGGGCAGGAGTGCTGCCCCTGAGCTCAGCAGGGGAGCAGTGGAGGTGACAGGCAGCACCCAAGGGTCACGGGGACTCTGGGGTGACAGCAGTGCCCTGGCACTGTCTGACAGCTCTGGCAGCTCATGCAGACATCGGCTGGGAATTTCTGACTGGGGCAGGGAGGCAAGATGAGAGAGGGATGTGGTGGAGGACAGTGACTCAGGCTGCCGTGTTTGGGGTGCAGGCAGAAGCACAGACGTGAGTCACCCATCACGCCAGGCAGGAAGGGCCAGCTTTCTATCCACAAGATTAATTTGAGACTGGCTGATTTCCAAGAGGAAATCAGATGGCAGGGTGCAGGAGGCAGTGTTTCTAGAAGAGAGGTATTTAAGCACATGTGAGATGAGAAGATTAACCAGAAAGACCCAATATCAATGAAGAGAGAGTTATTTTGGAGAGGGAAGGGAAATGAGGAGGAGGCACAGCCCAGTGAAACTGCTTAAGGTTTGGGAATATAAAATTCAGTTTGCCGTGTTTGTAATTTCTTCTTCCCCAATGAAACTATTGAAATCCTTCACATGATGCAGCTGAGGGCCCTCTTTTACAAACATCCAAGAGACAAGAAACGTTGGAGGGTGATTTTCTGGGGTATTGACTTCGTGCAGGGACACAAAACATACAGCTACCATGAGACCAAAGAAGAGAGGCAGGCAAGGAAATGCAAAGACAAAGTTGGGATGTAACCACGCTTAATCCTCTTTTTGTTCCTGTTAAAATGGTCTGCTTGTCTCTGCTAACTGGACTCTCCTTTCATGAATACTACACCGGCCTGATTTACTCTAAGGCTGTTCCAACGACCTTCTCCCTCTTGCAGGAGGCACAAAATGTGAGGCTGAAGCTCAGCCTAACTCTGGTCCTCTCTGAAGACAACAGTCCCAACTATCACCAAGCTGCAGGAGGGAAAAAGGTGGTGCAGTCTGATTGTGTTACTATACCTACAACAACAGAGGAGAGCAAGCAGGAGGAAATCTGCCACAACCTTGAGAACATAATTTAAACTCTCTGCAGCCACTTTTCCTCATCTACAAAACAGCATTTATGAATCTTCCCTGCTTCCTAAAGATATTCTGAAGGTGTAGTTCAGCTGAAGACAGTGACTTGAAGAGGAGTGTGTTTTCACTCTGTCAAACATTATAATTTGCTATAAACTGTAGTTCCAGGAGTTTTAAAATCTTGCTCACAATGCATTTACTGAAAATCTGATTAAGTATGCGGTGAGGAGTGCAGTGACTTCTCTTAAGATCATGTTTTCATTGGAACATCAGAACTATTATAGCTGTCTAAGTAATATATAGGCTCGACATATATGGTATCATTAAGGATTTACATCTTAGTAATGGATTGAGAGCACACACTTTCTGGACTCTCTTGTCACTAATATTGCACTGAAAAAATCTCCTGGTGATTTGTTTACATTTGTTAATGCAGATTTTAAAAGATACTGAAGCACTAGACAAAGTAATTTCACTGCTTGACACGAAGAGATTGCCTCCATTTCTTTAATGCTCCAACTGTAATGATTTGTTCCTAAAGACCCAGGATTACAAAAATTCTCCCTACAGACAAATTAATATTTTCTTTAACCAGGTATTTTCAGGCTTTTATTTATTGTCTGAAGCAGTCTGTGGTGGGAGTCACAGGTACTGCAAAGTGAGTATTCCAGTCATTAACGACTGGAAGCCTGCAGCAGCTGTGAGCTGGTGAGAAGGGCTGAGGTGTTTCCCCCAGGCCCCTGCAGCTGAATCTAAGGAATAGAACAGAGAGAAAGGGTTAAGATATCCCAGGGTGTTAAAAACCACTTCTGGATCCCATCCCTGGTTGAAATGCAGTTCAGCTGGTGGAAACTCAACAAGAATTGACTGATGACCTCTGTCCAATCGACCATGTATTATCCATCTCTGACACAAGCAAATCACTTTGCAAGACATTTCCATCTGTCTCCATTCAGCTCCTGCCCTTGCAGTTCCGTGTCTCTGCAGCAGACACTGCATTCCAGCCCTCCAAGCTGAGGCATGAGGACGTGCCAACCCACCCCCCCTTTGCCAGGATGATGTTGTTGCCTCTTCTCTCTGACCTCTGTCCCACAGCAAAGGGGTGTCTGAGCCCCCAGATTGACCACACCACACAGAAGTTGTCTCGTTTCCTGCTTCTCTCAGTGATTCAGGGCCAAAGCCCTTCCAAAGCAGCCCATGTTTCTGCTCCCCTCCAGCAGCCTCCTACGAGCAGGTTGTTGTAACACCTTGTTCACACACTCACACAGGGCCCAGGACATTTTCCTGCTCAAGGGAGAATTGTTCAAGAGACTAATCTGTTGTGACACAGATGTTGTTCAATAATAGCTATAAAAACATGGCAGGAAGTGGGAGAAAGAGAAAGAATAGCCTGACTTGTGGTTATTTTTCTTCTGTGGAACTTCTTAATTCCACTATAAGATACATTTTACATTGAGGGATGATTTTGTTTCCACTTCAAACTTCAGGTCTCTAAACACATAACTAACACTGGGAGCCAGTGTTTCTTCCTTCTCTCTCTCTCACCTCTCCCCACTATCTCTCACAGTGTCTGAAGGACATAAAATGTTTATAATGGGGGAAAAGCTGCAGAACTTTTCCATGAAACATTTTATATCTGATTTTTTTTTTTTTTTTTTTTTACACAACAGCGATTTGAAAGCTAAATGGAACTGCAGTGCATAGCTACAAAGCTATTTCTCTTTTTAAAGATCCTTATCATGCTCTACACTTATCAGGACCCTGGTTGGGTACAGGTCCTGGGGTGCCAGAGGAACCAAACCTGCTGGCAGAGATGCAGGTGGGAGATAAACATTGGGAAATAAATGTGTCCAGCTCTCCTGGATCTCCAGAAACTGAGGTCAGGTTTAATGTTCACTGTCACAGGTATGTAAAGATGAAGATTGATAACAAGAGAAGCTCAAAGTCAGGGCTGCTGTGCCCATTTGCATGGTTACACCTGGAGGGAAAGCAGCTTTTCTGCTGAGAGTGACACCTCCACAAAGCACAGCCTTCCCATATTGTCCTCTGCTATTGTAGCTGCCCCAGACACAAAATAAAAGCAGAAAATTCATAAGGGGACCTTTACAGCAGATATTCTAGGCTGTAGGATAAAAAAAAATCCACATCCCAGTCCCAATACTGCTAAAAGATTTCCACACAGCTGGGCTGCAGCTGCCTAGCCTCTTGTCTTTAAAATAAGCATCAGCTTGTCTGCAAAATGCTACAGCTCCCAAGAGAATTGAAGATGGGTCTGTTTGTCTCCAAAAAGGCACCAGGCTGACATTAGGCAACCAGCAGTACCAAACTTTATCTGTCTCCTCTATGAACAGGAGAGGCTGTTCCTCCTCAGAGGGTCTCCCACCACCAGTGCCGAGCTCTCAGCCATCCCTGAGCACACGGAGCTCTCCAGCTGTGGGCAGGCTGCCAGGCTGACTGCCACAACTTTCCTTGGAGTCCAGTTTTCCAGTGGGCTGACTGCCATCAGCACAGACTGAGCTCCCCAGCTGGGGTTTTGGTGAGTATGACCTGTAAAACCATGCTGCCAAGCTGTAGGAAGAGGTTTGTTTGCTAAGAGTGATGCTGCACTGAAATCTTCTGTGGGCTGGGGATGGGATGGGATGGGATGGGATGGGATGGGATGGGATGGGATGGGATGGGATGGGATGGGATGGGATGGGATGGGTGAAACCCTCTGGAGCAAGCAAGGATATGTTATATCTTAAACCTTAGAGCACCTAAAGGGGGCCTAAAACCAGGCTGGAGAGGGACTTTTTAGAAGGGCATGCAGTGATAAGACAAAAGGGAATGGGTTTAAGATGAAAGAGGGCAGATTTAGGTTAGATATTAGGAAGAAATTCTTCCTTGTGAGGGTGGTGAGGCCCTGGCACAGGGTGCCCAGAGAAGCTGTGGCTGCCCCATCCCTGGAAATGTCCAAAACTAGGTTGGATGGAGCTTGGAGAAACCTGGGATAGTGGAAGGTGTCCCTGCCCATGGCAGGGGTTGGAAACAGATGATCTTTGAGGTCCCTTCCAAGAAAAACCTTTCCAGGATTCTGTGGAACCTGGCAGTATGTGAATTTGCTGCAGAAGCAATTTTCATCTTCCACTTCATTTCAGATGGACTCAATGACCTCAGAGATCTTTTACAGCCAGAATCATTCCATGGGGTTTTTTTTCTGGTCATGCAAAAAGGAATAGAAATTCATGTGACAAGGAATACTAAATTTATACACTACAACAAGACCTTTAGTTCTGTCTGTTGACAATACTCAAACCAGAAGAAGATCTAAAACTGCTTGTTACAGAGCAGGAAAATCTCAGCAGGCCTAACAGAATAAAAATTCATTTTTACCAGTACACTGAGAATGGCTCAGGATAAACATGGCAAGGAGATCTTAAAATAAAAAAAAAGTGGTATAACTTCTAGCTTCAGGATAGGGAGGAGGGGAAGATTAAATACTTTCATTAAATTAACTTTCATCTGAATGAGGCTTTTGTTTCATTTCTAAAAGAAACTTGTTTCTTTGTTGTCATTTTCTTCTTGAGTGGTAAATATAATGCAGAATTCCAGAAACCTCATTTCTAAACAAGCAAATGTAATCAATTTCACAGAACACTGAGACAAATCAATATGGAAAGAGTCAGAAAACCAAACAAAAGCAACAAGAGAAAAATATTACTCTATTTATATGTTCATAATACATGGGAGAAAAAGATATTTAAACTTACAGAGCTAATTTCTAAAGCAGCAAACATCACTAGTCAGTGATAAAAAACAGTAAACTATCTCAGCTGAAAAATACCACAAGCCTGTGATGATTATAACAACCCATGTGATGGTCATTATTGTCTGCAATAGAGAAACAGGAGCAATTTTGCCTTCTTTTTGTTCTTTTTTAATTTGTCAGTAGCAGAGGGTAAGAGACCAGAAAAATAATTATTAACCCTTGTAATGTTATATGACATTGCAGCTTCATTTGCAGCCTCAAAGTTGGATTTTACAGCCTGGTGACTCTTCAGAAGGCTATCAAGACTTTGCTGAAACATGCAATATCTGCCTTGACTGGCAGCTGCAAGATGCATAAAATCAACATTAAACTGGCTTCAGCCTGCAGAGCCATGGCTCAGAGTCTGGCTACATCATCAGAGAGAAGAGATACTACATCATAAGGGAAAAAAAACCCCATAAAATCTCATCCTTCCTTTCTTTTTTTTCCCTTAAGATTTTTCCTGTCTCCACTCCAGGAAGTCTCATCTTTGCCCAGAAAGCACAAGCTCACCAGCCAGCTGAGAACCCACACAATTTTCAGAGAATTTTAACAGGGTGGGAGCAGGCTTGGATATCTTTGAAAGATGTGTCTTTCCTGTTCTCTGTTATTAAACCCTAAATAATTTTTTTTCATAAAATTCATAGTGAATTAATTTTCTCAGCTGTGAGGAAAAAATGAGGATAGAAAATAGAAAAAACAAACCCAAACTAGAACTGGAATAGAACTCTGTTCTTTTGACATTGTGTTAATGAATCTGAACCTAAGGAAAGAAGTACATGTCCACTATTGCAAAAGGAGAAAACATATAGTAGCTAATTACAATTTGTGACTGCTCCTGGGGTAGGAATATCCCTTCTGAGTCACTGGAAAATCGAAAAATCAAATTACCCTTAAAAAAAGAAAAAAAAAAGCCATAAAGTTCTATTTCACCATGGAATACAAAGGCTGAAATTAAACCAAATATTAATCAGTTCACCCACTATTCTTATTTCTGTATTAGAGAACCAGAAGGAAACATCCAGCAAAAAAGTTAATATTCATCTGGAGACATATTAAATGAAAATAACCACAAAGTCAACAAACTTCAGCTCATAAAAAGTTGCATGCACATTTTTATTCTGCCATCAACTCTGCTTTACCTTTGGGCCATTTCATATCTGCTTGAGTTATAACTGGTGTAATAAATGGGGTTTTAGGCAGCATATTTCCATGCAAATTTACATTGTCAAATTACTATTCTTATTCCAACTCCATCATAGATGAAAAAATAAATTGAAGGACGTGTTTAAAAAAAATCCCTATGATAAAAAAATTACTGTTTCAAAAGGCTTATCCTTTGAAATATTACTTTTCACTTTCATGGAACAGAAGTGTATAAAATTTAATAGGAATAAATCCAAAAAGCTTCTAGAGAAATTCCACTAAGGGCCCTGTAAAAGTAACCTTGTTTAGAGAAGTTTTGTTCCACTATTAAAAAAAAAAATAATAAAATCAACAGAGTCAGAGTGACTCATTTTTATTGACTGGTTTTCAAAGGTGATCATTGCCATCCAGTTCTCCCTCTATGCTAAAATCACACAAGAGAATTAATTGCAAAACGAATATTTTCCTTTGGAAAATCCCAACATTCAAATCCAGCTAAAGTTCAAGAGAGACATGTGTTTAGCTGCACTTTTTAAAAGAGACCCATGGTGACTTCCCAGGTCCTGTGTAGGTGCCCGAAGTTGTAGCAGCACTGGGAGGCTTCCCTGAATCCCAGCCCTGGGAAGCTGTGGAGCAGAGACACAATGAAGGAGTTGAATATGGAAATTTTTCCTGTGTTTGCACTATTCTCTCACATTTTTTTTTTTTTTTAAAGAGGAAAATTTCAATGCATTCTTTTTGCAGCCACTGATAGTATGAAAAAGGCTTTGCAGCATGTGTAGCCAGTTGGCTGGAAGAGCTGGCTGAGAAAACCCAGCCTGGTAATTTTGCCTATAGTAAATGCTGACAGAAATTTCTCTGATACTGTTCCACTGCAGCTGCCTCATTGTTCTGTTCTAACGCAATCAGCACAGTAAGGAGGAAGAAAGGAGGGTTAATTTTATATAAAAAAAAACTTTAATTGAGTCTTTCATACTTCAGTACTGTATGATAAATGCATATAATGGCCTGGGAGTTAGTTCTGGTTGTGATAACGTGGTGTGTCAAAACTTGTCTCGGGCACATTCTGGTGCTTTCAGCTTTGTGTCACCATCTTGCAGCCTAACAGGGGCTCCTGAGATGCCACCAAACTCCTCTGCAGGAGGCCCTGAGGAATCACAAGCATCAAAAGAGGCTCCTGGGTAAAGGTGAGGTTTCTCAAAATACCTGTAGGGGTCAAGGTGGTTTGAGGTCCCTCTCACTGTCAGTTGAGAAGGGTGATCCAGAGGGGAATTAACTTCCAGCCAGGGGTACATCAGAAGCACTCAGGACACTGAGGTGAACCATGGCACCACTGGCAGTGAGCCTTCAAAGACATTGATGGAGTAGCCTGAAATCCACCACGAGGAAAACACAGCAGATCTCACCACCAAACCCTCAGAGTTCTGTTTTCCAGTTCTCCTAAGAGTGCAGCTCCTGGTAAAGGAATGAACTTTCTTAATCTCTGTCTCCATTTATTACAGATGGGATGGATTAACACAGGGGGATTTTGAGATGTTAAACCTGGCTTACTGATAGAAAACATGTAAATCTATAACAGGAAAAACTTTATTCAAAATATGTACAAAGCAGTGCAGCCACTTCTTCCTCCTTCCCAGACCCTCCTTGTTTTGTTTATACCAATTTTAATTAGGGGATGCTCATGTGACATTTAATCCTTAGATTTTATGAGTGAAGACAAATATTCTCCCTGGTTAAATTCAAATTTTCTCACACAACTCATACCAGACATGGCAGTAACATGGATGAAGGTCACAGTTGCTATTCCCCATGTCTCAAGGTGCAGCATATTAGACTTAAAATCATGCCTTGACTCTTCTTAAAATATTCCAAGGCTGGGGACTATAGATGATCCCCTGCAGGTTTAATTAACCTTCCAGTTATAATTTTTTTTTTTTTTTTAGAACTTCTCAATGTCTTTTATTCCACGGTAACTTGTCCCAGCCCAATCAAATATACAAAAGGTTTATCCTCCTCCATGTCTTTTTTTTTTTTTTTTTTTTTTTTTTTTTTTGTGTCATCTTTGTGCATTCGCTTTCTCTAGAGGCTGGGCAGCCTCAGTTCTTCTCATCTTTCTGGTTGCTAGATTTCCAGTCACTTAACACTAGTTAATTCTCATTCTTTGTGAAACATAGAAGTTCAAGACAGGAGACTGTTCTCAAAATTCAAAATCAAACCAGAATAGAAATCCTGTGATAATGCTACATTTTATGCTTTTTTTGCTTACTTGAAGACTCAAGACTTACCAATGAAGGTATCAGCAGCGTAACAGCCAAAAAACCCTGTCACTGACATTTATTATTAGACCTGGACAAAAGGAATAACTTATTTCAATAGTTTCATCTTTGTCTGTTTAATTAATTGATCTAATTTGTTGCAAATAGTTCTTGGTTGTTAGCATATTCACAAGCACATTTTGGCAAGTATTAATTACTTCAAATTCAATTTGCTTTGCTTGACTGACCAACAAGGTCACAGAACTCTGTGGCTTTGTGTTTGACAGAGGGCAAAGAAGTCTCAAAGAAGCTTCTCAAAGAGATGCAAGTTTGCTTTATCCAAATATCTTGTAATCATCCAAACTTTGTTCTTTCCAAAATTATGCCTACAAACCATCTCTGCTACAATAATCATAGAAATTGGGCAGTGGAAAATTAAACAAAGCAAAAAAATTTCTGTTCCTTCCCTTCACTATGCAAAGACCGATCCCCTTCCTATCGTCATCTCCCAAACCAGCTCAGGATCTCAGAGCACACAAACAGATACCTTTTGAGGGGAAAATTATGAAGCCAAGGTAAGGTAAACAGTAAAATTATGAAGCCAAGAGTAAAGTAGAACAAAGGGAATAGCTGCTGCCAGTCAAGGCTGGAGAAGAGAATTAAAAGTAACATGGAATTTGTAAATTTAGCAAATCTATTCTGAGAATTCGGAATGATGAATCATTCCCCACCTCCCTAACTTCCGATACGCCTTGAGGGAAAGTTCATTTGGCTTAACTCTGGCCCTCCAGGCTCTTTGAGCCAAAAGAATCCCCCAAGTGCTGTGTTTCCAAAGATGAGACCCCAGATTAAAGGTCTAAATACATATATTAAGCTGTTGTTCTTACCTTTCAGTCCTTTTTATTAATTAGTCAATTTTGCCTATATACTGTAACAAGCTTATTTCTTTAATTGCCCTTACATTTTTAACTTTTCCAGGCCCTGGAAAAGACTTATTAGGAATACCCAGCAGGAAAACTGGTAGGACCCATGACTGGTCCAGCCGGGCAGTCCAGTGCACCCAAGTGGTGCTAAGCAAGTGCAGCCTCCACCAGTGGTGTTGGGGAATCCCAGCCCTGTGTGGAGAACAGCTGAGGAAAGCAGAGAAGGATTTGGTTTCACCACTGAGAAGAAGTGGTTCAGCTCCCTTTATTCACCTCTTTTTTTTTACCCCATCTCTTGTTTGCCTTGCCTAGCCTCTACTTAGATTGATGATTCCCTTGTTTTTGTTACCCTACCCACACAATTTCCCAAACATTCTTGGAGGTGCCCTTTTCCTGCAAGCCCCACTGTCTGTAGCGTCTATCCTTTTTCTATAGCTGCTCTTTTCAACCTCCTTTCTCCCCCTTTCTCCCTAGCCCTTTTTTATCCTTTTGCTTTCTCTCCTAGCACTTCTCTGCCCTGTAACCTACCACTTTCTGCTCAAAAGGGAAACTATAATCAATAGCCTGCACTGTGGAATTGCTGCCTTTTCCACTTTGTTTAAATTCTGCCCTCATAAGAATCAATTCAAAAGTTCACTGTCTCAGCCAGAAAGGAGAAAAAGTGCATACAAGCACTTTCTTCACACACAGTGGCCCACACAGAGCTCCAGTGCCTGTACACATACAGCCCAGTGGCACCTGAAAATACAGGTGGCGTGTCAAAACACACACTGTCATGTCTTCTGAAGTTGAGGTCTCCTTTCAGTGTCAAGGGAGCAAGCAGAAAGGAAAACTAGAATTTTGCTATTCCCACTTCACAGCAGGGAATTTTCCCTACAGAATGTTGTGTCAGGTGACAGAAATTAAAATTTGTCACACAGAAATTTTGATTTAAATTAGCCCACAAAACAACTAGAAAGTCAGACTCTGAACCTATCTCTCAAATCATCATTGATAGACACGTTTGACCACAGCAATATCAGGTGGAAGTGTTATTTTGGTCAAAGAATGGATGTTTCTGTACTGACCCACAGTTCTGCTCCAGCTAGAGGATGCAGCAGCAGCTCAGCAGTGGAGCCCAGGCAGCGCAGGAGCCAGCACTGATCAGCAGCTGCACAGGAGCCTCATCCTGGTCCTTGCAGAACGTCCTCATTACCCAAAATACAGCCCAGGTAGCGCTGATTCAACCACCAGTCATAAAAGCAGCAAGAAGTTTGGCTAAAAAAGTCAGTTCCTGTGACGGCAGCCAGGAATGAACAGATTTATGTTCATAATGCATTAGGCAACCTGTGAAGACATCTCACCTATTTTTAGTGCAAGAAGGAGCCCACAACACCTGGGGTCCAGCTGAGACTCTTCAGAAAAGTGCTAATTTGAGGTGGGACTAATCTGACTCCTTGTCCTTGCAGCAGGGCAAATATGACTCAGTGTGCTAGCAGAGGACAAGCCGTGCTCCAGTGGAGAAAAAATTTTCCTTTTCAGGAGAAATTGATGCTCTTAGGTCAGAATTTCTCATGGCAGAACCCTCTGTGATCCTGAAGCCCAGGTGCATGTGGCACAATAATTTGGTTCACTCTGTAAGAATGTCATCCAGTTGCTCTTTGGTGCTCAGGCTAAATTCTACTTGGTCCTTTGATGGCAAATGAGAGGCATAAATCAATGGCAGCTGATCAGTAATTATACAAAATTACAGTATGCTTTTGTGGTGTTTTTGAAAGAAAGTGTCATTTTGCTACTCAGCCTGACTAATTTCTGGCTCACATTGAATCATTGTGCCATGTTTGCAACTCATTAAAGCCACACTCACATCTCTTACCACTTTGCCTTGGTTTCTGTGACGACAAGGGGGAGAAATTATGCTTTCTCCAGGCTTCTGCAGTACCCTGTGACTCGCCCTGAGGTGACAGGGCTTTGTCAGGAAAAGCCAGCCCTGCAGGCTGGGCTGACAGCTCACAGCTCACCCTGCAAGGGAAGCAAGGTCCCTTACTCAGCTGCTCAAATTGCCACGCCAGGGTCAGGCTTGGGGAAGGACACAGAGGCTTTAAAGCCTCCTTAGGCTCTTCAGTCCCTGTCCTGTTTCTTGTAGTCCAACCAGACCCAAGGGCTCTGGAGCTGGAGGACAAACACACAAATACAAAAATCTGCACTCCATAAAATGTTCCTACAGCAAAAGTCCATTTCAATACTTTTTGGTTGGTTGTTTGGAGGATTTTTTGGTCAGTCTGTGCTGATCTAAGGATTACTTACAACATGCCTATACTCATTTCCACTTTGGAAAAAACTGACTGTGAGATCATTGCCATCTCTGCTAAGCAGGATCATCAGGCCCCCAAATGGATTTAGGATCTTAACTTCAGTTAATCTGCCTGACAAGTTGGAAATCAATCTGCCATCTGGTACCCAAATATATCTAGAGAATAAAAAACCTTTGGCTATGAGCAAAGAGAGAAACCATGGGTCTGTAACCTTTCCCTCCCCTTCTCCTGCAATGGGTACATGCAGAATATTTGGGGGGGTTTATACTTTCACAAAGTTTTGGTGGACTAGAAAGAGTAGGAGTCATATGTCACTTTAAGAGGCAGAACAAAATGAAATAAATTTTTTATTACTTTTATGAGAATGTTCAACAATCATGATTTTTTTTCTTCTGTGTTGTTGTTTTGTTCTTTGGGGTTTTTGTTTGGGTTTTTGTTTGTTTTGGTTTGTTTGGTTGGTTGGTTTGGCTTTTTGTTTTTTGGGGTTTTGTTTTGGGTTTTTTTTTGGTGGGTTTTACTAATTTATTTAAGAAAAGGCATTTTAGGCTGTCTTACATCCAGGTTATACTTCTATTTGGACAATTCTGAGCATGTTGGTGATTATTAACAACCTCTACATTTAGGCAATTAGGCAATCTAACTTGAATGACCATCTAGGATCCCTGCAAGGCTTAATGGGAAAAGAGTCATATTCCTTCAGAAGCCAGTTCACTGAGAGCACCTAACCTTTGTAGCTTTAATTCTCTCAGACAACATTTTTTCTCTGCTAACTCTTTTTGAAGGCCAGGCTCCCATACCTTTCCAAAATTCCAACCTCAGACACCAGAAGGATTAGATAAATTCTTGCACATCCATTGGGAAATAACCATGCAACACTAGAGATATGCAGGAAAAAAAAAATGCTCCTGCTGCACACATTACTCTGGTTTCCAGAGCACATATTTAAATATAAACCAGCATTTCTGAAGTAACATTGTGGGTGCTATCCCCAGGATATTCTTCCCATCAATAAGGACATGTGATCATAAATGAAATGAAGTGTGTTTCATGGCAACCATAATGAACAAGATCACTTCAAATGCTGCCAAAATGGCAGCATCACAAATTTCATATTGCAATAGGTTGTCTGTTAATTAAAGAGCAAGGTCCAGTTTCAAAGGGAAACTACCAAGGTTTCAAAAATATGCCAGGGATAATATATTCCATGCATTGCTTATTATGCAGGCATTTTCTAAAACAAGCCAGAATTAATTATGTCTCAGATCCACCTCCAGTATAAGGGAATAATTGAGTTTCTTACAAAGTTTTGGCTCAGTAAGAGGCACGGTATGGGCTGCACACTCTGTGCTGTGTCACACACCGTGGTGCAAATGGGCTGCCATGCTGCACTTGGCTCAATGCAAAGGCTGCTGCCAATTAACACTGCTAATACATGTTAATTTAGGATTTCCCTTTTCCAACTAATTGATATCTGATTAAACGCAGAATAAGTTTTTTTAAGTGTTCATTAAGTAGCTAAAATTTCCCCACAAGTTTCATGTTTTATATGAGGCCACAATCACGGAATACGTAGCTCATGTAATTTTCAAATCATTACAGAATAATTGGACTTATCAGTTACATGCTAATTAAACTTCCACTGAATGCTCTTTCTGCAATCAGTTGACATCAGATAGATGCACGGTACCCATCTCATTATGGTAAAATGGAATTGCTGAGCCACTTAAAGTGGAGCGTGGCACAGAGAGTAGAAAAGTGTGCTCTGCTCTGGGAGGGGAGCAGCACCTGCAGTTCTCACAGCTACAGCAGACCCAAAACTCCAGCAGAGCCAACAGACACTGGCTTCAAAATGGTTCCAAAAGCCTGGGCTAACACAGGTGTGTCACCTGCCCTGTGCTCTGCTCTGCCATTGTCACATTGCCACCAAAAATGAGCTTGGCTGGGTTTGTGTCTACTTCAGTGCATCCCCAACCCACCAAAGCTCAGTGTCCCAAGAACATCAGCTGCACTCACTGGCAGACTGTGTCTATGTCAGAACATGGAGCAATCTATTTTTGGAGCCCTGCTGCACTGGCTGCTGGTCTGAATGCTGCTCCTGTCATGCAGTAGTTAAGAAATTGTGATTTCCATGGGAAATAAACGACCCATGAAGAGAAGAAACAAAGGAAGAACCTTTGATACATCCAAAATTCAGATGGGCTTTCCTCACCTCGTGAAATGAGTTCATTACCAATATGATAATGACAGAAAGGTTTGGTGACATTACTTGATGAGGAGGAAATCAGACTTACGTTCTCAATGAGATTCATCAACTTTTGATGGAATAGCACGATTGGCTGAGGGAATTTGGGGAACACAATGTGACAACAATTGTAACTCTTCCTAGTAATTCATAAGAAGGAGATAAAAAATACGATAAAACATCAGGTGCTTTAATATTTTTTTCACTCTTTCTATCTGCCAGAACTTTTTTTCTCTAGGACTGTGCTTAATATGGCTTCTCTCTCCTGGATTTAGTTTTGGTGGCTGGAGTCAAGAAAAATTCAAATTAATTGTCTTTCAGGGACAGGAGAAGGAAAAGAAAAAGAGATGTAAGCAAGTTTCTCTTTTGGTGCTCCCAGGGAGTTGGGCCTTTACTCCTCTCTCTTGAATAACAGAAAACCTGCTGAGCTGCATGGGAGGTTTTCCTGAATGTAAATTGTGGGGTTTAATCTTCCAGCTGATCAAATGGGCTGCAGTCCCAGCCACACAGCTGTGAGGAATGCTGCTGCTCCTCAGCCCACGGATCCACCAGAACCCAGCCTGGGAGTGCACCCAAAGCACACCTCCTGCCCCTCCCTCTTGGGAGCCTGCACCAAAATAAGCAGCTAGAACCCAGGGAAACACACACATTTCAAACCTACAGGGACCAAGCCAGCTCCCAGAGAGGTTCTCTTTGGTTGGTTTTTTTATTTGTTTTTGTTTAGTTTTGAAAGAACACGGATTTCTACACATGAGTACAGTGTAGATACTGATTCCCCCAGCTGATATTCCTGTGGTACTCATTTACAGGCATTTTCCAAGTTGAAGGCCAAGCATGAGTGGTTTATTTTTGTAATGAAAGCCTGAGAAGTAGTAGGAAGACCTAGAAGAGATGTCATAGTGAATTACTAATGTGAGCTTCTAAAAATGCAATTAAGCATGGATGAGTATTTGCACTAATTGCAAACAAGTCACCTTAGACCAGTTAACCTGTCTGCTCAAGAGAAAGCAAATTTCTATGACCTATGATTTCTATAGTCTCTTCCATTAAAAAAAAAGAAGAGAAAAATAATTCTAAACCATGTCTGCAATTATCATCAACTTCCAGCACAAGGAAGATAATAATTTGCCTGTAAGCTAAAAAGCCAAGAGCTTTATGTTTCTTATTAATGCTGCAACACTAACTGTTGAGCCTTTCAATGCTGTAAGAGTGAACTACCCTGCTTTAGTCTGGGTTTAAAACAATTCTCCAGACTCCCTGCCTCCAGAGCTGCATGCCTAAATTTTCTGAAGTCAGCAATTGTCCAGGGTGGAGGCATCTCTTAGAAAGAAACAAGTAGAGAGCCACCTGGGTTTTGGTGCTGCTTTGCATCTCAGTGGCCTTTGGATGTTGTTGACTTGGACAGTCCCCATTCCCAGCCTAGGAATTGACCAAAACTCTTTGTCATCTTTAAGTGTTGGAGAAAATCAAGTGGAAATCAGCTGCTGCCCTTCCCCTTTCCTCCCAGCACTGGCTGCAGAACCAGGACTGTGGAAATTAAAGGAGTCACTCAGCTGTAATTGTTGTAATTGCAAGAGGATTTTTAGAATCAACATTCATCTCCCTGACACACACATCCCCACACCTGGAACAACTTTCCATTTGTTTATATGTTCAAGTGGAAAGCAGGATCAGAGCTGAATGGACCTTGTTGTATGATTACCACTGATTTAAGTGGCAAATCCACAAACAGCTACAAAACCTGATAGAATAGTGTATCACTATTATTATACACGTGTTGGATTTCTTTTTTATTTCAAAATTATTTCCTTTATGGTTTTATTTCTGCATCAAACTCCATTCAATTGTCTCTTGTTTTAATCTTGCAGGAGCTTTTAAATCACTGAGGTTTTAAAATTGAGGCACCAAGAATGCTTACAGGTAGTGTATGCAATAAGATGTATTGCTGCTATTATTGCCATTATTAGGGGTGTATGTTATGGTGGGACTGTCACTTGATGTGTCTTATGGGAACAAAAACCAAAATGAAACCAAACCTTTTCCCTATCTGGCACTTCGCCATTTCACTGGGGATTTTGGGGTTTTTTTTGTTTGTTTTTGGTTTTGGTTTTTTGTTTGTTGGTTTGGGGGTTTTTTGTTTGTTTGTTTTTGTTGGTGGTGGTTTTTGGGGGGGATTGGTGTTTTTTTTGTGGTTTTGGTTTGGTTTTGGTTTGGTTGTTTTGTTTTTGTTTTTGTGTAACTTTTCATTCTTTTCAATAATTGCTTTTATTTGGAGGAGGGGAAGATGACATCCCAGGTAACACCGTTAGCTTGGAGGTTTGATCAGAAGGAATGTGACTCACTTCAAGCCAGCTGGGAACTGCCTAAGTGGGAAGTGGCAAATATTTTAATTTTGAGCTGTCTAAATCAGTATTTCCTTGGCCTTCTCTTTATGTGCAGCAGACGTACTTCCTCAGGCAACCTTTTGCACTTTTGCATTTTGCAATTAAACACAACTGCAATTGTTTTTATCCTACGAGCACAGGGGAATTTAGCAGCATCCCGTAAAGAGAAGGTTGTCTGGCACTTTTCCTAACAAAATTTCATTTTCAATTTTCAAACAACAGTTGAGACATGAATTCTCTTCTGCAGTTCAGCTTTACGATAAAGTTTCATCTCAGGTTGTTTACCATTTCCAGAAGTTAAAAACAGGTAAAATACAAGGTAAAAAAACCCCCATAGAACCATTTAATTGAATATTTTTCTCTTCTTTCCTCCTGAGGGTCATTTTGTTGCTTTCTGTGAATAACAGGATACAATACAAATATACATCTTAAATCCACCACTGCTTTATACAATTGTATGCTGTTTCCACTGTTACTTAATAAATTGTCCTGCCTAATATAAACTGCCCTCATTCACCTAACTCCATTCTCACTTGATACCATGACTCAGAAATCTGGCTTTGCTAGAATTTTCTATCATGAATGAGTTTATAGGCTTCTAGCATGAATTTGGGATGAATGTATGTCATTTCCAGCTTTTTAAGGCAGTTGATATAGGCACAAGAAATAGCACTGGATTCCCACTCCAGTCCATTAGGGCCACTTCTCTCTTTTCATACTGATGTGCCTCCTATGACAATTACAAGTTATTTCCTTTATCCCTCACTACACAGTGCTTAAAATCATCACAGGATTTAAATTAGAGCTTGTTGCCAATGTTTCACCTCCAAACGAATGCAGCTTTTAATAAATTATCTTGAGCCTAGGAGAGGTTCTGTCATGATTCACTCTGGAACATCTTGAGTGCTGGGGTATGCCAGCAGAAATAATTTCAACAAGGCTCTCTGCTAAGATGCAGCATACGTGATTAAAGGAGCTGCAGTTTTGAACAAATGGTTCAACATGTTGGTGTCAAAAGGAAGCATCTTCCCCCCTCGACTGGCTTGGCAGCTGTTGGACTTCATTATGAGGAGCAAAACACAGAAGTGTGCAGACAGGTGCACAGCAGATTAAGGGCTCCAAAACAAGGCAGAGCAACAGCTTCGCTTTGCTGGTAACAGAACAGAGACAGAAAAAGAGCATCCATGGAGAGCTGTGATTCAGGGAGAGCATTAGTTTTTTAAAAATAATTTAAAAAAAAAAGGCAAAAAAATCCCAACCCCTAAAAACCCTGATACTAATACTAAATACTAACACTAAATTAAAATACTAGCAATTCACACGGTATTAGAACTGCCTCCAAAAATAAGGGAATTGCCAAAATACATAAAGTGATTTGTGCCTGTTTTCTCCCACAGGCCTGTGAGAACGTTTAAAAAGAAATTGTGTCTTGAGCTGGCAAAGCAACAGCTCCACTTCTCAGCTTAAAATGAAAATTAAGAATTTGGCTATTGTTATTTAATGCTTAAGGACTGATTTCCTGATGCTAAATATTTATTCAGAGGCTTAATTCCCACTGCAATCAAACTGCCAAAGTCCATCTCAGAGTGTCTTCTTGACTTACACTTTTGGAAGTGCAAAAAATACCCCACTTTTAGAAATGTACGGATGGACACCACACTCATGGATTGCCTAGACAAAAAACAGTCTTGTTCTTATAAGTGTGGCTCCTCAGAGGAGTTAAAGAGTTAAGCAAGAGAGGACCTGGAATAATTTAGGATGTGTAATAATTAAGGCAAGCATTGCCTTGGTTTCTGCTCCCCAGCATCTGGAGAAGGTGCAAGGGGGTCTGGAGGACCCTGGCAATTCTCCATGGGAGGGAGTCACACGTGGTTGCACATGGGGCAACTCTGAGTCAGGATGGGAGAGCCTTCCTCCAAATTATCCATCCCAGAACAAGCCAAAAACACCCACTAAAACCTCCACAACCTAGAAATTGCCATTAGAAAAAAGAAAAAATTTCCTCTCCTTTTACAGATACTGAGGTCATGCCTGGATATTTCAGGAACAGCAGGAGTCAGGGTGCTGTGGTGTTGGGCAGCTGACAAACAAACACACTTGGAACCATCTCCAGCAGGCCCCTCATCAACATGTACCACTAACTGGACTGGACACATAATTTGACAAACAAGGTCTTCCCTTCAGCCCATTCAGGGCAGCACCAACTCACAGCATTTCTCTGAGGTTAGCAGGATAAAACCAACAATCAGCAGTTTCTCAGCTGAAATCATTGCCCCACATGTACAGAAAAGTGAAATCATTGGTCATGCAGGGCACAAGGGCAAAGAGCAAAGTGGGGAGGCCTCTGCTGCCCGCGGTAACAATATCTTAAATGAATAATAAGATACTGATGATGTTAAGTGCTGTGTTTATTTTTTATTTTCCATTTTCCCACTGTGAAGCAATGCTTGCCTGTGAAGAGTTGCCTTTCTTTAAACAAAGCACCTTTCAAACAAGCTCATTACAAAACCATCTGAGCACTCCTGACAGTCAAGTTGGTGTGTGAGACAATGGCAAATTATTCATTATGAATAAATTACCAGATAAATTACCAGGGGAGAACACACTCTCCCCTTTTTTTGAGATGTATTACTGGAGCTGTTGAGGCTGGGGGTGGAAGAAGGGCCTCAGCAGAGGACTGTATAAAAACTATGAGCAGTGAAAAGTAACAAATCCCCAGCCCCACTAAACCTATCAATTAAATTTACAAGACAAAGAACCACGTGGGGAAGGAAGATATACGATGAGGAATACTTTTCGTTCAATCAGTGACAAAATCAAAACTATATTCAGGTCTCCTGGAAACTTGAAATAGTTCAGGTTAGGAGCAAATTAGGAATGGTAAAAAGGGGAAGTGAGTGAATAATATATGGATGATTTTGCTAGTGTTTGAGGACCACTGAGAAGAAAAATCAGGTCACAGCTAGATTATACTATCTGATTTTTATCCTCCAGATTTTCTTCAAATTCCAGCAGAGTGTTGCTCAGAGGAGGGGATAAGATTTTTCTGTTGCCTTCTTTTTACTGAAATGGTCTAAATAAGAGAATGAAGAAAAGCTAAAAGGGAGCAATCAGTGGATAACAAAGGAATAGCTGCTGACAGCATAAGGGAAATTATGGCTGATACATCTCATGGCCTTCAGTAGTGGCAAAAATGCAGTAGCAGGAAAGATGTGAACACAGCAAACAAAACCAGGGTTGCACACAGGCCCCAAAGCTGTCTTTCAAGCAATTCTCTCCATATCCTTCTCACAGCATTTGCCTTGCTGGCTCTGAGTTCTTCTGTTTCTATTTGTTTTCCTTAAATGAGCAATTAGTCAAATCTGAGTTAATGAAGCTTGCTTAGTCATCCAAGGTCTGTAAAACTTTGCCAGAAGTCAGCATCTTTGCAACCCTTGAAAATGAGGGAGTCTGGCATGACAGGCTTTGCTGACTGGCCTCTTCCATCATCTGAAATCCCATTTATCAGCTCATTTCAGGCATCCTTTGAAAAGCAGGAGAGATGAAGAGGGAAGACTTCGTCCTGTCAGGGTAGTTCATATCAGTTCCTTTAGACTAAAGATTGAGAGACTTAATCATCTCAAGTAGAGATGACAGTGAAATATCAGACTCTCGAATCAGTAATGATCAAGGGGGATAGATTTAGAGTATGTCTGAGAAGTGCTCTTTGCTCTCTCTATGGCAATTTGGAATCAGGGTTAAGTCCCCAGGGATTTATCACACATCTGGGACAAAAACTGAAAGTGCTGCTCTGATCAAGAGGAGTTTGATGGCCTTCAACTTTTTCAAGGTAAAAAAAAAAAAAACCTTTTCCATCTGCATTCCTGCAGATGGAGTGAGAGGCGCTGGGGAGGGCACATTTTGAAGGGAAAAGGCAAATGTGGTGTCCTGCACAAAGCAGCTCTTGACAGTTTTCAGCATAGAAAGGGGTCTCCCAGGGAGGGAAGGAAACCCACACCTATTAGACTTCACAGACATCCAGCAATTAGTGTGCCAGCAAAGCTTAATTTCCTTGATAGAGTTATGAAAGCAGCACAGAAGAATTTTTTGACACACACGCTCTCAGCTAAAGCAGAGCTTTCCGCATGCCTTGATATCCAAGGCAAAGTTAGCATTAAACATTTTAACTCAGATTTTTATTTGTATTATAAAAAATAATAAAAAATCCAAACCCATTTTCTTGGAGGAAAATGGAGAATTAATTCCTCCAGCCTCTATGAGTCTGTGTTCTCTCAGATGCTGGTGACACAAACTCTTGGCATTTGGCACATGTGACTGAACAATCAGTTCCCAGAATGAAAGGCATGGACTTCTACATGGGAATTAGGAACTAATGCCTCAGAGTGAAGGCTATGGCAGATTCCTATTTTTAGTGCATTATTCACAGAGAGGTACAACCAAGGCATGCATTACAAGATCCCATGCTTGCTTCCTCTCTCCTGGGGAGACAGAGTCTGACCTAAAGGTGGTGCAATGTGCCACCTCCTCCTTTCCATTCCACTCTCCAGTCTCTCTTCATCTCTATCTGTTTTGAGGCCATAAGTTCTCCTCTTGCATAAATCCTTTTAAAACTGAAATGCATCTTTTGTGGTTTCTCCTCTTGCACAACTCCTTTTAAAACTAAAATGCATCTTAGGAAATCAATTAGCTGAAGTAAATTAATGTTGTGGCCTTACATGTATCTTATGCATTTACTCCTACCTTCTCCACATTTCTCTTGACTTCTCATGGGTCAGTGTCTCACTCCTGCTGTGAAATCACTGATCTCCTGAAACAGTTTTAGTAATCCTGTACCCAGGCCAGGATGATGTAGGATGTAGTCAAGGATCCAAATCCTTTTCAACTCTATGAGAAAGAGAACTTTCCTGCTTTGGATACCTAAACAGATTTGAGGTCCATCCTCAGCATCCAGCAGTTCAACTACTCCCAGGTGAGAAGTTAACCCAGTTTGGGGCCAGATTCCAAACCAGTGCCAAGTACTAAAGGAACAAGAAAACCATTTTACTTTCTAGTTCTGGGATTTTTTTTCTTCTACCTCAAGGAGGAGTTAAGTACGTTGTGTTCTAAGGGCCAGTAAATTTGGACAAAAATAAAATTCTCCTTTCTTTCTGGATTGTTCTTTATGACATAGAGTGCTAAAGCAGCTCCCTTCTAGGATTCTCTCTCCCTGACTGGGATCATCTGTGCACCATCTAAGGAAGCAAGGTTTTGGTGTAGAAGCATGCCTCTTACCTCTTTAGTTACCCAGAGGCATGGTGATTACAGCTTAATCACAGGTTGTTAAATATATTACCTAATACCTGTAATGAACAGAAAATCAATGTACAATCTGCATTCTCAAGAAAAGCAAGAGTCAGTGTCAGCCCTGTGGTGATTCACCATAGAGGTTTCTTCTTCATCCTCATTTTTCTTCTTTTTTCTTCTTTTTCTCCTTTTTTTTTTTTTTGTTTTGTTTTGTTTTGTTTTGTTTTTGTTTTTGTTTCAGGGAAAAGAAAACAAGCACAAGCTTCCAGCTGTATACAAATATTAGGAACTACTCTTCCCATATTGGGAAATTTATTGGTTGTATGTCCTCTGTATGGGCTGTGCCCTGCAGAGATGGGTCAGGGCAGACTGAATTTATGCTGATTTCACATACAAGGAGATATTTGCTGAAGAGGACTATAGTTCCTCATCCACTGGCTTTACACAGCAATTGCCTCTTTCCAGCACATTTCTGGCAAGTCTTTTACTGCATGAACCATTTCTAGAAGCCCAGGGTATTTCTTACAGAAGGTGTTCTCTTAAAACTGCAAGGGCCAAGGGATGATGAGGTATTACAGCCATTGTAAGGGACCTTGGGAAAACACAAATCAAGCCTTTCTCCAGTCCCCAGATACCTATAACCACACAACTGAGAAAACATTGTAAAACGTTACCCCGCCATACCACCAACACAAAGTTTAAAAAGTTGGGGTTTTTTCTAAAGTCAGCTCCTTCAGAGTCACTAGTTCTGACTTTTATTTATACGTTTGCTATCCTGCAGCAGCTGGAAACATCATCATTAAAGCATTTTCTGGGGCAGCAGTACCAGAAATAATTAACTGGGCAAAGCTGTGATCCAGTGGAGAGGAGAAGGAGAGTGGCTCCTCCTGCTCAGCCCCCTCAGAGGCTGCAATCACAGGAGCAGGCCCAAACTGGTTCTCCAGCTGCAGGCTTTTGCAGATCTTCTGAGAGGTTTGGGGAATGTGTTTTCTGAGAATTCACAATGAAATCATGCAAAGGAGGGATGTTATTACCCTGTCACCCAGTATCACCTCAGGTTTGAAGACAGAGCACTTCTGCTTCCAAAACAACAATATTTTTCTGATGCATCTTATACTTAAAATGCCCTCCCTAATCACAGCTTCTCATAAGGAGTAAACCTCCAAAATGCACACACAGTGCAATTGCAAACTGTCGAGCCAACAGTGCTCAAAATTCTGATACAAACAGAGCGTGGAGCTGGCTAATAAATGATGACTTCTAACCTCTCATTGAGCCACAGGAAACAGCTGAAATGCAGGTGAACATGTTCCTGGTTTTCTCCCATCTCACAGGACACTCCAGCACATGCCACCCTCTCCCAGCCCCAAAAAAGAACAGATAGGAGTGAACCCACAGCACTCTCCCAGACTCCAGACAGAGAAGAGCATAAGGAGCTGGCAGCAGAACCAGTGAATTTGCCCTGGTAGTTCAATCTGGTCCCAGGATTAGCATCTCTGTTAAAACACATCGCAAAAACAGAGTTTGCAGCAGAAGTGCTTTGAGAAAGAAAATGTTTTTATTTTCTAAGACCTGGTCCCAGAACAGTTTTGTTTGTTATATGCAATTAAAAATCATTGCTGAACACACCACGGAGTGCAAATGAAAGACAGAGGTTTGTTCACAAGGATGAGATACTTTCTGGCATGAAGTGATATTATACTAAAAATGAAATCTTTAACCCCTATTTTTTCAGTACGTTACCTTTAATTATTTTATTTTAATTTCTGAACTACAAGTCTAAAGGAATTACCATTCCAGCACAATGCTAGGCTCTGATCCAGATGCAATAACTCAGGCACAAGCTCCTCTGGGCTTTTCCTTCAGAGTTTTCCACTGAGCCCTCAGAGCTGTGGAGGGCTCTGCCTGAAGCCCAGTAATTCAGAATCCTGCCTACACACAGATTTTGTTATGATTATATCTCCAATATTTTTATTTGTATCTATTCATTGCTCATGTCAAAAGTCCTTGAGTTCTATCTTGGTTTTGAAATTTGTCATGAGGACTTTAGAATATAAGAAAAGCTCAGAAATGTAAAGACATTTCTAGTAATTTTGATAGGCCCAGGAAATCTGAGAAAGGAAATTAGAATTTTGTACTGCCTTTTTCCTTTTCCTCCTATTCACTGGAGAAGGAAGAAAGGAAGGAAAGAAGAAAAGAGAAGGAAGGAGAAAAAATAATATATATATATATTTTTTAAAATTTTTTTTTTTTTTTAGCTTCCTTTGAGGTAGCCAATGCAAGCATTTGCAGGAAAATTGAAAAGTTCACTTTAAACAATTTGCTACAGCAATGCTTTGCCTCCCTCCTTTTCCATCAAGTCAGGAATCTGGACATGCAAGTACATAAAACACTTTAGTAAAGCTTTCAGAAGTGAGAAGGGGGCCTTGTGGTGAGAAGCAAACAGTTTGTGAAGCTGTTTGAAGTCTCACTGGGAAGCAGTGCTGCCTTTGCAGGGCAGAGAAGGCTTTTGGAGTGCCTGCATTAGCAAGAGCCTCGTGTGGAAAGCAGCCTCCAGTTTTCCACGGCAGAGAGGAAATCAAACACTCAGCCACTGGAGAGAGCAGGACAGGAAATGAAGGATGTTCTCAAGAGAGAGAATGCACAAGCACAGCACAGAAGTGATGGAATATCTGCAACCTTCCAGCTGCCACACAGCTGAACATGCAAGAATCCACACTGTGCATATCCTCAGCACACCTGGAAAATGCTTTTGATACCTGGCAAATGAGAAACCCAAACCTGCAAAGGCAGAGGGTTAGATTTTGTCAAAAGGGTAAAATCACAGCAGGGAACTGGAGGCATTCCCCCAAACCCTAAGCTCATTCTCACTCCTGCACCAGTCAGTCATTTTGTGAGCTCTGATTTATTCTTTTTAGAAAAACAAAACACAGCAAAAGAAGGCACAAACCGAGCATTCATCTCATATTGATCCAAATTCTTTCACTTAACTCATAATTTCAGTCCTTCAGAGAAAATGCATTTCTGCCCAGGCTTCAGCTAAATTGCTCCAAGAGGCATATTCTAAACATATATTCTAAAAGTTGTCATATGCCTCCGCCTCTTCTATTTGGAGAAAATGGAAAAAGCAAAAAAGCTAATGGAAGAGGAGCTGAGTATTTCAGAAAATTGTATTCTGCTTCTGCAAACCCAAGGGAATTCAACAATTCAGCTAAAAATGGGTAGCATTTGTTTTTGGTGTTCTTCATTTTCAAGTCTCTGGAATATTTTGAGCTTTAATCATAACACTAAAAGAAGGCACGTTGAGCACTGTGATTCACTGGATCACAAAGGCATCATCCACCCTTGGACAGCAGCTTTTTATGCTGGAAATCTCTAATCAGGATCAACACCTAAAATATGTGTGTGTGCTCTTAGGTGAGTGGGGAGCAAGAATGTAATTCCAGGCTGGGGTATCCCTTAACAGCCACACATTTTATTTCCCATATAATGTCAGGAAAGTAGAATAGAAAGGTGTTAAGAACATCTGGGACTGTATAAATAAAATTACAGGCTGGGGGCAGGTAAAGCCCCAGCACCATTAATGGAATTTTTAAAAGCAACCCATGTAGTAAATGTCTCCAGTAAGCAAAAGATTATCAAGATTAACAACTTTCTATGCTGGAATTTTCCTCCTAATTTTTTTTTTTTTTTAATTACTCAAATGTCTGAGTAGTTTTTTCACTGAATTTTTAATTTCATGGATAACTCAAGTGTATACAAAAAGATAGTAAATACTGATAGGTTTAGTACGTAAAAACAAAGAGATGGGGAAAACAAGAATTTGGTTATTAAATCCTAAAAGCAAGTAAAGAAAAAAAAATCCTATGGGAACCTCCAAGCCCCAGTGGAGCTCTTGAAAAAAAAAAAATAAAAGGTACAGACAAAAAATAGTCTCATTCTTTGGATTATGTTAACTGAAAATGTGATTCCCTGCTTGACTCTGAACATTTACTTGAAATAGCACATTAATTTCTCTAATGAAATAATGGAAAGAAACTGAAACAAAATTACAGTTAATGACATTTTCTCCTGACTGTACAGGTACATTTCCTTATTTTCTGTGGGGTTTTTCATTCCTATCAAGAATACCAGCCCTCTGCAAAGTAAATGAAAACTGCCAGCTCCTTTGAGTGATTCGGAAGGGGGGATGCAATAGGGAGAAGAAGAATGTCCTGATGGTACTTTATACTCAGTACTCAATACTCATTTCAAAGTTTACTGGAAGAGAATTTCCAGTGCTCCTCACTTACAGGAACTCCTCTAAGAGAGAAGAATTTATGGTGAGCAAGCTGATTTTATTGGAGTGTTTTCCAGTGCATTACACTGTAATGGAACCCTCGTTCATTTACAGACAAATGCATGTCCTGGGCTCTGTTTCAAAGGGGATTGTGCTTCCAATAATTAAATTGTGTACAGAAGGCAGTCACCTAAATTCCACGCTGTAAATTACATGCAAAACAGAATCCTATTGATTTCTTGCACATTCTCAGCCTTCTACTGGAGTAACACACATCACATCAAGGGTATGAAACAGATTTTTCCACTAACTGGAAGCCTAAGGAATGGTACATGATGTTTGAAGCTACAGTAAGGCCATCTATCAGAAGGACCAAGGAGAAAACAAGAATGGGGCAGTTTGCTGCAGATCTTACACTTCCAGCTATAGAGTTTACTCAGTAACCTACTTGGGAACTCACCCTGGAATATTTATTTTCATTCAGTCTATGCAATTCCCACAAAATATTGAGCAATTCTAACACTGCCATATATATGTCTTCATTCTTTTTTTCTGGCATGGAAATTTTAATGAGCTCTAGAGATGTATCTTCTACCTCCATTCTCTCTCTCTCTCTCCATGTTATGTTGTCACTGCCACTGGAATGAGGTGCCACCACATGAGTAGCCAAGTGAGGAAAGTTTGGGATGCTCTGGGACAGGGAGAAATGAGCACACTGCCTGCAGCAGTCCTCCAGGCCTGCAGCCCCTGTTGTCACCTGTCCCTCAGGTCTGGAGCCCACTCTGTGACCTGCCAAGGAAAACAGTAGTGCAGGGAAGCCCAGCTGCTCTGCCTCCCCTGCAGAGGGTTTGTTTGCACAGCCAAGTCCACTCGAGTCAAGGGAAATATTTCAATTATTTGAAGTGGGTTGTGGATTGGAGTTATAATTGAGGCTTGGTTTCTCAGTGTTATTGCAACGTGAGTGCTGATCCATTGCAGCAATCAGCACAGTGCCCTCACTCACTGCAATTATTTAAAACTATTGAAAAGCAACACCCCATGGAAGCAATTTCTTTTCTCTTTTAGGGCATCGTTTATTTGTAAATTACCCAGGGTGGGTCTTTGTGTTGCAAACATCACAAATGAATTCTACTTCTCATAAACAGTCATCTGATACCTCTTCACATTGGAAAACAAAGCTGTAATATTACAAGAACTGCTCTAATTGACCTCTTCCTTTCACAAAAAAACAAAACTCACAAACAAATGTGAGCAGCAAAGAATAATGAAGTAAATTTTATAAAACACGTCTTTTTCTTCTAAGAAAAGCACAAGGTATTTGTTCAGTTGCACACAAATTCCAGGAGAGGTTACACAAGCTTCACAAGAGATTACCTTTCCAGCCAGAGGTGCAATGCTACAAATCTGCCAAATCAGATTTCAGGCATTTCAAATGGAAAAACATCGAGAGACTGTCCAGCCTGTGCAGCAATTCAGAGGTGATGCCATGAGCAGATCAACATTCTGAGGGAGGAGATGTGGGCACCTGCTATACACATACACAGATCTGACTGAACCAGTGCATTAAACCACGTGATCCTTCACAGGAACCTTTAAGAATGAAGACAGTTCATCTGCCATGAAATAACTTGTTAGATGAGTTGGTTGAGAGATGTCATCAGGGTCAAGTAAAAGCAATTTTTTACCCAATCTCAGGTTAAAACACAGGAAGCAGGGTTTTCTTTTAAGTTTCGGGTTGATTTTTTGTTTTCTGCTTTTTTAAGGGCAGCCATAAAAAGTCTAGACACACATAGCCTCCCTGGAATTCCTGATGATAGAGCAAGGACTGGATGTACAATCCTATGTTTGCCTCTGTCTTTGAAAAAAAGTTGTTTTTTCTTCCTGTGGGCTGATTAGAGTGATACCATCATACTTCAAATCAAATCTGTGCCATCAGCGTCAGCAGAAAGATTTGTTTACCTTATCAAAATCTATTTAGGCCACCCAGAAGTGACTCGACGACAATGCACAAATATATTCAGAGGGGGAAGATATCAAGTGGTAAATGACTATTCAGTATTTCACAAAAGCACAACAACCACCACTGGATGAAAGATAAAGCCTGACTCATCCAAATTAAAGTATGGTGCTAATTATTTAATGACTGCAAGGGAAACTGCTGGCATAGGCTGGCTTGGGACTTTGTCACCTTTGTGGAGATTAACAAGGACTGATTGCACCCACATCCTGCAGCAATTTTTCAGGAGAAGATGTTGCTGCCTTGGGGCAGGAACATGGGCTTGTACTACCTTCCTCATTTCCCTCCCAGCCCTCCTTTCTGTCACAGAGCAGCACAGAAAGCTGCAGGACTCCCAGAAATGGTAACAACCAGCAGAATGCAGAAGCTCAACACAGCATGTCTGCTCACCTCCAAATCCACCAAATCTGGAGCACTGGAATAAGATCAGTGCTAGCCCCTTTGAGCCCTGTAGCCAGCAAGATTTGATAAAGCACCAGGAAAAAGATTAGGAAGTGGGAAGAATGTTTCCCAGATGTTGCATGATGCTCTTAGACAGGGGCAGCTGCAAGTCAAGGATGAAGAATCAGTGCCCTTTGATTTCCTCTGCCTCTGGGCCCAGAGTAGCAACAATAGAAAAATTAATTTCAGTATTTAAGCTTGATCTTACAGTTCCTGTTCATCTCTGTAAACAAAGATCAGAGGGGTGAATGGAAAGAGTCTCCTCCCACTTTGCCAAGCCCTGCTCAAAGCCCTCTCTGCTGTGGGGAAGGTGCTGAACAGTTTGCATGCAGAACTTGCATCTTCTGGCCAAGGAGAGCAGAGCATGAGGGTTCTGCTGCTCATGACCTCTGTGAAGGGTACCTGGCTTCAATGAGCAGTGACAGCTCAGACATAAAGATGAGTTTCAGAAGTTCCAACTCCATCTCTTCCACTGTTCATGACCAGATAATCCCACAGGTGGCTGCACTCCTCAGCTCTCCCCATTGACCTTCACTTGACATGCCCAGTCACTTACAGATCCGTTCATAGCAATCACTATAAATCCATCCCAATGGGAAAAAGGAGGAATAAATCATGTAGCTTCATCTCTTCCCACTCAAATATTCATTTACATTATTTATAGATAATGAGATATCAGAGACTTCTTTCCTCTTCTCACTGTGCATACTGTCCTGTCAGAATTAATGCTGCTCTAGCTCTTCATTGATTGCATTGAATCTAAAGATCAACATTTCTCCTTTTTGTCTCCATTCTCCAGGGTGAAGACCTGAATATAGAAAATGAAAGAATCACTAGTCATAACCTTAGAATGGAATTCATTTCACCTGTACTTAAAATACTGAGAAATCGTTTGCAATGCTGGGAGTGAAATTACTGATGAGACACTGGGCAAAAGCAGAGCTCAAAATGTTCTGTTTGCTTCAGTGAATTGAGGCTGGACACTCTGCTGTGCAAAACAAGTGCTGGGCTAAACCAAAGTTCAAAAAAAAAAAAAGGAAAAAGGAAAAACTGTGCTTTGAAACCCAAAGAACAGCATTGCAAGCAGCATTCAAATTTCTAGGCAGTGTCAAGTGTTGAGCCAGGGTATAGCACAACTGAGCTCATCTTAATCACTAGTCCCATTTTTGCACCTTTGAAGGGTTACAGATTTTGAAATCTTCATAATATTTCACCCCTGTTGAACAAATGGAATTGAAAGTAAATCTCCAAAATTTACAAATAACCAAAAAACCCCCACAAACCCCTAAAAGTGATGTGTGAGGTTATTGAGCCAGTCTCTTACTTCAGGGAAAACAGATAGGGAGAAAATAGGTCTGGTCAAATACTGCACACCTGGAAATCCCTCTTGAAATCATGACTGTGTGCAGTCTATTCAGATCCAGTCATGTGGCAGTGGGCAGCTGTCTGTTTAACATCCTCTAATCTCAACTTTAATTCTGCCTTCACCCCCTTTACCCCCCAGGTTCTTCACAGCAGTGGCTTTACCTCTTTCAAAAGGTGTCCCTTTCCCAACTCATGCTCCCAGTTTCAAAGCCTTCCCTGGATTCCAGCAACAGTATACCACTAGTAACAGTGAGAAGTGGCTGAAACTCCTATCTGCTATCATTTCTCATGGATAAGAAGTTAAAATGTGCTTTCAACATCTGTGAGTATCAGTAGAGAGTTACATGAGCACCAGCCCAGAGGAAGCAGAAGCGGTAAGCTCAGGTGCAGAACTGAATTAATAATACTGAGCAAGTATTTCAGGGAAGAGTTTTATGAATTTACCCAGTTTCTACAAAGGCTGCAGTGGAATTCAGTTTGAAAATAATGAACTGAAATACCATCCCTACCCAAAGTGCTCTCCAAAAGCCCCTTGTCCAATGCTTCCTCCAGGCTTCTAACTTGTCTCCTGATTGCTGCAGAAAACATTCTTTATAAAAACCACATAAATGAACAAACCCCATGACTTGCAGAGATTAGGAATTACTTTTTTTTTAAGCCTTGCAACCCTTCACATTCTCTGCAAAATATATGAAAAAAATAACATTGCTAGCAATGACTCTGCTACTGCTCATGGAAAACATCTTTCCTGATCACTGACATGGCAGAACTGCAGCTGACATCTGCTCAGCAGTTTGAGATTGCTTTGCTGACACATAAAATTGAGTTTCATTGGGAAATCAAGATGATATCATTGGCTATTATAATAAGTTGTTAAAGCCCATGGTAATATTTTTCTGTCTTTTTCAATCAAATTGTTATCTTTTTGCTCTCCTCTCCCCCTCCCAGTCACTAGCTCTGATTTTATCTTCTCCACTAAACACTCATAGAAAAAGTATTTCCGTTGTGTTTTTAAGCTGCCGTTGCTTTCAATAAAGCTAATTAACATCTGGCAGTAAATCAGCTCCCTGGGTCTCCTTAGATTTCAAATGAAGCTGACCTATGCACAACAGGGTCCTCACTTCAGATTGAACGTGCTCATTAGTACCTCCTAATAAATGAGACTATTGGGTGGTGCTGCTCATCCCACCTCCCAGAAAGTGCTGCAGGAGGGAAGGGTGGAATTGGGACAACTACTTGATTTAAGCATGCCCCATACCTGTCCTCTTTTTCACGATTCAGCAACAATTAAAAAGCTGAGAAAAGACTGAGGAAAAATAATTGAGAGGCTCAGAGCTCCAGGAGGTTCCTGCTAAAAAAATGGATTGAACTAGAGAGGCCCCATGAGCAGCAAGGAGCTCTCCTGCACCCTCGAGCCTCAAGGACACACAGGCCTTGAGGATGCTGGGGTTTGCCCTCAAAGCTGAGGTGTCATGAGCCAACATCTCTGATAGAGCAGAGAAGCAGCTTAGAGGAGAGTTGTTCTTACATCACACCTACTCCTGGCTCTGTGTAGCCCATCATCATCATCACATTGAAACTCCAAGGGGAACAAGCCAAGCTGCCTGTCAGTCAACAAAACCAGAGTTCAAACCTTTCAGACATCCCCAAAAGAGAGAAGTTGATGAGGCAAGATTTCTCATCATTAATTGTTCTTCAGCACAGTCACTACAGTCAGATTTCAGTAAAGAAAATGCCCCTGCATGGCATTTCCAAAGGTGATAATCTTCTGCTTCTACAGATAACCCTGAGGTTACTTAATGCATTAATGCAAATTAATGCAACATTATTAACATCAGAAACACTCAAAGCATTCCCAGATGAGGCAAGGGTGTAGAGACCCTTCAAGCTTCAGCAGGAAGGTTTGCTGGGTGGGCTTTGGCAGTGGAAGGGTGAAGGTCAGAGCTGGGTCAAGAGCACAGTGAAGGAAACCCAAGGACAGTCTCATCACTTGCCTGTCCTGTAAGAGATTTGTGTAGATCCAGAGAAAGCTGACACTTCAGATCTGTTCAGAAGAGAGAAAGAGAGACATGGAACATTTCTGAATACCTTTAAAAAGTAAATAATGAAGTAAACAAACAAACAAAAGCCCAAAACAAACAACAACAACCAAAAAAAAAAAAAAAAAAAAAAAAAAAAAAAAAAAGAAGAAGAAAAAAACCCCCAAACCACGACTAACTCACGTAATCCAGCAAAACCCCACTAGCTGCTTTCACTTCTTGTTAGCCTTTTTACTACTCCCTCTATTTGTGCCTAAAAGCTGTTCACAACTGGATTTCTTGTTTCTACAGGCTGTCCAACCCAAAGAAGACTCCTTACAGGAGATCTCATCTATAAACCCTCATTTGATGAAAAAGAGAATATCTGTCTTTCCTGTCTAAATGCCAGGAGCAGCACTTCTTCCTCCTGAGAGCTCCACATACAATCCCGATTAAATTAAACCAGAAAAATGCTCACTCATTCCTTTTTAAAGTAGCAGATTACCCATAATCCCCTCCCTAGGAATTCAAATTTTCTTTCCCTTGGAAAAAGGCTCAGTCAAGTCACATCTGAAAAGAGACCACTTACAGATCTGCCAT
Source organism: Phylloscopus collybita (assembly GCA_027886175.1). Classification (NCBI taxonomy): domain Eukaryota; kingdom Metazoa; phylum Chordata; class Aves; order Passeriformes; family Phylloscopidae; genus Phylloscopus; species Phylloscopus collybita. Next base: position 10,733,371 of record JAJNNQ010000019.1, on the reverse strand, counting down.
GCAGGATTAGAAAGTAAATAAAAGTTAACTCCTGGTAAAAGTGTCTCCTCTTTTTCCCCAGTGATGAAAACAAAGCTTGGAACCAGATGGATATCCAGTGGCAAAACTACATTTCCCAAGAGGCCACAGGTCCCAGATCCAATTTCCACACTAAATTTCCTTCTGTAAAAGGCTTTGTGGCCAGCTAAAGCTTTTTCCAGATGATTTGGGAGGGTGGTGATGCCATTTTTGTAAGTTGTTATTATTCCTCAGGTGAGTAAAAGATCGCGGCTTCTAAAGAGTTGCTGTTTTTTTCTTGAGTTGAAGATTTAGCCTTTTATTCTCATAGTTTCTAATTCTCCTTGCAAGAAAGTAATACTAAATTAAAGCTTTAGGTTATCACGACCAAAATTCTCAATTGTTCAGTCGAAGAGGGTTTGAAATGCAGCAAAATTCACAGTTAGGCCTTGGTACTAAGGAGCCAAGCACCAAAACACTCATTCCAAGGATAAAAATCTCCGAGCTGTTTACAAACAAGTGTGTGTGCCTCTCTTGCCTCAGGCTGCTGATCAAATTATGGTCTGGGTTAGCTGAGGATTCAGAGGTTGTGTATTTGTCACAGTCTACTTGTAAATATAGTTAGCATTTGAAAAAGCCTTGCAGATTCATTAAGTGCTCTAATAAAAGGAGAAAGAAAAGCGAAACTGAATAGAAAAGCTCTTAATTAACATCACAGTATTGTCTTTTCCATAAGGTATGCAAAGGAGCTTGTTTATCTTTCAGTCCCAGTAGTGTTTAGATGATGTCCACTATATCGTTTTGGTTTGTTTTTTTTTTCCAGGAGAGTGAAGGTGGAGATTTCTTTCTGAATAATGCCTGAGTCCTATGTGTTTGAATTTGGTGCATAAAAGGGGGGAAAAAAGGCATTTAAAGACTTTGGGACTAGGCTTATGCTTTCAAAGGTACTTTGGTGCTCACAGAATCAAATATTAATACTCTGAGATTTAGGTCCTAAATATTAAGGCAGATGATATCTTGAAATCACAGCTTAGCTTGCTGGCTTAAAGTGCAAAAGTCTCTTTTTGTACCAGAGAGAGATTTATTCTTTCAATTGATTAGAAAAAAATGTAAGCACACAATTAGAATTCGTTTTCACCGAAGGCTTCAGAACAGCAATCTACCTCCTATGTTCCTTATTGTTTAACAAGGCACCTGCTGAGAGTTTTTATGTGTGGAGATTAGGTATATTTAGAAGTATATTCTGATTTAAATACATGTTATTTTGATGTGACCTACTCAATTATAAATGCAGGACTCTGATATAAAAACACAGCTCCTCCTAGAGAACTAATATCTAGGCTTTAATTTAACTATTAAGCACTTCCAAATATACACACTTAATTAAAGCATTAGGGAAACCTCTTGTAGACTGCAAACAAGGATCCTCCGCATTTTTCACCCCAAATGCCCCTTTCTGTCTTTGAAACTTAGTTCTCCACGTAACAAAACATGTTTTTTAGTGCTGCTGGGTTTATGAATCCAAAGGGGATTAATTGCCAGGATGTTTTAATATTCCTCTTCAGCGCTGGAGGATGCTGTTGCCTCTAACCTCATTGCTCTTCTGCTTTTTTTGTAGAAGTGGGGGCTCAGAGAGGGTCTCCAAGAAGTGGCAGCCCCTGAGCAGAGCACAGCCCAGGCTGGGGAGATGTGTTCACATGGAGCCAGAGCAGTGCATGGGCATATGCTGTCAGAAATGAATGCTAATTGCCCTGGCACTGGCAGGCCAATAAAGCTGATTGGTTTTTAATTCCTTGGCACCAGGATTCCAGCTGCAGGCAGCACAAACAGAGCCACATTTCCCAGGTATTGCTGGGGCTGCTCAGCTGTGCTCAGTCCCACACAGAGATTTCTGCCCAGGTCGCTCCCTTCTCCCTCATTGCCTTGTCTTTTTGGGCTACCTAAAAACACAGGCCAGACAAAATGAAGGGAATAAAAAACAGTTACATTTGTTGAAGGGCCTTCAGGTACATTTTGGGCAGACAAAGCCGTCCCAGGGGCTACACCCAAAAATGGATGATGGGTCAGGGGTTTTCACCCTTTCATAAGTTTAGTCCATTTGCATATTGAGGGTTAATCTTCCAATTACAGCTTCAGATAATGAAGCAATTTACCTCAAGTTTGCTCCCCAACAACTCAGTTTTGTTTACATCTCTCAGGGCCTGAGACAGTGAGGTATCCTTGATTCCCAGGCCTAGAGAGGAGTTTTCTTGTCTGACCAAACTGGAAAATCAGTACCCAACACTCTGTGTGGAGTTTAGAGTTATACACTAAAGAATTGTAGGATTATGTCTTGGGTTATAGAACCAAAAATATGTATTCTATTTCATTTGCTGAAAGCAGTTGGGGAGATGTTTTTCTTTATCTCTTGTAGCTCTGGGGGAAGGGGGGCAGATGCCTTTTGATAATGGCCGACTGTTAAACCGGGTGGGGCAGTGTTTCTTATCTCTTTCACCACCTGTCCTCCCTCCAGGGGGATATTTTCTGCTGATGGGCCATTAAAGCTCACTAAAGGCATGACATATTTCACTGTGAGATGCTCCACCCAGTGGGAGGAGCCAACCATTCCTACCTAGATAAAAACTGAGATGCAGGAGCCCAAGATATCTGGTTCCACCAGATTCCTGGAGGGAGACTGGAACCTTCTCTCTCAGGATCCTTTCTGCTCCAGCGGAACCACATCTGCCACTCCAGGAGGACATACTTCTGGACTGCTTCAAAGACCCTGACCAACAGAATGTTAGGTTATGTTATTCTGGTTTTTTAACCTTTTTTTCCTCTCTTCTCCTATTAAATTGTATCTTTGACTGTGAGTCTCACTGGTTTTGCTTTCAAACCAGAACAGATTACAAATATATGAAAAATATGAAAGCTCAAATCATGAGGCATCAACCTCCCTGCCATCCTGGCACTCTGCTGCTTTCTCAGGGAGAGCAGCACAGCAAACTGGGCCTCATTTCTTTTTCTCTGCCTCTTCCAGGCTTTGCTTATGGTTTCAGCCTAAGCAAAAAACCCCGAAGTTTTTGTTGCAGCATTTGGTGGGTAAAGACAATATTATAATGGGACAGAAAGGCAAGTTCAGGGAAGCACTAGCCATTGTTCACTGTTCCAGTTATTTCAAGAACAGAGAAATATTCTGGAGGTGGAGCTTGCAGCACACAGGCAGTAATAGGAGAGAATGACGAACAGCATTGTTGCCTTTCAGTGAGATAAATGATAATACAGGCAAGTTGTCCTTCCCACCTGTCTTCCTTCATGTTTGCTATAACATTGCAGGAAGGAGAGCTAAATCCTGTCTGCCCAGCACCTCGCCCTGGGTTAGCACAATACAGAAGTTTATGTAAAGCTGATGGTGAAATAGAGCTGTGCATCTCCAATTAACACCTGCTTGAAAGGGTTTGCTTAACTCTGAGTTCCTATAAAATCAACTTACTCTGAATTTGATTAACTGTGGAGAGAGTTATAGAGTCATTGTAAGGCATTTGGAAAACTTTCTGGGAAACTAAGAGTGACCTGTTTAGCTGCACATTGAAACCTTCATAGGTCTTGTGAAAAATTAAACACTATTTATTAACTCGGGGGGGGGGGGGAGGGGGGGGCAGTGTCTTTCTTTTGTTCTTTCATTCTTTCATACTTCCTTTCCCTTTTCCTTTCCTTTCTCCAGTCTGCTGACTGGGCAGCTGATGTCATTTACATTTCTCAGCAGGAGAAATAGGAATTATGGTTATTTGCATTTTTTGAACAGAGTTTTAAACCCAGGAGTGGGAAGCTGGATGTACAACGAGCAGAAAGGGCCAGGAGCTGGCACGACCAGGCAGATCCACCAGCTGAGCAGGTCTGGGTCTGCCAGTTCTGTGTGTTTTACTCACTTGTCTAAACCAGGAACGTGGATTTTTGCTTTTCCTTGAGATGCATTTCTACTCAGTGAACTTGTATCTCATAAATTTGTCAGATGTTTTAAACTGATGACCTTCAGCTTTTGCTGGCTTAAGTGGAAGTCTACTGAAAGCTTCCTAAAGGGTACATGGACTGCTGCAGTGTGACCTAAGATCCAATATCCAATGGATATGATCCTACTGATTCACTGCTGGCCTTCAGAATGAGGGCAGGGACTCCAAGGAGTCACCAGAGGAGGTACAAACACAGACCCTGTAGGAGAGGTGTTTAGGGTGCTTGGCATTTGGGAGACATTGACAGCAATAAAAACAATTTGCATAAGGAATGGGGCCTCTCTTGGTCATTTCCAGGTGACCACTCAAAATTTCCAATGACTTTCCCCATCTTTTCTCACTGCCCAGAGATGTTGCCTAACTTTGTAGGTTTGGAGAACCAGGAAGTGATATTTTCCCTAGAAATGTGGCTTTTCATGGGAAGTTGAAGATTTACTCTGCTAACCAGAAAACAAGTTCTGTTGAGGCAAAAGCCAAATAAATTCTAGGCTGTGGTAGCTGCATGTGTGATTTTGTGTAACTGAAGTGAAAAGTCAAATGAGCAGATGTTCTGACCTGCTGCAATCTGCATGCAAAGCAAATTGAATTGCCTGAACATCACAGGAATATCTGAAACCTGTGTAGGATGGCACTGAGGTGAGGCTACAGCAGTTGTAAAAGCTCTGTTTTGGCATTTGACCATCTTCTGAGCATAAACAGCAAAATAACTCATCCATCTCCAGGCTCAGGAATGGCTGTGTGAGTTAGCCTCAACTTAAACCTTGTAGGTTTAAATTGGCTTTAAAGCCAAATACACTCAGACTGAGGTCAGACAAGGTACTGGCAGGTTAGGTTATGCAGGCAGGCTGAATCTTATTTTTATAAAACTCACTGGAATCCATTTGCAACAACGGATGCCATGGAGTGCATCTTCCTGATCGTTCACCACTGATAATAGAGCTGGAGATAGCTCAGTGAGCCTCTTCATCATGAATTTCTATTTTCTTTTATAGTCTTAAATATTCTCACTGCCTTTATCTTAGAAAACATATTGCACTTTAGTTTCTGTTTCACTGGTTTTTGAACACTGCTATTTTTAAGGGGCTATTACTTTTCCCCTTTGCTAAGTTCAGCACCTTATTCCTAAACAAGAAAAAGTATAACTGAATAAACTAAATCCATTTCTTTCCTTTGTCATTCATATGACTTTGGAAAGCAGTAAGCTGCAGATACTACTGGGTTGTGTGTGTGTGAACCTGCAGTGAAAATCAACTTTCCTGTATTTGATTCTATGATTTTTTTTTTTTTTTTTTTTTTTTTTTTTTTTTTTTTTTTTGCATTGCTTACCCAGAAAAAGACACTTAAACATTTGCAGTCAGTAAATGTTGGCAAGCAGATAGCTCTGCCGTGATTTTCCCTACTTTTCAAATTTTTATGTTTGGCATTACTTGAAAAGGGCATTCTTTCCTTACAGAGTGTATTAAATTGGGATATAACTTTTGTTTCCCTCTGGAGAAATCCTATTCTAACCCTATTAATTTTGGGTACATCCTTATGCACACCAGATATCATTCCTGTATCTTTATTTCATCACTAAGATTGGTCCATTTGACAAACTTATCTTCAGAGAAGCTGAGAAATAAGATTACATGGGCTTGATTCAGTTTGACAAGCAGCAGCAGATTTGCATTTGCTTTGCACTGATGTGCTGCTTTTCCCCACTCAGTGGTAGAACCACTCCTGTGCAAACCTCCCCCTGCTTTCTTTCACAATCTGAGACAAACAGATGTTTGGCGAGATGTTTAGCATCTGAAATGATTAGTCTGCTCAGATTCTTGCATTTATTTGCTTTATATTACTTGAGGGTTTGGGGGTTGGTTTGTTTTTGGGCTTTTTTTTCCCAGTTGTGTTATGAAGAGAAAAACTTCAGCGTCCCATTGTGAGTTTCTCCTCTTCAAGCTGCAGCTCCTGCCCAACAATAGGGCAGTGAACAATGGCCCATCAGAGCTGCAGGAAGCAATTCAGTATTTGAATTGGGTAACTCTCGTCACCACAACTATGTGGAAGATGCTCTAAGATTTCATGACAAATCTTCTGCAACAGTCCAGCTGCATGAGAAATGTCTTGTGGAAGAGCAGAAATAGAAAGCCTTCATTCATCAGCAGTATCTCTTTGATGGCCTTTTTTTAATTTTTTTTTTTATTTTATTTAGTCAGATAAATGGATATATTCCACATACTAAGGTCAATGGTACATTTTCCTTGCAGCACCTACATCAGAATCATCATATTTGTATAGGTGAGCACTGGTCTCTGTCACACCAAATATCAAGAATATGGGCTTTTTTTTTTTTTTTGTTATCTCTTTATTAGATATACATCATATATTGGTATTTGCAGAGTGAACAGTGTTTCTGGTTCAAAGACACTTGAGTTGCAGAGTTAGATTTCCCATCTTCCTGTGGCTTGGCATGCTGCAGTTGGTCTGTAATTTATTAAAGTAAGTTTTATTAGTTTTTATTGCTGGGGAATGTCCACATTGTTTAGGCCTGTGGGTGAAATCAGTGCCATGCAGAATACTAAGTCTCATTATTCTAATTCTGCAGCTAAACTGATGGGATGTTTAAAAGTGTGATGGATAAGCTGGAAAGTAAACCAAGGAGCAAGATCTCTTTGGTCTGCGAAAGGGCTGGATAAAGGACAACAGAAAAGAGAACATGCAGGCTGGAATATAGCAGCTAAAATAGTGTGGTAGTGATTGGTGTCTATGTGCATACCTGACATAGATAATTAATTCATTCAAAAACATTTGATAGATAAAGGACAGAATAATCAACAGGAACATGCATGATCTGACATCTGAGAAACTGATTATGATGCCTTGTTTGGACCTGCTTGCTGGGTGTCTGGTGATGTCTTGAACTAATTCACTAATGAACATCTGAACTCATTACTCACTGAACTAATTCACCTGACTGGTAAATCTGAGCTTGAGCTGTGGCTGTTGGTGGGAGCAGACCCAGAGACACAAGGGCTGATGGATGAATGCTGGGGAGTGCTTTGCAGCAATATTGGCTCATGGGTGAAGAGCTGATCATGGAAACAGGAAGAGCAATGAACAGTTCTTGTGAAAGTCTGGGGAGGTGAACCCCCCCGTGGCAGGAGCAGCTGCAAAGCAAATTTGATCAAATCTTGGGTTGCTCTGCCCTGTAGTTCTATGGTAGAGCAGGAGAATCATGCTTGAAGCACTTCTGGGAAATTTATGTTTACTTGTCAGTCACAGAGTTATAAAAGTCGGGGGATGCAGATGCAGTTAAGTTACTTAAAGAATTAATGAGGCTGCTAGAATACCACCCATTGTGTTTTTCTGGGTGTTGGAGAGAGAAAAAGAATCTATATGATCTTCCATTCCAGTTTCTGGTAGGAAGGTGTTTCTTTCAGCATAGGTGGAAAGAAAAAAAAACACTTTGGTTTTTGATAATGAAACAATTACCTCCCTTTCTGCTGCAAATCCTTCTGGTTTGAGGGAACAATATTTCCTAGAATGAAAGTAACAATGCTGGTTTGAAAAGTACATTATAAGCCACAATAGCTTTCCCACTGCATTCTGGTTTATGTCTCTGCTATTGTGTTTTAGTGTTTCTCTGAAATGAGCAAGCTGTGTCTTTTCCTTGTTGCAGTTTTCCAATGAGTGTATTGTGGCAGGTCACTAAATACAGCATATTTACAACTATTACTAACAGATCAGATTACATAGGCCATGATTCTTTGAATCTTGGTTTAATCAAGCACTTCATTTTTTTTTTCAAAAAGCAGAAAGAGATCTCAATTATGTAACTATTCTTCCCTAGAATTCTATGAAAAAGCTCTTTTTTTCCAAACCAAGGTAGCAAAAAAAAAAAATATAGCAATACTCTTCTGAGTTTCTGTATAATCTCCTTCTTGTTGTTCCTTGCTGTCACTCTGTATGGTTCATACATTTTTAGTAGTAGAATAAGAACATAAATCTCTAAATATGTGCTTTATTAGTATAGACAAATAAATAAATGAATTGCCCTAAAAATTGGAAGTGCCCCTTGGGATTCACTGAGCCATTCACAACCTAAACTTGGCAGGCAATGATTTACCAGACCATCTATAACTTTTATTTGAAAAACAAGGACAATTAAAAATAGTATGAGGCATTTTGGTCATGAATTATTCTGACCAGGATTGTAACTAGAATTTTATTCTAATGTCTAAATGAAATATCTCCCTGTATATCCAGTGAGTTTCATTATAGCTTCAATTTTATTACCTCACTTTGAGAGATATAATTCCTTTCTTGGAAATGCATCACTCCTCAGAAAGTACAAATAAAAGTGAAATACAGCAATTTTTTTGGTGGGGTGGGGGTGGGGTGAGGCAAGAAGAATAACAGGAGTGAAGCAATCAACTTTTATATTTAAGACAACTAAACTTTTATGGTATTATTTTATTGAGGTGCTCTTAGCATTGTAAAAGCTTTTTGAATACTCAGGAAGGGCAAAGTTTAGAGGCTTCTGTAGAGGCCACAGCCTTGGTGCTGTGGTGCCCTTTCCCACCTCAGCAGCACCATCAGTAGCTGTGGTGGTTCCCTGGAGAGTCCAGGGGATCTGAATGAACAGCAGAGGAGTTTTCTGTTGTCAAAAGAAAAGGGGCAGACTGAATTCCTCTTTTCCAAGCCAAGTCCTGTACCTCACCTCAGCCACTCACCTCTGTGCTTTGGAGCCTCTTGGGATAAAGACCAAGAGGATGAGGGAAAAGACAGAGAATTGCAGAAGGCCAAGTTGCTTCCTGTGACTCTGCACAACCCAGGGGACCCCTCTCCTGTCCCCCCGTGTCTGTGAGGGGGCTGAGCCCACAGCTGGAGCAGGGAGCTGAGCACTGGCACTGGGGCCCCAGGGCAGGGGGGTCTGGGACAGCTCCAGGGGCTTTGAGATGGAAAAGCCAGGAGGAGAAATCTTGGTGCGGGTGAGTGTTCATAGCTCCAGCATTTTCTTTGGCATGGAAGTCACCTTTCAAATAATTTAATAATTTTTGAGTTTTGCTTAACCTGACAAGTGTTTTTCTTCACTCTTCCTTCCCTTTCTTGCTCCGTTTTCATCAGTGTCTTGGCACTTATAAATCCAACCTATTTTGTGTGTGAAGGGTAAAGATTAATGCTACTGAATAGGTTTATCTTTTTAACAGTGCTGTCACAGACTGAAGCATGTTACCCACAGTCTAAAACAAAATTACATCGTAGATATTTTCTGTCTGAAAATGAATTTGCTCTTTTGAAATATAGATGGAAATAAAACTATTGTGTTCCTAGATAAAGATATATATTTTTAACCTGTTTTATTGCATTTGTGCAAACAAATGCAGTAGAGTCTTAAAATGTAACTCAAGAAGAGGAAAAGGGAAAGAAAAAAAAGAAAAATTAAAAGCAAAGGTAAGGATTGAGATGGAAACACAACACAGGAGAGTGATAAATTCCTGCAACTCTACCCAGTGGTAGAGTTTAGATGCAAAAGGCACAAGGTCAGAATTTAAAAATTATTGGGTGCTCAGCTGCTGTGTTTTGTTTCTTGAAGTCAAACAATTGACAGAAAAAGATGGGCAAAATAAATTGGTGTTTCTGCACACTAGTGATGAAACTCATATGATAGACCCTTCTGAGAAAAAATAAAAAAGGATTCTGAAAAGGAAATATCAGAAAAACTTTTCCTCTTTTAGTATCTATGGAAAGTTATAGGAATGGATTATAACTTCTTCTATATGTGGCAACTGTTTGATTGAGATTGAGGCTAGAGTATCAAGGAATAAAGAGCTGTACCTATTAATTGTCTTTACTTAAAAATTAAAACACCTAGAGGGGAATACAAAGTCTCAATCTACAGAGGAATTTCCAACAGGGGTACTCTCCTGTAGTTAAACTCACAGGAAATGAAAAGTCAGTGGAAATTGCACATGAACATGAAGAACAAAAAAGATGGGGCAAGTCCAAATGAAGGAAATTAGATAATGCTAAAGGCAGCAGAACCACCTTGCATCAGCCCTGTGTGTTCTGTAAATGTGGTGCCTGTATTCACGGTTCCGTGCCTGCTATGTTTTGATTTCAGGGAATTCTTTCCCAGAGAACTTAACTGGTAAACAAGGTTATGTTATTGTAAACTAAGATATTTTTCTACGTGTTTTCCCAAAGGAGAGATTTTGCTTGATGATCTCTTCAAGTAACCAATGGGTCCAGGGGTGCAATGCACCTCTAAGGTGGGTGCATTGTAGAAAGGTATAAAGTAAGTTTGGACAATAAACCGGGGCTCCTCCTGCTAGGAGTCAGCAGCTTTCTGATGAATTGTGTTGTTATAAATAAACAGAGCAGGAGATGATTATTAACGCCTTAAATGCCTTTATTAAAAGGGGAAACCTCAAGGGATAGCCTACGCCTCTGCTGCTGCTCCCTCAATCACGGCCGAGGAGGACGCCTGAATCAATTCTGCTGCTCAAGCTGCAGAGCCAGGAGTTCTGCCTCACAAAACCACCCAGGAAGTCAATTTGGCTCAGTTTAGTCCAGGGGTGTCTTTCTTTCTGAGTGTCTTTGAGGTTATGGTGAGCAGGTGAGAAGGGTTTACAGATGGCTGGCCAGATAGCTTCATGTCTCCCCAGCCAGGTGGCTTCTTATGGGTCTGGATTATGTGCTGGCTCGTTGTTGCTAGGGGTTTTTGGTGTAAATTGTAGTAAACATGAAGCAAGGCTTCATGGGGGTCTCTGCAATTTCCATAATGGGCGTCAGTTTCACCTTCACCAGCAGGAAGGCAGGCAGGGAGCAGGAAGGCAGGCAGGGAGCAGGAAGGCAGGAAGGCAGGCAGGGAGCAGGAGGGCAGGCAGGGAGCAGGAAGGCAGGCAGGGAGCAGGAAGGCAGGCAGGGAGCAGGAAGGCAGGAAGGCAGGCAGGGAGCAGGAAGGCAGGCAGGGAGCAGGAAGGAAGGCAGGCAGGGAGCCGGAAGGCAGGCAGACAGAGCAGGCAGGGAGCAGCAAAACCCTCAGGAACTAGTAAGAGCTTACAAAACTGGGACTTGGGTTACAAACTGGGTACAAACTATTCAAGATAACAATATGCATAACATCAACAGAACATCCAGTGTATTATTAAGAGTCTTTAACACTTTTAAAGTAACCATTTACATAACATTCAACATACAACTAGGAGCCATGGAGCTCTACCCACATCGGTGTCTTTCCTTCGTGTCCAACAGCAACAGGTGCCGGCAGAAATCTCTTCAACCACTACAGACAGAATCTCTCTTGAAAATACTGTCCTGAGCCCTGGCTGTGCCCCAGCTCAGAGCTGCCTGCAGAGGGTGGGGACAGGCACAGGCCAGTGTCACAGGCTGCCTGTGCTTTCCCCAGCACACGCTATGGGTTCTGTGCATGAAACACAAGGCAAGATTTATCCCAGAAACCTTTACCTACCAGCTCTCTGTGTCTTACTTCCTGCAGTAGTTCCCGCTCCTCAAAATCGCCTTCCTTTTTCTAATTGTTTGTTGGTTGTTTCTGCACAATGCAGAACCTTCAGCACACCCTGATCTTCCCTCTGTTGCTTGCAAATCACTTAAATACTTCTGAAATGTTTTCTCTCAGCCTCTTTTGGAAGGTGCAGTGCTCAGACAGCTCAGGGAGAAGATACTGCTCACCGAAGCTCAGGCTGACACAAACTGAAGGTACCAAGAGGCGTGAAAAAGCTGGAGAGCAGCACAGAGATGGTGATAGCAAACTGGATATGTGGAAGAGACCTTCCAGGAGCCAGAACTGCAGAAAACATTGTCAGTGAATAAGAAATTTGAAGTTTTCTGGTGACAAGGGAAAACCCTTTCACCCTAATTTAAGGATGAGCAGCTTTGCACGTCTGTTGCTTCCCACTCTTATGCAGATACTGCTCTATGCTTGATCTTATTAATACTGACAGCAGAAACCTTAACCATGTGTTTCCAACCTTGGACTCCCTTGTCCTTACAAGATGGGAGGTCAACGAGGCAATAAAACTGCTAGTTAAAACATTGTTTAACACATTGTCATAAGTACAAAACCGGCGTTTTTACCTTTAGGAGTGAGTGCTAAGCTGCTGATTGATGTTACAGAGGAGTCACAGATCTCATGTTGCAAGGTGAGGCAAGTGTCCTGTGAAGTCAACCCTATTCCCGAGTGAAAAGAGCAACATTTTAGAAGGTTTCCACAGAGCAATCCAACTCCAGGCTACTGTGTAGGAGGTACTTTGGGAAAGCCTTTCCTGAGGGTTTTAGTGTGAGCCAACAGGGATTGTAGCTGATGCTCGAAACCCCCCTTTTGAATCAATGGATATGGAAACAGAAACCTGTTGTCTTGAGCCTGACCTTGGAAGACTACCCAAAGAAAAAGACCTTAAAAGTTTTCCCCAGTCCGAGGCATATTATGGATCTCCTATTTCAGAAGAATTGCTTGCACGTTTCTAAAACGTGTCACCCAGCCCAGGGAGTGCCTAACAATAATATCTCCTCACTACAAAGCTATCCTGCCACTCGTTCTTCCACTCAACAGCCTGGGCTCAGTTACAGCTGTCTGGGCACAGATGGCTTCCTCACACACTGATCGAAGTCTTTCTTTGATTCTCTGACACACTTTAACTCCCTTTCCCCCCAGATATTTCCCAGATTGATAATGAGCCCTGGCAGCAGGGCTGTGCTGGCGCTGGGGGTCAGCAGCAGCTTTGAAGCCAAACACGCTGTCCCTGCACATCCCAGTTGCAGCTGGGGCCACCACAGGTAGGGCCAGCAGCTGGTACAGGCAGAGAAAACCTCACTTATGGCCTGGGCTGCAGGTACAAGCTTCATTTCCTCTCTGTTTTTGCTCCTTGGCAGGATCTCCAGGCTGATGGCAACCCCCCAGGCCAGGTCAAGATCACCCACACGTCCCATTGTGAAGAGGTAAATACAATCTGTCAAGAATACAAGCACAGGAGATTTCAGAGAGCTCCAGGAGCTCAGGTTTGTGTAGACAAAGCTTGGGAGATCAGCCAGTGATGCCATCTGCTCTGGGGTGGTGCAGGGCCAGCAGCTGTGCCCATGCTCTGCTGAGAAGCCCCTTCTCACAGCAGCCACCGCTGTCCTCTGCCCACAGCCTGGCACCCAAAAACGAGTGCTGGCAAAGCCCTGCCTGCCAGCTCTGCTGCTCTGAACACACACAGCATGGAAAGTTCTCCTCTGGTCTTGTGCTTAAGGCCTGCAGAAAGCTTTGACTTGTCAAAACCAGCAGAAATGCAAAATGTTACTGTGCATAGGAGGCCAAGTTCTGATAGAGAACAATCTCCTACTTAATTCATTTTATTCATCTTTATAAAGCATACTTGGAGGCAAAAAGTAATAAAACCCCAGAGCCCTAGTACAACATCTGACACTGCCATTAAATTTATTTATTTATTTATAAAAAAGCAGGAGGAAGACCTTAAAACTCAGAGCAAAGTCAGCTATCAATTATGTAAATAATGTATGCATGTGATCTCCTTCTGTCTCCCTATTCTTTTTATTTTCAGAAGTAATTTATTTTTTTTTCTTTTTTTGCAGTCCATTCTGCCGACCTGCTCAGGCACAAGCAGGTCTCTATTTACAAGGCAGGTCCAACTAACAACAATCCTGCTTCCAGATCCATAACTCTTTTCCCAGAAGTGCTTAGATATTGCTTCAGGAAGCAGGCAATGAAATAAAAATAACGGCAGAAAAGTAACCTGAGTGATTTGGAAAAAAAAAAAAAACAACCATCTCCACTGAATGCTCAATAACAATAATAAAAATAAACAGAACAAAAATAAGATATTGATAATTTATTCCCCTGTCTCTCTCTGCTCCAAACCTGGGAATGCGTTTTTCAGCTCCATCATGCAAGTATTTCCTCTGTGGAGAAGTTCAAAAGAGTTCAAGCGGAGTATTAAATAGTTTCCCATAAGCTGCTAGAATCTACTACAAAATTATATCCTTTTTGTAGGAATGTCGGTGGATTGTTTGTTTGTTTGTTTGTTTGTTTTTCTCTCAAATGTCTTAACAAGCTGGAGGTAAAGCAGAGGCTGCTGTTCAGGGTGGGATTTGCGATTTGCCCTGCTCTGTCCCGTGTCTCTCGGCAGCGCTGAGTGAAGGTGCTGGGAGCGGTCCAGGAGCTCCAACCCCGCATCCCGGGATTGATCCGCGGATTCCTCAGCGCCACCTGCTGCCACTGGGAAAGTTACAGCCGGGAATCCTTTTCATTCATTCACTGGGGTGTGGGGTGTTGTGTGTTTGTTGGTTTGGTTTGGTTTTTTGGTTGGGTTTTTGTTGTTTTTTTGGGGGGTGTGGTTTTTTTTGGGGGGGGGTTGTTTTTTTTTGTTTTTGTTTCATTGGGGTGTTTGTTTGTTATGGTGGGTTTGTTTGATTGTTTTGGTGGGGTTTTGTTTGGGTTTTTTTGTTCATTTTGTTTTGGAAGTTTTTTGTTGTTGCTGTTTTGTTTTTTTGGAGGGAGGGGGTTGGTTGTTATTGTTGGTTTTAAATTATTACTTTTATTTTCAATTGCTGCAGAGGAAGTGATTCCTGGGGAGCACAGGAGCAAACCTGCTGGGCAGCAAAGCAGCAGGGTCTGACTTCACAGCCCTGGGATTTATCAGCACTGCAGTGACAGCTGGACACTGATGCTATTCCCAGGCACACAAGGCAGAGGGTTTCAGGCAGAGCCCAAGCAGCCAAGGGCAATCACAGGAATTAAACACCCTCTGCTCCACAGCACAATCCGTGCTGGGAGCTGTTTGCAGGGAGCAAGTAGGAATGGAAAGGTTTGCTTCTTTATCCACTTATATTAGAAAAGGGGAGAACTGGGGAGAAGGCAATAGTTGGGTAACACAGGCATTATTTATATCTGAGATTCCCAGCTGGATGGGTATCCCAAACATCCCTGCCTATCACCATTGTATCCAGGGAATATACAGTCAACAACAGAACAACTTATTATGCCTTTTCCCTTGCAATAATTTAGTAATTTACTGGGGCTGGATATTAAAATGTCTTTCCCTACTGCCAGGCATTTGCATACATCCATCAGCCAGCTTGTATATGTGGGATGGGAGATGATTTAATGCTGCCAAGGAGGTTTAAGATGTGGATAAATGTTTTTGTAAGGTTTGTTAATGCTGTCATGCCAAGATTCAGGAGGCCAAAGACCTGTCCTAGGCATAATGACTGGCTGAAGCAATCCTGGAAACATCCCTGTCTAGGGAAGTTGTATTTAAGAAAGATTTTAGAAAACAATATCTAGTCACAATATCTAGCAGAATAGAATTTCACTCTAATCATTTAAATCCAAATACAAAATCAAGTTTCTTGAGTGAATTTTCCCAATGCATCTGCAGTTTGAGCCTCTAAATATTACAAAGCTGAATATTTGCACATCTGATCTGCCTGGACACTGGCCCAAATTAGCTTTGTGCATGCCCTGGAGCAGCTCTTCTACATACAGGATGGCAAGAGGGAATACCAGGAGTAGGAGTAGGAGGGTACATACCTGGGGCTAGGACAGACATAAATTCAATCAGCATGGAGAGTCTGTGGAAGAGGAAAGCAAGTAGATTAATATTAATTACTGGCAATGGTTTACATTTTGTGGAGAAATTACTTTTGCTGATAGGAAGTGTCTCAACTACCATTTGAATACTCCCAGCTTCTTTTGGGGAAAAAGAGAAGTGCAAAATCTTGGTAGATTAAAAAATGTCATTAACTTACACCACTGTACGTCCTCATCAAGAATATTTTTACTGATATAAGCCCTGAAGATTCAGGAAATCGACTAAAAGACAGAATCACACCCTCAGAACTGTGTGCTTTGCAGTCCCTGTGTGCACATCTCTTCCTCATGTCCCACATCTGCCTGATCCTCCTTTCCAGCCCACTGTGCAGCCAGGCTGACCCCAATCCAGCTGAACCCAAACACCTGAATTTAGCTAAAGACCTCGAATGTTTTCCTGGACTAAAGTGGTGTCAGTGCCTCAAGGCTTTGAGAGAGGCAGCATTTTACTCCTTGTGCATGATGCACTAGTTACAGAGATGTTTAATGCTTTGGAAATGCAAACAAGCTCTGGTGACTTGAGAGATGCATGGCTGCTGTTAATGTGCTTTACCCAAGACAGAGTTCCAGTTGTTTGTCTGAGGGGGATCCACAGCAGGTCCATGTTAATTAATTCAGTATTACAAGACAGAACAAGAACAAGAGGAGTATCTACAATTCTCTACTGCACCCCACAAGAATTTCCCAGAAGAAATAACTACTGGCTTTACTAAGCTGATTCTTATGCTAGTAACTAACAGAAAGAATGTAAAGGAATCTGAGCCTCCTTATCAATGAATTTAACATTATAAGCAGGCACTTTTTCAATAAAATATTTACTTTTCCTACCTCTGCATGGAGAGGTATTTAGAATAAGAATAAGAGCCTAGTGCTTAAGCCACCTGTGCAGGTTCATTTGCAGCATGAGAAGTGCAGTGAGTCTCCTGCAGGCATTTGTTAAAGCTCAGCTGGGGCCATGGGGGACCCACCTTCTTTGCTTTTTCCTGTTAATCACTTGCCTTCTCTTCTCTAGGGCATTGCCCAGACGTGTCAGGATTTAATTTCTTAACAAAGAGGAAGAGATTGTTTTGCTCACAGAAGTGTGGAAACCAATGTGGAGGCTGAAAATTCTGTTGGGATTAAAGGATCTTGGCCAATTCACCCCTAAAGATCTACTCTACTGCCTCTTGCTACTGTATGATTTTTGTCAGGAAGAATTCACGTTTCCAGTTGGCTTTGGCTTAGTGGGTGTCTGTTGAACTAAAAAGTATTTTTAACATATCACTTTATCCATAGTCCAGTGTGTCTCCATTTCAAATACAGCTCAGATCTGACTAATCTTTTGCTTCTTCAACATTTTCAAGAAACTGTAAATTCCACTATTTAATTAATGGGTCAAAGAGGCTGAGCTGCCTTCATGTAAAATAGAACCTTACAGTGATTAATTAAAATTACTCTCACTGTTCCAGCTTAGTAGATAGACTTGAGCATGGCATATTCTGCTACAGAGTGCAAAACAAAGTGTGCTAAACTTAGAGAGGCAAAGGGAAATGTGATTATTACAAATGGGGGAACAATTTTTGCATATGCAGAGAATGATTTTTAAAGGACACTTTCACGAGTTACAACGAACTTAAATTTGATCAGCTTTAATGTTCATTCCCTTATGCTGTGCTGGCAGATGTCTCTGGGTTCAGAGAGCTTTTAACCACACACCATTTTACCCTTTAAAAAAGAGTAGGAACAAAAATACTATTTACATGAATTCTGCAGAGCAACATGCATCATGCAGTCTCCTCTGGTTCTTATAAAAGCAGCCAAGTAATGAGAAGTAATTTCCAGAATATGTTTTGAGAATGCAGAAGGCAGAAAAAAAAAAAAAAAAAAAAAAACTATATTAATTTGAGATGTTATCAGACATATTAGGGAGAACTCTTTTGATTTGTTGGAGAGACAAAAGTCTGTCCTTGGTTGCTCACTTTAGACCTCCTTCATGAAACTCTCAAGCTGTGGCATGACTGGAAAGAATATTGAAAACCTGAATTAGAGGAAGAACATGCTGATTTCTACTTGCTTGTTTGCCTGGTCAGGTAATAAGTGCTTTATTCTTTTTAATACAAACTTCAGCTTTTGTGGAGTGATAGCTTTGCAATTACAACCACAGTTTGGCTCTTCTGTGTTTAAAGGACTTCAGGTTTTGCCTTGGCTCTCTCTCTGTCATAGACATCATATTCCAGTGCCTGAAGAAGCATAAATCTAAATGCATTATCTGCTTTCCTATCAAAATAAATAATCTGTTTTCTATCAAGATGCTCAGTTTACAAGTGAGGGACCCTAAGGCCAAAACCTCAACAGATGCTTGGATGGAGAGATGAAGCTGGAATATTGTCCTCGTGATGTGGAAGTGACCTGAGGCACTCCTTCCCTGGGAATATCCCACCACTGTGCTCCTCGTGGCTCAGCACTCCTGCCAGGGAGTGGGCAGCAAGCACGTGGTGCTCAGGTGGTGATGCCCACTGGTGCTGCCCTTTATTTCTGGGTGCCTCGTGCAGCTTCTCCTTTTTGGCTGCAGCCAGCAAGGTGTATTTTGTGTTTTCCCCTGGTCAGTAGATGGGAAGTTCAGATGTTTCCAGAGGTCTGGGTCTGCACTTGGGATGCTTCTGTGGTGGTGTGGTGAGGGAATGCCAACACAGCAACTAGGAGTGAGGGCAGCCAGCAAAATGGAATATTTTGAGTTATTCTCAGTGGAACAGACCTCTTATTTACTGTGTGGTTTAGTCTCTTGTGCCTTTCTTTCAGTAAAATACATTCATTTCTTTCTTCAAAAACCTTCTGTAGCTCCCAATGAGAGGATTCCTCGGGAGAAACAGCGGGTGAAGTTCCGACAGTGGATAATAGAAGTAATTTCCTTTGTGCACTTTAGAAACCTCAGCTTAACCTGTTTTCCTTCCCTCATGCACACTCGCACGTCCTGTCGCTCCCGGATCCGCCCCTCGGTTAAAAGTTTAAATGCTGATCAGCAGGAGTTGCCTTTAATCACCACAAAAAGGCCACTAGCAAACAGCTTTCCCGCTATGGATCCTGTACATGCTTTTACCTTTCCACACTGCCTTTAAATTCGGAATTAACCCCACAACCCCCCCACTAATGTGAGGTCCGGACCGCACTGGCATTGCCATCTGCTAAAAGATCA
Organism: Phylloscopus collybita; assembly: GCA_027886175.1. Lineage (NCBI taxonomy): Eukaryota > Metazoa > Chordata > Aves > Passeriformes > Phylloscopidae > Phylloscopus > Phylloscopus collybita. Next base: position 10,714,620 of record JAJNNQ010000019.1, on the reverse strand, counting down.
ACAGTGCAACCCGAGGCATCACTGACAGCGAGAGGAGGCATTATTGGGTTTGTGAATCGAATCCTCCTGCCGTGCCCAAGTTACATTTATTCCCCTTTGCTGCTGGATGCAGAGGTGCTGAGGGCAGGGGATGCTGCCCTGGGTGGGTGCTGCCCTCGGCACCACAAACACAAAGCCTGGGGGCTGGCTCCCTGCAGCAGCCAGCAGCGATTTCCATGACAACCAGCAAGCCGATTACTCAATTACAGCCTTCCTTTCAAAAAGTGACATCAAGCCAAGGGGACAACACATCCTCAGCTTCCCATGGAACTTGATTTTTAAAGCGCCGAGCTATGTTTAACTTTTTAATATACCTTGTGATTATGTTTGCCAACCTAGTTCTGGATCTCCTTTTTTTTTTTTTTTTTTTAAACTGTTATTACCCTCATCATTATTTTGTTCCAATTATTCTTTGAGATGCTGAGAAAGTGAAAGCTGCTTAAAACACAGGTTTTTTTTGTTGCAGGAAGCATACAGATGCAACCAACACCCAGTGAAAAGCCTTGCTGGCACGGGAGGGCTGTGACAGATGCACTTTTAAGGGAGCCATGATCTATTTTGCAGAATGTGCCAAACCTGCTACAAGAAACCTCAACAGAGCTACCCGTGCTGCAGTGTCTGAAACCAAGTTTTCTCTTCATGCTGTGCAGGCTTTTCATGCCTAATGTGCTCCTGTAGGTACCAGCATGCTGTTCTCAGAGCTGATGCATTTTTCATCCTTCTGCATGAGCAGAGATTACAGGATATTTTTCTGCAGCTTAAGAAAGGGAAAAGCTGAGCATACACTTGTGATACTGGCTTTCATTGCTTTGTTTAGGTCAGTTCAGATTTATAACATCAGCTATGCATAGGCAGAGGAATTCCTTTGTTTTTTATAGGGATACAACTGCTGTTATAGCTCCTTGAGGTGCTGGTCAAGGTTTCCTCATGGTGGACAAGAGGGAGCTGTCCAGGGACAAACCTCCTTTACCAAGCAAAATGGAAGAGCCAAGCTAAGCCAGGGAGGAAAATAAAAGCATGGAAATAGAAAGTTGCTTTGCTGATGGCCTTGCCTGGACTCATAGGATCGTAGAACAGTTTACATTGAAAGGGACACTCACAGGTTGTCTCATCAAGCCCTCACTCAAAGCAGGGCCAAGATCAAGGTTAGATCGACTTTCAAAGTTAATAGATTTTTCCAGCCAGGAAAAAGGACAGCTCAGGGCCCTTTGTAGCCAACTTTGGAGCATTTCCATGGGCAGAAATAACTCAGGCTCTCTGGGCTGCTGTTCCAAGGTTTAACACCCTCACTGCTCTCAGCCTGCCCTGTCTCACATGTTCCCTGCACAGTGATGCTCTGTCGGTCTGCTGGAACAGACCATGGGAATATCTCTGCATGACTTCTCATGGCACTTCCAGAATGAAGCTGTTTTCACATCTTCTGCCTTCCAAACTGAGTATCCAGCTTGAGGCAGCTCTTGGATTCTAAAGGAAGCTGTCCCAAAAGAGCAGTGCCATTGAAGTGCTCCCTTGTGATTCAGGCCAAGAGAAAGACAAAGGATTTTAAACCCATCGCTTGTAAAGGACTGGGTGCTGCCTGCTCTGTCCTGAGGGAGTCCCTGGGTTTGTTAGAAAAGTTTTTGTGAGTGGTTTTCACTTCTCTTTGAAGGTGTCAAGGGGTTCTGGTTGTAAGGAGACTGTGTGACTCTGCAGAGATAGATTAGTAGGACGACAGAGACCTTTCCAAAAATTTCTTTACAATATTTCTCCTCTCTGAGTTTGTATCATCTCCCCAGACAAGAAAACAGCCACTTCAACCCTCATGACCTAAGACTGAGGATTCACTTACTATGTCCTAAAGAGGAACCTCCTCACAGCTGTGTTTTCAATATTAATGCTCTAGGAAAAGGAAGAGTTGAAGATGTATTTGCTGAACAACGGTCAGCAAAATGTTGGCTGCTTACAATATTCAGTTTCTCAGTATAGCTGATTAATCTTGCAAGAGTTTCACTTTTCCAAGCTGCATCACTTTCCTTAATGAAGGAAGTTAAAAATCTTCCTTCAAGCACTTTATTGGTACCTTTGGGAAAACACTCCCAAGCTCTAGCACAGTTCCTAAATCCTGGGTTGTGAGGAGCTAGCAGAGTTTACCAAGAGAAAGATCTTTGCTATCCCCTTTCCCTAAGCACTCACCACTGACCATTATCAGGCGTTAAAATTAGCCTGTTTATCCCATTTTATCTGGTTTTGGGACAGAGCTGAGCAGCAGGTTTTCTGCAGGGGAAAACTGTGAGCTCCTCTTGTCTTTCAGAGTGAAGGAAGCTTCCCTATCTCTCCCCAAAGAGCAGAGCAGTGTCCAAAGTCCAACCCATCCAATGAATCCCACAGAAGACAGATGGGTATATGAACCTTTCTGATTTCCCCAGATACACTTAAACTAATTTGTGTGGAGTATAAACAGCAACAACATGGCGAGAGGAACTGAAAACCACAGCAAATGAACTGTTTCTATGCATTTCCTCATGTCTTGTCCCTCTTCAACATTTTTAAGCTAAACCATAGCCCTTCTCAGTGAAATGATTGACTAAAAAGTGCCTGATTATTTCAGCATTATCTGCTTTGCAAACTGACTGTGTTATTATTTTATTTCAAAGCCATGAAAACACAATCTGATTTCCCAAGCCATGGGAAAGAGTAGCTGAAGATGAGGTTTTCCAGCCATGTCATCTCAGGGTGTGATGGAGATGTCAAACTGTGCAGAGGAGGGAACTGCCCTGCCAGGCAGCTGTGGGAGAAGGTGCAGGGTGTGACGGGCACAGGTGTTTGACAGGGAGGCAGGGACAAGCTCAGAACACCAAATTGCTGTTTGCTGCTGCTCACTTAATGAGTCAGCTTCCCAGCCAGGCACACTCTAGAAAGGAGAGGTAGAAGGGATCAGCTGGAATATTACCTGAGCCATGCTACAGAGTGACAGTAGAAACAAATCGGAATTTCAAAAAGGTGACAGATCTACATGAGGTGGAGAACCTTCACTGATTTTGGGGCCTTGTAAGAGGGGTAGGTGCATGAGCTGGGTGTCTAAATTATGAGATAAATGCAGGCAAATATAATCTTGGCATTTAAGACAGCTGTGATGAGCTGTGCCTTGTCCCCTGACTTTCTTTTCCTTAAAAAGTCACTGAGAACCAGAGCTGGGAAGCCAAATCTCACTGATAAAGGACAAGTACATGTATGCTTTAAAGGGCAGGTATGTAACTAAGGTATGGGATCTGCAGTGTCTCAGATGGGCTATGAATTGCAGGGTGCCATCCTGTCTCCTCTCAGAACCTCAGACACACAAAAGGACATTTTTTCAGAGCACTGGCAAGAAGCTAAAGAGAATTTAGGCTGGGATGGCTAAACTTCCACGTGATATAGGTTTGCATCATTATATCTTGGGAGAACACTTCCTTTCAATTACTTGGAGACATGAAGTTGTTTCCTCTCTGTCATTCCTGCCTTTATCCCTTCCCTTCTCCACCCTCAGTGGTATCTTCTTGCTGTGTAAAGGCATCAAATTAAACAGAGACATCCCTTTCTCCCACCACTACTTATTCTGCAAATGATAATGATTAATCATGTAGGGGATCCATTTTCTGTGTAACAGGGCTGTGCATTTGCAATTTTTCCCAGCACATCATTATTTTCTCTTGTGGTCATAAAGCCATCCTTCTGAAGCTGTCCCCTGGGGATGATCAACCAGGATGCTGGGTGAGATGAGCAGAGGCCTCCATTTTCATTTATTCTCTCTAGGTTTTATTTTATTTATGTATTTGCATATTTTTGAGAACCTGGAGTTTAGACAGTTTAATAGACTGGAAAAATAATTGAGAGAAAGATCCAAGTATCTTTTCCCCCCTCTAGGGACACACAAGCCATTTCATTGGAAATACAGAAAGTGGAGAAGTTTGCACTCTTTTCCTTAGTGCTTTGCTTTTGTGGTAACTATTGTAAAGGCAGAACTAAAAGAGAAGAAGTGACACCTGCTCTCACCTGTGGCAGCCCTGGAGTGCAGTGGGACTTGTGTCAGGTACAGCAGACACAAGTGCAGGAGACTGAGCAGCTTTGCAGAACAGTGTCAGCGCAGCCTGAAGAGAGTGCTTGAATCTCCCAAACACGAGGTATTGTAGCCCTGGTTCATGCCTGAGATGTTTTGGTTTTCTGAAGCTCTTTTCCAAGAGAATTTTCTGTAAACAAGAGACATGTTTTTCTAACTGTAATCTTTGTTTACATTCTTTCCCTAGGAGGGACTTCTTGATGTCCCTCTGGTTTGACCAACGTGATTGAAGGAGTTTGTCTTTCTTTCACCAATTGAGTTGCTCTGTGTAGAATAGTATAAAAGGGAAGAAATTACCAGAAATAAACACAGTCATTGTCAGCCTTCTGAAGTTGGAGTCTGTGTCATTGAGGTCTTTAACAGGATCAAGGTGTGGCTGCTTGGAGGGTCAGAAAAGAGAAAGCAGCACTGGAGGAACCACAAACAGGGATCAGCGGCTGTTACACAGCACAGCAGTGAGCTTCACAAGACCTCAAAACAACTGAGAGAGACCTCAGTCTTTCATCTGATTTTAACTTTCCATCCTCCTTCCAACCCCACCTCACATTTTTTGACCCATCAGCTCAAACACATCCACAAGTCATTGAAATCTTTTTCTTGGTCCACTACAAATACTCTGCATATCAGCCAGTCTCTGTGCCTCAGGGTGCCCATTATGGGTTGGACTGGGATCTGGAGTCAGGCTGAGCTCTCCTGACTCCTGACATTAAATGAAGCACTCCTGGTGTCAGTCACACTCAAGTGCTGAATCTCATTCCAGTCTGTTGGGTAGTGAAAGAGCAAATTCCTTGGCATTTTTATTGAAATATGTTCAGTGCACTTTCAGACACTCGCTGAAATTGAGAATTTTCTTTACCTTTTCTTTTTCTGTAATTTATGATCAAGGGAACAGAGCCAATGACTAATTTATTTTACCAAATAAGTCTTTAGGCTTTCCATTTATGTGCATATGTTATTGTTTCTATTTTAGAAGGGTGTGATTATTCTATAGGGCTTTCTAGCATTTATATCATCCTTGTCCTTCTCCAAGTGAAGAAAACACAGAACATCCACTTGCAGAATTCCTATACCTCCAATTTCCCATCTTCTTCCCTAATTCAGGCGATACAAAAAAAAAAAAAATTTAAAAAAAAAAAAAAATATATATATATATATATAATCAGATCCCTGAAAATGGGAAGTCAGAAAATGCAACCCTGTTTGGGGATGCTGATTTCATTTTACAGCCTCATTACAGCTATTGCCCTGACTATTAATTTGTTCTGTTTGGGGAGACTTTACTTGTTCTTGTTGAAAGTTACAACATTATTAGCAGCAAATGCCCTCCAAAAACCTGGCAGAACAATCCTGTCAGAGACAACAGACACTGGCAGATAGCAAGGCTCTGACCTGTGTGATGCTCTGTGGCTCAGTTCCCTAAACTGTGCAAATCAGCTGCCAATCAAAACATCTTCATTAGGGCCTCGGTAATTCCTGAAGCAAATGGAGAATCAACATCAGCCACTCCTAATTGGCAGACTTTTCTCCTGGGACATTGCACAGAAAGGAGAGAGGAGAGAAAAGAAGGATCATCCTCACCTGTTCAGTAGGAGCCTCAAAGAGGGATCTATTCCTTCATTTAGGAGACCTAGATGTGAATGCACCCCCACTGTGCTGGGGGATGCACAGACACAGGATCTGTTGCAAGAGGAGCAATTAAAACATCAAGGGGACATCAACAGACAGTTACTTAAAAACATTCAGACCCCTGGAACTGGATAGACCCACAGCCAGCAAAAGAGGTTCCTGCCTCCAGCAAGCATGAGGGTGCTGTTGAGATCAGTCTTGTCTTCCAGTGGTTTTATTCTATTTTTTGTTACATTTTGAGAATACAAATAAAGATGGAGCAAAGGTGAGAGTTCTGCTTCTCTATCCAATACAGAGTTTTATATAGAAAGCTGAACAAGAACACTTAATCAAACTGCTCCATCTGTGTCAACACTTCTGATGGCTTGAGATGGCACCACTAATGCCTGGACATCCATCATGCCTCTGTAACAGCAAGGTACCCCAAGGAATAATTCAGGGGCCTTCTCCCAGGGTATTGTTCAGTGTAAAGCCAGTATTTTAACAGCTTTTCCAATGGGAATATTGCTTATGACAGTTTCATACAGCTGAGTATTACTCCTATTTATCTTCAAACCCCTCTGATGGTGCTGTGTCCTCACGTTGCCCTTTCAGGCACTGGAATTCTGGTCTCTACTTCCACACTGTAGAATAGACAGGGAGGAGAAGATCAAATCCATGACCCTGGGGAGAATATATCCACAAGCAACATTTAGAAACTGAGATGAGATGTTTTAGATGACATCTTTGCTACCCTGTAGATATTTTCCACAGTGCCAGTCTGGCTACCACAGGGTGATCTAGATCCCAGAGAGTCTCATATCCTCCTCAGAGTGTCAGCAGAGTGCCTTTGGCAGGACATTTGGGTTTAGCTCAACAGTTATTCAAGTACCTGGGTATGTAATGGATTTTTTAGCTGTAAAGTAGCCTGAGTTTGTGAAGATGTAGGTACAGAGGTTGCTAAATCTCTTTTACTGATGTCAGTGTCTGGGAAGAGTGCTCAGCATCTGCTGTAAAAAGTGCTCTTCAACAGCCTACCAATGTTTTGGGAACAAGGGGCTTATTTTAGTTCCTTTTGCCGTGTTTATATAGCCTTTGCAACAACTTACACAAGCATAAGAGTCCTTACCCAGTGCTGAAATGTGTCCTCCACATTTGACAAAGTGTTCAGTGTTTTCTCACTGTTTCTAGATTGTTCATCTCAAATGAGAGCTGATTTTCCAGTGATTCACTTCCAGCTTTTGAGAGCATATTTTCTGCCTATAGAGGTATTTCAGACAGAAGTGAGGAAAAAAGGATTTTTAATGAATTAAATATACAATAAATATACCAGAACAATGCATTTTACAGCTATGTGTCCCCTGCCTTTCACCAGGAATATAATCATATAACATAACAATAAGATACAGAATTTGAGATCTGCCTTTACAAAACCATGAGGAACTGAGTTGTTCCAGAAAACCTCATGAACTGACATGAGATTCCTTCCTTGTGGTTCTTTCTGCTCCTGATTTTTCCACATATTCTTCTTGGCAGGCTCCACTAGAAATGCCAGTTCTTTCCAGTTTGAGGAGAAGGAGAAAAAATTATTATAAATAAAGGGGGAGGGGAAAAAAAGAAAATATTTAATCTTCCTTAATGATAACTTCATTAAATCTTCTCATTACAGTAATTGCAGGTTTAACTAACGATTTTCCCGTGGTGCAAGCTCTGGAGAGGCTGGGAATTTAATAAACAGTTAGAATAATACCACACAATGAAGGCAAAAGGTGAAATTGCTACTTGGATACATCTCTTTCAGCTAAACTCTGCAGGATCAAGGGGTCACTCAGCAGAGATAATTGTTAATGTGGCTCCGAGGGGCAGCCAGGCAGACAAACATCCCTGTGCTCTCTTGGGTTGCCATTTGATTACAACTCCAGTCCTTGATTACACTTCAGAAATGATTAATTGGTTAATACTTAGACACTCTCCAAAATGGACAAGGAGGAGGGGACACCGAAGTGAGGCCATTGCATTCACCTGCAGGTGGCCTTTGGAGCAGGGCAGTTTTGTGGTTCTGTTGTGGTCCCTTCCAGTTTTATTTCATTAATGTCAGTAACAGCAGGACGAGCTCAGGGCACAGGTGTTGCACTGGGAATCAAATAACAGGAGTCCACTGCTGGCTCTGCAAAAGATTTCCTCTCACTGGAAAGCATTTAATCTCTCCCTCCTTTCATTCATCATCTGTTAAGTGATGGTGAAAGGTTGCTTCCTACAAATCTGCCTGGGCAGAGCTTCTTGCAGCACAGAATCCATACACAAGACAGATTTTAGGCTGAGAAGAACCTTGTGAAACTTTCAAACTCAGCAGCCAGCAATCATGCAGCTGTTGTTGAGATGTGAGGACCTGGAGATCCATTGTAACCATATTGATTTACAGTTTTAAGACCAGGGAGTGCGATCAAGTCTGAAACTGCCTCAAAACACAGACACCAATTTAATTTCAGCAGCCAAGTGCCTGGCAAGAAGGATGTCATTACCAGACAATTTGTTTAAACCAAATAACTTTCATATCTTTTTTTTTTTCCTTTTTCTTTTTTTTTTTTCCTGGTGCTTTTGTGTGGATTCTTGGAAGCATGAAAGAAGCTAAGATTGATCATCACTGAGAAGAAGTATTCCATTACATTTCCCTTGCTTCTCTATATCATTACATAGTACTTATTTACTTATTTTTGCAACCAGTCTTTTAGCAACCAACATTTGAAGTTTTAAACGCCTCTTAGCTATTTTTAATTTATCAAAAAATGTGAACTTCCATCACAGTATCTCTCATAGGTGTGGTTAGAGAATTTTCTGTTCCAAACACACCCAGCTCCAAATTGTTCTGTCTGACCATAATCAAAACCTTGTAACAAATAGCACAAATAACTTACCTTATCCCTCTTTCTTACCTATTCCCTCTTTCCTTGCTCAAGGAATCATTGCTATTTCACATAAATTACAGTTTAATATTTAAAAGCAAAGCACTGAGGTTTAAATATTGCTCCCCCAGCTGGAAAAGTACATTTAATTTGTAGTTGGTAAAGGTCTGCTTACAATTAAATACTGAAACATTCATTAGGATGTTCTGGCTAGCATATAATTCTGCCCAGTCATGTTGAAAGAGCATCACTGTTATCAAGAGACAGATGCAGTCATCCCTTCTGTGTGGGGAGTGTTGAAAAGAGACCCTTGATTAAATGGTGACTCAAACGGCTGGGGAGAAGTCTTGAGGGTGATACAATCACCAGGAGAGTTTGGGTGCATAACAACAGGGTAGGCACAAAGCATCCTCCTCCCCAGGGAGAGCTGCATTCAAGGTGAAGTTTTGCCTGTGGTCTAGATCCCTTGGCAGGTACGATGGACGGCACACAGAGACAAAAATCTTTTCAATTCATCTTTGTGCTTTTACTTCTTCTTTCATCTCTGAGCCTCGGAACTTGTGACATTGTCTACAGTAAGGTGACTTCAGGACAGGTGACACGTATTTAGGTAATAAAATCTGATGTATTACTGGCCTTTCTGTGTACTGCAGGGCAATGTGGGGGCATGCCAGAACACCCCAGGGAGCTGGTAGCTAAATCTAAGCAATACAGAGTGGGAACACATCTGTGAGTGATAACACACACCTCTGCCATCACCAGCACCCTTCAGTCCAAGACTGGGGAAAAGGCATTATCCAGGGAATAAATCCTTCAGATGCAGGCATGGCTGGACATGAGGAGAGCCTGGAGGGGGAGATCTCACAGTAAAACCTGGCTCTTTGCTCCAGGACTGATGACCAGGGCTGTCTCTTTCCTTCTAACAGACACACTTGGTCTAGGAGTTTGTGCTGCTGCTTTTTTGCCTGCTTCCATTGCCTGCAGGTTTTCCAGCTTCTACTGCTCTGACTCTAATTCAAATTCCCTTTTCTGCTGTGACTCATAAGCACTTTGCAGTGATTTTGTAGCACAAACCCTTAAAAAGATTAAAATCTCTGGAAAATCACCACCTAAAGTTGAATGAAGCTTACAGCCACAACCCTAGGGAGGGGATTACCCAGTAGTGTCTTCAGCTAGAAAGGTTCTTTGACTATGGGTATTTTTGAAACAGTTTGTGTTAAAGAACTCTGAAAATCTTCTGAGAAGAAATTCAGGTATACACTAGAAACTGGCACTGTGAACTTTTCTTTCAGAGATACTGATGTTCTTACTTAAGAAAACTGTAAAAATTAAAGCAAAAGTAATTTTCAGCAGAGGATAAGAAACAATGAGGAATAAATTCAATTTGGTGACAATTGGTTGTTCAGTAGCTGAATGAGATCACAGCAGGTCTGTGCTTTATGGCCCTCTGGAAAGTTTCTCAGCCCAGTTCCAACCGCTCTGAATCAGGAGGAGATCTCATCATCTCATCTCATCTCATCTCATCTCATCTCATCTCATCTCATCTCAGTATAAGAAGGTTCTGTGAGCTGCATCCTTCTCCCTTTGAACACAGGAACAGGCTCCTGTGCCATGCTGGCTGCAGAAGACATTTATGACATTGTTCTTGTGGTTTTGGAGGATGCAAGGAGCAAAGCCCATAGCAAAGGAAAAGTAAAGGGTCTCCCCAGCACCGAGTGCAGAAGACAAGAAATTTTATTATTTTGAGGGCGTGGTGCAGACATGCCAATTTTCAATGTTCAGTCTTGTTTTGAAAGCAACCTGGATTATGCATTCTTGTTTTCCAGGACCCTAGATGGGTTTGTTTTTGTGGTGTTGCTCTGGTCAGTACACCCTCACCACCCCTCCTACACTTGGCCCAGGGGAATTTATAATGGAAAAAAAATAAAACAAAACAAAACTTGAAATTGCAATGTACACTTCTAACCTTGAGCAGTGAGATCTTTTGGATGGGTTTGGGAAAACTCAGTGCCAACCCCAGGAGAATCCATTCAGACCCATTTGTTTCTTTCCCTCATAGTGAACCCTGCCGACAACCACTCAGCAATTAGTGTGATTTTGGGCCCTAATTACACCATATTATTGTTATCTTTATGAAAAATAGACCTGCTGCAAGTCTAGAATCAGTATTCCTCCTACACTTCTCCTTAAGCTGCTTTCCCTACAGGCACACTCTCTCTTTCCCTCACTCTCCTCATCTCTGCTTTGCTGGTAGTTTTGTTTCAGACAGGAATATTTTTCTCACAGTCACCACTGAATGAAACCCTCTGCTTTTTGTGTCCTGTACTGAAAAGGAGAAATCTTCAGGAAAAATAGAGAGCATCTCTATGAGCAGCTCTATGTGAGAGGACAGGTGCAAATATTCCTGACAATGCTACAGAATAAAAGGCAGGGAGGGGAAGAGGAAAAAAAATGCTGCTTTGCAAAGCATGCTCTTTGGAGAAGATTGTGCCTGTGAATCATGTTGGCATGAGTGTGGATGTAAAAGATATCAGCATGGGAGGGACAGAGGTGAAGGGATCTGTGTGCATTGGAATCTCTGGGGAAAAGGGGGAATTTCCTAATTCTGGAATTGGGAGATTAACTGGGCCTTGAATTTCCAGGAATGTAAAGGTTTTAGTAGGAACAGGAATGCATTCCCTGATACATGTTACATGGGGCTGCTCCTGTTCACAGATCCCATGGAAAGCTCTCATACAACAGGCAGGTAGAGAGCTGATGCCTCCATGTGCCACAAACCCAACACCCCCAGGAGGTTTCAGGCTTGGTGTCCATTTTCCCCAGCACGTGCCATGGGCTAAGCCAGGAACCTCTGCCATGCCTCTTCTGTGTCCAAGCTATTGCACAAATGTAAAAATTCTTCTAACTCTGGCTGAAGGGAATTTGTAGGTGGAAAGGAAGATGTCCAAGGAGCCCAGATGCTCTGGCATGGCTGTGCAGGATGGGCTAAGTCAGAGCATATCTGAGTTCTCTGCCTGGCAGAGCAGCTGACTTTTTGAACCAGCAGCAGATCTGCTGAGCTACTGTGTTCACTGGCTCACCTCTAAGCCTGCCAGCTCTCTGGATGATAATTCTGGATTCTCAGTTGGATACAACTGTTCACTGCAGAAGATTATTTTCTTCCACTCTCCAGATCCTGTTGTCACCTTCCAGTGTCTGAGGGGTGCTGCCTCTCTGTGTGAACCCCTGAGGCCCCTAGGCTGCACATGTGTGAGTGACCCTTCCTGCTCAGTCCCTGCAAGCCTCAAACACAACTGAGTCACCCAGAGCAGTTGCTCCTCCTCTCTTGGAGTGTGCTTTGGTCTTGCAGAACAGTTTGTGAACTCAGTGTCTTGTCCACTGTTTTCAATCTGTTTTAACTGATGCAATCACAGAAGTGGTCAGGGAAAGAAAGCATCTTTTTTTGTGGATTGCAGTGTAGTGCTAAAGGCTTTGATTCTCCACAGAGCTCCAAAGAGTTACTGGAGTAGAAAGGACAGACCAGTAACCACTTCTGCCAACAAGAGAATTTGAGCCATTCTTAAAAATTTACTTCTGCAGGGATTTGCTTCTGCAGCCCCACTGTCAGTAGTAGCTGGGCTGTAAAGTTGATCTTTAAAGCTAATTTAGGTACATCTGTATGGGTTGGTCATCAGTTCTTACATCTGCAAAATACTGCAGAACTGCTGCTGGTTTTGAAGGAATTCAGCCAAGAGGTTGGGAAGCTTTTGCCATTTTATCAGCCAAAATTCTGGTTAACAATAGCTCTGTGCCTTTGCAAAACATATGTTAGGAAAGTTATTAACATCACTTTCATATTTCCCCCTTGCAATTAGTTTCCTCAATGTAAGTAAAAACCTGAGAAAAAAACAACCTTTCCTAAAGGGATATCTGTGTACTTTTCAATACTATTCCAGAGGGAAGCTGAGTAGAAAATGTCGTATTTTCCAGATTTCAAATGCCCATCAAGCCTTTGAAAAGTGTATTATTTAGCTCGTCATTAATAATCCGTCTGTTAGCTCGGATTGCTAAAAGAATCTGCAGAAAAATAATGTGTGTACTCCAATTCCTCAATGTTTAGACCCATCCAAGCGTTTAAGAACTGTCAAACAAAACACACTGTATTCAAGGGAGTATACATTCATTGAAAGATTAAATTAGGTAGTGCAGCAAAGCCCCCCCGTTGCAGTGGAGAGGCATTTCATGCTAACAAATAACTACAGCACTATTATAACGAGACCTAGAGGCATGTGATTTCAACTCACTGCACATCTTTGCTCTCTGGGTGCCTGTGATTTTTTTTCCCAGGCTGATGAAAGAGCAAATAGTGGTTGACATGGACAGAGTTGTTCCCTTAAACAGTTTTTAAAGATTTTGTAATATTTCAAAGACTCTCTTCAGAGTGATTTGCCCGACCCATACCTGTGGTTTCCTTTCCATCTACTTCTTCTGAAGCACTGAGAAGTTGATATGTCTCAGGGCCTCCAAACTTTTGTGCCTGAGAAGTGCTCTCTCCCTGTGCTGCCTGACATGCTCCCCAGTTTTCACTTAGCTTTTTCATGTCTTTATTTCTGTTTTCCCAGCAGGCAGCAAAGCCTAGATAACCTATGCCATCCGACTTTTTAAGGTAAAATCTGTGTCTCATCTCCTTTGACACTTGGATGCAATCCCTGCTTTTTTTTTTCTCCTCATAAAATGGGAAATAACTTCCCTCTACCCTTTAAAATATGGTGCCTTTAAAGGAATATTACCTCCTTTCTTGCTTGTATTTCTGATCATAAACCAAAGTTCCCAGGAAAACCAAAAGGAAAAAAAAAGTCCAATTTATGGCCAGCCACAGCTGTGCTTTCCAGGATGTGCATTTAACGTGGCACTGTTCACAGTGCCTAATATCCAAGGCTTGACTTTCCAGCTCTGGCTGAGCCCAGCATAGTTACCCCTCCTAAAATGTGGGGCCTAGAAAGAGAAATAAACTTAAATGCTGCTGTAAAGGATGAGACAGCTTGTAAAAAATGTGGTATTTTCAGCAATTCAGCCACTGAGCACCAGCTAAACAAATATTCATGTGGAAGCAAAAGCGTCCTGACGTGGGATTGTGTACTTTTGCCACCCTAAATACTCTACAAATGTCTCTGTGGGAAGTATCAAAGATGCTTTATAGTACCAGACAGGTTATGAAGATGGTTCTTTACCCAGTTGGATATAGTGACTTATGTGTAAATGGAGAAGGTTGAATAACAAACACTAAATAATTTATTCAAGGGATCTCTTAAGTTTTTTCCTGCAGCCCTTATTAGATGGATGTCTGTGCACACAGGGATCGTTGTGCCTGGCTGTTGTCACACAGTGAGAATCCAATGGTGACATTTCAGAGCTTGATTGCTATTGATTCTAGGTCATTTGGGTCATTGGAAAACTTCCACTTCCCCCAGGTGAAACTGAGACCAAAGACAAGCATTTCAAGATAGAATATGCGCCCCATATGCAGAGAGAACTGTGAACATCCCAAAGCTGAAACTGGATTTACCAAGTATCAGTTTAAAGAGTCAGAAGTGATGGTGGGGATTAAGCTCCTCTTCTGGGCTGTATCCCAGCTGTAAAAAATACCAGGTTTCCATCAGGAAACCACATTCAGGAATGCTGCGTGTGCATCTGTTTTATGGGCAAAACCTTTGTCCTGTAGCACTGTACAGGTGAGAGAAGCTTTCAGCAAGCAGGGGCTGTGTTTCATGCACTGAATCCAAAATACTTTTGGGCAGCACAGTCCTGCCCTGGTAGGAGGCTGGGTGCTGGCAGCAGCTATGTGTGCCTTAGTGTTTGTCTGCATCGAGCTCTGACAGAGGAGCAGCCAGTGTAAATCAGAGATGAACAGAATTGGGCTCTGTCAAGAGTTCCCATCCCATCTATGTCAACAGCCAACCATATTATTTTAGGGACTCCTCTTTCTCTCAGGGATGAACGGGGTGATATTTCATAAATCAAGGCTTGGTTATCAAGTGAAATGCTCGTTTCTAACCACACATGCTGAGGCTGCCAGGCTGTGACTGAAATGGCACACAAATAATTGCCAGAGCAGCTGAGCTGCTGCAATCCCTGATGCTGGAGCATGGAAACAGCCTGGCCCCTGAGGAGGATCAACACCCAAAGCATGTGTGGCCCGTGCTCTGTGTGGATTTGGAAAGGGTGGCCACCTTTACCTTTCCACTGCAATGACCTGAGCTCCTCTGACAGAAGCCAGCCCGGTCTGCAGCGCCGCCAAAGCTTTTCTGCAACATTAGAGCAAAAGGGACGAGCCAGCCACAGTCTGTAGCCAGCTAATTGAAAGTTTCTGAGCCTGTCGGGGCTGTGTTCTCCCGGCTCTCTGGTGAAAACAGTATATTCCAAGTTTTCCCCCAATTATAGCTACCCGCAGCACAAGCAGCAGCTCCTGCAGCCGGGCTCGGTCCTCCCACACACCCGCTCCTCGCTGGGTTGGTGCCTCAGGATGGAGTTGCCTGGCAACAAGACTCTGCATCTTTGGGAGACAAAAGCTATTATTTCTGTCACACAGATGTGCTAATGTGATTATTGACTGGAGGGAGGGCGCAAACACAAGACAGGTCAGATTCCTGATACTCGAAAATTTCCAGGCAAGAGGATTTTAAGGGAGAAAGGCAGAGAACCTGAGAGAAAGGCATCAAGGTGGAGGGAGGAGGCTGGGAACTGCCAGGTACAGTGTGAGATAAGGTAAAGCTGCCGATAGTTTTTCCAGTAAAACAGTTTAATCCAAAAAAATCAATCAAAAAAAGAGTGGTTTGGTGTGTTTTAACTTTTACTGAGTCCCTCCTGGGTTCCTGCAGATGGCCTGGTGGCTGCACAGAGATGTCCCCAGTGCTTGGGGATACTGAGCCTGCTGCTCTGGAAAGCTGATACTACAACAACTGGGTGAAGAGAAGCTTCCAGGACCTTGCAGATGCTCAGTGAGTTCCAACCTCCCTGGCTGAACACTGCTGAAATGAATGAAACGTTCATTTCACCAGCTTCATGCTAATTCGGATCAAAACCAAGTGGCAAAAAAGAAAGAAAAACTTTTTTCTTTTTTCCCCTGCAACCTTCCATTCAATGTTTACAAGTCACTTTTTTAAGTCAAACCAACCCAAAATCTCCACCGTGAAAACCCCACTGTCTTTCCTCTGGGATTCTGCTAAGCTGGCTCGTGTAGTGCCTTTCTCTGTGCAGGTCTGTGGGAAGAGCTGTGGCTTTTCCTTGCCGGAGGTGTGGGATGCTGGATGTTGTCCCTGTCCCTGGTTTGCAGTGCTGCAGCTCCATGCAGCTCCACCCCCGATGGCACAGGAGGGTTTGGTGGCTCTCAAGTGTTAAAAGCACCGTTCATACCTGCCCTGCTCATGCTGCCCCTGCTCCTGTGCCTGGGGAGGTGTTTTGATCCAGGCAAAAGCCCCGAGAACAAGTTATTGTTTGTGGCTCTGCATGTATTTGCACTCAAGTTATCTTACATGAGGGCTAGGGTTGCCTGTCCTAAAACACTGGTCTAGGGCTGAGGCCAGTGCATGAAATGTAGGGTTTTGTTTAAACTTCTGTGCGGATCAGTTTTGTTTTTCTAAACTAAAGGGTTTTCACAAAAAAAAAAAATCTATGAGGCAAAATGGATTAGTTTTATTGCTGCAGAAGTCCTGGCCCTGCAGCTGCCCATTCCCAGTGAGTTGTGCTGTTGGCTGTCTAACAAAGTCTGTTGTAGGCTACACACAGCTGAGGCTGACCCTGCTCATTGCCTGGATTTCTTTTATCATTAGCACTTTTTAATTTAGCAGGTAATTGACAGTACAACCAAAGTACTCAAACAAGTATCAATGCAACTGAACAGGGCTGGTTAAAACTGAAAGTCATTATTCACTTTTTTTTTTTTTTTTTTGTGAATAATGTTTGTGCTATTTTCGTGGGTTAGGAGCCTTGCAGTGACGCTGCTGGTTTTGTTGCAGTTTCTCCTGCTTGCTGTTTTTCCAGCATAAGTTGTGCTGCTCAGAGTAATGAGGCATGACAGGCACCAAAGGAATTGCCCTCTTGGGGAAAAGGATGGCCCAGTGCTCTTTCCCCAGCAAAATGGAATTCTAATGACCAGAGCATGAAATTCACTTTTCTGCTCTCTTAAAATGTGAATTAACAGGAGGGGGGTTAAGGCAGGAGGAACAAATGTCCCACAGTCCCTGCCTGAAACTTAAGGCACGCCTGGAGCAAAATGCTGATTGAGCGTGTGAAGTGTCTGTGTTAGGGCAATTATTTCTTTTCCTCTTTTCCAGAGAAATCATCTCAAATGTGTGAGAAATAGAGACAGGTGAAAAAGTCTTTCTGGGGGAGAAAAGAGAAGATTCCAATATTTGTCTTATTTCCAGAACGAAATTAAGAGTAGACCTTTAAAAGAGCCTGTGAAAAACAAAATAAGGAGACCACAATGTAGCAGATTTCTGGGGTACTTTCTTTGGCTCCTATTTTGTTTTGGCTTCCATTTCAATGTGGAATGACTTGAAAAGGTGAAAATCTTTTTACTTTGTCGAGAAAAAAAAATAACTATAAAACCCTTTGCCTTGTCTTGAACTGAGATAGTTTTCTCCTGAATTTTCAGATGGGCCATCCAACCAAATGAAATTGGGAGAGTAAACATACTGTTTATCCAGCCTGAAAGGTAAGTTTAAAAACACCTCTTGAGCTCTGCATATGTATGAGATACATATATGTGTGTACATATATGAGTGCAATAGTTGAATGGAAATGAGGTGTTTCTTAGTGTTACATCCTGAAAAGTACCCTGTCTGGATGTCTCCAAATTTTAGAGAAAGGCAAAAAAATTATCTCTGCTGTAGCTGAATTTCTATTCAGGAGATGAGTTTAGTTTTAATTTTTGCTTTTCCCACATAGCTGTAAATGTGGCTTGAGTGCTAGGATGTGAAATAATCTTCAGATCAGATATTGGGATTTTCAGTGGTGTGTGTCTCTGGGAGTGGTAGGTGAAGTGGAAAATGATAGAGGAGCTCAGTTAAAAATAAAAGAAAGTGGATTTTTTGATAAGTTAGACATTGAAGGTTGGAGCCCTAAGAGGGAAGTCAAAAACATACCTGCCCTTAATGAAATATTTAAATAGAAGGATTGAACTCAAGACCTGCTTCTATCCAGCAGTGAAAGAAGCTGAGAATCCCTGCTGAAGGGCTGCATCTGTTATGAAAATCATCTTCCAGCCATGGCTTCAGTCTCTTTTGCAGGAAATCAATTCCTTGGTGAAGCTACTTCTCACTTACAGTGTAAGATACAATAATAGACTAGGAGAAAAATGCATTTTTGGCACCTTTTGGCTTAACCTACTTGAAAATGAACTTCTCCAGCTTCCAAAATGAGCAAACTTCTCTGCAAGAAGGGTTGCAAGGGGAAGCCAATCTGTTTGTAGAGCAGTGATGAAGTGTGATAAATTCAGATCTCAAAAATTTTAGTTTGTTATAGGGTTGTCACTCAGGCAAACTTCTCATTCTCCTTAATAACCACCATGCTTTGATGGGAATTGAGTGTAGGCCTCAGGATTTGTCCATATAGCCTAACAAATCCTTGCAAATATTGATTAAAATTGGAGTGCAGGTAGCAGGAGCAGCCAAAGCTGACTGCCTAATGCAGTGATTTATTACACAGCACGATGTTTTTCCTTTGGCTGGTGTGCACATGGGCTCCCAACACCAGCCCTGAGAGGAATTATTCCATTCAGCCACTCAACAAATTCTGACTGATGCAAATACTTCTCACTGAAGGAACTGAGTCACAATTTCACAAATAAACCTTTTTTGCAGCTTTAATTGCTTTAAAAAAAAAAAAAAAAAAAAAAAAAAAGAACATTTGAACATTATTTCTGCTGGCGCCATCTGGTGATTTCCCGGCAAGGGCTCAGGCTCCCCAGCCAAAAGCCACAGCCAGCAGTTCCTCCTCAATGTGTTCCTGTACGTGCTCCCCCAGAAGTTTCTGCCAGTCTGAAATACAGGGAGATAATTCCAGCTTTATAACTACCCACTTACTGCGGAGAAATACAAGTGGAGTTCGGTTCCGTGTCATTAGTCCTCTCTCTCCCTTACTTATCTCAAGATCTCAGTGCCTCTTCCTAAATCTGATGTATAAACATCAGCACACCCCTTCCTGAGGGGCTGTTAACATTCTTGGCAATGTGAGCTGGAAAACAGCAGTGAGGATTAATCCATCCCAGTCCATACAGCAAGGCAGAGCCCAGCTCCCAGTTTTCCAGATCCATGCGCCTACCACCAGAGCATATTTACTGTCATAATCTAATCTCTCCCACCATTAATTCTGCACTAGTTTCTCTGTTCTGTTAATAAAATCAAATGCCAGCCCTGCTGTATAAGAAGAATGGACTGAGAGATATCCTGCTTTTAAAGGAGCCAGAAGTGATGTGGTTTTTATTTCATGGAGGTGCTGGCACAGCTGTACCTTTTTATGTTCCCTCTGCTCTGCTCCAGGCAGAAAGTTCCCCTGCTCCCTCACTAGCCAGGGAAGCTTGCAAAGAACTAAAGAGAAAAGTTTATTACCTCTCTCCTTTTACCTCAACACCCAGAGAAGTGGATGTTCAGGTAAGCAAGAGAGGCACAAGCAGCAGTGATAGGGTAGAGGAGCCTCCTTTACGTCCCCCACAGGCTCACAGACATCAGGAATGCTGTGGAAAAGGCAAGGATACATGAAACTCACAGCTAGGTGTTCTAGGAATGACATGACCCCATGAATGACAGTGTAAAAGAAGAATTTATCCAAAAGGAAGAAAAGATGCCCCAATGAATGGTGACTCCATTGTCCCTTGAAATAAATAAAATCTTCCTTACTTGGACCAACAGAACATCCTGCAGTAGAAGAGACAGAGGAGGTGTAGACACATTGATGTAGGTTTTTCTTTGGGTTTCCTGCTGGGGGAAATTCCCACTGGACAGTCTTTATGGTATGTCCACACTGGGAAAAGGACATCCCCCTATGGGCAGGACTCCAGGAGCTGGAAAGTCCTGTGCACATTGCCTGCTCCGGGGTGTCCCATGGATCTTCTTCTCTAATTCCATCACAGAGAAGCAAGTTAGAGGGAGGTAATTTTCAACAAGCTCATCAGCATAAAGAGATGCAATGTCTAGACACCTCCTTACGATCTGTCCAAAATTCAGGATGAGGAACTCAAGGAGAACTTGGCTCATAATAGAAATGGGGAGTAGCAGAAGTTCTGTGTGGATTTCATGTGTAATTGAGCACATTTTGCCCTGCTGTGGCAGACACCTCTCCTTGCAAGTGCATAACTTGCATCTTCTCTGTTCTTTTGCCTTGAGCTTCACTCCTACAAATTTTCTTTTTCATTCCACCAAAGAAGAGACGTAAAGCACAGCCAGGATGGTTTCAAAATCCCAAGGCTGATGTTAAGAGATAAGATCAGCTGTTTCAGCAGTCACATCATGAGTACTTATTTATTTTTTAAAAGAATACAATGTGTTTGTATTGAATGCTGAAGCTTAGACTCTTCTGTCATTTGTAGAAAGCTTTGTCACCAATAAATCTTTGTATCATTTCATGGTGATGGTGGAGCTTCAGTAACCTTTCACAGCACAGTATTGACCACCAAAATAACTTCATTCCAGGCAGCTTCCTACACTCTTAAGAAGCAGAGCTAGTAAATGACAATATAACTTCTGGGTTTGTGCTTTTCCAAGTTTTGAATATGTCCCGAAACCAATTTTATTTTGTAATTTAATTAGAAATATTAATTTTTTTAAACTGTATCATTTAAGATAACTGGCAGTGTTTTTCAGAAGTGCATGGTAAGCTCCTTTTGGATACAGCATGTAGAAAAATGATGGAAAAGATTCATGTCGGTTCTTTTTTATTTTAATGACATGCAAATCATGGTTCCATTTTAGATGCTTGGAAATAAGTTCTACAAGTGCTTGATTATGTTTAATAGGGGCTATGCAAGTCCTATCCGGAGGCTGGAACACAAGCCATAATATGCAGAAGGAATGGAAGGACTGATATAGAAGCAGAAATTAAGATCTTCTTTAGTGTTTCTGCTTTCTTTGATTAATTTAACCCTACTTATACAAAATGCAGTGCAGTTGGGAAGCTTGTTTCTAGATAAGGAACCCTTTTCCTCTTCAGCAGGACAATTAATCTAAGCTGGCTTCAACACATTTTGATTAACCCAGCCATTTTCACACACACAAAAAGGGAAATGGAAAAGTACAATGGTATTTAATGCTTTTATAAAAGTAATTCAATGTGCAGCTACTGCTTCTCTTCTAAAAACATCAGTGACTTCGGGCTGTGGGTGACAGGTGTGTGTGTGTGGACAGTCATGTGCAGTTAAGCTCCATGAAACTCTGACAAACATTGTCCAGGGCATTTGCAATACTGCATTTTCATGATGATGATCATCATCATCATTATCTTCATCATGGCAGGGAAATCATTGTTCCTAACTCACAAAATACTCATTCTTACACACTGGTTTGGTGAGCAAGTGAGATTTTCAAGGGCAATCCAATCAGGCCTTACTAGGCAGAAGCCCATGGCAAGGGTCACTTACATAAGCACTTAATTACAGTGATATTAACAGCCGTCTCTCTGGTCTCTTTTGTCTCTGTTCCACAAACCAGCTCTACCACTGAGCCTCGTGCTGCTGCAGCTGAACCTTGCTCACATGTCAGCAGTTCTGCCAGCACCATGCTCCAGAGCAGCACTGATGGCATTGTCTTTAGCTCCACATCAAAACAACGCGAGTGGCAGAACCCTGACATCCGTTGCATAATGGAATTCCTGGGTTTTAACCAGCCCTCTCTGGGGGATCAGGATGATCCACCACAGCACAGCTTTCCTGTTAAGTGGGTGATGTTCCTCCCGAGCTTTCTTTTACGGATTGAAAGACTGGCAGAACTTTAAAAAGTGACAATGCAAGTCTTTAACGTGTCCCTGATGCAGTATCACCCCAAGGCAAAAGCATCCCTTCAGCCGTGTTCCCAGTGACCCAGCAGTGTGCTGTTCGGGCAGGGATCTCACCGGTGAGTGCACCTCCATGTAAGCCCAGGGCACACAGTACTTGAGTATTAGAAAGAGAAAATCTTCCTCAGTCCAAATGATTTTCATTGCTTATGCTCACTTTTAGCCAGTAGCCTCCAAATATTGGTTCAAGAAAACGGCTCTTCCCAAAAGGGGGTGGGAAGGCCACGAATAAATGCCCATTTGCTGTTTGCAGGGCTGAGTGGCATTTCCCAAGGAGATCGTTCCGAAGCAGCACAGGGACTCAGTTAATTGCCCCTGTCTTCTATAATAAAGCCACTCTCCTAATCTGGAGAGCAGCTCTGGGGGCCACTGCAGTGTCCATTCTCTCTGGTCAGAGAGGAGCCCAGCCCCAGTGTTCAGCTGTGTGAAGACCCCATCCAATTTCACATAATAGCAGCCTGTGGAGCCTGCACAACGGAATGCCTGCCTGAGAAGCTCATTTACATTTTAAATGAACCTGCTGATGCCTTTGGGCAATCTTGATGGTTAATGGCTTAGCAGTAAAACATACCATTCTTTTCTCCCCTCTAAAATAAACAAACAAATACATCTAGGCATCAGAGCATCTCCTCTCTGGGTAGGTGCTTTATCTCTAGTATGAGGTCTGCATTTTAAAGGCATTCCTATGGTTTTGTGCACTTCTAAATTCCTAATATAGGCAGTAGCACTGGACCTTTTTCTTTCCTCATAAAAAACTAAAGAAAACAGCATCATACACACACACACACAAACAAACAAACAAACAAAAACCCACCACCACCAAAACCCTCTTTCACAAACATCTTGGACTCTTTATCATTATTTCCACAGAGGACAACACCACTGCCGTCCTCTTGCACAGGCAATAGAGTTCAATGTCACAGCACTTTCCTTAATACCTCAGTAATCCCTAGAGCTACTTAAAGTAAATTCCACTGGTAATGGGGAGATGAACTGACTGTTAGCAGGTTTCCCCTCCATGCACCTTGCTTCTAAACAGGATCGTTGTGATGGGGATTTGACTACAAACACCCATCAGCCACATTAGGTGAGATGAGCAAGCAGCAGCTTTTTTGTGATTAAACCTTCTCTGGGAGATGCCCTGGTTGATTTACAGTGATTGCCCAGACACTGAGCTAGAGGTATTTCTGTTTGCTGCTCATCCTTGCTGCAGTTACGTTTTCAGATAGCACTCATCCATCTTCCACTGGCCAAGTTTTCACCCTGTAGCTTCTCTCCACAGCCTATATCCTGTTTCTGATTTGCTGCCTTTGCTTTCAAGGGCATCTGTGTTGCAGATGAGCCTTAGAACAAATAAGCATCAAACTACTTTCTACTTCTCAATGGAGTGGCCATGACCAGGAGAGATTGCAGAACTGCTGAGTGAAGATAATAGAAAATTTCACATTTTGCTGTTAGTCCAACACTCACAGCAAGCTGGAGAAGAATAAAGTATTTTTTCACTTTCATGAATAAAGTAATATAGATACTCATATAGCTATGGCTGGTCAGGTGATGGCAGCTATACATCTTAAAAAGTGCCTCCAGCTCCCTCGGGAAAGATGCAGGTTTAGGAACATAACACAGATCACCTGTGGGCAGACTGAACACTACCAGGTGATGGAGAGGGAATTACAGGAAATTGTGATGTTTCCTCTGGGAGCCACAAGAGCAAGTTGCACAGCTCTCCAAAGAATTAGATGATAAGAAACAGGAAAAGGGGAACCCAGCTTGCCAGATGGGTCACACGTTCCCTTTGCAGGTCCCCCTCGAGGCTGACCCCATCCCTTGAGCCAGCTCTTTGGAAACTTGCTGCCATAAATGCCTCCCTCCAGGCATCTGAGGGTGAAGGAAGCTCTCTGAAAGAGGCTGTTCTGAATCCCTTTTGCTGCACTTGTGTGATTCCTCCAGGGTTTAGCACTCTGAAAGGCAAATGTCAGCACCCTGCTTCTCCAACAGCCACTGCAGAAGACTGAGCTGACACCCTTTCAAGCTTGTCCAAAGAGCACATGCAAGCAAAAGTTGTGCCTTATGGCAGAGGCACCATTGCTGTGTGCTGCTGAAACGAGAGGCTTTGGTCAGGCTGCGTGACAGGAAACCGAGTGGGAAAATGCTGGCTTTGGTTTCACTGGAGCCTCCCACAGCAGATGGGTCGAACATTTAAGTAAGTCTTGTGAGCAGATGAGCTAAATGCTTCAGATCACATAAGTGCTGGTTAGAGAGGCCTCGTGTGCGTCCCCATGCTAACATGTCAACTTTGCAAAAGCAAGAAGCACGAGGTTGCTGTAGTAACAGAAGCAAAGTGGCAGGAGGGAAGTCAGTGGAGGGTAAGGAAAGGCTTTGAAAGGGCAAAGCTCAAACCCAGCTCTTGGCTTATGGCTTTCTGTGGAGGTGGGCTGAAAGAGAATGGGAGATCAGATGCAGATTTAAGAGGGTAAAATTGGTAAGACAGTCAAATAGAGGTTGATAAGAGGCAAGGACTGGTGGAAAGTAGGTGTGTGACCTGTAAGGAGAGGGGTTTCTGAGAGACCTGTCTCCAGACAGTCTTGCAACTTATTTTTCCCCAAAATACATTTCTTAGTGGAGATGCCAGATTGGGAACAGCACTCGGAGCCCAGAATGTGCTAGCCTTGAAAACCAGCTTTAGCAAGAGAAGGAGGAAATAGTCTGTTTGTTTACTGGAAAGCTCTCCCAGGGCAGCAACAATCTGCAATATTGATTAGGAATAAAGAGAACACATTAAATGGGTATTAATTTGTAAATTCTTTATGTGGCACAGTTACCTGTAGCTGGTTCTTTGTGATTCAGGAGTGTCTCCCATGTCCCCCTGCACTGTCTGCACTGTGCTCTCCCCAGGCTCCTCAGACTCTCTAGCAGAGACTGCCCAGACAAGACCACAACTCTGGATTTTTTCCAGTTACTACTGATCTGTAGAAGCTGCAGCATATCCACCCACAGTGTGAGGATGGTATGGCACTGGGATCCAGGCAGGAGTGTTTGTGTGGGCAGATGATGAGAGGACAGAGAATAACCTATTACTCACCCACAAACGAGAGTCTCTGATGGGATGTGATCTGAGAAAACAAAATCCTTGAGGAAGTGACGGAATATCAAAATTGAATGTTGGAATGAAAGGTTATAAGCCATTTTTCTTTGATGCTATCTTTCTCCTCCATGGGGCAGAAACAAATGGTTCAAAGTCCCCTATGAAGTCACCAGTTAAAGACAGAAGAAACACACTGGAATGAAATTACACCCCATGGGCCGAAACTCAGTGTTCAGCTGAGAATCGTAAACTAACAAACAGCAATGTGCAGTCCTGAAATCTGAGCCCTTGTTAAGGCAAGAAACCAAAAACAGAATCACAAAGAAGTTGGGTCAGCACATCCTTTGGCAAGCAACTCTTGGGGCAAAATAAAGAGCACTTAACTGGATTATTGCACTTGGAACTCAGTTGGAGGGAGACATCTGGTAGCTTCTCCCCCTAAAATTCACAACCTCTCCCTTTTCCCCTGGGGCCTGCAGAGCTGGTGTCCCATTTCTGCAGGGGGAAGTTTTCTTCCTCAATTCTCCCTTTCTCTCACAATTCATTTTTTGATTGGGAAAGTGGAAATTAGACGAGATGTTCATCTCAGCTGCAGAAATATTCCTGACAGTGTAGTATCACATGCATTTGTCAGTCCTGCTATCAGCAGCTAAAGCAAAAAGGCTCCATCACTTTTGCTATGGCAACCACTCCATGCACTTTAGTTAAACTTCACTTAACTTCTTTTCCCTTGGTGATATTCAGCTGGAATTGTCCTTCCCATGGTCAAAGAGACTGCAGCAGCCACTCTGAATTCTACCTGTACGGACAGAAATCGAAGGCTCAGCCAGCCCAGCCACTTTGAGAGTGCAAAGTGCCTAAATTAAAACATCTGCAGTGTCTCTACCTAGACAAATAAATCCAAATTAATTCATTCTTACAGAGGAAAGTTTGTTTATTCATTAAACAGAGTAAAATGGTGAGTCAATTTGTAGACACCTGGGCTGGTATCAGCCTGCTGACACTGCAGCGTAAAACTGGCAGCCCACGTCCAGAGCAAGCTAAAAAATCTCACTCTTCCATCTTCCAGACAAACAAAGAGGAAGGAATCAATTTTAAGGTGTCTTTCTTTTTTGGGGGGGATAATGAGTCACCAAGGAACCTTCTTCAGAGTTCACCTTCTCCATCCCACTTCTGGAGGAGTCTCTTTCCAAATTTCTGAAGACAAGTGACTCTTCCTGCACTCCTGTGTGAACCCCCTCCTCCCTGCCTGTGCTGGCCCTGTGATCTGTCTTGTCTGAAAGATATTCCTTATGAGAGAATGACTAATGGCACAGTGATGTCAACTGGAAAATATCCCCAAACCTTGTTATCATCGTCTTAAATGTTTGTCATCCCAAATTGGACCTGATCCTTTGAAGCCATTTTATGAAGAGGAACACATAAACTTATCCTACTACTGGTGAAACAGGAAAGAAATTAAGGAACTATTTGCCTTTGAGGCACAAACTAGAAGTAGTGGCATTTCTGTTAATTCCCTTAGAGCCATTGCATTTACTTCCTGATTTGTTGTTATTTAATCTGTTTGTACTATTTATACATTTGAATGTCACAGGTTTGAATCTGATCCAAATTACTTCCCAATAAATCATGAGTAACCTTGGGGAAATCAGAGGTGTGTGTGCTGGGGAATTCAGATGAAATCATAATTTCCAAAAGCTTTCTCCCCGGTGAAATTTCTCTCCCCCAGAGGATCTGGGGAATGCATGCAGGCAGTTTAAAACCTAGAGATTAGACTCTTTGCAATGTCCCAATCCAGTTTTTTTACTCTCCCAGCTTGTCATATTAGTCATATTACCAGTCCACCCCTGCATGGGATTTTACCTGGTGGTAAATAGATTTGCCTGGAATTGCAGATTGCTTTGCAGCCTGGATATTTGTAAACCTCAGGATATTTGTAAACAGAGAGACAAAGCAAGAGGTAACTGTATATATATATGTATATATATAGACACCTTCATATGCAAATCTTTTCTGCAACCTTGCTCACACGTTGAATTGCACAGGTTTAATATTGGCTGCTGCTGAGATACTGAGATTCAGTGGGTTTAAGTCCTTAAGCAGCAACTCTGAATTGTGCAGAAACCATTGGTGACAAGAGTACTGTGTGCAGGTGCTGGTGCAGTTTTCTTCCACATGACTTTGCCGCTGCTGAAGGGCTCCTGGTACTCCAGCTCTGGATACCAAGCAGACACAGTGTCACCTAGAGGAGAAAGCATGGCCATGCACACCGAGATATAAAAGGAATAGATTTTTTTAGGGGAATAAATGTCCCAAATGAAACCAACGTCCATACTGATGCAGTTTTCCCTTCCTCATTATCTTTCTGAGTTGTGTGTGTGCGTGGGCACAGGGCAGGCCATGAAGGTCTCTTGGGAAACTCCTTTGTGATAAACCATAAAGAGTATCTCAGTGATTTGGGTCATTTGTGTCTTTCTATTATCTCCTCCTTATTTCCCTTCTCAAGAGCACGGCGGGCTCACAATAACTTTTGATACTTCAGTACCCAGTTTGAAATGTAGAAATAGCTCAGATAGTGAATTATTCCTTTGTAATTGGAGACAAGAGCCAGCAGGAGCCAGAAGGAGGATGATTGGCTTGCTTTCACATTCTCCTTCTAAAAGCCCTGCTGTTTCTTTGCTTCTACTGTACAGGAAGCAGACAAGCTGTTATTTCTCCTTGTTGAGTACAATAGGGCTTAGAAGAAATGTGTTGGGTTAATATTAACCACCTGTATTGAAAATCTTGGCAGACTTAACTCAGTCCTGTACCTTTGCAAGATGTGATAGATAAATGAATTATTGAGCAGTTCACTGCATGGGAGGTATTTCAGTCCTGCTGTAGAATAAAAGATCTTCCCTCCATGGGCATTTCAGAGCATCGTGCTGGTTTTGGCCAAAGTTTCCTTGTGCCTGTCCCTGCTGTGCAGCCTCTCCTACTTTTGGAGAGCTGGTATAATTTGTCCCCACAGAGAGATATATTTATTTTATAAAGCACCCAGACAACTCACTGGCATTTATACTCCTTAATGACAGGCATTAGGAGAACATTAAACACAGTGGTCCTGGGGTTAGTCGCTTGATTGCGTGTTAGGATTTCATGCCGTGTAGGAGGGGGAAGTGAGGAGTAACAATAACACAGCTTCAAAATATGCTCCTCAGTGAAAGTAAGAACAGTTCCAAAAAGGCTCTCGTGTGGGAGAGGCATTGACACAAGCCTGGCAGGAAAGGTGATCACAGTCCAAAGCGAATTGTGCCCAGGTCTGGGAAGGTAAACATCCATGAGCAGGGATAATTTTGCATGAGTGAATTCTTCCCCAAGAAATGCAGATGACTCCTTTGGAGAGCATTTCTTGAAATGCAGTCAGCTGTCTCCAGGCTTTGGAAACAGCATGTTATTTAGATATTACCTCCTGGGAAAAGGGGTTTAAGAGACCTTTGGTTTAGAAGTATTTGCTTTAACCAAACACAGTAATTATAGTCAGAGGACGTGCTAGGATCACATACAAAGGTCACAGGAACCCCACTTAATTTAAGAACAATAAATGTACTACTGGTACAAAGAAAACTAAAAAATAACAGAGGATAACCCTATTAAAACCATTTCATTCAAGAAAAGTGCCAGAGTTTCAGACATTCTGGGTTACAGAGTTTCAGGATCACCATTAGGGGACATGGAAGGTCTTCAATCTGCATGAGAGGAGAAACAGCAAGTCTAATTTTCCTGCTTCCCATTAACAGAGAACAAGTCTCAGTTCTTCATACCACTAGAGCTCATCTCTGCCAGCTACCTGCTCCTGGTAGGCACTGAAGTCATGGCATAAGTGTTCTGCTCTGTAGCATGGCAAATGAGTAACTCAACAAAACCCCTCAATTCTTGCAAGATGACAGGGCATTTTTTAATTTTCTTTTCCTATTAGAAGCCACAGAGAGTTCCTAAAGGTTAGGTTTGGCTCAGCAAGCAGGAGCTCTTGCAAAAAAGCACCTCACTTGTTAGCTGACACAAGAACAACTCCAATTTACATTTGGAGGACGTGAGTAAGAGGTCATATAGGCATTTCTTTGGCAAACAGAGCTATTAATCATAGCATTTATTGTAAGATTAGACACAAGGCTGAGATGTGCTGAACATGAGCTGATCACTTGCACCTTCAGCTGATGTGAGGGGCAGTCTGCAGGATTTCATGCCACTCTGAGTTGGGTCTTCCAGAACTAAAACTGTTTTAGAAGGCTGCAATGAGTCATTTTGAAGATGATTTGATGATTGGTTCCTGAACTGGGAGTTTTTTCCCCACACTCCTTGCGCTCACTCTGTAGTTGGTGGGATTCAGTCAACTGCAGCATAATATTTAGTCTCCGTAAGAACAGCAGACCTGACTTACAGATGTCTTTAACATCTGGTACATCAGTTCATTTTAATTCAGAATCTTCTACCCACCCAGCTGTCCCTCTCCTCATGACTTGGAAGAGTCACTCTGTGTAGGCCATAAAATCATAATTATGCAGGTGATTTCTGAGCACTTGTATGCAGTGAGCTACATGCAGGAACTCCTGCAAACATGGTGGTATTTTACTATCCAGAACTTCTGTGCTGTTACTGTTCAGAGAAAAGTAGATATCTGCAGAAAAATATGGGGTGAATCGGTTCAGATCTTGATACTCAGAAGTATCTGACTGGGATAGATTGAGTTTGTTAATAAGAGCTCACAAAGTTTCTTCAGTTTGTTACCATGACAGGGGGAGTACACTTTTGTTTTCAGAGGGAGTACACATATATTTTATAATCATTTGTGATGTATTCCTGGACTAATGTGTTCCTATAGATTGATAGGTACAGTAACCCCATAATGCCCATAGCAGGCTAATTGCTAGTGGGTTGAGGACTGTGCTTAGCATATGAAAACCCCCACATTTTGGGAAAGGGAGAAAAGTAGAGAGGAGAAATCCTATTAAGTCTTGTCCTCCACTAACACCGGACATGCTGCACATCAAATCCTCTGCTTGTGTGTTAATCACCCCACTCATTAAGCAGTGGAAGCTGATTAAACAAAAGTCACTTAGAGGGTCTGATGATGGAGGCTGTGTTAAGTTCCAAAGCAGATCAAATTAGATGGCTGGATAAGTATTTGCATTCATTAACATTAACTAGCCCTTTCTTTTTGTAAAGATCCAGGCAATCTCTTTCTGAGTGAAGCATCAGGATTTTAATCATATTCTCTCATGATTAGTTCACTTATGTTTCTAACAGTGCAGGTCTATATCTACAAACTAAGAGATGATACCTCATTAAAAAATCATGAATAAATACATCTTAGGTAGGTGTAAAGATTGATAGGGAGGTTGTCCCTTTTAGATCAACATGCATGGAACAGTTACAGCTACATTTTGTGTTGCTTTAGATTCAGGAGTCATTGAGATCTAAATCCCCGGTGACCTAGAGATTAGATGTGCTCAGTGTCCTGAGTCATGCAGCCCCTCTGTTATCTGTGTGATGTATTAATGCCATTGCTGTTGCATTTCAGAGCAGGGGTTATCCAATCTCACAGTGTCACTTCAGGTTCCAGCACTGTGAAAACCCGTGGTGCCAGTTCAGTTGCAGGTAGATAACCACATACAGAACCATTTGTACAATTTCCCAGTGTTTCCTGTGCTGCTTCTGACAATGCTGGACATTCAGGGATCCTGCTGAAATCTGTGGAAGCTGCAAGTCTTCTGACCCTTGTACAGGAAAGGAGGTGCTTCTGGCACTTCCATCACAGACCAGTCACCTGTGAGTGATTGTGGGAGGAACACTTCCCACCTTCATGCCCATCAGGAATGGGACTTTCTGCTGTGGACTGCTCACAGGCAGATGAATATGAGGCACTAAGCAGGAAAACCTCTTTCATTGCTTCCAGTATGAGAATATCTGTGTGTAATTACGGTCACCCTCCATTTCTGTCACCTCTGTCAGTATATCCATAGTAACAGGCCTGCATTGTCCTGTGCAGCAGTGAGTTCCCACCTGTTGCAAGAGTTTTAAAAAATAACAGCAAAGGAAGTGACAAAACGCAGCTGTTGGCAGGTACAGGCAGCAAAGTAGGGGGAATAAAGGAGAGCAGCCATAAAGCTTTATCATTCCTTTCCTGCAGAATAAATTCAAATGTGCTCTGCCCTATCAGTTTTAGGCAGATAGATGACAGATGCCTGCAGACTAGAAAGGCTCGATAATATTGCATTATTATTATGGCTCCTTTAGAGAGGATAACATTTCAACTATTACAATGACTTGATTTGTGCTGGCTCATTGTTAACGACCTACTTTATCACCATCAGTAACCTGAATAGCAAAGCTCTCCCTGGGCATGGTAATCGAGAATCGATTTGCAGCTGGAGCTAAGCCTGGCTGCCACTATTGGAGTCTCAGCTGGCTGTAGATGAGGAGTGGCTTCCAACCTGTTCATTTTTCTTTCTCCTTTAAAAGCTGGTTAGGAGCAGACTGGTATGTACCTCACAGGTACATACCTGAGTCTCTCTTACTGCAAAATAAGCCTCTGTCATGCTTCTGGGATGCAACCTTATGAAAAGTCCTGGTCTATCAGGATTTGCTGTCAGACTGCATGTAGTTGACTCAGCCAGTAACTCCTGACTGGTATAAAGAGCTGAGAAAACATCTTCCTGGGAGAAAAAAATCCTTTTGCATCATTACCCAAAGACTAAATATCCCTGTGGGGGCTAATTGCTGAGCCCATCAGAGTTCAGGTTCTTTGGCCATGGTGTACACAAAGGATCACAAACTACTTCTTGAGGCTGATGATATTATCCTTTTAACACACCAATATTTTATTTCAATCTCACTAGTAGGAATAGGTCTCAGCACTGAGCCTCTGTCACTGTATTTTAAGCATGGCAATCAATAATCAGAAAGCCTTACAGGCTTATCACACAACTAAATTGAAAACCTAAGGGTGGTTCTGAAATCAGATTTGAGCTGTCTCCAGTCCACTGTATCACTTGTGCTAAGAAAGTGAGGCTGGTTATCTTCTGCCTTCAAAGAGAAACAAAAGTTCCAGATGTCTGTTTTCTACAACAGGAGGTGTGCTTTGAAGTCTGCATGTCCCAGTCTTAAACCTGACAGATAATCTCCAAAGCAGTGGGTTACAATAAATGTAATCTGTATTCTTGTCCCCAAACACCCTCTAAATTCACACCCTCTGAATACTCAGGATGTCAAGAGATTCTTTATTTCACCTCCCTGCCCTTGGACACAGATCCATTCCCTCTTCTGAGCAGAGGTTGCAAAGTTCCCCAGTCTGATGTTACTGAACACCTCAAGGGTTCTGCTCAAAGAATCAGTGAGAAGAGGTGCTTTAGAGGTTATTTTTGTGTGAAGGGTTGGGTTCTTCTGTAAATGGACAGAAAGTGCCATCTCAGGAGCCTCCTGTCCTTATAAAGATCAGAGAGTGTGACAATAGTTTCTACAGCAATAGAGTGAAAGAACTTGGATTATCTCTTGGGGCACTGAGAATATGATCTGAACCTTTACAAAACACAGCTGAAATTCCTCCCATCCTGCAAAAGGAGGAAAGGTGTTGCTACCTAGTGGTGACTCACTGTCCTATGAAATATTGTCCCATCACTGTCAACAGGACCAGGGCATGACAAGCCACAAAAAGCATTATTTTCTTTGGATACAACAGAAATCCTTCCACCTCTAGGGGGGCTGGTGGAGAGGAGGCACAGTTTGAGCTGCTCCAGTCAGTCCCTCAAGTCTTTGTTTACTTTGTCACTGGATAGATCCCTTCCAAAGCACCAAGGAAAATGAAAGTCATTGCTCATAATTGCTCATTATGAATTGCTACAGCTCCTTGAGTCCAGTCAGCGTTTGTGAGCCAGTCTTTCAGCATTGGCATTATGAGATGTATTTATTCCATATTAATTAGTGCACACATTTGGGATTACTGAGCATCTTCGTCTTGGGATATTAGACTTCCAGAGAAGCTGCTCACCTCAGGCAAAGATATCCCCCAGTAAGCAGATTCCCACTGGGCAAAGCTCATTAATTAATCAAAAGCTCTGGATTAGCATTTCGAAGCCAGGCATGGAAGTGACCAGCTAGGAGCAGCTGAATAAAAATGAAACCCGACTGCCTCATGACAGCAGCACACAGCTGCACTCTCTCCATTTCCCTTCTGACTTCTCCATTTCCCTGTGAGGATATTCAGCTTCAGCACAACCTGTCAGGTATTCTTTAATTTCCTTTAGAAAGCCCTGGTAGTGCCTGTAAGAAAAGGGGGGAGAGGGGGAATTTGGCAACACAAGGAAATGACAGTGCCAGAGGTGGCTGGAAAACACTGTCAGTCTTAAGACTCTCTCATCCTGGAGACTTCAAGAAGATTTTAAGCTCCTTAATGGGAGCAGTCTTAAAGGGGGTGATATTATAGAGGTGTTTACATGGAGAAAAGCCTTCTGTTACAGGGAACTTACATAATGCTGACTCAGCTTGCCTGATGGGTGAGACAAAGGGAGCAAAGGTCCATTTTGGCAGCAAAATGGACCTGCTGCAAACCACAGTGCCCTGTGGGGAACTGCCAAATGCTGGTGAGCAGGAGGTGATGGGGGATTTACAGATGCTGATCACAAAGGGAATTTTAGATCCTATCAGTTCTACGTAGGCACAAAATTATTTACTGTACTGTTCTCTCTGCAGTAGGGTGATGGAGCCTCAGCCTTGGTTTAGGAAGATGAGTGTCCCACTGCAGTCAATGGAGTGAAGTTCAGCCCCTGTTGAGCCTCCTTGCACTGGCCAAAGTGAAGTTTTGTACACATTCCCCAACGTAATCTTGTAGTCTTATGGATTGGCCTCTTCTTTAGATGACTGCTGAGAAAAGGCAGCAGTCAGCTTCTTGTCTGTATTCTGGTTTCTATGGAAGGAAAATTCAAAAGTTTCAGCAGTTTCAGACAGGCTTTTGTCCCTCATCTTGGAATCTCAGCTTTCATGACCACAGGTCGAAGGTGCACATTTCCCTGTGAGGCCCTGGTAATCATGTCTGTATCAGCAAAAATGAACACCCTTCCTGTCCAGCCCATGAGCATGACCTGGCTTCTCCTTGAACTGCAGGCAAACATCTCCAGTGCTGATTTAAGGGTTCTGTGTTAATGACTCTTAGCTCTGCTTAAGGCAGTGCCTGACACGCCCTGCTTCAGCACCTCAACCAAGAGAAAATCTCCTATCAGACAGATGGGTAATACAGTCAAACCTCAAAACTGGCTGAGCCACTGCCTAATGAGTTTTCAGTTTAAGCAGACATGACAGATTAAGGGTAGGAAAAAGACTGCTTTTTCTCCTATATCCCTCTCTTCATTCTGTCAGAGAGAAAAAAGAAAACCTTGACTGACCTAAAACCCATCAAGTTGAGGGATGTGAAGGCCTTGGTGTCAGCTCCTGTGACCAGGGCCAGCAGCTGGCCAGGGTTGGGATGTCCTCTAGTGGAGCTGCAGGAAAGAAACTCAGCTTTCTGGAAGGAAACTGATAATAGCTTTCCTAAGCATTGCTTTGGCTTCCTGCAGAGAGAAGTCTGGAGAGTTCCAGATATTTTTGTCTGTTGTTAAATTCAGCAGGCTGTCGCCATCACGGGCCTCTGCGAGAGCCTGATCGCTCCCAGCGTGAATCCTTCATTGCAACACTGAATAAAGAGAAGTACTTGCCTTGCCTGCAAGAAGGAGGGAGATAATGCTCCTACATTTCCGTAGGGGCTGTAAAGCAGATCTGAGGGGACTGTGGTGCCAGGCTTCTCTGGGTGCTTTGAGCTTAGTTGGTGTGCAGGCACAGAGCTCTGCCTCTGTGTGAACGCCTCCCCACTTCAGGATCAAACAGCGGATGGGGCAAGGAGTTTGAAATCTCTAAACAGGAAGGATCTTGGTCACATACATGAAGAAGAAAGTTTAAGGGAAGTTCATCTTAAAGCTTGGGTCACAGCAGCACATTTTGCCTGTCTGAGGTGAGAGGATAGATTTAGCCTCTGCCAGTTTTTAAAAAGCCACAGTCAATTGAAGTTGCCAAGTGTTGGGAAACACTGTAAAATTCAGCTGGTGCCTCTGTCTGTGGGGAAAGTGATGAACAGTTCTGGTTATATTTCTCCATAGGAGAAGAAATAGGTGCAGCCTGAATAAGCCAAGACTTATTTTTCACCCAAAGTGCTTAAAAATTAGTTCAACTTGAAGTGCGTGTTCTACTACCCAGCCTGCTTTGTTAGTAATGCAAGAGTAATAGAAAAAATATATTGACAGAACTGTATCTGCAGAGTAGAGTGCAAAGCCTGCCTGTGCTCACGGGGAAGACTATTACTGATTGCTGCAAGAGTGTTTCTCAAAATGGTTTATAAGGCATCAGCAAGTCTTTAATTTAACTGTGTGCCATTATTACATGCTGAGTGTGGTTTATTATTGTGCTAATAAACCATAAAGAAGACTCTATAACTTCATTACCACAGTCAATTGCCATGTGCAGTGTTAATTTGCCAACAGATCATTAATTGCCGGTGCTCGCTGCAACGTAGACGTAAAGCAAAACTATTGGGCAGAGTTTCTTTTCCAGGCTCTGTTCTGCTGACAGCAGTGAGACTGAGAACACACAGAAGTAACTCTGATTTGCCAGCAGAAAGGCTTAGGAGAAGGAAGCCATGGAGGTTTCCAATCCCAGCAGCAGAATCATAGAATCAGAGAATAATTTAAGTTGTAAGAGACCTTTAAAGGCCAGCTAGTGCCACAACCCTGCCATGGGCAGGGATATTTCAACTGCATCAGGCTGCTCAGAGCCCTGTCCAACCTCACCTGGAATGTTCCCAGCAGTGGGGTATCTCTCCCGTGCTGAGGTTGCCACTCTCATCATGATAAATCTTGTTTATAGCTAATCTAAATCAACACTCTTTTAATTTAAAATCGGCACCCCTTGACCTATTGCTACAGGCTCTACTAAAAAATCTCTCCCCATGTTTCTTACAGGTCCCCTTTAAGCAGCTGAAGGCTACAATAAGGAATCCCCAGTGACTTCTGTTCCCCAGGCTGCACAACCCCCAGTTCTCCCAGTTCTGTTCTCTCAGTACTCCCCTGACTGACTTCTTGACCCAATAAAGGCAGTCTTCAAATAAAACCTGATGTATTCTGACTTGAACCTTTAAAAATCCATGTTTTACACGATTTAAGGATTTCACAAATGTAACTGGGGAGTATCCTTTTTCCGTAGGGGGAAAACCAAACCAAAATATCTCATTTGGCTGAAATAATCTCTTCAGTAAAGTGCTAAACTGCATTGTTATATTTGGTCTGTTTTGGGGGATCTATTTTGCACATAAAGTTGCTTTGATCCCTCTTTATGTACCTAATGGAGATCACCACATGCACATATATATGGTTGTATGTTATTGAACCCTCCATGGTCAGCAACAGCTTAAAGTGCCTTGGGAAACTTGCTGGAGTAGGAAAATACAGTTTGATGCTGACAGAAACAAAGATGTTTACATCAGTCCAGCAATGCAAAACAAAACATTTTGCTTTTGAAATAGTGGAAATGCCAAAACACCCATAAAAATCTCTGATCCTGTGGGAAGTTCATCTTTTGCTTGATTCACTATAAACCTGAACACTGGAATTTTATCTGGGGATGAAATTCCAAATTGTACTCTGCTGCATCAGTGCATTTTTTACAGTTTCAATGCAAAAATGTAATGGTCCTGATGCTGCATGTGGTGTAGCTCTCTCTCTTAATGATGCCATTACAACAGGGAACTTTTAATGCTCACTTTCCCTGGAGATATACAGCCCCACTCAGCTCAGGTGCACTATGGGGTTTATTAAGCTTCACAGGAGGTGATCCTTAAATTCCAATCCATATTTGCTGGCACACTAATGTCCTGTTGCAAAGGTTGTCTTGCACTTTATTACCTGGAAATCTGAAAGGCTATAAAGTGATAAAAAATTCCTGGCAGAGTCAGTGTGGGATTTCCTTTACTTATGCACCCCAGAGGATTTATGGAGTGGGACCAGCTCCTGTGAGACAGATTAAAAAGTGCTCTGCACCCTGAGCTGGCCCTGGCCCCTGCTCTGGGGAAAGAGTTGGTGTCTAACGGGGAAATTTCTGTGGCTCTGATGGCAAGGTGGCAATGTAACACCATGGTCAGCTTTACCCTGCAGCTTGTTTCTAATTAGCAGGAATAAGGTGAGGGGAAAAATACAAGTGAGAGAGTGGCTGAAAATTTAAGGGCATTAATTGCCTCCCAGCTGTCAGGATAGTAATTAAATTCATCTTGTTGACTTCAGCTTTGTTGTGATTATGTGAAATTAATCTTCAAGCACACTGAAAGATTCCACTGCTGTCTGTTTTAGTGCTGAAACCAGCAAATCCCAAACAATATGCAGAGAAGCATTGGCATGTATCTGGCAGTCACCCAATTAAAAATGTCAAGTTAGAGAAATGCAATTAAACTTTTTTCCCCTGATTGCTTTTGTGCATTGTTTTTCCCTTTGTTGTTGGTTTTTGTTTTTTTTTTTTTTCCTCCCAACCGGGCTAAAACTATGTCTATCTCTCTGGAAGGGCAGAAACTCAACTTACAAATCGTTTGAGCAGGTCACAAAAGTCCAGTTGCAATTCTCCTCCCGAGCCTTAGCTCAAGCTGGATTAGATGTAAAGGATTACTTGGAAATTTCAGCTCTCAAAGAACAAATCCCTCCTGCTTGTTAACTTTCGATTAGTGCTGTCAGCCTCCCGGTGCTGTGCATCACAATTAAAAGCAGTTCCTGCCCCAGAAAGCTGGAACTCAAACCCCCTGCTTAGTATGCAAATGCATTACCTGACTTGTGCATATGTGTTAAAAATTTATGCATCAATGTAGTCAGTGAAAGCTTGCTATTAACATCAACTAGTACTGTAAGCCCTTTTTATGTAAGTGAGGTGTTCATAAATACGTTCATGCATTTTACATCCCTACTTTCAGAAAAAAAAAAAAGTCATTTTTCCATGAATATATAAATGTCCTTGTAGCTGGAGTTACTGTATTAATTAAATGATGTTCACTCTTAAGCAGCAGTGTACCAAGCAGTAATTGATGGGGTGGGTGCTCACATCTAGGCAGAAACAATGTTTATTATCTCTGCCTGCTGCTTTTAGCTGCTAGATTCTGCCTACCAGAATTTGATAAAACTGCTAGCAGGATTTAGTTTTTTTCTTTTATGTTTTGATGCCATCTTTGAGAAGCCAGCAACCTCAGTAACCAACACCTGCATCAAGAATCACCCACTTCTCAGGGTATGAGGTAATCAGGTACCCCATGATGTGTGAGATCTGTTTGGAGAAAAAGCCCAATGAAACCTGTATTGTGTGGACAAGAAAGCAGCAGAAGAGCAGCAGAAATCAGTATTGTTTTCTCTCCTGAATGTGAACACTGAGTTAATGTTGTGGAGTTGCATTCACTGAACAAGATACTGCAGGTAAACTGAATGCCTGAACCTTCCAGGCTGCAATCAGTGCTCCCTTGCGCCTGCTCTCACAACAGAGAAACATCCATGGAGGATGCTCCTGCTCCCACCCTTGGAGTGAGCAGTTGGCACAATAAGGGAACTGGGGTGAAGGAGTTCATAGTGCTGATTTTCCTATGTCTTTGTAGCAATATTCACTAA
Organism: Phylloscopus collybita; assembly: GCA_027886175.1. Taxonomy (NCBI): domain Eukaryota; kingdom Metazoa; phylum Chordata; class Aves; order Passeriformes; family Phylloscopidae; genus Phylloscopus; species Phylloscopus collybita. The sequence goes on along the minus strand of JAJNNQ010000019.1, from coordinate 10,676,196 downwards.
CCACTACCAAAGGAGGGCACTCAGCGGTCCCAGAGGTGCTGCACCCTGTGGAAGGTACCTGGAAGCAGAGTATCCATGAGGGAGAACACAAGGAAGTGCTGGAATCCAGCTGGGTCCTCTCCAACTCCCCAGAAATTGCTCACGTGTATAGCTCCATGGTCTGATTGACTGAAAAATCCACAGCCCTCTTACCTGGATGTTCATCCCCACTCCTTTTGGCACCTACCTGATTCTCCAGCTGGTCAGAGGAGGTTGTAATCAATAGCTGCCTCTGCAGGCTGTGCACAAAGGCTTCACAGGATTCCTTTGGGGGTAACTATTTGACACCAGTCTGGATGATGGAGAGCCCTGCTGACTCTTTTTACCTCCGAGGGCCACATTCAGTCCCGTGATGCTGTGTTACAACACATAACCCCTGTTCCTTGTCTCTAATACAGGTTATGCTGTACAAAATGTGTCAACTGAGAGAGGGCAGAGCTCAATTTTCCAGAGCTTGTATTACAAGGAGAGGGTTTGCACGTGAAAGCAGCTGCTGGATGCACAGCCTGGCTGCTGACGTGTCCAGCCTGTCTCTGAAACCATTTGTTTTCCTGAATCTTACTAGGTATTGCCTTACAGTCTAAATTTGCAGAAATCCCAGTACAAACTAAAAACATTGGAGTGCTTTTACCCTTCTGGAAACCAAGAATTCCAACCAATAAGCTAAGTATTATCCATGATTAGTTCCACTGCCATTGGCTACACACCTGGCAAGCATCCCAAACCAGAGACTTGTGTTCTAGCTTAGAGCAACTCTTGGCCTTGCTGTTTGTCAGCTCCCCCAAAGGGAAGAGCCATGAGGAATTATTGCCAACACTTGTAATATTGCAGAACAGCAGTCTCCATCAACAGAAAGAGATGAGACAGGTGTCTCAGATATATCTTCTTTCCTTCATTGACTGCATCATCCAGAAGTTCTCATTTGGATTTCAGAAGGAAATACATACTTATCCATGTGGGCTGGAGCAGGATTAGATCTATAAATCTATAGGGAAACCTCCAAGGAAAGTTAGTAAATTACTAGAATTTTGGGAAATTTAGTTAAAGTCCCTGTATCAAGGAAGGTCAAGTGTTCTCTGTTAGGTCAGTCTGACCTGGCTCCTTTCCCAGAAAACTTGACCTGTTTAACTGGAGTGTCTAAGGGGCCTAATTGCTGGAAGCTGTCTCTGCAGCCTGTAGATAGAAGCTGTAAAAACAAGGAATAGTCCACCTAAGGTGTGGTATAAGGGGAATTGAAATGAAGGTTGTAAGGCACAGTGTGGAGGGTGAGGGCAGTGAGGGAAGACAAATCACTGCAAAGTGTGTCATGTTCTGAAGGAAGTGCTGAGGTTCCTGGAGTTCATTGTTCCAAGACCTGCTGACACCTCATTTAGCAGAACTTCCCCTACAACATAACTGTTCATTTTATGACCAACACTAACTTCCTCACACAATTTGACTATATTCAGCTGAATGCCCTCTGGTCAGTGCAGACACCACAGAAGTTTCCTTATACAATTTCCTTAAATTATAATTCTGGAATCTCATACCTACTCCACAAACAAGCTTTTCATCCACAGCCCAGTCCTGCATCCCAGAAGAGGAGGGCACCACAGTTTGGGTTTGCAGTACCCCCATCAGGGTGGTGCTGCTGTTATCAAAGCCAAGCTGGAGCATCTGAGGCTGGGGGGAGCAGTGCTCTGCCACCTTCCCAGCAGTTCTGACTTCCTGTGCTGACAGGAGTCCTGGAGTTTGGTGAGGTGGCTGCAGCTCCAGGGTCAGCACAGGAGCAGATGCTGCCCAGGATCTCCAGGCTTCTCTCTCCTGGAGCTGGCAAGTTCTGCACTGCAGATGGATCCTGGGATCATCTGGGTTTTGAGGATCTTAAATACAGATTCCCCCTTACAAGGCTTCCTCTACTTTCCTCATTAAAATAACCAGGAATATTGCTGACCCTAAATTTAACCCTAAGGTTAATTTTTTAACCCAAATTTCTTTCAGAACTATTTATTTTAAACTGCTCTATTATATTTTGAGCAGCGCTGACAGGCGATAGTTCTGGAATAGCAAAATGTCTTGCAACCATGGTAACACAGTGTACTCATTGGAAAGTTTTCTGATATTAAAAAAAATCATTTTGCCACAATCTTGCCCATTAGATTTCCTATGATATTCCTGGGCTTTTTCTTTGAATGCACAGGAGCGTTTGAATGATCAGGATTCATTGCAGAGTATCACTCTGACATGATACACAGCATTTGCCCCTGGAGCATGTGACATGAAAAATCCCAAAGGAATCTGTTTTTGAAAGCTATCAATGTGGAAAAATTGGAACTATCATCATTAAAGGGTGCTTTTGTTCTGGTCCATTGTACAATTCCCTTGTTTCAGATATAAATACAGATAATAAAAATTGTTTTTAAAAATACATTAACAAAAGGAGGGCCAAGGAAAATTTCCATCCTTTCTGAACACAGTGGGAACGTTGTCACCAAGGATGAGGAAAAGCCTGAAGGACTGGGCAGTTCCTCTCCACTTTTCTCTTTGTTACCCTTTCTCCCAGTGGGATAGAAATCCTGCTCTCTGAAATCACCACTTTCTCCACTGTAAATATTACACACAGTTTACCTCTCTCCATTATCGCTCTCTCTCTCCTGAATTTATATCTAACCTTATTCTTTTGCTCCTGTATTATGCCAAATTAAAATCTCCTAAGTGCATGAAAAGTGGTGACTGTAATGCCTGAGCAAAAATTAATAAAGCCAGGAGAGAACATGAAATCAATAATCTGACTCTGACAGCTTGCTTTGTCTCTGTGGCCAGGCTCTAAGGATGTACTAGTGTTTCCTCTGTTTAAAATTAATTGAACTATTTTATCATATCAGATAAGAGTGCACTCTTTGCGCTATTGAAGTGATAATTATGACATGATAATTACAGGCTGTGGCCAGCATGATTCTGTGAATGAGTCAGCACAGGCAATTAGTTTGAGACAGCAACTTTGTGTGAATGTGTCCCTACAGACGGAGCTAAAGGATGGTCTGGCTGCTTATTATCTCTGTTCCTCAAGCTTCCTTATTCACAGGAGACTAAGGCTTTTTTTTAATGGTTGTTGTGGCTTTGGGAGGGATTTGGGGGTGGGGGGGTTGTTACTGATTTTGTTTCCAACCCGTTTGTGTAAATATAACGACTGCAGGAATCGGAGACAGAAAAAGACAGCAACAGGGCCAGTCCCTAAGGCTGTGGGTTCTGAGTTCTGTGATGGTGTCCTTTGAGAAATTCTGTTTGATGCCACGACGATTTGGGCTCCCCATGCCTGCTGCATCTTAGTGTGACTCCATTCAAGTGATCCACCTCTGAGTTTCCTAAATCATCCTTTGCTGTGATTTCCTGCTGACAAGCCTGTGCCCCCCTGAGCTCACTGAAATGCCTAAAGAATGTCCTGCAAGAAGGAAGACATAGTGCTTGTTAGCAGAAAAGGCTAGAAGCATCAAATGTTTCTGAACAACTGCTTGGTTTTGTCCAGCTCAAAGCATGAGGGTATTTCATCCCAAGCCATTTACAGTCTGAACCAGGAGACAAGGTAAGCAGAGACATTGCAGATAATGGAATAATGAAACAGTTTTGGGAGATAGGAGGGAGTGCAAGAAAACAAACTTGTTGGATTATTTGTTCCTAGAGGAAAGGTGGGAAAGGAGAGGGTTGTTTGATTCTAGGAGTTCTTGCCCTCTATGATCTCAGGTGAAAAAAAGAAATAATCCTCATCTCGGAACACATCAGTAATTCATTACAATAAATAACACACAGGGCAACAAACTGAAGAATGAAGAGAAACCACAACAAGGAACAGCTGCTGACTAAGGGAACATCATCCATCCTGTGAGCTGGTGAGACAGTGGAAGAATAATTATGGGATTGTGCAATTAATGATGATGCCTATCAGTGTGATCCAGAGCTGGTTTAGGGACACTTTTCCTTGCTTTGCAGAGCTCAAGTTTGCAACCCTAATTTTCTTTGGCTCCATGTGTAATTACATCTTAACTGTATTATTCATTTATTACAATGTTTATTTTGAAGCTGCTTCCACCTGCAAATATGAATGTCATTAGATCAGGCCAGGTCCCATGCAAAAATGGAGGGGGCATATTTTTATTCCTTGAATGTCATGGCGTGTCATCATCTGTGAAATGTCATGAAAGGTGCCACTGCCTCATCCCAGATCCCTGGTGGATGTGATGAGCTACAAGGAACTGTTCAGCAGGAAGGGTTTGTGTAGAATATATTGCCTCTGATGAAAGGAACCAACAGGTCAACATGTGTACAACAAATCACTGTTAGGTCTGGATTTGGAGTTCAAGAGAGAGCTGCTCCATGGAATTCTGCAAACACCCAGTGAGAATGTGATTCACAGAAAACCAGGGGCCTGTCCCATGGCTTGTGGAAAAATTTTGTCCTGTAACCTGCAAAAGAAAGGCATTTTTTATTTCTTGGGAAAGGCCATGTTGGCTTGAGGATAAACATGTGCTGTGCTGATGTTTTGCAGGTCAAAAGGAAATTGGAGATATTTTCCCATGCAGCCTAAGTGACAGCTGTTTGAGTGGCACCCAGCAGAACTCCTGGACATGTAGTGCCTGGCCTAAACTCAGTTGTAAGAATAACTAAAAGATCAATGTCAATGAGTATTTTTTATTAAGGAATTGCCTTCCTTATTTTTCCTTCGTTCTCTTCCTGTGGCTGCAGTAACTTTATAAACACCCTCTCCCCATCTTCTTCCCCCACTGACTATCAAAGAAAATTGCTGGATTTGAAGGCCAGACACATCTTCAGTAGCATTTTCCCTTCGCTTACATAACTGGATATGAATATTGATAATTGCTATCTCTGACACTCTCCTTGTTAACAGGTTTCAACCTGCAAAAGAATCCAAAATACCATGCATAAAATCCTAAATATTAAAATTCCTAGTCTCTGCCAAAAAATAATGTTTCTAGCTTTCCAGTTTCTTCCCCCAAACAAAGAGGGGAACAGATATTAAAAGAGTAGAAGGAGAGGAATGTTGGCTGGAGAGGACCTCTGGTGGTCAGTAACTCAAATTCCCATTTGGAGCAGGAGTATTGCCAGCAGAGCCAATAAAGAAAGCTGTTCTAAAGCAGAGATGCTCCCTGCTCGTGTTTTTAATTATGTATGCTCATTCAGTTCACACAATAAAGCAGGTTTCTGTGTTACTGGGGAAACCAACGCCCAGGAACAGAGTGCAGCAGTCCAGCTCTTGGCAGAGAAGGGGCTCTGAGCTGAGAACAACGGGGCACCATGGCTACAAAGGTGGTTTGCACCTGAAAGGTTGTTTGTAGCTCAGCCCTGCACTCCTGGTGGTCGGAATCAGCAGAAGGAGCTGCTCCATGTTGGTGTCCCAGAGCAGGGACATCGTGGTGGAGGTTCAGGATGTCCCCATCAGCTCTGTTCCTGTGGGACATGGCTGGAAGGTCAAAATTAACAGCTGAAGTTATTTTAGCCAAGATTTTCTTAACGAAAAAGATATTGATATTGAACGTCATTTGTTGATTTACACTGATGTGTGTTATTCTGAGAGTGAAAGTGGTGCTGAAAACCCAGAAGGATTTTCAGAACTTCATTCAGGAAGTGAATGAAGACCCAAAAAAGTCTGTACACAGAGGTAAGGTTTCATAGAGCCACTGATGCAAGGGGAAAAAAATAAATTAAAAATGTTACACTGAAAAAGAAGCTGTCCAGTTGGGAATGTGCAGTGTGAGGCTATTTGTTCCGACTTTAACTTACTGAGAAATGCAGCCTATAAATGTGATCCAGGTTCTCCAGTTCCTCTCATTACGAGTGAAGGAAAGCAGGACATACAGTCCCAATGATGCCCTGCATGGGATTGCTGGAGAACCAGTGAAATAATTTAAGCTTTGTTTGTGCAGTTTGAATAACATTTCTCAAACAATTTATCCTGCAATGACATCTGGTGGTTGTTTCCTTTGACAGGAGTTTCTCACAGAAGGATCCTGCCAGGAGTTGTTTGGGGGTGAACATCCCCGTGGCAATGATTCCCTGGGGTTCTACTTTTGGGGAAAAAGTGGAGAAATTGAGACCCATTTCTTGCTCCTGGCAGCAGCCTGGTGCCCACTCAGGAGCTGGTGATGCCCAGTATTTGCCTAATCCAGGAAAATCTGCAGGGCAGACCAGCGGCTCTCCTCAGCCCCTCCTTGCTGCTCCCACCCTCCTGGCAGCCCCTCACGGGATACAAGACCCGTGGCCATCGAGGTGGACATTTGGGCACCTGTGGCTATATCAGGTGGTCTCCTGGCCACCAGGTGGAACCCAAGCCATGCTTGGCTTCTCAAACTCTCCCTGCCAAAGGCTCCTTTCAGAATTTTTTCCTCTTCCGTGGGTTTTGCTCTTCGGGGCCCTGCTGGAGGAGAGCACGGCTCCTCAGGGGGAAACGCCCACAGGAAAATATTGCAGGCAGCAGCAAGGCGTGGAGTTTAAAAACTGATTGGTGGGAGGAGTAACATGAATGGATTTCATGGATTTTGGTCTGTATTAAAATGGTGCAGCAAGGTAACAGCTAAGCCCTGGCAGTTCTTGGTGTCAAATATTGCCTTGCTTCTTGGGGAGCATCGCAGAGAACTGCTGAGCTTGGTCTGTGAAGGTCTCAGTCACAGAGCCAGGATCCAGCTGTCCTGGGCTGGATTGCTGTCTGATACTCAGCACACTCAAACCCAGCATTATTAGTTAAAATTGTTTCAGTTAGACTTCAAACTATGTTTTTCATTTTGATATCCTCTCACTATATCTTCAAAGGTTTTTGCCTTAGAAATCCACTGGTTAATGCCACTAGTGGGTAGCACTGACTTTTGTTTGCTACAAAATTATTTTTGTCACTTCAAGATATTACAAAAGACTTGGGGGAGTTTTGTAAAGTATGTGTTTTCATAAAATATTAACAGAATTTTGGTTGTGTTTTATTTGGTTTTGCTTTGGTGTTTTGGTTTTGTTGGTTTGTGGGTTTTTTTCCTGTGGCCTTTTAAAGACTTGGAAACTGCTAGAAAAAGTAGTTTGTGTGTATATATACATATACATACACATGTATATATATGTGTATATCCCATTTAAAAAATATTTTGAGAAGTGTGTATATATCTACTTTTCAATCTTTCTCCTAGGATTAAGAAGGACCTCTCACTTGCCAGAGCAGAGTGAGGATGCAGCAGCTGTTGCTGTTTCTGCTCTCGGATTGCAGGCTCCCCCCAGAGAAGGTATATGCACAGTAGCTCCCATATTTGGGACCCCTATAGCTCTGCTGCTGCAGCAGCTCTTTTCCCTTTGTTTCCCTGCCAGGACCAGCAATTATGGATTTTTTATTCCTCCCCTCAGAGAGGGAGCCCAGAGTCAGCCCATGAAGATCATACATGGTTAATACTCTGTGGCTTGTTGACTCACACATCGAAAATAATTTCTAAATATCTTTGTACTCTTTAACCTACTGTTTCTTCTCATTACTGACACTGAAAGAATATGTGTGATTCCTGCTGAAATCCATGGCTGCTCAGGATGCACCACGGGTGCCCTGCTCAGCATCTCAAAATCTTTATCATCTTTATCTACTTTGCTCTAATGTTTGCTCTTGTTTATTTGCAGTGGTGTCATGTCACTGAGGTATCAGGATCTGAACTCATTTCTTTCATGGTTTAACACTCTAAATGTGTGAACATCAATGATGCATGAGATGCCATAACCCAGCTCTACCATCTGTCTGCTGGTTGGGGAGGGGAGCATTAGGATGTTTCACCAGCAAGTGCCTCAGTGTTTTGCTTCAACATCCAGTGTGAGTGTTGTTCTCTTGTTCTTTTTAAAAAATTTTGTTCTTCCATTAAAATTCAACCTAATTAGGGCAAGCAACTCGAAATCAAATATTTCCATTACAGACCAGTGAAAACTTTCTAATTGATCTAAAATTTGATCAGAGTGTATTTTCATTTTCCTTGAAGAGGAGTTGCCTTTATTGAACCTGCCTGTTCTTCTCTTCCCTTAAAGGAAATATATGACTTGAAGCCACAGTGGTTGGAAAACAATGTTGATCGGAAAGTGTGGTGTTCCCCTGTCCCTGCCTGCCTCACAGGTGGTTTTTCTGGGTGGCATTTTGTTTCCTGAGGTGTCCTGATACCCAGAGCAGGATAAGGGCTTTGATAGCTCAGCCCTGTCACCTTACAGCAGCTTTCCCACCTCTGCCTTTGCCTGAGCTTGTCTTTGTAGGGAGATGGCAGGGCTGAATGTGCCTCACCTCTGCACATCTGGCTCTGCAGGACCAGCTCCAGCCCCCTCTGGGGAGGGTTTGTGCCAGCTCAGGGAGCAGCAAATGTTCATTTCTGCAGCACCTTTTACCAGGGCAGCAGCTCCTGACAGTGACAGGGCAGATGTGACTTCATTGTCCTTCCCAGAGCAGCGCCCCTGGCACCTGTGCAGCCTTCATGTCAGTGCTACTGAAATAACTCCAGCTGGACTTTCAGCTTGTTCCCTTCCACCAGCCAGATAAGTGCAGAAGTGAGTGACAGGCACGAGAGGATATAAATGAAATTTTTATAATGGCAAAAAGATTCAAGGTGCTACAGCAAAAGTGGTTGGATATTGTATGGAATGAAATGAATATGCAGAAGGGTGACAGATTGTGCAGGGAGATTTTCTGTGTGTAAAATCACTCATCTCCACAGACATCACTTAGCAGGAGCCTCATCCCTCTCAGTAACTGGCATCAATGTCACCATCTGCTCCCTGGTGCTGCCACTGCACAATGGCCTCGCTGTTCTCAGCTTTCCAGAAAGTCAGTTTCTTGAAATGCAATTTTAAAAAGCCATTCTACTACTTTTCAAACTATGTCCAAAAAGAAGTGGGTAGGAATGAAAGGTTTTAGAGGGAATGGTGAGAAATAATCAGGAAACACTAATTATTTCTCATATATTCTCCAGTGCTGCTGGGAAGAGAAAAGCCAGCAGTAGCCCCAAGCAGTCCAGGCAATCATTCCCCACCGGGGGTTTAAATTTATTTACACTTTCCTGTGCTTGTGTTGAGCCAAGCTAGAGCAGCTGAGCTACCTGGTGTGGTCATTCCTCCTCTCCACTCAGCTAAATCAGGTTTTGGGGGAAATGGAGATTTATTTCAGCTGCTTTGTGAGTACCATACCTAAATTCAACCTTACCTAAACTCAACCTTACCTGCACAAAACCTGGGCACAGTCTCCAGCCCTTTCTGCATCACTGTTCCAGCTGCATTCTCAGGTTCAGCAGCAATCTGAAATTAATTCACAGTCTAAGGCCTGGGTGGGAGGTTTGCTGAGAAGCTGTGAATGGCCCCACTGCAGTCTTGGGTTTATGACTTAAGAAGACAGTGATTAACTTCTATTTTCAAAGGACAAAATATTTTAAATATTTCATTGCCAGAAAATTTGGAGCCTTTGGGGGAAATTTGAAAAATATATTTCTTCTGAGAAATACAGATTCTACTTTGTTGCTACAGTTGTCATTATTGATTAAAATTGCTCAGCTAAGAAATACCTGAGCTAGGAGAATTTAGTTTTAAGGCCAAATGTTTATTTGTTGTCAAATAAATAAGGAGAAAATAAAGGTAAGGTTCCTGAAGAGGAGAAGGATCTGATTGTCCATAACAAAAAACCTCTGATTGTGTTCAGGTTGGAAGTGCCCATGAACCAGCACCTCCAGACCGTGAATTTTCACCTTTGGAAGAACAAAATAACAACCTGACTGAAGGCTCTGAAAAAGCAGTAAATAAACCTTCTGTCAGGGTGTGAGAATCAAGTAGGGAAAAGGAAGGGCATGTGTTGCCTTAGACATTCAGGAATGTGATTTATGAGCAGATTTCTGACAGTGCTGGGAAGTTCTCCACTCTTACCTCAAAAAAACAGTGTGTGTTTCTTCTTTCTGGTAAGTAAATTATGTGAGTATTTTTCTTGTTTTGCATTAAAATTAGATTCTTATGTCCATTTTGATAATCTAAAAAGCATGGGTTGCTCTATGAATTATTATTTTAAATAAATATTTATTGGGTTTTTTTAGTGTTAAGAGTGCTTTTGCCTGTATAGTCAAACAAAGAAGGAATGTTGAGAACACCCACTCCTGCTAAAAATAATGGTTCAATAATCAATGGGAAAATGGGAGGTTTTTAGCAGGTTAGACTGGAAAACCCTAATTTAGGAATGTTTCACAGGCTGTGGAAGCAGGAGCTAATTGGGGCAGACTGTCTCGGGATGATGTGGGAATTGAACTGAGCTAAGAAAAGGCCCTCTGTACTGAGCTATTAACTTGAAGAAAAGAAGAGCTACTCTCTTTGGATTTGATCATGGAGCTGATGTTTTGTTTTTAGCTCCTACTGTTGGTTTTCTAAACCTCTAATATCAGAAAATATAAAATATCTCTTCCAGTTGCTGTTTCTAGTGAGGCAGAAGTATTTACTTCAGTTTGAATGGAACAAAATCATACTTGTACCATCTTGTAAAGCCGTGTAAAGCCGTGATCCCTGGACAACTGTGGGTCTGCCAGTTTGCATGTGCATTAACCGTGAGAGGAGTAGCCAGATTAATGCAATTAAAGGCACAATGAATGGCTGAGCTCTAATGGTAAATGCTCATCTTCTTGATGGGGCAATTTTTATGAGCAAAACAGGCAACAACCCACCCTGGACTGGGTAAGTCTGGGAGTGTTGTACTTGAACAGGGAACTGTGCTCACTCTGTACCAACTCTGAATCACCACAGCCTTCTGTTATCCTGATTGATCAAGAAATTACTGAGACTGGAAGCCTTCAATTTCCAATCCATACACGCAGTGCCACGAGAATTTTCTCTGGATTCAGCGCCGCAATTTAGCACAGCAGCACACGACTGGAAGGAAATGATTTGCTGATTAAAAAGTCTGAACTTCGCAGCAGCAGCCCAGCTAATATTTCCTGAAAGTGGTATTGCACCATAAACAGACACATTGTGTTGGCTGTAGGGCACTGTCTCATCTGGAAACACCCATTTCATAGTAGTTGCACAATTAATAGATGTATTCCTAAATAACTCTTTGTCTGAATATTTTAACCTTTTTTAAATGTTGTTTGAAATACTATTTCCTTCCTTACTATTTGCCTAATAAATTTTAAATCACACAGGGCCTTCCAGGAGGGAAAGGATCCCCCCAAACATGCCACAGTTGTGTTCTCTGCACAAGCATCTCTGTCTTGCTCCTCCTTCCCCCGTGGTGAGCAATCTCTGTGTCCACTCGGGAAGCCTCAGCTGGCCACATTTCCAGCCTGTTTAACCCAGAGTGATTCAGAGCAATCTGCCCATTAGCAATTAATCTCTCCACCCCTGGCCCCAGGCTGGCTGTGCTGTAATTCCAGCAGCAGTGATGCAGTGGATTCCCAGTGTGACTGACCACGGGGGAATGTGCTGGACCACAACCCCTGCCTGTTCACCCCAGCCCTGCTCATCAGGGCTGAGTCATTGCCTCCACTTTCTGTCTGTAGTTTTTGCCAGTGTCACGCTTTAATTTTGTTTTTGAAAGAATTCATTTGGCTGCATCTTATGGCACACTCTATTTCCATCTGAAGGTGGGGAACACTCACTCACATGTATACAATCACATGTATACACTCACATACATATTTCTGTTATTCATGCTGGAGCTCCTCAGCTCTCAGGGGAACAGCACACATGGAAAGATCAGTAGAGTGTGACCAAAGGCTGAGGCAGCACAGCTCCAGGAAAGATGTCTTGCCTAAAGGTATTGATAATACAGACCTGTGCAGGGATTAGCAAATATTTTCAAGCTCTAAAAATGGCTGAAGTTGTTCCCCAACTTTTCTGAGTTTTGAGATTTTTTTTTTTGTTTGGCTATTTTTCCCTTTTGTTTGGGGTTATATTTATTCTAAAGTTGGACAGGCTCTAGGGAGCCAATTAAGATTTGAAAAAGAATAAAAACATTTGTCAGTGCCTTCATTAGGGCCATGGGTATCCTGAGATAGTTTTTGTGTTTCCGGGGGATACAGAGGTCGATTTTTTCCTTTGCATCACAGATGAAAATGAGGATGTCCCAAATCGTCACAGATCTCTCCACTCAGAAAAAGGACAGCCAGGAGGGTGGGCATCCTCTGTGCCAGCTCCACCTCATGACGTCTGAGAGGGCTGTGGAAGTGGACAGAGTTATCCATGCCCCTGCTGGGCCACCAACACCTTCCTACTGAATCCTCTCTTGCTATCACAAAATCTGCTACTATTTAATCAGGAAAGGAGATTCCTAAACAATTAAAAAAATATTTATGATGAAATTACAATCTTTTCTACTCTGACACTGCTGTCCACAGATGGTCTTCTTAAACGTTAAATTTTAGTCAATATTGCATATAACTGTCCTCCATTAATACCCTGGGGGTGATTGCCATGGAGCAGTTTATAAATTGCAGAAATTACAGGATAATTGTTAACTGTTAAATTCTATGAAAGTGGTAGAGTTTGAGGAGAGACAAGCTGCAGTGTAAAGTAGAAAGAAATTAATTTATTTCTTCTACAAAAGGGAAACTCTGATAAGCCTCCAGCATGATAAAAAGGGGTTTTTTTTTTACATGGACAGTAATCTGTGTTTCACAAATCTGGGGTGTAATACAAAACCAAAGACCTGTAATTGAGATATTGAGGAGGAAAAAAAAAAAAAAAAACTGGCTAAAGGAAGTCCAGCTTTTGACCATGTCAAGTTCAAGTCACATTTGGGATTTTTTATGGAGATATTCTTGGAAGAACAAATAAATTTCAGAACCGTTAATGTTATAGCTGATGGCTCTTCCTGGTTATGCTTTAGGCTGGTGGGACTGAGCTGTATTTGGAGGTTAACGTGTCTGTTGGAGGACACAGATAAATTTAGGCTGAAGGAGGGGTGAACCCCAGAGCCAACTCACTGTACCTTCCCTCACACATTTTAAGCAACATTCCAGTCCCAAGGTTTACTGGTGAACTATGAAGACATCCCCCAAACCTTCCAGAGAATGGACTTCCCTGTTTTCCTGGCACTGGGGGAGAGGCACAGGGGTGAAAGGGAGGAAGACACAGGTGACAGGGCAGCCGAGAAGGAGCCCTGTGACTGCCACAGCCCTGCTGGCTGCAGGGAGAGCAGCCATGAATAATTCAGTGTATTTTACCTTGCTGCAATCACACAGTCACTTGCTGGGTCTCGCTGGCCGAGAAGTGACTTGGAGCCACAAGCTGTCAGGCAGTTTGCAGAAGAAGAAAGGATTTGGGGGATTAGCACTGGCTGGATCAATCTTGTCATATTTAAACAGTGGCTGAAGTTATTGTTGGTACAGAGAGCCAATCTGGGAGAATTATCTGCCTGTAAGAGTTCAGGCCCTGTCTTCATCACATTTTCTGACATTTCCCCCTGGTCTGGCCCTGTGTGGAAACAAACAATTTTTCTGGTAGCTTGTTTATGGTGCTTTTCTCACAGTATGAATTCATTGCCAAAGAATTAATGAATGTTGTGAAAGTTGATTACTTAGACTCAGCCAGTCAGGAAATTTGAAGCAGGCCAAAGTGTGTAATTAACATCTTTATTTCCTTTATTCTCTGATGCCACTTCTAAAAATTGCTGAAATACTCTTCTTACTGACTATAATTTTATTTTTCCTGCTATGGTCCTGACACTGCAGGTGGTTCCTAGAACTCCTTGGGCTCCTAGGCATGATACCAACACCGCCCCCCCCCCCCCCCCCCCCTCAGATTATCAGCAGTCCATGCACTGCTTCCTTCTTGTAGCTGAAATGGTCACAAGGCAGTCAAATTGAAGTTGTGTCCCAGAACTGAACAAAAACATCACTTTGTTCAGGCAAAAAGAGAGAGAAACTGTGGCATTGTTCCTTTTTGTTGGTGGCAGGTTTTGTTTGGGTTTTGGTTTTGTTCTGAGGAGAAAGATATTCTATTTTTGCGCTTCACTTAGGATGAGAAAGTGAGCCCTACACTCCTGGAGGTGTTTAGGAAAGAGCTTCTTGCGGGGTTTGTTCACTGAGAGCTCTCTGCCCCTGAGTTCTGGAGCTTATTCAGACAAACTCTTGCCTGAGCAATGGGATTTTCCAGGCCTTACTTTTCTGGCTAATAGAAAGATTATCTTCTGATTGAAGTATTAGCTTTTGTTTATCACATTGTGCCCACCAGAGGGAGAAATTCACTGAGCAGTAATGGTCCTTATTTATAGGATTACATGAAATTGAGGCACTCTTCCTAAGAGTATTTGCTGCAATAAGAACCTAATAGATTTTGCAGATAAAGTGTTTGCAAAGATTGGGTTTTCAAAAAGCTCTCGCATTTCCTTATCTCTGTGATTGCTGCATGGTTATTTCTTTTTCTTTTTTCCTCACAGAAGTCTGATCCTTTCTACACACAAAGAGGAGATACTACATTAGCCAATGAGGGCTCAGGATGAGTTGGCATTTTTGTGAGTTGGCATTTTGCTACCACACACGTTTGTTTTGCATCTTCAGAACTTTACCACAGCAATTCCACTACATTTCCTGTGAAATTGTCCCAGGTTCTGCCGTTCTCCATGCTCAGGTGTTGCCTTGTGGTGTTAAACAGGGACAGGAATGGAAAGAAACGGATGCTGTTACTAACAGTTTAAAGTTTAAAGGCATTAATTACCTCTATTTCTCTTCCATGGCAGAAGGTTATTACTGTCTTGTAGACAGGGCAGAATTCAGAGTAGGTTGTTTCTCTTTGCTGCCTGCTTTCTGCTCATTTTTAAATAATAACAACAGTGCCCTTTTTAGAATTCAGCCACTTTGCCATTAAGTAGTAAACAAAGCACTCCTGCTCTTCATGCTGGTCTGCATCTCCAAGACACATCAATAATAAACACTACATGCATTCTTCTCAAATCATGGAAGACATCTGCACAAAAATATGGAAATGAGAACTGAATACTCATAAGGTGAGGAGAAGGCCAGCTCTGAGGGAACAAGGGTTGGGATGATTTTTTTTAGCAATGGTGAATCATCTTTACTCCTTAAGCTCCACTTTCTTGGTGCCATAATAGATCCTAACATATAAATTTCCAGTTTTAATCCTCTTGGGTTGATAGCATGTTCACACACTCCCATGTATGTCAGATGAGGCTCATGGGAGATGGTTATCAATGTTAATGAACTTAATAACACACTTTATGTGGGAGGTGTTGTTTGATTCTTAGCAGCACCTGAGAAAGGCTGAGCAAATGTCAACCATATATCCAGGAGAAAGTTATATACATTTTATATATATATATAAAATATAAATATTTATGAAATATATATATAAAAGAGAGAGAGAGAGAGAGGGATGGATAACCTGGGAGTGGTGAGACACCTCCTTGCTGCAGAGTCCAGTAGCTGGAACACTGGCAAAGGATGCAGCAGTGCAGGCAAAACCCAGCCATCCTCATCTCCCTGCAGAGCTTCCTGAGCATCTCCCATGCTGACATTTTACAAATGCAGTTACTTGGTGATTTTTCATAGCTGCAGTCCTCTTTGGGTTTGGGGTTTGTCACTTTTGTTAATAAGGAGGTGAATAGAATCATTAAAACAAGGCACTTGTCCTTGAGTTCAGAGGAAAAGCAGGAGTTGCCAGCTTCTGACTACACAGTTAGAGGCAAAACAAAATCAGTCTCATCTGCAAAAGTTTGGTTCCTTATCACTCTCATTAGAGTGTGCTTCTCTTATTAGACTTCTCTTTGCAGAAATCTGCATCCTGAACTATACACAGGGAAGGTCTTGTCCAAAGAGAGTCTTAAGTATGAGCCTGACTTTGATGTAAGCCCCTTGAAACAAGTGCAAGTCTATTTTCATGAATTGGGCTTTTATGTTCCTGTTACATTCAAGCCATTAAGATGATGATTGTTTTTAAAAATGGAAGCAGTTGTGCTGAAAATTACATAGATATCAGGTATTAGTACAATAAGTCATTTCTTGAAGTAAATTTCAAAGTAAAATTACTGGAACACCTTCCTAAAGATGCAAAAAAAAAAAAAAAAAAAGTGTAATATTTTGGTTTCTTTGTGTGTAAATAAGATGTAAATTAGAAGCCACTGCATTTTTATTTGCTTTAAACTGCCTACCTGTTTACATTTTCCCTTTCCAAGCTGCAGGGGTTTCATTGTTGGAGGTATATTTCTGAACTACTTCTGAACACTCTAACAGTTAGAAGATGATCTTTATCTATCAGTTAATAATTTCAAAACTATTCTAAGCAATCCAATTTTTGTCATTACATAAACACATGTTGCCTTTAGAAGTTCCTTTTTACACTTTAGGGCATTTTCAGTATGCAAGGGAAGCAAATAACACAACCTAGGGAGGCGAAGAGGTGTCTGGGAGCCTTGAACATTGCATTCTTACAGAAGCTGAATTACTGACCCATTTTCCAGCCTGGGGAAAGTCACAGAAGTTTTTACATTTTGCTTGTCATTATTAATGGCCTTTGTTTGTCATATAAGGGAGAAGAAAGGAAGAAAAGAATTTCTGCTTATTCTTTGGAAAAATTTCAAAGCCATCTCTGTTTACTGCATCTGCTCATCCTTGGTGGGAATGTATCCTCACCAGAACTTCCCTGAATCTCAGCTACCTTTGAAATAAATTTCAGATCTTGAGAAGAAATGCCTCCTCTAGCACACCAATGCATTAGGATCAGTTTTTAGGTAAAACAAAATCTGTACAGAAATGTTTCCCTGGGCAAACCCAGAGCTTATGTGAGTCCCAGCCCAAGGGGAAGGGCTCACTTGTGGTGAATCCAGCTCTGACAGCTCCACATCAAATGCCCAGATCTGTTCACCACAGGAGAAGTTTAAGTGCCAGACCTGTGGCTGCTTTGGATTTGCCTTAGGAAGTGTGTAGGAATGGAGACCTGCCCTGCTGTCACACATGCTGTGTCCATTCCCAGAGCACTGAACTCCTCCTGGCTTTTCTTGGAAAGGGGCAAAGTCTTTCACTGTCCTTCTTAAAACCCACCCTGACACCAACAAATCTGTCTCTAAGTGTTCAAAGCAAGTGCCTTCCCAGGAAAGGCTTTGAGTGCAACAACTTGACATTTTCTGATGACAGCTTGCTTCCTACTGGAAAAAAAAAATATTACAGTTGAATTAATTGCATAATTAAGTCTAATGCATTCTGTGTCTCTTTCCCTCACTACTCTGGAATACTACCTATACAAAACTGCAAAATTATTTCAAAACCTTCAGCCAGGTTCCCACGGAGCTAAAAATTTCCATTAGGGGGAAATATTTTTGTATTTGTCTGCACTGAAGCAGTGTACAGGAGAATTGCTGTTTTTGTCTGCACTGAAGAGGTTTAAGACCTCAATCTTAAGGAGCAGATATTGTGCAGAAACTGGCCTAAAATGCTATTCCCAAATATCATTAGAAACTATCAGTTGTGCTCAGCCAAATCTGGGCAAATAAATCCCCACAAAATCTTGTGTCACCTCACACACTTAAAAATGCAATGGAAATCCATACAGAGAATAAGAAGCACTGATTTTCTTTCAAACACCAGTACTTTGACCTTTTTGGACTAATACAAAAGTTTTAAAGCACTGTCAGAAGCATGACATTTTTGTCTTTCAAAATACAGACTAATACAGTTTATTGTAGTAGACAGGTTATCTTTATATTTTCATTTATTTAAAGACTTATTTTATGTTTAGAACTAGGATAGATTACAGGAAAAGGAGAACTCTCCCCATAAATACTTTCATATCTGTGCTTTATAAAAGACTTTATACATGTACATAAAACTGCAGAGAGATGTCCAGAATGTGCTGAAATTATCTTGTTAGCATTTAATAGGTTCTCTCTGAACTGAGCCCTGCCTTTCCTGCCCTCTCCTCTGTGTGTAAGTGAGGCACTGCCTCTCAGTTTGTCTGTTTGGCATGAAAATGAGAAGTCTGATGATGCACCCCTTAAAAGCTTGTCTGCTCTGTATGGAAATACAGTCCTGCCTACCTAAGGTCTCCAGATCCTATTTGCAAAGGTGACTGTGAAACACTTCAGATGTCAAATATGCACATAAGCAATCCAAGGGAAAGAAAATTGATGGTTATTAGAGTTTTTTGGGATTTTGAGTTTATTTAAAACACTAATGTTTGAAGAGTTATTTTCTTTCCGAATCAGGAGGAATAACTGAAATACTGAAATCTGCTGCTGTAGGAAAAAAAAAAAACAACTTAAATTCCTGTGCTTTTTATAAAATAAAGTAATTTCTTATATGTTAGAAAAGTGTTCCAGGTAAACACCAGACTATCAAAACCAGCTATTCCTTGTGCAGTGCTTCCAGTACTGCTCTTTTCTTCTCGATCAAATGAGAAACACTCTGAAAGGCTTCATGGTGCTTTTCCAGTTCAATCTCTACTCAATAGTAACTGTACTTAAAACTCATTGAAAAGGTCAGAAAACATGTAAGTGTTGTATTATTTCTGGCTCTATTTCACAGTGTAACTTGACACATACCTACATTGAGTAATATTTATGACAGACGTGAAATAACAGAGAAATATTCAAACTAACATAAATGAAAAGGCATAACAATAGTTTTATATTAAAATCTTTATTTTGACACATCCAAAGGAGATCAGTTTTTACTTTCAGAAGTTTTCTGGAGGGGAGTGATCTCATTAAAATCAGTAACTCCTCGTGAGGCACGAAAATTTCTGGTTTTCATCAAAACATTATTTCCCAAAAGAAAGCTGGTTTAACCACAAGATTGCAAAGAGAATTTGTTGCTACCAAGAATTTCATTATTTTGGCCTCTATACATCCATTTGTAAACTTAAGATGGATTCACAAGGGTCAGGACCAACCCGTGAAATGTGCAGGAAGAGTTCCCACGCTGCCGGGAGGGTTTGGAAAGAGAACAACAAAGAAAGACAAAGCACTCTGCAGCAAATATCTTCATTGCATTAGAGAAGGATGAAATATTCCCAGTGTCTGATCCCATGATGCTCCAGATCCACACAGACTTACAACAACCCCTAGCAGCACCTTGACCAGCAGTTTGGACATATGGAGTGTCAGATTGATGCTACTGACCAGACAGGGGACAACTCATTCTACTCCTTCTAAAGCTTCAAATGGAAACAGCTCTGATGGGCTGCAGCACATCCTCCAAGCTTTGGGATCCTTCTCCACAAGGAATGGGAAATGGCTCTCACCAGAACTTTTGTGACATTGCAAATTCATTTGAGGATGTTTGTTCCTTTCTTTGCCTCGAGTGTCCCAACAGAGATTAGAGCACAGTAGCAAAACTTCAACATTAGAGCAGAAAAGGAGAAACCCTTTTGATTTTTTTTGGCCAGTAACTGCATAAAGAGCCAGCATTAATGTAGGTGAGGTCAGAAAATATCATGGTTTGAAAAGTGCCTTTGGATTTGGGTGTGGGGTTTTTCATTCTGCCCTTCAGCTTTCACGTGCTTCCACGACAGTTGTTTGTATTTCAAATTTGGGCATTTTCTATCTAAATGATGTAGAGCATGTATCTTAACATACTCAAAGTAATCTCTCTTTGCAGTTAAATACAAAGCTATTTTAAACAGGGTTTGTTTGTTAGTTTGTTTTTATTAAAGAGTGTACTTAATTTTGAGCCTGTCTTTTGGGCCCAGTTTTCATCTTGAAGTTGCCTTCAGATCTCAGAAGTCTGGCTGCAACTGAGGAATACACAGCAGCCTGGCTGTTACATGGAACCTACATGTTTTCCTATTTTTACCCTTTTCTTTAAAAAAGGAAACCCTTTCATGGCCTGAAACTTTTAAAATGCCAAGAGCAGATAGGAAAAGCACCCACTCCACAGTCAATATGCATAAGGTCTGAAGAAAAAGCCTTCAAGCTAATGTGTACCAAATCCATGAGCAGTTTAAAATTATTCAAATTATCATTGCAGCAGACTCAAATGGGCTTTTAAGATCTCCAGGGCTCTTGACATTATGGTAATTGTTGTCAGAAAGGACATAACATCTCTTAGAGAAGAATTTGCATAATGGTTCAGAAAGGGTGGAAGGAAAAACAGCATTTCATTTGGAAAGAGGAAAAAAACCTCATTAACTTCCTACAATATATTGCTGGTACAGCACAGGACAAAATGCCACAAAGTTTAAATCACTACAATTTTTTCAGAACTTTCGACTTCCTCTTTATCTCTTTGGGAGAGAAGGACCATCTTTGAAGGGCTGGGTTATCTATAAAGCACTTGATAATCACATGAGAATTTTATAGCAAAGCAAGGATGGATATGCTTAGGAAAATGAGCTTTTTCCCCACCAAGCACAGTCTTTTTAACCTATGAAGCACCATCTGCATTCTCTGTGGATTGCTTTTTAAAGAACCACTGGCAACGTGCACAGTCCTTGATTCTCACATTTTTGGAGACAAAATCATGGCCTGAACATGTCATCTGAAAAGTACTCATTCAGCTCAAAGCCAGGGTGGGGGCTGCACACTTACCATCAGAAGTTCCATAAATGTTCCTCAAAATGGGCCAGAGATGTGCAGATTGAAGATTTTCCCACCTAGCCACTAAGAGTGACTCTTACTTTTTCTGTCTGATGATGAGATATCCTGTAAACCTTGTGCCTTCCCAAATATGAGGAAATTCATTAGGTTTTCCATAAGCTTGGGGCCAGATATTCTCCATATATTCTCTATAAAACTCATAGCAAATACAAAAGTCACACAAAGAGCTACCTGCACCTCTTTCCTTTCAGTTCTGTTTGCTGTTAAATCACCTCAGTTTATATGCTGGTGGTTATCAACCAAAAGAAAGGAAGCACAACATCTTCCTTCTTGAAAGGAAGAGAAACCACAATGATGATGGAGGGTTTGTCAGTTATGGGACACCCAGAAGTTTTGGGAAACTTACAGGTCAACAATGTGAGGGCAGTGCAAGGACAATCAACAGGCTTGGGGTGAGCAGCTTTGTTCTAACTCTGGAACACTTATTTGCCTTGAGAAAACAAAACAAAACAAAACAATCCTATATGTTTTTATTAATGCTAGCAGACTATGCAGTACCAGCTCATCATCCAGTAAATCTTCCAGGAAAATGGCAAGGTGGATATTTAAGTAAGACAGTCTCAATTTTGGAAAAAAATTGTGTTACAATATTTCTCTTCTGTTACTGGTAACATAAGCCTGGGCACCAAAGCTCTGAACAGCCTTTAAGATTCAAAATCTCATTACTACCAGAGAGACTGAGGCTCCCAGACACCTCATAAATCGATTCTGTGCTCCCTTTCACTTCTGGGATGATTGAGTGATATGGAAGCAGAAGAGAGAATAATGAATAACAGTGTGGGGTTAATCAGGTTTATTCACAGCATTGTCTTGGAAATAGCAATGCTGAAGGGCCATTCCTTAAATTTTAGAGGTAGGAGCTTCCACTCAGAGGAGTGCTGCAAAGGGCAAGTGCACACCAGGCAAAGCTGGATGGGGAGCTGCTCTGCTGGGAAGGACCTGGGGTGTTGGTAGATCTCAGTCAGGACAGGATGCAGCTGTGAGCCTGCAGACTGAGGGAGGTGTTCATCCCACCCAGATCAGCATTCACAGGCTCGTATCTGGAATACTGCATCCAATTCTGGCTCCCCAGAACTGGGAATGACAAAGTGGAGCAAGGTTTGGAGACCTCAACAAGGTGTTTGAGTATGGAGCTCCTGCCCTTGAAGGAGTGCTGAGAGAACTGCTGTTTTCCACTGGGAAAGCAAAGGCTTCAAGGGACCTCAGAGCAGCCTCTGCAGCACCTGGAAGGTCACCCCATGGTCTGACCCTACAGCAGACCCTGATCTAAGCAGGAGGTTGAAGACCTCCAGAGGTCCCTCCCAGGCTTCATTAGCCTGTTATCCTGTGATCCTATTTCTGTACAGGTCACTTGTTTTCCTTCCTTCCTTCCTTCCTTCCTTCCTTCCTTCCTTCCTTCCTTCCTTCCTTCCTTCCTTCCTTCCTTCCTTCCTTCCTTCCTTCCTTCCTTCCTTCCTTCCTTCCTCCCTCCCTCCCTCCCTCCCTCCCTCCCTCCTCTTTGTTTACCCTTTTGTATCTTCTTCACTTAGTGCATTCTATTCATTTTCATATCTAAAATCCATTTTGTCCTTTTTCACTTCTAATCCTCAGTGTTTCTTTGTTTATCTTCCTATCAGTTATTGTTTCAAGGTTTTTAGCTCTCCTCCTCCATTTTATTTCCTTTCTTTGTCCCAGCAGCCATCATTAAGCTGTTCTTGTTTCAAGCAGCATTAATCATTAGCCATTGATCTCTAAATAGAATTGAAAAATAAAACATCAGGATATCTAGTTCTGCTTTCCTTAACCTAACCTGTTTCTGATACCATTTGAGTTTATGTTACTACTTATTTAAATACAATTTAAATGTAAATACTTCCTGTATTGAGAGGACAACAACTTGACTCAGATTTGAGTAATTTCTGTCTGGTGCAGAGATTTGTTTCATTAAAGGTACAGCAGAATACGTTCAGATGTTGGTCAATACAAGATGTGTTTA
Source organism: Phylloscopus collybita (assembly GCA_027886175.1). Lineage (NCBI taxonomy): Eukaryota > Metazoa > Chordata > Aves > Passeriformes > Phylloscopidae > Phylloscopus > Phylloscopus collybita. Next base: position 10,653,616 of record JAJNNQ010000019.1, on the reverse strand, counting down.
GCATCTAGGACAATCACAGCAGATCAATAGAGTTCTGGGTCAGCTCAGATCTGATTGCTGATCAGAATTTGAAATTTGCAGATAGTGAGGGTGTCTTGGCTAGATGAAATATCTGACAGTCTGGATGCTGAGCTGGTGTCCCAGTAAAGGGAGGAGGACCAAGCCAAATTTGTACTTCTGCAGTTAAACCAGCACTGGGGAAGAATAAAGACAGAGGCACTGCAGCAGCTGTGGCCTTAGTGCCCCTAAGAAAATCACAGATCATAGAAATGTTTGGGTTCATCATTTCCTTCCAACCCCAGGGACACCTTCCAGTATCCCAGGTTCCTCCAAGCCCGGTCCAGCCTGGCCTTGGACATTTTCAGGGATGAGGTAGCCACAGATTTTCAACATCACAGCACCAGTGCCTCACCACCCTCACAGTAAGGAATTTCTTCCTCATATCTCATTGAAACCTTCTCTCTTTCAGTTTGTCCTGTCATTTGTCCTATCACAAATGTCCAAACTGCACAGTTTTGCTTCTGAAATGAAGAGGGCACAGCCTTCATCCCCTTTTCTGTTTGCAGGGGTTTTGTGGGAAGCTCCTGAGGCTCACACTTGCCTCCAGTTTCAGTGAGGGCTCCAGACTCCAACTGGCAGATTGATCTAAATCCTGATGGAGAGGAGCTGTCCTAATAAAGTCACTGAATCCCAAATCACAGGTCAGAGGGATACTGAGGCCATCAAACCCCACCCCCAGTCCTGTACAGGAGAGCTGTTTTCCCTGCATGGGGACTGCTCCTGGTTCTGGTCCTCAGCTCTGGAATATTTCATAGATGGAATAATTTACCTTATTTTGCAGTTTTGCCTGGGGTCATCTCACTACTGAGTGGCTGGTAAAGCACAAAAATGTTTTTGTGGTGTCCAGCACAATTTGAAAAAAGCTTTTTAATAATTTGATCCAGTTTGCTTTCCATGTGCAAGGCCCATTAGGTTATTTGAAAACTATGGTAAATTATGCCTGTGGCTCATATTTTTGCATCACTGTTGTGTCTGGAGTTTTCTTTTTCTCTCTAACCTTGTAGCAGGAGACATTCAAAAGAACATTACCATCCCTCGCTGCAAATAACTTAACCAAGATATGACTCCTGGGGATAGTTTAATGTGGAAAAGAGCAGGAAGAAATCATCATCTGTCAGCATATAAATGCTCTAAATTAATGCACATCCTTCTTCATAAAAATGGTTTCTTCAATTCCACGTCAAATAATATTGATTCTCAATGTGACACAAAGACAAGTGATCACTGTAATACAACTTAAAAAGCAACCTGAAGAGTAGCTGAGGCAGAGGGAATGGAAACTTGACAAGTGTTTTTGCCAAAGTGTCAGTAGAATTATTCTTTTAGGGAAGATGAGAAGTTTAAACATGCATAGGTAATTTAAACAAGCCTTTTCTGAAATTCCAAGAGGAAAAAATGCTCTCTAATTTCCACCTTCTTAAATTGTGATATTATTAGTACTAGTATTAGTATTAGTAGTATTAGTAGTATTAGTATGTATCCCTGAACAAAGTGTTTGTTTCATAGAATACAAATTGACACATCACTGCATTTCTGTGGGAAAGTGTACATAGTATTCCAATAGGAACAAAACTTTTCCAATTATCTTTGTCTTTCTTATAGCCAGGCTGCCTCCACCAACCATTAAAGAAGGAAATGTTGAGAAAAGAGATTCCCCTAATATTTCTTTTAGTATTAGATTTATACATGTGCTTGTAAATTCCATGTGCCACATTTATCATTTTCACTGATGGATTCAGTTGTCCTATAACAAATTCCTGGCTGTCTATCACCTCCAGCAGCACAATACATCACTACCTTTCTTTGAATATGTTGATTATCACTGTGGTTCCTTCTGTCTCCTCAGTGTGTATGTCTGTCTTGGTTTGGAAAGACAGGTATCTGCCAGGGAAAGCTGGAGTTTCCCTTAGAATGGAGAATGTAAACCCCTCACTCCCACCAAATTATAATTTTGCAATTAAGGGCTTTCAGGCAAAGATTTGGGAATAGGAATAACAGTTCTCTACCAGGAATACTAACAATACAAATGTAGTAGAAAAACAAAACCACCCAACCAAACAAGCAAACAAACAACAATTTTGGAAAACCCTGACAGAGTCAGAGCTACAACCTGACACCCTGTTGACCAGGGTGTTGGAAGCAGTCCCAAAGTGAGTCCTCCTGGAGTGGCAGAGGTGGTTCTGGTGGAGTAGAGATGATCCTGTAGAACAAGGGTCCAGGTAGTGATGAGAAGGGGTCCAGTGGTGGTGAGAAGGGATCCAGTCTTCCTCCAGGAATCGGGTGAAGCTGGATACTTTCTGTGTGCCTGTGTCTCACTTTTATCCAGGTAGGAATGGTTGGCTCCCGCCACTGGGTGGAGCATCTCACAATGGGATGATGGAATGTGGATGTTCTGCTTTGATGATATGTGCTTGTAGAGGTGTCTTAATGGTCCATTAGTAGAAAATATTCCCCTGGAGGGAGGATGGGGGGTGAAAGGATAAGAAACACTGCCCCACCTGGTGTTAACAGTTGGCCCATTATCAGAAGGCACCCGCCCCTCTCCCCCCCAGAGTTACAAGAGATAAAGAAAAACATCTCCCCAAATGCTTTTAACAAATGAAATAGAATACACACCCCTGGCTCCACAACCCAGGACAATGTCTAACATATGCACAATGCAGGCTTGGGACATGGATGGCTTTTTTTTCCATTGGAGGAAAATCCTTGCCCAAACCCAAAATGTGGAACAGAAGCCAAACATATTTGAGCTGAAAAATATCTCAGCTATGCCAGGGAAGTTAAGTCAGTTTTGTCTCAGACAACCAAGTGAGTCAAGCTCTCCTGAGAAACACCCAGCACGAGGAGAGGAAGAGATGCAGGGGCGTGTGGGTACTGGGATGGGTGCAGAGAGCCACCGAGAATTCAGCCACAGGTGCTGAATCATCTGATTCTTCCTACGTAAATCTGAGTCCTGTAGTGCCAGATCCCTCCAGACTCAGACAACCTGACTCATCCTGCACCCTGCTTGTGACTTCCTACATTTTCTCTCATGACAATCCTTTCCTCTTCCCCCACATAAACCAAGTCCCTTTGACATGATGGACACATTCAATATCACCAGATTTTCTGTATCAGAGTTCTTTTTCAGCTCTTTTTGCTGTTCCCCTGCATATCAAGTCTGAACCACATCCTCAGCTGTCACCCACTGCCTTTTCAAAACATGAGCACAAACACAGAGACAAACACAAAAAAGGCTTTCTAAAAATGAAATGCATCATTCCCAGTAATTTCTGGAGTCAATACTAACAAAGCAATCCATTGTTGAAAATGTATAAATAGGGACCACTCCACTGGGTAAGAGAGGAGTAGGGAGTGACTTCTGGCACTGGACTGTCCTCACCCTGAACCTGCTGGTTGCCTCTCTTGCCCTGTTTTCAGGTGTCCTAAACCTCTTCTCAAAAATGAAATCTCCCTCTAAAGCCTGAGGGGAAGGGGATGGAAAAGACTGGACAAAACTGAGGTCTAAATTAATCTCAGCTGTTAGCAAGCCTGCTGTTAAAGTCATTACCCATTTCCCCTCTGCAGACAATGAGAAAAATTAAGCTGCTCCGTGTCATGTATCTCACCTTGTACTTAGGAGAAATCCCTGCTGGAGATTCTTTTTTCCATTATTGACTAAAGTAGGAGCCTGAAAAAACTGTGAAGACTCATTTGCTGGTTTTAATGACCAAAGTTAGTCAAAATGTGTTCCACAACCTGTGTCTGCACTGCCTGTGTAAGTTGCCAGCTGCTCCAGGCAAAGAGGTGCTCCTCTTTGTATTTTATACTGTAGTCGTGAAATCCACTTCTTATGTGTGTTGATTGATATCCTGAGGACTGCAGCTGTCATGCACAGCCATGGAAAAGCTCTCTGTGAAGAGCCAAGGTAATTGCAAAATGACTTACAACCAGGCATGGAAAAGCTACTGCAGATCCAGCTTTTGTTATAGTGCAGGTCCATCCTCCCGCCTTGAGGAAGAGAAAATGTACCCGTGTGTTTGATGGCATGTTGAATGCTGAAGGTACTTAGGAGAACAAGGATTCACATTCCAGCTACCACAGGGATCCTTTCAAACAAGCCAAAGGAGGAAAAAAAAATCAAATCCATGATTTATAATGGATAATATATATGTATTATAGCTCAGGAATTTTTAAGGGGAATGGGGATATATTTTTCTAGGAAATTGTGTTAATGTCTTCAGCGTAATATAGCTTAACATTTCTGCTTTTCAGCTCTGCACCCTCTTATTTGCATCCTCTTATGTGCATTCCTCTGGGACAGAAACACTTGGGGCTGCCAGGTTCTCCAAGGATTAAAACAGGGAGTTTGAATCTGCAATTCAGAACTTTGTGTGGCCCCAGGGGCAGCTCAGAAAAGCTCCATGAAAGGAGCAGTGAACTCAGGCTCAGACAAGCTGAAGAGCAGCTCCCCCACACAGAACCTCTAAAGGCTTTTGCCCCAGCCTTCAGTATCCTCAAACTGCAGGGGAGAAACCACTGTAACAACAGGATCTGCAAAAGGAAATTAGAAATGAGAAAAAAAACCAAGCTTCACCTGCTGAAGATAAAAAATATTGGGCCTTCTTGCCAAGAATTCTGGCAAACCCAGCACCTCTCCAAGCCCTTCCAGTGAAGCAGGAGGACTTCCTGAGGCTGTGTGCACAGTAAGAAGTACAGCATTTTCCTGCAGATTCTGTGCAAAATCCCCTGCAGGTCTGTGGAGAGATGCCAGCTCCAGTCCTGGGTGCCAAGTGGACATGTCAGTGCAGGATTGCACTGGCAGAGTCTGATAGAATTGATTAGTGTGGCACACCAGGGCATTCACACGGTTCTGTTATTTCCAGATACACAACCAGAGCATTTAATGCTGGATGTGAAACTTCCTTATCTCAACACATAGATAAAAATATCCAAAAGTAGCTTGTTTTGTATGAATGCAAGTGTCCATTCTGAGATAAACAAATGTTCAGAAGAGTCCATCATAATGGAGTCCATAGTTCAAAGTACATCACTCTGTCAGTGGGGTCAGGGGAGCATTTATCCATTTTCTGTACTCTGGATAACTTCCACTGTCCTCTGCCTCTTCTGATTAATGTGCCAAATTTTCCCATTTTCCAATTACCCACCAGGTACTAATACCAAGTAGTTAATGGGTGCTCTTACAAGGGCTTTGACCAACATGAAGGTGCTTGAATGGAGCCCTCCTTAGGTGTGCACTTTGTTGTTCATAGTGGAACCCAGAGACGTGCTGCAGCACATTACTCTGGCAAAGGGAAGCATTTCACAATGTAAACATGGTACAAAAGACATCAGCAGCATGAGGACACAGCCAGTGCCTCACTGTGACTCCTGCACAGTGCCAAAAAAACTTGTCTGGGTTAATGTTGCCAATATTACACTATATTAATTCAAATATTACATTTCATTCATTACATTGCTATTGTATAAAGCTGCACAATTCCAAGGCCAGCATGCAGCACACCCTCTTCCTCCAAGTGTATAAAAGCAAGTACCTATTGCTTTTGCTTTATAATGAAAAATATCAAATGCTTTAATATTACTTTCATAAGGAAAATCTGTTTTTATTTTCTGTCTCGGTTGTAAAAAAAAATATTTCCATTCATATAGAGCCAGAGCAAGTCTTTGGTTGGATACATTCTTCTATCCTTATTGGGACAGATATGATATAGAACACAAATAAAGGTTTGAGAAATAAGCTGAAATATGTTTTCCACTCTCTTTGTCCTCTCCATCTGCGATACAATCGTGGTCATAGCAACATTGGTCCACGGGTTATCTGGCTTTCTGCTCCTTCTATTCTTACAGGTTTTCAGCATCTGAGCTCAGCAGGATCAGAAAAGATTGAGAACAAGTGGAAGTAGCACAGGTGGGTCTGCACATCCACACCTTCAGGTGGCCCGATGTGTTTGTACAGCCCACTGCTTTCCTTTCATAGAGATCACAGTGGGGGTTACTGCCTTTTTGTCTTTTCAGTAAAGAATTCAATCCTTCCTGGTTCCCTTTTTGGTAAGACTGGGTTCAAGAAGAAAAATGAAGCCAATTTGGTAGCTACTTCAGTAAGGTTTACTCACCTCAGGTATGCTGCATGTGGAGTGATGGAATTTACTGGGGAAGAAAAAGGAGAAATGGAAAGAAATTAAGTATTAAGAGATACTTAATCTGTTGGGGAAAAAAAACCACCAAAACAAAAGACATAAACCAAAACCAAACAAACAAAAAAATTGAAAGTGAAGCAGAGGTACAGAAAATATTTAGTCCTGTACAAACTCTCAAACACTTGTCTTCTGCTGTGTTCTGAAATAGTTAATCCTGGTGTCAGCCAGGCACCAAACTAATGATTCCTCTGCTCCTACCTCTTACATCAGCAGCAGATCAAGATCAAATTCAACATTGTTAAAATGCAGGGAATGGCTATAAGATGAATCCTTAATGAAGGGAGCAATGGGTCAAAAGGGCAGGTTTGTTATTCAATAATCCAGTAAAACTTTTCGATCTGCTGAACAAATTACCTCTGTGCAATGCTAAAAATAAATGAGTTGGGTCCTTCTGATGCAGCCAGTTCATGTGTGAGATAATTTCAGCAGGTCTGAAAGTCGTCACAAGAGACTTGCTTCTGCCTTTTAGTATGGTTGTTGTGGTACCTTCCATGCCTTTCACATTTTAAGTGACTGCACAGTAATTCCCAAGCTCCGCACATTGAATGTGCCTCAAAGGGAGCAACCCTTGGTTCCTCGGGCACTGCTGCTATTTTGGAGGCAGTCTGTGCTTATTGGAACAATCATTATTTTTCTTGAGAGGTCAGATTAAAAGGTCAAGCAAAGAAAAAAGATACACACACAAATAGCAGATTCAAAGAGCTCCTTGCCAAAGGATTTCAAGGATGTAAAAGGTTTACATGGCTTCAAGGAGGGGACTGGGCAGGTACTCAAAAGTGAGAGCTAATGAGAGGTTCTGGGCAGACAAATCACACACCAAGCTGACATAAATCCCATAAATTAGCCCTCAGACCTTGCACCTTCAATTCCAAATAGCTGAATGTTTTCTGAATCTCAGAAAATTTTATCTACAGATTTGGAATCTTTTTTGTTTCAGAGAAATTCGGGAAATAATCAAGCATTCACACACAGCTAAATGATCTATTTTGGCACAGCCATGGTCCTTGCAAGAAACACTTACTTTTTGGCTCAGAAAGTGTGTTTGCAGAATGCTTGTCATTTGTGAAGAAATAAGAGTTTATAGAAGTTTATGCCCCACAGGCGATAAATATGGAATTATATGCTGTACAGAAATATTCCCAAAACAAGGCTCCTTAAGAATATAGAAACAAATTTCCAGCATACTTGGAAAGTGAGAAAATATTTTGATGTCAATAAGAATTGCAATTAAAATCTTTAGTCAGAACTCAGGAGAAAAACAATTGCAGTGTTTTAAAAAAGGGTGAAACAGTGTAATTCCACAGAAATGGCTACAAAAACCATTTGGCTTCCTACTGATCAAACTCTGTCTCCAAGCACTTGCTGCCATAGACAGCAGGAAACAAAAATCAGCAGAGATCTTAAAACAAAATCATGCCAGAATCTTTAGTGTTGTTTTGTTTTGCTTGTGGCTCATAACTGGGTGTAGCACCATTATCATTTTGTAAAAGCTTTTTGGACTGAGTTTTGGGGGTGTTTCTGGTCTGCTTTCCCACCCTCTGACATAAACAAACAACCTGCAGCTGGTTTTGTACCCTGTATTTCAGATCCCACTTTTGTGACTCTGCATCAGGCACGGGAGCTGATGCAAGTGGCTGGAACCTCTTTTCACACTCTATAATCTAACGCACTTAGCGAGCCAATGAATATGTGGGAAAGGAGGGGCTTCTGGCTAAGGGGCTCCATGCAGGGGAACAGCTGTTGAGCAGCAAAACCTTACCCAGAGCCAGGCAGACACACTCATTCACATCCTCAGTGGCTCTGTGCATCCAGGGCTGGCTAGGCAGCCACATCCCTCCGCCTGTCTCTGCAAAAAGTGAGCAAACTTGCACAGTGAAACAGAAAGGACAACGAACCTCAGCTGTGAAACGTTTCAGCAGAGCCAGCAATGGCCTGGGTCAGTAATTTCTCCTGGTTAAACCACCTTGCTCTACATGAAGAACGTCTCAGGGGGTACTTGAACAGCACTGAGGATTATTTAACCTTCCTGTGCGGGCCCAGACGGAGCCACCTGTTCCTGCCCATGGCCTTGGTGTACTCCGTGATATTCTTTGTCGGGGTGGTGGGCAATTTCTTGGTTTGCCTCGTCATCCTCAAGCACCACAGCATGAAGACCCCGACCAACTACTACCTGTTCAGCCTGGCGGTCTCGGACCTGCTGGTGCTGCTCTTCGGCATGCCCCTGGAGGTCTACGAGATGTGGAGCAACTACCCCTTCCTGCTGGGGCCCGTGGGCTGCTACCTGAAGACGGCGCTCTTCGAGACGGTGTGCCTGGCCTCGGTGCTGAGCGTGACGGCGCTGAGCGTGGAGCGCTACGTGGCCGTGCGGCATCCCTTCCGCGCCAAGCTGGGCAGCACCCGCCGCCGCGCCCTCAGGACCAGCCTGGCCCTCTGGCTGCTCTCCGTGCTCTTCGCCCTGCCCAACACGGGCGCCCACGGCATCGCCCTGCAGCGCTTCCCCAACGGCACCGCCGTGCCCGGCTCGGCCACCTGCGCCGTGGTGGTGCCCCTGTGGATCTACAACTGGATTGTGCAGATCACTTCTTTGCTCTTCTATGTGCTGCCCATGGGGGTGATAAGTGTGCTGTACTATCTGATGGGGCGAAGAGTAAGTCCTGCTCCAGCTGTGCTCAGTGTTTCCTTGGCTCGTTCTTGTGTGCTTGTGTCTGTATGTGGCTTTTGCACCTTTCTGTTGCCCATTTTTCCCCCCCACAAAATAGCAAAAGTGTTTCTCAAACTGCTTAAAGTAGTAGATCCAAATTCTTCTCTGCTGCAATCCTGTTCTGGAATTAATATAGGTATGTTGGGGAATAATTTACCCCAATCTTCTTATAAAAACTTACCATCACTGCTACTCACATCTGAATGTTAATGAAACACCCAAGTCTGTAGATTGATTCCAGCCTCTTAGAGATTTACACTTTTGCAGTAGGGACTAGAAAGAAATGGACCAAAAGGAAAATGTGAAAAGAATAAAAAGAAGATGGGTAGTGATTGTGTACAATTTATTTTCCCTTTTCTTGTGACTGTAGAATTTCCATTGCATTACTTTCTTCTTTTCCTTCCCTGGAGCTGGTGGTAATATTCACTTGTTAAAACTCACAAAGCTCATAAACTGAAATGCTACCTTATTGCTGCAGCTAGCAAATTCAGCAATCATTTCTTTATATAACTACAGCCTTGCTTCACCAGGCTACCTTAGAGCTTATATTCATTCTCTCTTCAGAAACTGAGACTACTTTTGACAAGTCCCTATCATGTAAATGTGTGGATAAAACAATCAGAATCACAATTATAAAACCACGTAGCAGAACACTGAAATGCACTGCTAATCACAGTGACTTAATGACTGCTTTCTTATCATAAGTTACAGACATTTAGACAATATAAATCCCATTTTAGCACACTGAATGTAACTAAAGTTTACAAAGATGTGTCTGATCCAAAAGCAAGAAATGGAGACAAATGAACTTATTAAACAGTATGCAAGTAACTCAACCAAATCTCTGATGGTGTATGTATCATTTTGTTCTGCTGGGTGATATTTACTGCTACTTAAAATTACACAGAAATGGTTTTTTACTTACCCATGAAAAAAATATGGATTATCTGCCAGAAATTCACAGCACAGAGTAAATCCTCGAGGCAGTGAATGGGTTAAACTATCCCCAAACTCTGGAGGTTCTTGAGGGATCTTGACACAGTTTCAATGAATATTTTGCAAAATAAGACCTGAAGGGAATGAAAGGTGATGAAAATAGAGTCGTTACAAAAAGAAAAAGAGAAATCCCTGAATTTATAAAAGGAAGACTGGAGGGTAGGTTGCAATAACTTCTATTTGCAGCAGCAGATATTCCTATATCCCATCCCAGAACAGAAGCTCAGTACCAGATGAGGGCTGAGACCCCAGGACTTCTTCAAATTCACACATTTGTTCAAGCTGTCTTTCCTATCACTGTTTGTGCCTCTGTTTGTCTGGATATCCAGCTCAGTCTTCCAGATTTTAACAGGATCCTTCCTGGCTAGATCTGCATTATCTCCAAGCTGCACTGGGCAAGGTGATTTCATTTCTTCAACAGAAGTGATAGAAGAATGATGTATATATACATAATTTTCCAAGAGGAGACACTTTATCTACTCAGAGGAGGCAATCTGTGAGGCTTTAGCAACACCCTGCAGTTTCCTGAGTGCCATGTATCACTCACAGAATGTAGTGGAAAAGCTCAGGGTTGATCCAAAGGTTGTACAACAGCAAACAGAGACGTAACCTTTTCATATCCAGTCTTTGTAGAAAGGGCATTTCCTTACCAGTTTCTCCCTCAAGCTCTGCCAGTGCTGGACAGTCTCAGGATGCAATGCAGATGTGGACAGGTGACCTGCCGAGCAGCCGTGAGAAGGCAGCAAACATGGGTCATAGGGTACATGAGTTCATTTATAATTTAATTCCCTGAAAAATGTAAAAATACATTTGTCTTTTTCACTGGAAAATGCTTGATTACCTCATCATCTACTTGGGTATAATTTTAAGGCTTAGTGGTTTAATATTGCAATGTTATGGTCAATTGATTGTCCCAACCCCAGTGTAAAGAAGAGGACACTGATCATTGCACTGTAAACTCATTAGGCTTGATTGTGGAAGCTTCCTGCTGCCTCTTTCATGGGGTTTCCATCACAGATACCTTTAGGATAAATCCCTGAACCATCCAGGCTCTCCAAACCCAGTTCAACTGTTGAGCACCCACAGCCAAAGGGCTGAGCAGGGAGAGGGAAGGGACAAGATGAGAACATTGGGCAGTAGCTGCTCGTGGAAGTTCATCCCTGAGGCACTGATTGAGATGGGATGGGATTGCTTTGGACAAAGTCTGCCCTGCAGCAGATTCAGTGCAAGGTCCCTGCCCATTTCTTTCAAACTGATTCCTAAAAGGACACAGGCATATGTGCTGATAACTGCTTGCCTAAAAGTCATACTCTGTTTAGTAAGGGTTTCTGATGGCATAGGTTGGATGATTCTTCTCCCAGGGTTCTGACTCTTCTCTGTCTCATCCTCTCAGTAACTGGCAATAATAATAATAACAATAACAATAATAATAATAATGGCAATTTTACTTTCCCTATCTCTGTCTCTGAAGCAAGACAACTTATTCTTGCCAATGCACATCTGGTTCAGATTTTATCATCAAAATCTATTTCTCCTCCCAAATGCCCAGCTTTTAAATGTCCAGAATCGTCTGTGGATGGTGGCTGCCTTTGGCTAATTTCTGCAGAACCAAGCACAGCTCTTCCAGAGTCTGTCCCCTTTCCATGGAGTATTTTCAGCAGTCCTTGTCCCAGGGACTGGTTCTCCTTTCCCTAAAGGGACGGGCACATCAAAGCTGCAGCCCAGCAGCAACTGCTTCAGCCAAATCTCTGAAACAGGGAGGACTGTAATCTTTAGCAGAAGCCTTGTGGGGTTTAAATATCAAATTTTCCATCAGCTGGAGAGCAACTTTGATCACCACTAGTGTCAGACAGGCCAAGGAGTTTACAGTAAACAGTTCTGCTTTTGCAGATTACAGAAAACAGTCCTTCTTTTCCAGAGTGGCCTCAGTATGTTTGTCTAGGGACAGGTCAGATCCTCATTTCACTCAGCCTTTTGATTTCTGGGGTGAAATGCTGTAGCTAATAAAGATCTGTGGGGAAAATCCAATTTTCAACTTCTTGCTCCAGTCACTTTTAATTCTCTTGCAGTGAAAGGGTAGCATTCATCTCAAACCTACACAGCCCCATACAACACAGTGATATAAAAGTAAACAGTACCTTAGCTGAGGTTCTACCCCTCTCAAACCACTGGCATTAACTCAAGTTACAACCCTTGCCATGGACTCATTTATTCATTTTTTCCCTCCCTGTTTGTAATGTTTCATTTTTTTTTGTTAAACTGCAGCTGCTGAGTTGTTCTTACCTGTTACACCTTCATCATTTGAGGCTAAAGAAGAGCCTTACAGCATCATCAAAATGACAGGAGGAAGGGGAAAAATAAAGATAAATGTGTCTCTGGTTTATTACAACATCAGCACACTGTACTCTCCAAGGCTTTGGAATATGCCTGGAATAGATTACTGTTGAGACTGAAAACCACTGAAGAGAATCCAGGGGTTTTAATAAATCTGATCATTTATCAGTAGATGTGATACAAATCAACTGAGTATTTTCCTTAAGCAACTGTGACTAAAAAGTTACAAGGGGAATAATGTAAAATACAAGAGACTGAATTGCACTATAATTGACTATAATTCCATTTATATGTTTTTCCTTTTATAAACAGAATAAAGAGAACATTGAAAGAAGGGCTGAATTCATCATCCTTATAGGAAAGGAAAGTATTCTTAATCAGAAATCAGAAAGCAAAGTCACAGTGTAAAAGGCAAAAGCAAATGGCACAACTAGCATGTCTTCAGGAGGTGTTTGCAAATCCAGAGTGATTTCTATCTTTCCTCTCATTCCTGATATCATCTCATGTACAATTAAATTTTGGTTCCAGTTTCTCTACTTGAGAACAGTCAAAGCTCTTGGCTAATCAGGAGTTCCCATTGCAGGAAGCTGGGACCAGACTTGGACTTTCCAGATATTATTTCCGTGGTGTTCAAATCAACTGTCCTGTTTATGTAAACCTGATCTTTTCATCACCAAAGCACCAGTCTTCTCATCATAAACATACTGGGGACAGATTCCAGAGATGATCAGATTATTGCTCTTTATGCACATTTTTCTTGAAGTCCAGGAAAAACTACTGGAAAAAAACCTCTCCTTGTTGTGCCTGGACAGTGTATGGCTAAATCTGTGTGTATCATGCACCCTGCCCATCTGCAAGGCAGAATTTCTGGGGTTTGTTCATTAGATGGATTGAATATCAACTACACCCAACACTCAGGTCATAAACAAACTCCCTTGAATTCTACAGGATTTTTTCCATTGATTACAGCTTTGTTGTACTGAGGCCTCTCTGGGTATTTTTTTGGATCATTGGTTTGTGCTTAATTGTGGGGAACACTTTTAGGAAAATAAACAAATTATATTTTGCTAGAAGAGAAAATAATGCCTAGCAAAATACTGTTGGAATGGAACATAGACTGTGAACCAAATATTGACTCATTGAGAAAAGGTAAGTGGGGAAGTGAAATACAAATTTGCTGTAAATGAGCAGGTTCAGATGCATAAAATCTACAGATTGTTTTGAACATAAAGCTTCCATGTTTTTCTAAACAAAAACCTAAATTTAAATGCCGATTTTTTTTTTCAGTGAGTCCCAAGTGGCCCCAAATTTTGCTTTTCTCAAAATACAACTATCAGAATATCAGTCTCTGTACAGTGGGGATGTGGTCTCTTTGTCTAAGCTGTCCTTCGGTTTCCCTCCTTTTGCCAGTTGAAAGGAGATGAATCTTTGGAAGTGGAAGAAATGGCTGTGAATGTTCAGAGGCCATCCAGGAAATCAGTCACCAAGATGTTGTGTAAGTAGTGAGTCCCTCTGTGTTTTATTTACCACGAGCAGGAGTGTGACCAGATCCTGAAGGGTAACTGATGGTTCATTGTCCATGGTATTGAAGGTTCATTGGATACAAGAGTTATGAGTAGCTGTCATATTAAAAAAAAAAAAGCTTGTTACTGTTTTATCTGGTCTTGCAGGAGTGAAGCATCAGGGGTAACTACCAAAAGACTCAGAAAGCAAATTTTCCTCCCCAGCACAGAGAAGGTTGAGCAAAACTTTGTGGCAGATGCTTGCATGACATTTCATGAACATCCTTCACTCTAAACTAGTTCTTGCAGCCCTCCAGGGAGGATCCCCTTAGTGCAAATAGTCTATCTTGTACATTTTTATAGAATGTACATCTGTTTTGCATTACACCAAACTGTACTTTGGAGCCAGCCTGGTTTTCTGAGCCTGGAATAGGTTTGGTCTCCAAATATACCCCAACATTGCCTGGCTGTTTCCTGCTTTTTTTGAATGTCTTTCTGTGTGCATTCATTGGGTTATCCAATACAAAAATTAGTGGAAAGATTGTTCTTTTAGTTGGTAATGGTAAGACAGAAAGGACGACAAAAGTTTTGAAACTGTCAATACAACTTATATATTAAGTCTCCCATCCAAGCTTTATGATGTCTCTGCCCTGTGCAGGCTGGTGAACCATATCCTCCCATTTCTGACCTGTTTTTCTTCTCCCCTTTCTCCACACCAGTTGTCCTTGTGATAGTTTTTGCCATCTGCTGGGCTCCATTCCACATCGACCGACTTTTCTTCAGCTTTGTTGTGGAATGGACTGAGCCTTTGGCCAATACCTTCAACTTAATTCACGTGGTGTCAGGTAAAGCTTTCTTCTTCTTCCACTTGTGCAGGGACTGGCAAAAAAAAAAAAAAAAAAAAAAAAAAAAATAGTATTTGTGAGTGGTTTTACTTGGAATGTGTAGTCATCATTTGTTTTGTAGGGGACATGAGACTTGTGTGGAAAAACTTCTTGAGGTTTTGTGAGCAGTGATGAGAATGGTGCCTGAATAAAAACTGCAGGCAGGTTTCTGCAGCTTTCAAGATCTGGACACGTTGTCAAATTCAGTGCCTGAATATTCACAAAGAATAAAAGAAAAAGAAGAAGAATATCATGCATCATTACTAGCTGATTTTCTTCCTTGGGAATGTTCAGAAGTTAAGACTGCTGTCATTCAGTTGCTTTTAAGAAGTACACAGGAGCAGGCAGCATCCTCCACAGGCTCTCTGGAGCAAATAAGAAACCTTACCAAATGCAAGAGCCTTACATACTGCTCAGCACTGGGTGATGAAACAAAATCTTTATGGCCTCACCAACCATAAAATGAAGGGCTTTTTAAAGAGAAATCTTATTTTCAGTCTGCCATGGGAAATCACTGAATGTGGCCATTAGGCAGCTCAGACAAATCCAATCTTGTGCCATTGTCCTAGTGAGTTGTAGGAAATTGGCTTCCCCTGGCTGGAAGTTATCCTCTGACAGCTTTGATGGGGCACCAGCTGTGCAAATCCTGCTGTGAGGATGAGGGCAGTGCTGGAGGCAGGTCGGGGTAGCTCAAGAGAGAGCTGGTTCCTGAACAGCTGGAGAGGCTGAGCTCCAATTCACATTCTCTCCCACCTCCCTTTCAGTGCAGTGAAAGCTGAGCTAACTTTGGTGAGACATCCCTCTGCCTGTGCCAGGAAGGCAGCAGAGCTCCACTGCTGCTGTCTCCACCCTTGCACCCACACTTGGTGGAGCTGTATAGGCAATAAATAGATTTTCCTCTTTTGAGATGGTTTCAAACACAAATTAATGCCTCTCTCTTCCTCCTACCCTTTTTCTTCCAGGTGTTTTCTTCTACCTGAGCTCTGCTACAAACCCCATCATTTACAACCTGCTGTCCCAGCGCTTCAGGATGGCTTTCCTCAGTGTGATTTCTCCCTGCTGCAAGCACTGTGCCCCTAAACACCCCAAGTGTAAGATTTCATCCCAGAAGAGCATGTTTGTGATTAAGGATCACAATCTCATGGACTCTGCTGAAAACACAAGTGTCCCTGGCACACAGAGGACATCTGTCAGCAGCTCTCAGCTCTCCACAGGGCTGTGACTTTCTGTGCTGTGATCCGGGTGAAAGAGATGGTTAAGAAAATTACTTCAAGAAACTAAAGCAGAAAAAATCTTCCTAAAATACTGATTTCAACAAGAATTGCTCAGGAGGTGTCCCAGTGAATGAATGAAGGAGGAGACTATTTAGGATTGGTTAGGGAAGCACTGTATTACCCCCAAGCTAATGGGAGGGTTGGAAATCTGAGTTTGCTCACTGCAGGCTGTGCCAGCAAAGAGCTGCTTTAAAAGGTGAGAGATACTCCCAGTGCTGCCAGCACAGGAGACAGAATCAGCTTAGCCAAGTCTTACCAAATAGCTTATTGTGCAGCAACAGAAACATCAGTTTTTACTTATTTTGAAACAGGACAACTTTCTGCAAAAGCCTTCTGTACCCACTTCTAGCTTTAGGTAAGCCAGTCTCATTTCCCTCTGCTACAGCCTTCCTAGGTATGGCTGCTGCAAACCTGTCCTGTCAACGTTAGCAAACAGACAAGAATGAGAGCAGTTCAGAGCTGGGCTGATAA
Organism: Phylloscopus collybita; assembly: GCA_027886175.1. Lineage (NCBI taxonomy): Eukaryota > Metazoa > Chordata > Aves > Passeriformes > Phylloscopidae > Phylloscopus > Phylloscopus collybita. The sequence goes on along the minus strand of JAJNNQ010000019.1, from coordinate 10,637,197 downwards.
ACACCAGCTACCAGCAACAGCTATTTCTGGGCCAGAAGAACCAGGGAGCCAATAACTGTAAAATAAATGTAAAGCTAACTTTTGCTTTCTGAGCTTCTTATCATTACTTCAGATATTTACATGTTGTCTCCACCAGTGAAGCCCTGTGGCTGTGCTTCAGCAGACTTCACTCCTCCTATACCAGGTGGATTGCAGAAATCAGAGATTAGTAATCACCAGGGAGGAGCCTGGACAGCACTCACAACAGAGGGAACTAGGACAAACCTAATACAAGGACAATAAAAAGGGGAGTTTTGCAGTGATACTGCATCTACTGAATTCAGTTTTTGCCACAAGGCACGATACAAAGTCTGAAAAAACTTTTCTGCATCCCAGTAGAGCAAATCTCCTGAAGGCAGTACACTCATATCTGAGCTGATGAATTCCTGTGCTCTGCTGACTGCAGGGACAGGACCCTGTAAAATCCTGCCAAGGGAGTTCTGGGAGGGTCCATTATGTGATAAAGAATTTTGCAAAACTCTGTCTCACACACTTCAAAGCCTGTTCATTGTGTTTCAGGGAAATGCCTCCTGTGTGCATCCTGACTCAGGGCTGGGTTTAGTCCCCATGCTGGGCTCAGGCTTGGCACACACTGCCACAGGGAATCATCCCATGAGTGTCACCAGGGGCCTGGCAGTTACTTACACAGCCAGAGAACACAGAGTTATCACAGCAAATAAGAACATTAGTCCCTGAAAGATGCACTGTGTGCATAAAGGCATTTTCCATTCTGGTCACTGGGGATCCAGATGACATTTCCTACCAAGGAGGAAGGAATTGTACTCCTGTCTTTCTTTGCCCCAAAGTTTTCTGTTTGATTCTCACTGTGGGACTCTGAGGTGGGAGCCTCATGGCAGCTGGAGAGTCCCCTTTTCCTGGCACATAGGGGGAATATTTTCAGACCCTTTTTACCACCTGCAGTCTTGAGAAACAAGCCTTGGAGAGGGGAAGGGCTGCACACAAGGCCTGCAGAGAAAAGGCCATTCCTGCTCCCTCAAGACACAGCTGAAATGCTTTGCCACCCCCAAGCGGACATTTGCATTTTATCAGTGACATTTACATTCCTGAGCAGAAATTTTGCATTATTTCTCCCTCTACCAGAGATTACAGTGTGTTTTTCCCTCTGGACAGGCCATGGCAGTGGTGCCTTGCTGCCCCTGGGCTGCCCAGGGCCCTGTTTCCTGCCTGTGCATTGCTCCAAGCTCTGCAGTCCCACTGACCACTGGGGGACCACCTGGGGACCACCTGGAGACAATTTGGGGACCACCTGGTGCCCACCTGGGCAGTGGCTGTGCTGGATTTCCTCCCTCACCCTGTGCCTCCCTTGGGCAGATCCCTCACTTAGCCCTGAGTGTTTTCCTGCCTGTGAAAGCTGTCCTGGACAGAGGACAAAGGGGTGAGGATACTGTGCTGTTGGACATAATCACACATCCAGCACGGGGTGGAGACATTCCTCTGCCAGGTTCTGTGGTCCTTTCAATGCCTGTTATGCATTTAGGGCATAAATCCTGTGTTGGTGCACAGAGAGCCATCCATGGGTGAGAGCCATGCACAGCGACACTCTCTCCTCTCTCCAGGGAGAATCCCAACCCTCAGCTGCAAAGCCCGGGGTTGATAAATGCTTCCCTTGACTTGCAGATGAGCACACAGACCTGCAGGCAAAAGGTGAAGCTGGAGGGTGAAGATTTCATGTGATCTCAAACAAAGTGGCCAAAGTGACCAAGGGAAGACAAAAGGGTTATGTGAGGAAGGGGAAGCAGAGGTGGGAGGAATGTGCACGGATGGAAAAATTTTAGAAGAGAAGTAGCGAGAAGCAAATAATCATGAAATCTCCTGATTCTGAATTAACTTCTTTTCTTGTCCTAAAATCAGTTTTTATCACATTTAATTTGTTGTCATTTAAAAGTAGTGATAGGCGTAGGCAGAAACTACTGAGCTTTTCTGGCCAAATATCAAAATCAAAGCTGAAAACATTTAGTCTTGCACCAAACCAAGCCCTCTGTGAAAGTGTTATTGGGAGAGACGTGTCAAAACTCCTCTGAACTCTGCTAAAAATGAAATAAATGCAATAAATAAAATGGGAACTAACTGGAGACTCTGAGTTCTCTGTGACTGCACAGCTCAGTACCCCCTCACTCCTGAGGGAGGATCACTAGAAAATAGTTGATGCACTTTGTCCCTAAACATAGTCAATGTCCACTGGAGGCTTTTCTTCCCAAAAGGTCAGTGCTTGAGTTATTTATCACTCTGCTCTGATATTTACTTCCTGCATTTTCAAAGCTGGATTCAAAGATGAAAAAAACCAGGAAGATGGATAGAGATGTCATTAAAGCTGATGCTATTCCTTTATTTATACATTAAGGAGCTTTCATAGCCAAGTGCTGAAAAATGTTGGCAACTAGCTGAGAAAAAACTCCTGTTTTGCACAAAAATAGAGAACAACTCTCTTTCCCCCCAAGTGGTCTGGTGTGATAAAACTGTATTTATTTGAAATCAAGCATGACTTCAGAGATGGGACTGTCTATTGATTTCTTTCTCTGCTTCTGTTTCCCTCTGGGAAAAGTGCAAATGTGCGAGCAGAAAGTGTGGAGAGCAGGGGCAGTGCTCCAGCAGTGTGAACAAAACATGGAGAGTCTGAAATGTGCTGTAAGGAAGCACTCAAAGGAGAAAAGAATTGTGTTCATGCCAGTGAGTGATGCTCAGATCTAATGCCAAGTTCAGTTGAAAAAAACACCATGAGCAGCAGGTGGACAGTTCTGTTAAGTTTATGTGAAGAGCTTTTGAACAGCACTGTGTTTTGAAGTGTTTAAACCACAGCTTATCAGTAAAACTAAATGTACATTTCAGCTGCAGAGGTCCTTATCTGTATAAATAATAAAATAAATATATTATAAATAAATATAAAAATTTCTAAGCCTGGTCCATGCTCCAGAAATCCTCGTGCTTCTTGTTTTCTCCCTCTGATTTCACATGAGCAGCAGAGGATGAACATTCCCCAAATGTTCAGCCAGCACCAAGTGCAGGACACCAACGACTCATTACAAGTCATAATACTTTAAAAAATTGTATTTCAGCTGGTATATTTGCATAAAACCAGCACAAATCCCCATGGGCCTTGTGACATCCAAGAATTCTGTACAACTGCTCCTACAGGAAGGAGATAAAAACTGGGCAGATCACTTGTCATAGCCAGGAGAGAGTCCCAAAGCAAAACCTGCTCCTTCCCAGCCTGTGGAAGAGCCAGGTCTGCACTCCCTCTCTGTTCTCCCACAGTTGTCTCATTTTCTCTGCTTTCATTGTGACACTTGCTAGTATTTTCCCCACTGAGGTTTCTTTTTCTACAAACTAGCAAATTGCTGAGCAGTGGCATTTCCATATCAAATGGATAATAATGTAAGGAGAAATATGATAATGAAAGCAGAATGAACAAGAAATCAAACAAGCTCTTGCAAGGACTAAAATTTGAGTTTAGAATTTGGTCCAAGCCAATGCAACGATGGCAAATGTCCTTCAGAGTGAGTTGAGGGTTAAAAGAGTTTGCAGAGTAACTGCAGAAAACTGGGTCCTGCAGGTCTTCTCACCTGGGAAAAACACACTTTTGAGGTTGTTAGGGCAGGTCACCATGCAGTGAACATCTTGTGCACAATTCCCTGACTCTGGAAAAGGAAATTTCCACGTACAAAATGGACCATAATATAAGAACCTCTCCAGGAAAGTCAAGGGTTGTTGATTTTCTTCCACATTTCTTTCCATTTACATTCTGGGTAGTCAACAGCTTGCCTTGGTCATACCCAGATAGAGCTAAACTCATTCGCTACCAGCAGAAGAAGACTTTCTGTTACTGTCTGAACTTTGTGAAACCTTGAAAGCTGTAGCTGATGCCTTAAAGGCAAATTATCTTAAATCAATTTAATTTTTAAAGAAGGATTAATTTTATGTGTATGGGAGCTGTTGGAATAATTTGCTTCCCACTAGAATAGCTAATTAACGAATAAAATATTGAGGTTTGTATTGTAAAAGCCCAAATTACTTTTTTCTTGCATCCTCAGCTTACACTTTTTTATGAAATTCAGCAAGTTCCTTCCCAGAGGAACAGGCTTTTGTTTGACTTTTTGGCTAGATGTGGGTTTTCCAGAAGACACTCTGTCTTCAACATGATCTCCACCAGAGGAAAACTGTATTCCTTTTTTCTAGTCAAATGACGGGGGGGGGAATGCTGTGCTAAAACCAATTTATCTGACCTACTTCAGTCATCTACTTTAGGTGTTTTACAGGTAGTTTTTATGCATACCTTCTGCAGCTGCAAAACACAGCCAGGCAACAAAGCAGAAGTCACCTTGGAGTGCTGTGTGCTCTTTGTTGCAGAGCAGGTATGTTTATCAGACTCTTTCAATTTGTTTCATTTCCTCAGAACCCAAGAGACTCCCTCAGAAATGAGTCACTGGGAAAATCACGCTCCAAATGAACAAAGCAAATGGCTCACAGCTAAATCACCACTGAACAGTGGGATAACAGCATCCTCAGGGGCTCACTCTTGCATTTTACTCATTGGTCTGGGGCTGGTGCCTCTGGGACACCTGGGCTACACTCAAAAGGCAGAGAAATTCCAACAAAGCTCTAGCCTGTGTAGAATTTGCAGCATCCGTTTGCAACTTTTCAATTTTCTTTCCTTTGCTTCTGTAGGAGATGACAGGGGCAGGAAAGAGATCTGTCCTGCCAGAGAATGTGCTGAACAGGTGCCTGAACTCCATGGAAAGTCTCCAAAAAGATGTCGGGTTTTTTCGTGCTGCTGTTGACTGCAGTGCAGGTGGGTTGGGCAGCACAGAGCAACTGCAGCAAAAAAGTACAAGAGTCACAGTTTAAAAGAGTCACAGTTTTGGGAAATAGAAAACCTCACCAGTCTGTCTGTGAGGAAGGAAACAAAGCACTAACACAGGAACCTGGAGGTATATTTAACCATGTTTATTTAACCATGTACAGACGGGGGTTTGTTAGCTGGCTTGGGGTTAGGGAAATCCTGCATCAAGAGAGGTTTTTTGAGTGTGAACAAACCTGGTTAGCATCACAAAACTCAGCTTCCTCTAAGCCCTGCAGCACTGTTTCCTCCCAGCTCAGGTTACCTGCTTCCGCAGAAAGACAAACCACAGGAACAGCAGCAGGAATAAATTTCCATTTCTGTAGCGCTGGCAGGCCCCTCCGAACTGAGACACAGGCAGCGTGCTCTTAGCTTAAAATTATGCAAACCACTTTGTGTTCCTGCGTGTAACAAAGACGAACGGCAGTTGACACTGGCCCAGATATATCTGCCTTGGTTATGTGTCCCAGTCCCAAGACGAGGGGCTGAGTCATGTGGAGCTGGATCTCTGTGCTTATAACACTAGATAGTCCCAAAGCTGGGGCTCACATGGCAGCCACTGCACTCCTCCAAGAGGCAGCAAGGACTGCCAGACTTGATTCAGCCTCAGCACAGCCCAGATCTCATGTGTCTCTTGCATTAAGAGCAAGGAACACTCATATAAGTGTTAGCCTCAGTCTGGTTCCTTCAGGTCTCATTTCGTTCCCTATATTCCCTCCCAGGAGGAGCAGGTATATTGAAAATCATCTCTTTCTCCCCATCCATCCAGTCTTTTTGCTGCTAAGAAATTCCACTGAGAAATGAGTCTTTTCCCTGCAACTTTATTTGCCAGCTCTATAGCTGGGTTTTCACACCGTTATTTGTATTCCAGTCCCGATTTCAATTACCTGGCTAACCTTTTCAATTTTCACAGAGAGTGAGAATCAGAAAACAGCAGGTCCTTTATTACAGCTCACACTGGTGGGGAATTCTTCACCCCCCTTCCCTCCCCCATGTTTGCAGGAAAGCTCTGTCAAATTCAAACAAATTCATTGATAATAACTTGTCTATTTACTTGTGCTTTGTTGGCTGTTAAATATTCTGGTCCTTTCTGCAGACCTCTCTTCCATTCTCCTTTTGGCTTGAACATATTATATTTTACACCATTTCTAAAAGCCAAGGAGAAGCAATTTTAAGCCTTTACCCTGATGCTTGACTCCAGTGAGAATTCTCACCAGGGTCAAACACTGGAGAAGTTAAAAGCTCTGTGCTTTAAGAGGGGCTGTTGGCTGATCTTTGATAAGCAAGACCTGGTGGTGGCCAGTCCATATCTCAGAGCACTTCCCAGTGGAGGCTCAGGGCATTGTGGGGGGTTCCCTCAAATGAGGGATGAGTCAGGCACAGGACACCACTCTGCTGAGCCAAAGCCGCTGCTCTGCCACTGGTTTGTACTGGCCACAGCTGCCACCCTTTTTGCCTTTCTCAATTCTCCAAGTCACACCCCTCCTTGTACCTCCTTTATTATTCTGAACTCTTGATCTAGCAGTCATTTCCATGCCTGTGCTGTGTGTGCCCCATCACTCAGCCATCCAGATCCTAAAAATGCTTTATTTGATTGGGGAGGGGAGAGGATTTAATGCAAAAGACCTGTTCCTTAGCAACACCTTCCCATCTTTCTTCTTTTGTTATTTCCAGCTCATTATCTTTGCCCATGTTCAACTCCAAATTAACTTAATTACAGACAGATTTCATATCTCTCTGAACCAGAAGGGGCACTTGTAAAACATCCCTCCAGTCAATAGCAAATGAGGGCCTTGGCCTATGCTAAGCAGGCTTTGGGAAAGGCAGCTCAGCTGTGCCTGCCCTGCTCCCTCCAGAGACCTCTCCTGGTTGCTCCCAGCTCCTGCTGTTCCTTTTCAATGAAGCATTTCATCTCTCCATTTTGCAGCCTGTCCAAGCTCACCACAACCCCTGAGCTCCACAGCAGACATCAGTACAAATCACCAGGTGAACACTTCCCTTATGCAGATGCCAAGGGCACTGCAACCTTTCCAACGCCCCTTTTCAGATTCTGACAGGGGACAAGTGCCTCAGTACAAAGTCTGTGATTGGAATCCGTCCTGAGTACAAATCTGAGCTAAATCTGAGCCTTTTTGAGTCTGAATATCAGATGTACTCAGTCCAGGATGACCTCTGATTACCTACAAGTGGTAGGTCAAAGATCTCTCTTGGTTAATGCAGCTCTGGATGCCCAAAATCATACACCAGCAACAGCTCTCTCCATGAAAATCCCCTCACAGATAAAAATGCAGAACTAGACCCAGGGCAGCCCCTCATACCATATCTTGTCCTTACTCTGTGATGCCAGGTTTCCTCTGGAAATCAGGATCTGATGGGTTCCTTACCTTCTCACAGATAAATAAGCATTGCTGCATTGCTGTGTCTTACCAGCCACAGAAGTTCTTCACTGGCAGAGGAAATTTCTTCCTTCTGTTGGAGGTCTAGGAGCTATCACCCAGCCAGGACGCCTCTTCCTAAATCCACCAAGTGACTCCTCACTGGCAGAAGCTGGATGCTGCACTAAGGATGAGGAGAGATCTGTATTCACACAGTAAGGAAAGTGTTGTCAGAGAGAGCCACCAACAGAACTCTGCTGAGGGCACATGAAACACAAGGAAACCCTCAAAGACATAGGGGGAACCAAACTCCCACCAGCAATAAAAAAGGGAAGGTTTTGTGTCAATTTTAGAGGAATCAGACAGCTGTAATTCTACCATTAGAAGAGGACTTACGGTTTCTGGAAAGGAGGGAAAGCTTGAGTGATGGTGCAGGTGGTTCCTCCTCATTCAGGTGAGCACTTCCTCCCAGCAGCTTGCCACCCTGGAAAGTAGAACCACAGGTTAAACTGGGATGAGTTTCCCCCCTCACCCTGCAGAGGTAGAACTGCAAATCATGCAGTATCCTGCGGCTAAGTACCTCAGACGCAGGCAGCAGAAGAAATTCACTCTGTCCCAAAAGTTTCAGGTTCTTCTCTTTCTCTTTTGCTCCTTTATTTCTCACCACTTTGATCTGCAGGGAGAGAAGCCATAGGTAGGATATTTCCTTCCTGTTTCATGAGAACATTTTCAGAATTTCCCACCTCAGCTGAACCACGTCTCATTTACCAACTCAGCAGGAGACTGTCCCCAACGCCTGTGTTTGTGCTGGAAAGGTCTGAAGAGAGCAAGGAGCAAATATCTGCCCTGAAAACTGAACGTGTGGTCCCTAAAGAGCATTTGTACAGATCTTCCCCAGATTTACAGCCCAACCAGACTAGTCAGTGCCACTGGAGGTCAGTCTTGTGCCATGGAAACCTGTGGGACTGAGCTCTGGGGTGCCCTGATTCACAGGCTTGGGCACTGAGCCTGTTGGTGGCACACAGGACACCCCAAGAGAAAACCTTCTCCAGCTCCCCCCGTGTTGATTTATGATGCAGAGATTTTTCATGTTTCCATTCCTTTTTTTCTCAAAACTACTTAGTGGTCTGTTGCTGCATTCCCGTGTGTTCAGGAGCACAGGCTCAGAAAGCCAGGCTGCTCCTCTGGTCCCAGCCAGTGCAAACAGTGCTGACACAGGTGATGAGTCAGGCTTGCCCTCCTCATCCACGCCGCCTTGGAAAGTACTCTTGTTTCGGGACAATTCTGTCTTTTGTTTCACAGGGCATGGCAGAATAATTATACACAAGTTGCAAGCTCTGGATGAGAAATCAGGGTATTGATTCATGACCAAAACAAGTAGAAGCTCAGATATAGTTAATTCAGAGCCATATTCTTTTTCAGTGCCTACACAGAATCCCATTCTAAAAGTCACTTCCTCCTCCGCCTTCCATAAGGCCCTCCAAGAAGGGCTCAACAAATATTTAATTGGAAACAAAAACTTTCAGCTAAACATTTTGGTAAAACAGATTATCTGTACTTGTACTACAGGATCCCACAGGTGCCAGTGCAAACTCAGCTCTGGCTGTGCCCAGTGAAGTCAGCTCTAGGTAACCCTTATGCCTGTAGAAAAAATATGCATCAGTATCGTGTGAGTAGAGAATGGAGGCTGAAATGCTCAGTTGAGATATACTCGAGTTACTATCCCATATATATTCCTTATTTTACCTTCAGGGTGACTTAATTTTTCTCTCTAGACTGAGGATGGCAGATCTGGTCTCTGTCTCCAGCCAGGCCACATCTGGAGTGCAGGGTTCATCACCCACACTCCTTCACTGAATCTCAAGTCTGAAATGAGAGCCAGCATTGCACAAACCCTCTGCTGGCCCCTGCTACAAACAGCCTTAAGCACAGACTTCTCCTGCTCTTCTGTAACAATTAAAGAGCCATTTCTTTTCTGCTACTTTTCTAGCACAGCAATTGAAATATTGATCCCCACCACTGGCTTCTTTCCTGTGAATGATCAGTTATCCTTTGGTGTTAAACAAACTGCAATTATGCATTCTAAATAACCCAAGAATCATGAGGAGCCAGGTACCTTCTGCTCTCATCTCTTATTCCCATTAACATTCCTGTCTATATGTCCTCGGGCATGCCACACACCTTTCCAGGGAGTGAAAAGCAGCATCCATCCCTCTGGAACAGCAAAGTTCTTCCTGAACCCAGGCACTTCTGAAGAGGGACTGCAGCAGACAGAAAAAAGGAGATAGAGGCTCCCCATAATCAGGAAAGAAAACCCACAGCATGGCCATGGCACTGGAATCACTGCTGGGAAGATGTGCCACTCAGCAGCCAGGACCTTGGCAGCCCCTCGGTGACACAGACTGTCAGAGACAGTCAGAGACAGTCAGAGACAGTCAGAACCTGGCAGGCAATGGGTAAGGGCAGAGACGAGATCATTAACTTTGGCAGAGCCCATCCAGTGTCCTTGCAGTGCTGCCACCTCTCTGTGTTAGGAGAGTGGGGTGCACTGCTGTCAGTGTGATCCACAGTGGTGAATTCCACACCAAGGAGCTCAGGCCGAGGGGAGATTCACATCCTTTGCTTTGCATGTTCATCCTGTGGAGCTGAAACCACCTTAGTGAGGAACAGAGCACAAGCCTCTGTCATTCTGCCTTCAGTATTCACCACTAGAGCTCTTCCTTTCTCTCACAAGCCACACATTTTCATTCCTTTTTGGGGTTGGTTTTTGGGGGGGGGTATTTTTGTGGTTTGTTTGGTTTTGTTTTGTTTTGGGTTTTTTGGGGGGGTTGTGGGTGGGGGTCTTTTTTGTTTTGTTTTATTGGGGTTTGTTGTTGTTGTTGTTGTTGGGATTTGTTTGTTTGTTTGGGGTTTTGGGGTTTTTTGTGTGTTGTTGTTGTTGTTGTTGTTGTTGTTGTTGTTGTTGTTGTTGTTGTTTTGATGGGGTTTTTTTGGTTTTTTGATGGTGGTGGATTCTCCCCCCTCTCACTTCCTTTGCTGCACCACTTGTGCTGTAAGCTACAGCAGATGACATGACAGATTTTCACCTGGATGGTTCCTTACCACTTTCTTATGGGGTATTTATTTTCTTGTGGATATTTTATCCCTCCACAAATGGGCCTGAACCATTTACCACTGTCAATAAGCCACAGTAGCTAAACCCTTGTTTACTGCCAGGCTGGACCAACTGTAGAATACAAGTGTGCTAAGGACAAAGGGTTTCAACCTTTTGAGCTCTTCATATTTAAAGAAGGATTGGGAGGAAAGGAAGAGTTCAGAAAGTATCTGGGTAAAAAACAGCTGCATGGAAGAGGACAGCTGCATGAGCAGGACCCAACTTCATACATTTTGCCTCATTTACTCCATTGGTCTGCCCAGTACATTCTGGAGCCAGGATTTTCTCAGCCTTCCTAAGACCACATCTCTCTCTCTTTCTCTGCCCTTGCTCTCCAGAGCTGCAGGCTGAGTCCTGTTCATGACCCAGTGAGGAACTTCTGCCCTGGGCATCACTGGATAAAAAAACCCCTTTGTTGGAACACTCAGGGGTACTGGTGCATCACTCCTCAGTGATGCTTTGAGGGAAATAGTGCTTGTTTTAGAAATGCTGAAACAAAAAGGCTTATGGATACTGAGGGTTTTTTGTTAGTTTGACTCTGGCAGAAGCAGCTTCTCGACCCATTTATCAAGCTGCCTGCAGCTGCCATTTCAAGGCTGATGAAGGTATAATAAACAGTAAGCCAAAAAAGTCAAGAAGGTGCACCCAGAGCAGCTTAATAAATAAAAGATCAGGGGCAGGGGTGGGAAGAGAAAGAATAATCATCAGTGAAAGTTTTGACTTTCCTCTGCTGTCCATTTTATAACATAAATTTAAATAAATGAGTTGTGCAGGTCGGTGGAATCAGTCTTTCATTCTCAAATACCCTCTCTAAAATTTTCTGCTTGCAAATTCATCTTTCTTGCTGGCTCATGTTTTGCCAGCTACCCTCCAAACTGTCACTTCAAAATTTTTAAAGATATCCATCAGACTCTGCAGAGCTCCTGATGGATGAAAACTCCTTGTGGAATCTCCAGTGCAATAAATCTCAATGCTGCTAAGCAGCTGGACGCCAGCAAGCTCAGGTGATCCCAAGTTTTATGCTGTTCCCTTCCCACTGCTTATACAGAGGTGACCTTGGAGTTTGCACCAAGCTTTAATCTTCCACAGAGGAGACTTTGCTCCTGCAGAGATCCCTGGAGGTGTCAGTCCTGTATTAGCTGTCAGTTGTTGCTCTGGGTACAAGGACAGCCTTTGCTCACATTGGGATTAAGTGTCATTTGCCATGTTCTCTTTTCCATTTTGATTCATGGATGTCAGGCAAGCTGGGAGCTTTCCCAAGCCCTTGCAGGGTGTTTTGTCCATTGATCTCTGGCAGATGGCAATGAAGTTATTGCATGTCTTCCTGGTACATTTTGGTTATCAAGGCCTGATGGACATTCAGGCTGGGAGTCCAGGTCTGAGTTTCAACATTCTTCTTCCAGAAGTTGCCAGCTGGTTTCTTTGAATTGCAGGAACTTTTCTCCAGGTCTGATTCTTTCTTCAGAAGGTTGGGGTCAAGGCTCATGGACTTCAGCAGATACCACAAAGATCCTGTAAGCAACAGAGAGAACAAAGAGGGCGTTGCAAACAATAAAAAACATGAACAGGTGAGACATGGTGAAAGAATCAGAGGAAAGTGAGGAGAAAAAGACAGTCCCAGAGGAACAGAGACAAGAATGGAAAAGGAAAGAGAGAAAAACAATTTAAAAAAAGAGAAATTATTAAAGAACTGAAATGAGATTAAGGATGAAAGAATAATGAGAATAAGGATGAAAGAGAGAAGAAGGGGAAGTAGAAGGAAAGGTGAAGACAGAAAAAAGGCCCAGTGATACGCATAAAGAAAAATACATGCTGGTTTCCATTTTTCATTAATGCTTCACCAGATGGAGACGGTATCAACAATAATAGAACCTCTGAGCTGCAGAACAATAGGTGAAATAATTCAAGCACCACTTTCAGATTAAAAACAGTGAAGAGAGTTTGATTTATTTCCCAGTTTTTCTTTTTTTTTCTCTATATATAGAAAATAACCTCATCCGCTTACTCAAGTTCTGTGGCTCATCACCACGAAAATATAAATAAAAGAATGAAACCACCCTTCAGTGCAGACAGAAAATAAATCAGAAGCCTCAATGCATTTTCATTGTTGCAGCTGGGTCCTGTCTTCACATTTATTTATCTTTAAATTTCTCCTTGCACTCCAGAGACCATATCCCATAAAATGCCGGGTTAACAAGTTAACCATGAATAATTCATGAGATAATTATAAAACATTTACACCAGAACATTATTATCTTGCAACTAAAAAAACCCCAAATACTTAATGTCCTCCAACATTGATGGCAAACCTCTTGTGACTGCAATGTTCTTTATCACTAAAATTAAATGGAATTAATCTTCGATTTGCTTTGGTGCCTCCTAGCAGAGAATCACAGGGAAAAAAACAGCCCCAGGTGAAATGGAAACATGAAAATACATGATTACATACACATATCTGTGTGTGTGTGTGTGTTTGCACACACATAAATATGGGATTCTGAAACACGCCCACAGAGGAGATCCAGTTTTAGTTTTCCTCTCCCAAACACACTCAGAGGCAGGAGGGACATGAGCATTTATACTCATGGACGGATTTATACCCAAGGGATGGATTCAGAGCACATGTGGAAAGGACAAACACAGATCTGCAGCACTCTGTGCCCAAAGGGACTGTGACTTACCAGGTTTTCCTTATCCCTTCCCACTGCACAGGTGGTCTTTGGTCAGATCCTGTTCCCAAAGTAAGCCTAGAGCTTCCTCTGGAACTAAAATAATAATAAATTTCAGTTTTGTACTGGTGTCACCAAGATGAGGCCTTGTGTGCACATCCCAAATTAAGGCTGTCACATGTGTGGCTGTAAAACTCCTACAAAAACATCACCAATAATGCAAATCTCTAGTACAGCCAGCATGACAGGCCATTAGGACTCCTGCAGTTCCAGTCTGCATAAAAGCTCCTCTGCCTTCCCTCTGGACATGAGGCCAGAGAAGTGTTGGGAAAATTCTCCAGCCATCCTTCACTGTGTGCCAGTGATCCCTGGTGGGCAAAATCTGCCTGAGGGCTTTAATGGGCACACACAGAGAAACCTCCAGAAGATTCTTGCTTAGATCACAGAAACTGTCAGCCTTTTCTAGAGAGACTCAGGCTATCCAACAGTGACTTCTCCTCTCCCTCAGGAGCTCAGGATAAAGGAGCAGCACTAAAGCAAATCTCCACTAGAGAACTCTTTCTGTGCCATGAACAGAGAGCCAGCAAACCTTGGGCTGGCACTGCCAACTCCAGCTACAGCCCCTGGGGGAACCCACTGTAGAGGAAGAAACACTCTCAGGGAAAATGCAGGAAAGAGCCATTCCTGTTCCTCTTTCTCCCTTCCCTCCCCTTTGAATGAAGTCAATCCACACAGAAAACTACCTGTGCTTTCTCACAGACACCTTTGCTCCCAGGCTGAGACACATAAAGCTTTTCTGAACAGGAGGCCAAGGGTTCCTCTTCCTCACATGATTATGAAGAAGGCACATATGGGAATGCTACAGCTACATCTGCCTGACAGCCAAGAGCAAAGGAAGCACCCCCTGCATGTTCTGAATCCATGAAAATATCCCGGGAGATTTGGCACTAAGCTGATGGTCAACAAAACCACCCAGAGCCTGAGGCCTACAGTTTGATTTAACCATGCACATTTTGTCAAAGGATTAGGACTCTATCATTGTGACATTTGAATTTTAATTGAAAACCAGTCTCTCCCATACACTTTACTGGTCTGGGACCTGGGAGGAGAGGTGTGTGGGTCTATGAGTGTCGTGCATATCTAGCATCTGCTTTGGGGGAAAAAAATGTTTCACAGCTCCAAAGAACCATGTTTACCTCCCAGCACACATCAGCCCAGCAAACAACATGGGGGTTTACAAAACCAATGGACACAGTGAGAAACTCCAGTTGGAATTTCAATCATCTCTGTAGAGCCCATTTAGAAACCTTTCTGCTGTATGTGAGTGTCAACAAACACTCATGAAATTTCATCTCTGCATCAATTTGCAAAATAGAAAAAATGCTTCATGAACAGCAATATAGTCCTGTGTACACAGCTGCCAGCAGCTGCCCTCTGGGGTGATTCTTGTAATTTTCTATATTTTGCTCAGCAAGATGTCATTTATCATGAAGACTATCATCAATATATGAGCTGAGAATGAATGGCTAAGAAGGTCTGTTATCCTCAGCCCTGAAGCACAGAGGAGTTTTGTTTTGGATATTCTTGTCCAGGTACATAACTCAGCTACACGGCACACAGATCTGCAGTCAGGAGTGGTGAGGCTTGGATTGCCAGACTCTCCTGCCATAGATGGAGGGATGTAATCCCAATACCAAACTCTGAGCTCATCACTGGCTCTCTAAATGCTCAAGAGTTCCATTTCTGAGCATTTCATCTCAGTGTTCGTGTTACAGTGCAGTGCTGGCATTATGAAAGCAACAAGATTGTCTGTGAAAGGCTGTTCAGGCTGTGTGATCCTGCAGCTAAAAACCACTCACCATGGTGCTAGACTTTGTCCAAGCCACTCTCAAATATGTAGCTATAGACTCCTCCTTAAAGAATTTACTCTGTCAGAGAAGGGTTGATGTCAGCAGGGAGGGAAAGGAGGGGACAAGGGTGGGACAATCTTGACTGATCTTACAGAGTCTGAATGTACCAACAGCTTAACTCAGTGTCAGCCAGCTGGTTAGAGGTGCTACAGAGGGGACAATCCTTCAGCTGATTCTGCACAACCACAGAGCCCCAGCCCAATGCCTGAGGACCATGGCAGCACAAGGAGATGTGTCTGAGCTCAGGCATTTGCTCCTGCTCTCCCTGAATGCCTCCCCCTAACATCTGAGACCATTTGAGGATGAAAGCTTCCCAGGGAAAAGAGCTGAAGACTGCAACATTCATTTCTCCCTGTAAGGACAAAGGGAGGATCGAGTCCAAGCTGTTTCTCCTCAAATCACAGATCAATCAAGCAACTCTGGTGATGTCACTATCCCTGGCACTGGGACCTAATTTAAAATTACCTCAAATCTGGAAGATTGATTTTCACCATCAGCATTTAATGTCTGCTGTATCTTTCTTTTCCCAGCAGAGAAGAAAAAAAGAAAGAAGGGGAGAGAGAGGGAGAAGATGCTTCAGATTCAACTGCGATTTAGCATTCATTTGCATTTTTAAATTAGTTAAGCTGTGGACCGTTGCAAAGCAATGACAGAGAATTTTTGTAATAATTAGTCTGCTGGGAGTGTAGAAATGACTATACAGGCAGGTTGCCCTGAAAGAGGAAGCAATATCCCAATGCTCAAACTGGGATTTGCAGAGGCAAATTTGCTCTCCCTCATATGGGGCCAGATCCAGCTCAGCAGACACAGAGAGCTGCAGCTCAGACAACTTCATCTGCTCCAGACACTGGCTGCAGCCAGTGGAGAGAGAAAGGGGTGTGCTCAGACTGTGATTCACCTTAACCTAATGTAAAAATCTGAATCAGGCCAGATGATTAGATACCTGCAGTGAGGTGAGAGCAATCTCACCACTGTTGTTTACAATATAATCTTAAATTCTTCAGCCTCTGTGTGTGTGTCAACCTCTCCTCAGTGAGCTCCACACATTTGACCCCCTTCTCCCTTCCTTCTGCAGCTCCAACCACACCTTTTCCTGCCTATAAGGAGATATATCCCTCTCCTAAATCCAGTGGGAAGTCATCATTTCCTCAGATCTGACAGTAAATACTCAGAGAAGGGGGAGAGGAAGGATCAGGATGAGAATGAGCAAAAGGATCCCCAGTTTTGCCACAGGCACCTACCCTCCCTGAGCTCACAAGGGGGAAATGACAGCACTTCACTGTACAGGGGAAGGTGCTGCATATTCAGCAACCTGAGCCACTGATTTTGCAATGCATCTCACACTTGCTGTTTGAGATGAGTTGAATATTGCAATGCCCCCCTCTTTGGACGGCAGAACATGGCAGCATTAATGCTCACTCTGCTCAGCAAGGGGAAGAGCCCACTCATGACTGAGCATGGCTTCAGAAACACTGCACACTCGCCCATCCTGAGAGCAGCTCCTCATCACCCATTAGATGTTCTCTGCCTTGCATCATTTGCTGTCCTTTGCTTGCCCTGCTCCAAAAGCTGGCATCTGTTTCTCAGTGTGACTGCTCCTTTTTGCTTAGGTTTACCTCTGGGTGAACTGAAGCACAAGGAACATTTAGTGAATTTCCTGAAATCCTTCCCCTGATCTGAAACAACATTTGTACATTTGTTCAAAAATGTGAACCCATCCTCTTCCAAAGCAGCACCAGCCTAGTTCCAGCAGCTCAGCAGGAGCCATGGAATGGTTTGGTTTCTCTCAGACATAATTTGGGGTTACAGAGCATCAACATTTTACAGGCACTTAGTCTATAATGGTGTGCCATTGTGTATATATGAGAAAGAGGGATTTTTTAAAAGTTTTACATAATGTTTCCTTCCAAAGATGTCCCTATGACTTGAAAATCACTCTACCTGCACCAAATGCATTAACTCTATGACTACAGAATAGACACCCCATTATTCTGACAGCAAAGTGAGCACAACTGGATTTCCCTGAAGGAACCCAAACCTTTACAGTTTTATTACCTTGTCACTCTGAGTTTTTGTAGATATCAATCACAAAGGTACATTTTGTTTCAATGTGGACTTAAGTGACTTGATCCAAACTATCTCTTTTGAGGACAGAAGAGCAAGAAGAAGATGAAAGCTAAAATAAATAAATGGCTCTACTTTTATTATGGATACCAAGTGCAAAATGTGCTCTGTTTCACATTTGCTAATCACTTGTTTAACTTTTGGGGCTGGCATTTCTGGTGTGTGTTCATCCCATCAAAGTTCCAGTTTGCCCCATCACATCAATGGCTCTCATCTACAACAACTGGCCTTGCCTTAAAAAATTCAAGTTTCTTGCTTGCTCACCCATCATTTTGTTACTAGTCACATGTCCAAGCTAAAAAAATAAGTAAAAGTACTTCCTAGGATCCTCTGAGCATTTTCCTTAGGATATTCTTACTTTCTTCCTTTGGTAGGGAACAGTTGTGGTTGTTTATGCTTTGCAGCTGTGGTGAAAGCTATGGAAAGGTTTTTTTTTTATCAAGTAAACAGGAGTAGATGGAGCAAACCTGCCAGTGCTGCTGAACTGTGTGTTGGTTTCTTCTCAGCTGAGCATGGGCAGCTGACCTGCAGGATTTCTTGGTTTCCATTGTAGAGAGACACCTCCCAAGGAGCATTTGTCTCATCCAAGAGAAATGGGATCATTTCTGAAAGTCCCATTTTAGTCCTACCAACTATGGAGCAAACCCATACACTTGATTAGGCCAGAAGCCAACTTTCAGGCATTACATTTAGGCTGGGGAATCCACTCAAAACACCTGTGCTTGCCTAAATACATAGAAGTGGACCCATTCCAGCTGTTTATTCCTGAGTCTTTTCACAAAAGCATCACCTTGGGCAGGACACTGTTTTCAGACAGACCCAAGACAGTCCAGATTTAGACTCATGAACTGTAAGGAAACATCCACATCCCCTGCACTGGCTGTGATTATGATGGTGTCTCCCTGTGGGACAGCAGCTTGTGCAGAGACAAGAGTGAAAAGAGACAGAAAGGAGATGAGAGAAGGAGCTTCACTGTGTACCGGTGGTGAGGACAGATCTGCATTACAACCTCCCTTCCTGAAGGACTGAATTATAAGAAAGCTTTACTGAAACATCTCTAACCATCCAAAGACTGTCAGAGTAGTTCCCTGCGGTATTTCCTTGCCAGCATCTCCTTTTGTTCCCAGCGTGGTGCTGGAGTCGGGCAGAGAGGCTGCAGGGGCACAAGGGCCCATTCCCAGCGCCCTCTGACACCTCCTGGGACCCCCACCCGCTGAGGCACAGTAGTCTATAATGATGTTATTCTGGATATTTCCATATGTGTAATGAGCAGTTCAGCTACCCAGCCGTCCCAGAAAGTACTTTTCCATAAAAACAAGATCCTGTAAAAGCTGTACCTTTAGACAACTCCCACCCTGACAGCCTCCGCCTCTATTTTACAAAATAAAGGCTTCAATGTTCACTGTCCTGAGTTGTACTTTGTTATCTGTGTTATCTATGATTGTCTTGGAAACCCAGCTCACCCTGAGGCCAGCTATTAACATCTTTCAGCATAACAAAAGCCTTTATTGTCCCACTATTTCACATGCATTCTGTCAAGACAGCAGATGAATGAGTTACCAGGGGGTAAGTTTGGGTATAAATTTACAAGGCCTCTACTCCATCATAATTGTCTGTATTCATATTCTCATTCTTCATGCTCATCCAGATGTACTTGGAAGTGATTTGTCCTCAGGAAAAAGAGGGGTTGGTTGCTTTGCATCTGCTCTGTAGAAACAAAGAAAAGGATGTCCTGGGGCTTCTTGAGGAGAAGGTGACATCCTGGGAGGTCACCCACTAACCTTCCCTGGGAACGCGTCCTTCCCTCTGTGGCATCCATCATGTCTGTTCCACGTTGTTAGAAAACGTTCAGTGCAAATGTGAAAACAGCTATTTAGCTTGAAAGACAATCTTCATCGTAACAGCTGAGGTGTTGCAGTTGGAAGATGTTTTAGCAGGGAGAAAACACCGAACGGGGTTTTCTACACCAAAATTCTTGACACTCTGCTCATATGAGCAGCCATCCCTAAAGGACACACGGTTTACATCACCACAGGACTCTCCTTCGAGCCGAGCCATAACATTTCTCCAGAGACACAACCCAAGAATACTTCACAATCTGTATTTTTGCATGTGCCCCCAAGCTTTTGTTAGCGTGACTATGATGGCTCTTGGGCATGATTTGCTCACAATGCCAGCTGACAGCCAGGCCAGGAAAATCTCTCAGCTTATACATGCTCCCTGATTCCTTTTAGTATTTAGAGGATTAACTAAGAATCCCACAATGGCTCCAATGACTGTTGTGCTCTTACTGAAGTAGCAACTAATTGAAAACACTAAATACCCATTATAACTGGTAAACGGCAACACAGTCCCAGGCAGGAAAATATTAGAGAACTCACCGACCTGAGTGAAGCCAAGTATAATAAAGATCATCTTCAGAGAGATGTGCCATGAAGGGCACTTATCTCTCTGCAGCAGTTCAGTGCACCCTTCTAACCCAGGCTGCCTTTTCATCCTGGATGAGAACAAAACTAAAAAATTCCCCAAGTCCTGCTTGTACACACACTCAGTGTTTACTCAGTGCTTCTCTGCCATGTGAGTACACTGATTTAGCCATCTTCTGCTCACACCAGCAGCCTTGCTTATTTTATTCTTTCTGACTACTCACCCAACCCACCAATGCTGGAATTGCTCTGTAATTGCGAGTGCCATATGGTGCCCTAATTATTGCAGTGCTTGTTGTATTAATGTGTTAGATAATCGAGATGTGGGGAGAGGAGCAACAAGGAGAGTCAGGCATTTTGAGGGACAGGCTTGCTCCAGTGAACACCATTTACTACAAACAGCTCCAGGATGCCATGCCAAGAGCCATGTCCATGAAAAAGCCTGGGCATGAGAACACCAAAATCATCATCTGCCTGGGGTATCACTGTAGAAATGTGACTGGGGGTTGGATTTTATTTCTCTTTTAGACTTGATATCCCTGTGGCTAGAGAACATGACTGTATTTTATAGGAATAGAAAAGCATAATGTTATTCAAGATTGTGACATTGTTATTCTAATTTGTAAAATAAAAAGGAGGAGGAGCAGATAGAGGATGATACAAAACCCTTGGGCTAGATTCCTCTTCTGGCTTATGCTGACGTAGGTAACATGCAGGACTGGAAAAGTCCATATTAACAAGGGAATTAAAATGCACCATTGAATTTGCCTTGCTAAAATAATGCAAGATTTAAGATGCATAATCATAAAACAGATTCTCCCTGAACTTCCTCTTTTACATTCAGTAACTTGGTCAAACCCCCTCCTTTGCTCAGATTTCACTGATAAGGAATTACTCAGCTAAAGGCTTTAGAGTAAGTGTGGGTTTGTACCATTGGAGGGCATAATGGGTTTTGTTCTAAAAGCCTTTTCCACACTGGTTCTACAACTGTGGATATTTAAGGGCAGAATGGACAAGCAGCTACAAGAGAAACTCAGGGCAGCTTACTGAGAATCACATTAATCTTAGGAAATCCTGAGCTGACTGTACTCAGAGAGTAAAAATGTTATGGAGGAAGACTAAACAAGTTTTTTTATATTCTTACACTTCAGCAGGTGTCTGCTTATGGCCCCTGCTGAAGACCCATTACTGATGCTGTCAGCCTCCTCTGAAGCCTCAGAAATATCCATTCCTCAGTGGCCTTACAGACTCAGCTGCACCATGAACATCTCCTATACACTGCAAGGCTGATGCGAAAACAGAAAGTGGTGAAGATTGTTCACCAGAAAGGAACTTTCTGCATTCCTGCCAATGCCCTGAGCAGTAAACAGAGACAAAATGCTACAAAAATCACAGACCTGGCCCTTGGCAGAATGACTCTCAAAGTTTTTCCAAAACCTGGATGAGGTTTACAAGATGTACAGAGCAAATCCCAGTTCAGGTGCCAAATTCAGGCACTTTATGGTGGAAGGAGGATGTGTTCCTCAGGAACAAAACACCTAATTGACCCATAACCTATCAGTGAAACAATAGAGAATAAAATTCCCAGTATAATTGGGTTATAAATCATTCCTTTGATACCAGGACCTAGCAATTTATTTTGAGTATCTGAGTGTTTATTCTGAGGAAATACAGTGGTTTAGCTATATTTAAACGCTTTGGCTGGTGCTTAGAGGGGAAAAATGACAACTGTGCACAGTGATTTATTTCTCCACTTTATTTGGACTGTAAAGGTGTGAACTGTAAAGGTGTGGACTGTGAGGGTTTTTAAAAGCAATCCTTGCAGGGGCCCACAGGCACTGTGCAAGTGCTGTCCCTCCTGGCCCAGATCTCTGGCTCCCACTCAGAGCAGCTGGTGATGGGCAATCACCTCCATCCTCTCCGCCATGCCTGCAATAACCTGCTGGCTTTTCACTGCTCTTTGAAGACCATTTTGCTCACAGAAATTTACCAGAGACAGTGCCCCACACAGGCAGCCCACACAATAAAAAAATTCACACATTTACGCACCATCTCTCAGGTCACAAATATTCCCTTGCATTCCCAATTTCTCTGCATTGTATGAACATTTTCAGAAGTGTTTAGATGCACAGTGGACACAGGCAATGGCCAGGGGGATGATCATTCCCTGGTGTCCTGGTTTGTGAGGCACTGTCTTTACTTCCTCACAAGAGGAGCAGAAATGGTTTGAGTTTCTGGAGAAAGCCCTCAAAAGTAGCAGAAGGCTGGTGTGACATAAGGACCAGACCTGAGCTCTGGCTGAGGTCAGTAATCATGAGAGAAAATATTTTGTGACAGCTTTGTTTAGGCAGGCATTTAGCAGATGATGAAATGAACTCCCATCCTCCATGGAAGGAACAGGAGCCACCTGCCAACCCTTTCCCACAAGCACGTGGCCAGGACAGAGAACATGACTGGCAATTTCCTTTTCCTGACACTTATTCCCACATTCATCCCTCCAGGAAGCAATAGCAGGGCCATCCCTGGGTCCCTGCAGCTGTTCATGGTTCACCCTGTGCCAGAACAGTGACCTCAGTGACAGCAGACAGGAAGCAATACAGGAATATCCTCCCTGTGCCATGGATTTACAAGGACAAAATATCTTCTGTGGCTGGCTTTTCATTAGCAGAATTGCACAAAGGGAATTCTGAGGTTCAGGAAGCACCATGTACATATCCAAAGCAGACAGAGATGCTCCTAACAGACAATGAGGTACTAAAGTCTGTTAAAAGGGAGAGGGAGAGAAAATTTTGCACCATGCTGTTCTCTTAAGTTATCAAAGGAAGTCTGGAAGCACAGGGCTCTAATTGCAAATTTGGTCATGGAAATTCAGCTCCAGGGAAAAAAGGAACTAAGAATTCAGGCTCTTTCTAACAGATCATGGAGAATGGGTGAGCAGCGAGGATCTATATGATCACAGTAATCAGAACAGATTAATCATTACTTCCCAGTTTGGGCAGTGCTGTCTAGAGCTGTATTTTTAAAGCACATAATCCTGATGGTATATCTCTTCTGATTAGCCCTTCAAAAGAATATTCATGTAAGTTGGAGCTGAAGCATCTCTGCTGCAGAGTTCTGATGACATAATAGGTCATTATAAATAAATGATTTATCCAAGTGAAATAAGTCCAGCTATTTAGGGCAGGTCACAGTGAGAAGTTACTACGGCATCTCTAATGTAATTTTTACTAACTCTTAGGTCAGAGAGAGCCTGTTTAAATGCAAAAGCTCTTTGTAACAGCAATTTGCAAAACAAGGAGAGAAATATGCACAACGTGGTTTGCTGATGAAGCAGAATTGTGTCAGGACATTGTTTAAAGGTTTACCCTGGGGGCACCAGCTGTTTTCTAAAGCACTGATAAATGACAGAAGAAGATACATTTACACACAATACAGGAAGGACCAAGAATAAAACCTGGAAGCCTTTTATTTGTGAATAACAGCACAAATGCAAGAAATCTGTGAGCCCACAGATAGGATACTGATGCTAGAGAGACATTAACCATTATATACCTGCCCCTTTGTCGAGGAGGGAAAGCCTCAGGAGGAAGACAGGAGACAGCAGCTATTTTATCCTTTATCAGTACACAACCACCAAAGATGCTGATGTTCAGTACTTACCTTTTCATCCATTACTTCCTGTGATTTTTCTTCCTCCTAATATTGCGAACTGCAACTGATTTTTGTAACATTGTGAGTGATGTTTAAGACTTAGCTGAAATGAGAGCTGGGGGCAGAGAAGTACTCAATGCAGAGATGGCACTGTTTTAACAGGCCTTAGCTGTAAGTATGCCATCAAAACTTAGACCAACAAAATTCATCAGGAGAGCAGCAGCTTTGCCAGCAGCTGTTACAAAGAAAATAAGGAATAAGTCAAGGCCAATAACTGCTATGAGGATTGGACTGATTCGTAGATGGTGGAACCAACAGTGTCTATGAAAAACAGGAGTCCACATGAAACCACTCACAATATCTCTAACCAGAAAGGAGAGGGAGCAGAGGGGAAGCCTTGGACTTCCTTGGACTTCTTTGCTTGGCCTCCATGCTGTGAAAAGTAAGTAGGAGAAAAGGGAAGCAAGGCATCATATTAACTACAAGCAGTATGTTGAGCTCTTTCCTCCCACATCCCTCAAGTCTGTGGTGCTGATGCTGCACAAGCCAGGCCACTCTAGATCTGACAGCACGGAGCCAGCAGCTCCAAAGTCAGAGGGAAAAAGATGTGCACAGCACACAGGGAGGAAAAGACACAGGGAGAGGGGAGCAACATTGGCCTGAGCCAAAATAAACAGAACCACTTGCCTGAAGGGCCCTTTGTTCTGATACCGTATGTGGGCTCTGATCACACCAGCCAGGTCTCCAGGAGAGACAATTCCTTGTACAGCATCAGCAAATTACTCCAGTCTGCAGCTGTGATTAGTGCAAGAGAGAGAAAAAGTAAATGCAATCTGGCCAATTATACACTAAGGAGAACAGTGAAAACAAACAAAAAGTCTCTGAACCTGCAGGTGTCAACACAAATGCAAAAGACTGATAAGCTTGTTTTGTTACTGTGGGACTGTACCTGTGAGCTCAGGGAATGGGAGTGATTCTGCCAGCAGCTGCTTGCAGGAGGTCAGCACACAGCACAGGGCTCACCCCAAACAGTCATGTGCAGGCAGAGCCACGGGGTTCCAGAACTTAGATTTGTTTTCCCATTCTTTTATCTGCAGTGAGGCCTGTGTTGGCAGTCACAGGGGAAGAGACAATTATATTTCTGCCAATGGCTGCAGCATATCCTGCACAATTCTGTATCCCAAAGTCTCAAAAGCCAGGTCAGAGAGTTTGAGGCTGAACACACTGAGGAAAATCTGGAAGAGATTAACACCTTATGAACCTATACAAGGACTGGAAAGCCCCCAACCTATTTAATTCTCTCAGTTTTTTGCCTTCAGCACAGCCCAGCCCGTTCCACTGTGCAGAACACTCACACACCCCTCAGGACTGCAGCTGCAGTGGAGCTGAGCACCAGGGCAGGCAGGACCAGGGCTGTTCCAAAACACCAGCTTTGAGACCTGCTGCTACCAGGCACAGCTCTGGGAGTGAAACGAGAGACAGTAGAGAAGCCGCTTTTTGCTGTTCTCGATGAAATGAAGTGTTACTGCCCACTGAGACTCTCCCTGTGCTCTGCTGTTCAAACACGATTATTACTCCACCCCCAGCAGTGCTTTGTGCCCGTCTCAGCCCAGGAGCTGCTTTCTCTGCTCTATCTGATCTTGCATTGCCACACAACCCTCAGGAATTGCTCCAGCCAGACCTCAGCACGCCACATAGAACAGACCAGAACTACAAAAAAAAAAAAAAAAAAAAAAAAAAAAAAAAAAAAAGAAGTAGTGGTGTGTTTAAATTTATATGTTAAATGTTCATTCATGTTGTTATTTGGTTTGTTCCATGTACCCCCGTTCAAACCCCAATTGGTTTTTACCCTAGTTGTTTACCCAGTTTCAGTTACCTGTCAATCCTGTATTCCCTACCCCCAAGGATCTGTCTATCTCCTCGAGGCCTCTCCCTGGTTCTGGAAAGTTCCTAAGAGAGCGTCGAGTGATAGGCCAAGATCCAAGGAAGTTCGTCCTCCCCCACGAGGATTGGCTCCCGGAGGAGTCAATCATCCTGGCAGCCACTCCCTCGACTTCCCTCATTGGTTTCCACCTTGTCACCTCCCCTCACTCCTCCCCCGGGTAAAAAGAGCTGTCACTGAGCAGACTTCGCTCTGCTAAGGCAGGCTTCCTGGAGTGAGGTTGTCTCCCTTGACCCCTCAATAAACTCCTGTGATAACCCCCTTGGCAGAGTCCTCCTTCTGTCCTCGCCGTCGTCACAACCAACACCAAGCAGCTGAGCTGAAAAGAGCCCATCAGATCAGCTCGGTTGGTCAGCCAACTGGGCTGTACCGTTTGCCTGAAGCCGTCGCCAGGGCTAGCCGGAAGCAGGCAAGGCTCAGACCACGAGGCAGAATAGGCGCGGCCTCAAAAAAAAAAAAAAAAAAAAAAAAAAAAAATCACTGCATTCCCCACTTGGTAACAAAGGCAGTCTGGAGGGAAGAGATGTACCAACTTGTTTTCTAAATAGATTCTTTTCACACTTTCCAATCGCTCCTTCCAAGCTTAGTAAATACCTGCAGGGTCAAAACCCTGTCCTCGGGAGCTGGAGCAGTGACCTGGATAAGTGACAGTCAATACAAAGTCCTTTCTTTGGAAGGAATTGCCTCCAGTACAATCTTTTGCTCATTCAGTCTTCTGTCTCCTCCAAGCAAAATCTGCCAGAACTGACTATTTCCAATTTATTTTTTTTCTTCTTCCTTCTCTTCTTTATTTTGTGTGTTGTCCCCGCCTCCCCTCTCAGAGGTGTTTCCCTGGGGAAATTCATGTCCCTTGTACTTTTTACTCTGTGCACATAATAGAACATTATCTGCATAATTTACCTTACACCACATGTTGTCTTCCTTCTGGCTAAGTGTTTATCTAAAATAAATATATATCCTCATCATGTACACTGTGAAAAAGCCAAAAGCCTGTCCTATGTGAGAACTTCATAATATCCAAAACCTCAACCACCAAGAATGTGTTAGCTCAAGTCCTTCAGGTCAAATGTAACTGCAAAGCTGATCTTCCTCCTCCTGCCTCTCTCTGCATTTTTCAGTGTCCCATTACTTGTGTAGATCTAATGAAATCCCCACAAGGTGAATCCAGATAAAATCTGGAATTTAAACACAGCTCACAGATCAATGATTTCAATGAGATGAGTCAAAAAAACCCCCCTCTTCCTTTAATGCTTTTTATCACACCTCTGCATGGCAGGGTATGAAACAGCAGCAGATCTGTGGAACTGGGCAGGGCAGAAACATTTTCCATGGATTAATTACCAGGAGTAAAACACCCAGCTCACAGGGCAGAGATGTTCCTTCCATGCTTCCTTTCCCAGAGCACAGCTGCCAGGCAGTGCAGCTCTCAGTGTGTAGGGCAGCTGACACAGCACTTGACCATGTTCTGACGTTAAATGTGCTGGGGCTGTTGTGGTCCAGTCAACACAATCTGCAGCCAGCTTCTCTCACTCTCTTTTTGAGCATGAGGACAGCATGGTGCTTTGCTGATGCTGCTGAGGTTTCTAGGTGTTTGTAGCTATCAGCAAGAAAATCTGACAGTAAAACACAACAAAATATTGAAGCCTGAGGTCTTGCAGCAAGTTTGAATCATGATACACCAGGGGGAAAACATGCCCTGAATACTGGAATATTTATTTTTACATTGACACAATTAAAAGTGAATGTGATGTTTCTTTGTTTCTTCCCATTTTCCCTTGTGATGATTTCAGATGGGCCCCAGCTTTGTTCTTTACACAACACTCTCATGGTCCCTGTTTTGTGTCATCTGCATTAGCTCACCAGCAGGATCAGAGCCTAAGGCTGGAAGGTACTGGGCCAACCCCATCTGAGGACTGAGTCAAATTTGCAATAATAGCCAAATTCAAGGACAAGGTGAGGAATTTCCTCCAAACCCTTCACACTTGTACTTTCTACAGATATTTTTTGATGGGCTGAATTGTCTTTGGAGATTTTATATGTCTCCAAGTGCCACTTGTAGAATCAATTCAAGTCCCTAAGCTCAGGTATTTATTCAGATAATCGAGCATCTCCCACTGAACTTCTGGAAGTGCTGGGTCTCCAAAAGCCCAGGGTGGACATCCCAGATAATTTTGGGAATCCATAGTAACATTAAAATTATAGGCACCTCGATGTCTCCCTAAATGAATCTCTCTCTAGGTTCAGACCTGTTTTTGTGACACTGAGTGAATCTCAGGCCCTGGGGCTTTGTTTAGAGGGTCACACCCACCAGCAGATTTGTGCCAAAGGACAAGACAGTGACTACATGCAGGGCTCAAAGCCCTCCAGATGCTTTGCTGTGCCATCCAGTGTCCCTGTTTATGCCTCCCATGGTGTCTCCTTTCTGATTTCCCTGGACCAATTTCTGTTTTACAGGGGAAGAGCATGAGCAAGGCAATGTGAGGTTTGCCTCACTAAGGAGCTCACTATTAATTCCCTGATGCACTGTCACAAGACTAATGGCCTATTTTAAAGAGCATCCCTGTCAGGAGGTGCTTTTCTAAAAGCATTCCCACAGTGCAATTAGGCAGCCTTGCATCTAAAAATTACAATATGGGAGAGGAGACCTTGATCTCAATGCACCGAATTTGGATTTTATTGAAGACCTTCAGAGGTGGAAAATGTCAGCTGTTGGGAGTCAGCTGCAAAGTCCCCACACTGAAAAAAAAAAGAGTCTGTCTCCCTTCTTTGAGAGAAATGGTCCTCTGTGAATTTTTATGTTTTAGTGGAAGAACTCAGTCCAGACTCAAAAGCTGTGGAAAATCGACCTGTTTTCATTACAGGTGCTTTGATCATCTCTAAGCCTTTGAGGCTGCAACCCAGGGGATGACAGAGAGAGACAAACATGGAGAAGGGCCTTCACATGGCCTCAGTGGCGAGAAGTGAGCAAGGTTTAACCCAAAACATATCAAAACTTTTCAAAGCTCTCCCTCTCCTCTCAACATCAGCTGTTCCTTACAAACCTTTCTTTGAAGTCAAAGGGCCACAGTTAGAAACTTCCATGGAGGAAAGATGTTTTTTCTCTGTCCATGTTTTCTCATATCCACCATTCTCCCTTCACAGCAAAAAGCTTCTGTCTCATGTGCTCATCAGAGCCAAGAAGGCAGTGTGAGATATGATCCTGTGCCATCAGGAATACTCTCAGGACTCAGACTTGGATTGCTCCTTCTCACACTTTCTGTGGGTTTTCCATTATCACTTTTCTGTCAGTCTCAGAGTGGGATCCAACACAGGAAGTGGAATCACACTGACCTTTCTTATTTCATTTCTCTGTGTTTGGGCAACAGTCTGGTGTCACTAATGGGGAGAAGATGTCCCTGTGCTGTATCAGCACAGAGCTAATTCTGATGGCCTGGCTTTCCTTCAAAGCACATGGAAGGATCTCCAAAACAAAGTTACAAAAGGAAAAGGTGGAAAAAAATGACCAGCTGGCTTCCATTTGCTCATCTGGAAGGCCATCACCAATATCAATGACCTTGTTGTTTTGTTGGGAGAAAGATAACCACAGTTCCACCCCCAAAACACTCTAATTTCAAAGTCAGGGTCTGTGAGACTGGGTAATTCCAGTGACACCCTGATTCCTTGGGAATCAGGATTCCTGCCAGCCCCCACCCAAATGTCAACACTCAAAGCAGGGACTGATACAGGTGTGGTCACCTCAGCAGTACCAGCTGTCCTAGAGATTTAATGATTTGCAGAAAGAACCAAAGTTGTAATAAAACTTAATAGCATCATCTGAAAGACAACAGATAAATTTCCACAAGAAGAAAATATTTTCCCACTAATTTCTGTCTCAGGTTAAATTATCTTTCTACAAGGGTAAGGTGACAATGAGAATTTGTCATGGGCTGTAAGCAAAGGTAACTAATTTATAATAATTTATTTCCCTCAGCTTGTATCAATAAAACCTCAGTTTTATCACACTGGGGGGCACTGGACCTCAAAAAAAAAAAAAAGAAAAAAAAAAAAGTGAAACAATTGCAGAAATTTCAGGGAAGAGAAATGAGACCTATCAAAGACCATGATCTATGTGGGGCACTGAGAGATCTGCTGGTTCAGGGAGAGGAGAGAAAAACACTTGAGAGAGCATGAGAGCCATCAATTGTTTAAAAGTTGTTGGAAAGAGGAAGGAAATAATTTGTTTGCCACAACCAGGTGGCAAGCACAAGAAGTAATGGGCTTAAGTGACAGCAAGAGATATGAGGGTTAGACTTCAGGAAAAGCTTCCTAATGGTGAGGGAAGTAGGGGATGGAATAGATTGCCTGAGGCGAGGTAGAGTCTCACTGTTGGAGGCTTTTAAAGAACAAACATCCATCAGAAATTATAAAGACAGATAGCTGACTCTTGCTAGAGGGGGAGAAAAATGGATGAAGAAAACTCTTAAAATTCCTTCTCACCTGTTTGGGTTTTTTTTTTAATCTGATCCTATAAAGCTACTAAAGAGACCCCAGCCCACACAATCCCAAGGATGTGGTCAAAAAGAACTACAGCAAAGTCTCCTGCAGTGAAATTGCAGACTCCTTATAAACCTCTCAGCAAGGCAGGGGCTGCCCAGGATAATCCACAGTGTGTTACATGAAGGTGATGAGTGAATCTGCCACTTTATTTTGCATGATGTTTAAAGCCTGGATTAACCCTCAGTAATACAATTAGTTTCACCTACATTTAGATACCCCCAAACCTACCCTGCATGGTGGAGCCACTGAAATGTGCTCCTCTGCCAGCTCAAAACTTTGCAAAATAGAAGTTTTTATGTCCTGGAGTATTTTCATAACTGAACACACGAGGGAATGGTCCTGCCCAGTATCAGATAAGGGCCCTAAAAGAGAAAGGCAATGTTCCCAGGGTCCAGTGCCTGTGTCCCTTTGATTACTGCAGTATAAATATATTTTTCTTTGTCGGGGTGACCTTTTTCAGTCTGTTTCTCCATATCAGTGTCAGAGATGGGAGCTCTCTGGGGCTCTTTGAGTGTGGTTACGTTCCATTCTGCATAGAGGAGGAGATTCACTTTCAGCCCAGATGCTGTTGTCAGTAGCCCCAGTTTAGTCACTTTTACCTATATGATGAGGAATGGGGACTCTACCACGGTTGTTTCAAGCACATTTTGAGAATAAACTTCTTGAAACTTCATGCTGTCACCTATGAGGGGGGAAGCAGAATTTGCTTTATCTCCTTGCCAGAAAACGGGAGGTCCCTAGGGAGAACTGCCCAAGGTTTCTCTGCCCAGTGCCACCCTTGGTTTGCCCACTTACACTGGCACAAGCATTTTCCTGCTTTGCAATGGCATTCACAGCCTCAAAGCCAATCTGTGATCCTGTCATGGTTCCAGAAACATCCATTCATTTTTCAAGTGAGATTTTCTTCCTGCTAGGGAGTTCTCTGTCTTGATGTGCCCAGTGCCATTCTTTCTCTATAAGGTTTTCCTTGAAACCTGCCCTGTAAGAACCCAGGTCCTGCCATGCACCCTGAAGTGCTCGTGAGCCCTGTGCCATGGGAGCAGGACAGCTGGTGATCCAGGTCTCACCACTCAGCAGGTAAAAGGGAATATTGAACAAAGGAGCACCAGGAAGTCAGTGCCTCTAAACATGGTGTGAGTCTTGCAGGTCCTGTGTCGGGCCAGGAGCTGGACTCCAGTGATCCTTGTGGGTCACATCCCACTAGGATATGTTATGATCCTATGATTTATATAGCTGTGGACTTATCCCCCAGAGAAATTCAGCAGGATTCTATTTAAGGTCATAGACTTGTCACACTAATATTGGAAGAGAATCTTCTCCTTTTTACTTCATTAAAAGCTTCAGGCAAGAGAGATCAAGTTTAACCTTAACATCATTCTGTTTCAAACATCATATCTCATGATGAACAAGTTGGAAGGAGAGGCATTTATTTAATGTATTTGTTTGTGTGGTATTATGAAATTTGAGGTCCAGAGACTGAAATCCCACTCTCCACAATCCTGTGTATACATTGGTTAACACAGATTTCTCACCAGGAGAAGAAACATATTGAGATATGCTGGATGGTGAAAACAAATATTATCATGTGCAAAGCAAGGAGGCTGGGAATGAGACAGAATGAGAGAGGCAAATTAAATTGTATATCCAAGGACAGACAGGAAACCCATGTCACAGCAGGGAACTGAACTCACATCTGTTCTGTTCCAGCCCAGCACCTTTTCTACAAGGAGCCTTCCACAATGTGCTTCATTTTTGGTCAAAATACCAACCAGGGAAAAGAAGAAACAAGGAAATACTGCAGGAACTTTAACCCAACTATTGAGCACTTTTCATAGTGTCCAGGTAGTTTAGTCTTTAATAATGTATGACAGAAAGCAATTTAAACCAGGAGAGGCAGGAGCAGGGCAGGGGAGGTAGAGGTGAGTGCTGAGGAGCACAAGCCAAAAGGAGACAATCTTGTAGGAGAGAAAAAAAGCTGTAAGCCATAATAACAGCTCTTCTTAACAGAACTTAACTAGGTTAGAGTGACCTCTGAGAGGTGCCAGAATTTTAACAGCCAAATTTTAATGTGAAGGATTATGGATATTTCTGTATAAATTGCCCTTGTTTTACACAGACCATTTTGCTGAGCACAATGTTAATTTTGCAGCTCCGCTGGAGCAGCATCTTAGGAGAAGATAAACAGAAAATGATGCCTTTAGCAGCTGAGAGATACCTTGGGATGCCTTGGCTGAGAGGAACAACAAATCTATTTACATGAAGATGTTGGAGACATGAAGGGGGCACCAGCTTTGTAGCAGTACAGCTCTGAATAGGGTGGGGAAGGTGGCAAGAGATGGGAAAATATGTATTTTTTTCACTCAGGCTCTTCACACAGGCCAAGGTTAAGACTTTCCCAAGCCTGATCCCAAGGCTGTGCCAGGACATGCATTGTGTCCAGCTGTGCATGGCCAGGATATTTAACAATATTTAATAATCAGTCATAACAAAATATTTTTATTTTTCAACTATTTTCCTCTCTTTATTCTTCCCCCTCATTAACTCTCAGTGTGAGACAAGTGACTGGCATTGATTCCAATTAAAAATAAACACTTTTTTCCCAAAGAAAATTGATATTACTGTGGTAGCCACACTTGAACAGCACCAATAGATTTTCCTGCCCCAAATGATACAGCTGAACTCAGTGGCTTGCAGCAAGGTATTATTAGCTGAGGTACAATCCCTCAGAACTCCACCTGGCCACAGACATAAATTGCTGCCTCCATTACAGCTTTGCCAATACCATTTCCATGCTGGCTGCACAGCAACTTTATTGTGGGATAATGCACCTTCACAGGGGTGCAGCAGCAGTGACAGAATGGGGTTAGGGTGCCAGAAAAGGCACTTTTTTTTTTTTTTTTCAATCTATAGGACCTGCAAAAGAAGGTAGGAAAGAGAAGGGCAAAGACACTAAAGGCTCAGCTCCAGGCTGCTGCTGAGTGAAAAGAAAGGCAGACAGAAAAGGGCTGTGCTCACTCATCTACCCTTAGTGGAGGAAAGTTTTCAGAGATGTTTCCCACTAGTCTTTCACTTACTATGCATCAAGGGCAGAACTGTCTCCATTTTATTGCACTCTGTCATTCAGAGCCAGGCTAATCATTGCTGCTGAGGAGAGAGGCAGTCTGTTGGGAATTCTCTCTTCTAGTGCCTCTCATGTTGCTTATTCACGTGCCACTGCCCTGACTGGAGCTGTCTGGTGACTTTGGAAAAAGGATATGGACAGCTAAAGAACACAGTGAAAAAGGGCAAGTATATATGACAAAAGAACTAAAGGACAATTCTGCAACATCCTGAGCTTAAGTTGAGCTCTCTTGAAGCAACCTTGGCTCTGATGTTCTCAGCAGAGCTTTAGTAACAATGTCTAATAAGCTCTGGGCAGAAACTTCCAAGCCTAGGAGACGACCCAGTGCCTCACAGCAGGTGGGTTGGAAGGTGAGCTTGTTTCCCCCAAGCCCAGTTCAGCAAGGTCTGCTCTCACCACCTCAGCTGCTGAGACAGACTTGGGCACAAAGTTTAAATGTGGGATTTTTCAGACTGCTAGAAAGTCAGATGGGCTAGAGATGAAAAGGTTGGGTCTGGAGGAGCTGTCTCAAGCAGCAGTGTCAGAGGCCATCACTCTCTCATCCTGATGGGCCCAGGGAAAGGAAAACATCTCTGTCTAAAAATATTCATATCTAGGTTTCCAAAGAACCGAGAGGAAAAATAGAGACAAACTTCTTCAAGGTGAACAGCACACCTGGGAGTCTGAGTCACAGGAGGGTGTTGTAGCTGCACAGAGGTCAGTGTTTGTGCCAGTCACTTGAGGGAGGCAAAGAGCCACACTGGGGTTTGCCTGGATTTCCTGTGGTCGGTCTTCACCGAGAGAAGGAAAGAGGCCCATCAAAGCCTTATGGTCAGTGCAGGGTTTGGAGGTGTCTCCTAGCTCCTGGATGGAAAACAATGAATAATGAGGTGAAAAAATGAGCAGGGAAATAGAAAATTTAACAGGACTTGCAAGGATATCATTTCAATAAGAGTGCCAAATATGAGTGAGGTGGTCAGCACAGCTTCAGATGACATTTGCTGTAGACAATGGCAAGGGTTAGGGTAGTGTGCCTGAAAGGATCTAAACTCACTGTAACGTTCAGTGAGGGAAAGAAGCCCAAGAAAACAAAGGTCATTTTGATCAAACACTCTAAACACCACAAATGTTTTGAGCAGATGTGTCAAACTTCAGCTTCATAGTTAAAATATTGGGAAACAGAACATGCCAATGCATGCTGTGCACTAGGGCAACCACAAGTACTTACTTTCCTTAGTGAGTGCTGTGATCAGATCTGTGCCACAAACCCAAGAGGGAATGGTAAAAAATGAACAAAATTTCAAAAAGGATTGTAAGGATAATCAAGATTTTTCTCCATGGAAAAAGGAGACAATAGCCACTGAAGAGAAATAAGAAAGATGAATGAGGTGATACAACACAGACATGGTCAAGAACAAAAAAAAACATATTGGGCACTTTTGTTTCTAACCTGACATTTGAGCAAGCAGTTTGGGACAATCTGCACAATTAAAACAGAAGTTGTTAGAAGACTTAGAAAGAAAACACTTTAAAGTGTATAACCAAAAATAACCACTGGAACTCTGGTCTGTGTGACACAACTGAAACCACTACCTGCAGCTTTCTGTAAATTAAAAATTATATTTAATGTAAGTAACAAACAATGTGATTTCTAACATGAGGGCTGCCAGAACACTTTTTTATTTTATTGGTTCACATTGCATTTTCTTGGCAAGTTTCCACCCTCTCCCTTCCATCCAGTCAAGATGGATCTTGGTTTGTTAATTCACAGCAATTAAACAGATCATTGTGGGAAGTTTTACCTGAAAGATCTGAGCCACCTCTCAGCTCAGTTTTGCTCTGGAAACACCACAGAGTCTCTTGCCTTTCAATGGTGTCACCATCCAAATTACCTGACAAACACCCTGAGCTCAGCTGAGAGCACCCTGAGCTGTGAATACTCTGCAGCAGGATCACAGAATCACAGAATGGTTTGGGTTGGAAGGGACATTAAAGGTCATCTCATTTCCCCCCTGCCGAGGGCAGGGACATCTTCCACTAGACCAGGTTGTTTAAAGCCCCTGAACATTTCCAGGGATGGGGCATCCACAGCTTCTCACACTGTAAAAAGCATTAAAGTGTCTGTGAACACTTTAAAGGAACTTCGTTCAGCCATCAAATTTGGATGTATCTATTTGGACCCTCTTTCTTAGGGGTCACAAATGAAAGCAATTTACCATAAACCTCTAAGGATTCTGCAGTATGGAGGCAGTGGTAGGTAAACATTTCAGCTCTGTAGAAATTTCTGGTCTGTTTATCATTGCAGTTTCAGAGCCATTACGCGAAACCAAAAAATAGTTTAGCAGTTCAATAGAGCAAGACAGCCACTCTATCCATGCTGGACTGGACATGTGTGTGTTAGCTGCACCACTGACCATAAAAATATCCCCAGGTGTGAGTGCAGTATTGCTGTGTTCTTCCAGCTGACATTTTAGTGTAATTCTACATTGATAAAAGTACATCTGGAATGCCAGTGCAGAATCCAGCTCAGTGTAATCCACTGAAGCTGAAGAAACACTGTGAAAGTCCTTTGGAAGCTGTGGGTTGGGTCAAACAGATCTGTACATCCAAGGGGTAGCACCCAATCACTGCTCTCCCTGTTCCTACAGGCAGTCAGCCCCTGAAATGATGACAAATTGCTTTGGAAACGCTCTGATGCACCTGGATGATTTCAGAAGAGTAGAGGCCTGGGGGATTACCTTTCTCACCAAAATGGGAAATACATTTTTATAAAAACCAGTCATGTTACTTTTCTTTTGTTTTCGTCCCTGAGATGTCTTTGGTGACAATGAAAGCAAAACATGCACAGTCCAGGGGAGAGCCAGTATCCCACAGGCAAGCAATAACCCAGCTTGTTTCCAGGAGCTTACTCAGTGGCTTCACTGCAGAATTGTAGCCACTTTCTCCCCTTTCTTTGCTTAAGTCAATCCCCTCATTACCTGTGGATGGACTTGACCTTAGTTTAGGCCATTTTACAATCTCTTGGACAATCAAATAAACAGAGATATGCCATAACCTTAAGAGTTTTCCCCAGCCTAGCTGGTTAGGGCTAGCAACTAGAGGGGGAAAAGCAAGCAAGTATTGAACCAGATGATAAATTCTATGTCTGACTCCTCGACACCCTAAGGAAACATTCATTTCTCAGTTCTCACCAATCACCTTGTCCCTCAAGCAAATATATAATTTTCTTTCCTCACAGAGGCATGAGTTACTTCACACCAGTGCTGGGATTAATACTAACAGCCCTGGGACTTCTAATACAACACTGTCTGTGCAGCTGGGTTATTAACCTAATATCATGTCTAAACCAAGGAACAGTTCCTAAACTCAGAATTCAAACATCCTTTTGCCCAGGTGATTCACAACCAAAGACCCTGTACTGGACATTTCAGCAAATCAAACCTTGGGCTTGCCCTGACTCACATTACAGAGTCATTTCCACTTTTACTGTAAAAATGCAAAGCCTTCTCCTTTAGGAGTGTCACACCAGAGGAGGAGAGATTTCTCCTGTTTTTCAGGAGTGACTCCTGAACTCTTAACAGGATGTGTAATGATCCACTGATCCATTTTCCAGGGGAGGGCTCAAGGAAGGCAGCAGCAACTCAGACTCCAATGAAGTCTCAAGGCAGAGCTCAGTGGTTTTCACCACAAATTCCTTACATTCATGTTTTCTGCTTTATTTACACCAGCAACAACTTCCATTCTTCTTTCCCCAGTCCTTGGTGATAATTCATGAAGGGGCTTTGCCCAGTGTTTAATAAAACATTGCAGAAGGGGAGCAGCAGGTCAGCTGTGACAGGTTGTCCTTGGGGACAGCCTGGAGAGGCTCTTACAGATTCACTCAGCCTCTGAGAGTGATGAGATTCAGAGCAGAAGAACAGCAGTACAAGGCCATGGAGATCCCTACAATCTGTTGTGCTTGGGAGGGGGAAGGGAATGCTTCTTCACTGCCTTTATGGACATTTCCTCCAGTGGGACAAATCCTGTGTCTGGAGCCCCTCAGGAAGGTGCTGTTGTCCCTCCTTGTTTCACTTCCAGCCTCAGTCCTGGAGTTTGACCAATCTTGAAACACAATTTATCCAGAAGAGGCAGCTTGGGTTGATCATTCCTCTCTATCTCACCTTTCTTTGCTTACTTGGACAGAATGATTCCACACAGATGCCTTCACACAACCAGCAGAGCTGAACCTCTCCTCTGCTCCTGTATCCTGAGTTAAATATGAGCTGCACTCCCTTGCAAGGAAAAGTAACCACTCTGAGCACTCTAATCAGACACACGAGGGCTCAAGAGGATAAAACCAGAGGCACAAAAATATATGCAAGATGCATAATTTCAGCCCCTGTTAAAGCAAGACTTGCAGAGCCCCTGTCTGCCTGCCTGCAGGTTCTCCATCTCCCCTGTTTGCCAGAGACAACAGGAGGAAACCTGTGTTCAGCTGTTCCCTCTGTGCAGAGATTAATTCATTGACAAGGCTCCTAGGAATGTGCCAGCTCATTAATTACTGTAAGAACTATGTCAGCAAGAAGTAGGCAAGGTGACTGCTGAAAATGGTCAGAGAGAACCATCTATTAGTGCTGCTACCTCGGCCATTACATGCCAAAATCCAAACCAGTAACACCTGGCAAGCGTTTCTTAACTATGAAATATCACAAATTGCACACTTTAATATAAAGCACTCATGTAGATCAGCACTGGAGGAGCAGACTACAAGGAAATTAGCCCCACAAGCAAGTCAGTCCTGTTCCAGGGATAAGATTATTAAGTTACTTCCAGTGGAGTCCTGGGAGAATGATGCGTCTCCCAGCAGTGAAAGGAGACATGGAAAACTCCCAAAGCTTTGACATACCACCTCATCTGTGTTTCTGTGTCTGTTACTAGCAGACAGAGCTGCCAGAAGGTATCCCATGTCACACCCACTGGGCAGAGGCTGGGAGACATCAGGCTCACCAGGCTGAGAGCTCAGACTCAAGGCACTACTTGACCCCACCCTGTCTACAAAGGCAGAGAGGTGGCCACAGACCATTTCAGATCTCACAGCTTCTTCTTACTCTGTCTGGTGCTTCCCTTAAAGGGGGAACATGAACACCAGAAAGTCTCTGATTTGCTATTAAAATTCATCATTCTTCTTGCAAAGCCAACGCTGGGATAATGTGCTGGGGATTAGACCTAGGAAATCCATCAAGGCCAATACTTAGTCACACTCAAGTGCTTTTATGCCACAGTTGCTATGAGGAGCTCTTCAAAAACAGACCCTTAAGAAGATCAGGGGGGCAGGGGGTCTCCTGACTGCTGTGCAATTGAAGGCAGGGCCCTTCCCCAGACAGAGCCCCTGCATTTGCAGTGAAGGGGCATTTGAATGTCAGGCAGTGGGAAGCAAAGTCTTATCAATGCATCAAAGGTTTTGCTTCCCTTAGCTCAAAGGGAATTAAAGGAATAGAGAGAATAAGCTGGAGAAACTTAATGTTGTTTCGGCTTGCACAGAGCTCAGAAGAGCTCTGGAGTATTTGTAAGAACAAAAGGGAAGATCCATGTTACAATCTCTCTGCTTTCATGCTTGTCACACTGCAGGTGAATTCATACCCTGAGAGAAAAGGGCTGCATTAAGAGCTGTGGTGCATCTTGCCACGTTCCAAACCACCTACCCACAACCCTCTCCAATCACCACACCAAATCACAGGGGCTCACCTTCCCTTGGACTCCCCTCCTTCTGGTCTTTCTGATAGATCCTCATTTTATTTCCCCCCTCTTCCTTTTCTTTGGCCAGTCTCATTGCAGGTCATAGGAAACATTAATTTTTTCATCTGATGTAAAGAGGATATGACAGAGCTATGCTGTAAAATGCCACACATCAAACCATAAGGAATTCCACAAACAATTGCTCAGCTGTCCAAAGAAGGGAGGCAGGATGCGAATAGCCCCCAAGTGCTCAGCTAAGTGTGCCAGCACTGCAGAGAAACACGGCTCAGCCTAAGCTGGCAAGGCTTCGGGAGGTCCTTGCACATGCTGAAAGCAAGATGTGCCAGCAGGCAGACAGGCCATGTCACCCCCTGAGACCTTTGTCAGAGGTCCTGCAGAGAGCCACTGCCTCTGGGTGACAGCATCAGCTGTGTCACACATCTGGAAAGATTGACTGCCTCGAAGAAATCAGCACTGGCTGAGGAAAGCATGAAAGGAGTGACCTGGTGTCCCCTCCGGGATGTTTAGCGAGGTGTGGGAAGAAATCAGTAAAGGAAATGTGAGAGAGATTCCCCTGGCAGTGAGGAGGCAGGAACAGGCTGATGCTGAGCAGCTGCAGGGGTGTTGGTGCAGGCTGGGGAGAAAGCAGAGAAGGCTGATGGACTGGAGCAGAGAGGAGGAGGAGGAGGGGGAGGAGGAGTTGCTCTCTGGGAAAAGAGGGGAGGATGGGATGGGAGATTAAAGAGACATTTGGTGGGGGTAAGGAAGGTGGAGGGGAAGCCAGAAAGCAGGTTAGCAATTCAGATAAAATGGATTAGATGCTGATAAAGGCAGCTGGGAGGGACTAGGAGAACAGGAGATTAAGAAGTGCACAGGGGAGATGATGAGTTTTGGAGGGAAATGAGAAAGCAGGGTCGTCTGGATCCTGCTGATGGTTTTCAGAGAAGAATCTCAGCAGTTTGAGAGAGGGGCTGGCCACAAAGCAGAACAGATGTGCATAAACCCCCAAGGGGCCCAGAGAAAGGCAAGGGACTTCTAGACCTCCTGAATGCCCTCTGGGATCATCAGCCAGCAAGGTTAGAAACAGCACTGTCTGAAAAGCACAGTGGCACTGAGACGCAGCTGCAGCCAGGCTCTGCACACACTCGGGGGTGATGTTCAGTGGGGTTAGAAACACTCTGCAAGAGCTCCTTACATTTCAGTCTGTTTAGCACCATGGTCCTCAGCCAGCTGGGCTTAGATCCCAGCCAGCACAGCAGACAGAGCTAAATGAAACAGCTCCAATCCCTGGGGACACTCCACCACCCCGAGGGGGACTCTCAGTGGCCCTGGTACAAGATTCCCTCCCCAGGGACAGCCTGGATAGGCCAGACCGGGCTGTGACCCCGTGGGCTGGACATCAGATGGCTGTGGCATGGCTGGGCTCACTGGGAGAAAAGGTAATTGAGAGGTCTGAGCCGTGCAGTGAGCAGGAGACAGAGAAGCAGAAAAAGCCTTGGCTCCAATCCTTGATCTCTTTTCTGGGCTGGGAATCAACTCATGTGCCAGTTTGGTCAGGCAAGAGCAACCACAGTGCTGCTCCCCGGCTCCTTCCAGGCTACATCACATCTCTGTTTGCTTTCCCCTGACATCCTTCAGCATTTGCTGACAGATTCCTGCACTGCAGGTCCTGTGAAATGGGCTGGAGCAGACTCTCACTTAGCAAGACCATCCCCAGGACCATCACACAGCAATGAGTGGGGCTGCCAATTCACCCCATTATTAGGGACCCAGACTGAGTGGGTACTGCCTCTAAATGGGGCAGTAGATGCTTTAACTTGCTTACAAACAAGGGAACAGTGAAATGGCAGAAACAATCAGCCAAAAGCAGAAGCTCACATGGTGCATCAGTCCTCCTAAAATGCTGAAGAAACACACGTTTAACTACAGCCTAAATTAGATTAACTTCATGTCTTTGGTGCTGTGAGGACCGTGGCTTATCCAATTTGAGGTACTTTCTCTGCCATGCGCCCAGACAGGTGTGTAAATAGTTAAATCACTTTATAAAATACGAGTTCATGATTCTCATGCTGCTGAGGAAATCTAAGGAAGAGAACAGCAAAGGCAAGCAGAAGCCAAATTCGCAGACCAATCGATAACTCTCCTTATCCTTATCACAGCTTCTCCCATTTTCCAAACAGAAACTGTCACATCTGATGGGGCCAGGCCACGACCCCGCCCAGTGCCTCCAGTGTCCCGCTGCTCAAACACCGCACAGAGGATTAGTTTTCTCTTCTTCCTTACAGCAGCAACAACAACAACAACAACAACAAAGTGCTGAGAAGACAGAAGACAAAGGGAAGAAAAGATGAACAAGTAGAACCTACTTTGAGCAATGGGGGTTAATCTGACTCAAAGCCTAAATCCCTGTTAGCAGTTAATCCAGTTAGTAAGGCTTTCATTGGGAGCTTTTGAGAAATCCTTTAACCTCTTGCTGTAAACCAGGAGCAGCTTAACAGCTCAATGTTCATGAGAAAAGCCTGTCAATAATGCCGCTAAGCAGGTATTTAGCAGGATTTAAGAAACAAGCATGTGACAACTCTTCTTTAATGAAGCAATTGGGTTTCTCTCCAGGAACCAAATGGTCGCCATTTCCTTTAGTCTTGCCCGTGATCTGCTTTTCAAGATTCAAAAGAAGATGCTGTTCTGGTCCTGTCAACTTGACAAGTACTCCTTCCTGGGAAAGGTCAGTAAAATGCAGATTTATCTACTGTTTTTTATAAATCTCATGGATTCTTTGTCCTAAAAAATCTTCTATGAAGCAGACTGCAGTAGTAAAAAAAAAGAAAACTCTACAATTTTATTTTCCTTTCAGCGGTGTCTATTTTGTTCCAAGGAAAGCCAGCTGACAAAGAGGTTTAAGGCTTCTTACCCCAGACTGAGTCTGAGGATCAACAGGACACCAAGGGTTTGTTGTTTTTTTTGGTTTTTTTGTTTGGTGGGGGGGGGGGGGGGTGTGTGTTGTTTTTTTGTTTTGTTTTGTTTTTGGTTTTGTTGTGGTTTTGTTTGTTTGTTTGTTTTTTCATTTCTCTGCAAAATCTGAGTTAGATGTAGCCCAGAAATCACGCTGTCACAGGTAGCCTGGTGCTGCATCCTGGTTCCTGGCAAAGGCAGAGTGTGAGCAGCCCTGGGAGACACCAACGTTCTGTAATGTAAACTTCATCCCTGTCCTGAGAGGGATGACCAGAGGGAAGGGATTGTCCCTCCCGTGGCCTCTCTGGGTGTGCAGCTGATGGAGGGTTTGTGAAGATGTACAGTTGGACTGTACTTATCCCTCTGGTCACGGAAATTCACGGAAATCCCACCACGGAACGTTTCAGGCACAGCTGCCAGAATTATCTGTTTGAACTGCTACTGATTCTCTCAAATGCATGAGATCCAAGGTGTTAGTTCCCACTTTTTAATGTGTGA
Source organism: Phylloscopus collybita (assembly GCA_027886175.1). NCBI lineage: Eukaryota > Metazoa > Chordata > Aves > Passeriformes > Phylloscopidae > Phylloscopus > Phylloscopus collybita. The sequence goes on along the minus strand of JAJNNQ010000019.1, from coordinate 10,595,251 downwards.
CGCCCTTCTCAAGCTGCAAAGCCCTCTGGACCAGCAGGGCAGAAATCCCTGCACTGCCGTGATGGGAACAACCATCAGGCTGGAAGCTCCAGTACAAAACAAGATTTTTTTGTGTTTGCTATGCCACCCCGCCCACTCCATTTCTTCTGGGGAACAGGGCAGTGGTGAGCTACAGGGAAGAAAAGAGAGGAAGAGAGGGGTTGTGCATGTCAAAGGTGTGTGACACACATGCAGAGAATGAGGGACAAAACTCATGGCTTTCCTCAGCCTTCCCGTCTGACAGGGGGAGTATTTCACCCAGCCCTCTCTGCCTCTTCCATGCCAGACGCAGACACTCCCATTTCCATTCACTTTCACAGCTGAAAGGTCGTTTTGCCTATTTTCCCCTCTCAATTCCCAGGAGGAACGCCGAATTACCTCAGGCATTTGCTGTGTTCCCTCAGGCCCATGCGACATTAACCCTGTGTTAGCACCCGGTGATGCTCAGAGGCCGATCCTTGCCATTCTGGCTGCTGCACAAGAGCAAGCAGGGTCCTTCAAAGGGAAACACTTTGCAGCTCTCAGTGTCTGAATCCAGCCCCAAAGCAGGTTAACAAAGCCGAAGTGTAGGAAAATCCAACAGAAAATACTTCCTCCCTAAGCCCTCAGTCAGAATCTCACGCGGTGTGCAGGTATTTTAATTTCTGGCTCCTTTAATATCCTTTTCTGCTGATAACAGCAAAACATTTCCATACACGCACACAGATATTAAACCACTTACAGAAGGACTGTTTTTATGGGAGTCCTACCTAGTAAGACCATGATCCTTTGTGAATAACTCTGAAAGGCACAAGGACAGCATAGATACTAATTAACCTATAACATTGCCATTAAAAAGTCATGACATAAGTTAATGCACTGACTAGGAGAGTTATTTTTCCTTTCATAAATTCTATTTTCCTATAGCTCAATTAGCCATTTTCAAACACTATTTTTTCCCCAGCCCTTCCACTGTCTTTTCTGAAAGGATGGTAACAATCCATTTTAAGAAAGAAAAGTTAACCTTTAAAACAACGAAAGAGTGGCAAAAGAGTGAACTCCTACTCAGTTCAAAATCCAGCTCAGTCCTTGTTGGCCAGGTATATGGATGGAGGTGAGAGGTTTTATGCATTATGCAGAGCCATCTTTTCACTGAAAAACATGCTTCAAACAGATGCAATGTTAGCAGACACTGGGATACTGAGCAATTGATTATCCTGTTTACTGCAGAATAACCTGCTGTATCAAGGTTTGATGGTGCTGTGTTTTCACACTCTGGTTTCTTATGAAACCAATACAAAAGACAAAGTGGACAAGGGTAACATTTGTTAGACCACAGTCACGGCTGAATTGCAGCATCTGGATGCAGGAGGTAAGTTTGATTCAACTGAGGAATTCAAATTCATAAAAGCCGATGTATAAATCACAAATCACCTACAGAGAAAAAAAAAAAAAAAACCACAAACAACCCAAACCCTCTTTTCCAGATAATTTTCATCTTAATGCAGCCACCTCCAGCCCCCAGCTTCCAGAGGGAACCATCTCCTGAATTACATCCTTGCTAAGATTCACTCCCTTCTCAGCAGGGAGACACATTCACTGAGCTTTGCCATCTCAGTTTTCCTGCTGAGCCAGCCAAGACAGGCAGCAGGTCTACCAGCAGCCCCAGCCACCACTCCCAGGGCTCCTCCTGCAAAGGAGAGCAGCAGCACTGACCAGATGGTCCCTGCATCCCGTCCCAGCACTGCTATGGACCACACCCCTAGAAAGGCAGGAATCTGCTGGGGAGCACCCCATGGATGGGCTGGGTGCTGCTCTCTGCTTCCCCATGCATCCCTCCCTCCTCCCGGCCATCCCTCCCTCCCTCCCTCCCATTCCACTCCGCTCCCAGCCATCTCTCCCTCCTCCTGGCCATCCCTCCCTCCTGCTGGCCACGGCCCAGCGCAGTTTGTGCTCTTTAGTCAGCATTGCCCTGGGGGTTTCCCGCAGCCATCTGCCCGCTGCACCATCTGAGCAGACCTTCTGCTAACTCTGCCTCCCGAGGAGGGAGCCGGATCCCGCCGGGCTCCCTCGCCTCGAAATAAATAAATAACAAGGGAGAGAGAAGGGGCACCGCTCTTTTGTCCTTATGCGGTCTGGCAGGGTCGGCCGTGATGTGCTGCTTGGAAAGAGCCAGAAAAATGACAGGGTCCATCCAGCCTCAGAAAATCACCCCTGCCCAGGCTTTGCAGTGAGTGCTACAGAGAAAAGATGCTACAAGGTGTGATCCCCACGGCAGGGTAGGAAGGATAAACCACGGCCACTTGGAAACTGCATGGTATTTGGGAGAATCTCCTCTTAAGGTGGGTTGTGGTGAGCCCCAGGATTGTCTTCCCTCAGGTTGGGAGGTGATACAATTTGGGGGCTTCTAATTGCTGTCAGCCAAGAATGAAAAGCAGCTCCACGGATCAGGGAGGGATGGGACACAACAAGCAGCTCTTGTCCCTCCCCATTGCTAAGGAGTTGCCAACCAGGACATGCTCTGGAGAGAGGGACAGGAGCGAGGAAAGAGGTAGGCAAGGGAGGAGCAGAGGCAGAAAAGCGCTGGGCTTAGGCATGGCTGAAGAGACCAAAATATGAGGGGAAACACAGAGCAGAGTCTAAGGCAGCTGTTCCTGTGGGTATCACAGGCAGATGATGTACCCCTGTGCTCACGATGTGGAGTCACCCCATTGCATCAAGTCTCTGTAAACTCAGGCTCACAAGCCACCACACAGTTCTAGGGTTTCCAGTTGCCTTCAGGCACTGGGAGTACTTGCCTGGAGCTGTTTTTTTTAAAAAAAATCTGTGCAGACACCCCGGAGAAAGAGGGTTCAGGAGCCAACCCTCTGCTCACAGCACCCCCTCACCCCACTCCCTTTCCACCTAAATAGAAACAGCCTGCAGTGCCTCAGACTGTGACTAACGCCTGAAGTGACACTCACTGAAAAGGGGGATCATTTAACAGATTAGTCTGAGAAGATCTGCAGGAGCCAGGCCCTATCTAGGATGGAAAAGTTTTGCAGCAAAGCTGTGCAAAGGCAGACTGAGTCAGAGCTCTTCTACAACAGCGTGGTCATGCTACTCAGACCAGGCTCCCTGGGCACTGTTAACAAAACCTGACCTTCTGTCCTGCTGTCATCTGAGGGCTGACAAGCTCATCAGCCAGGCTGCAGGCAGGGAAATGACAGAGGTGGAATTAATGGGAATCACCTCATTTGCCTCCCTGCCCACCCCAATGGCTGCAGCACCGGGACAGGGACAGCACCGCCCGTGCTCAGCCTCTGCTCAGAGTAATTAGGGCAGATGCAGGTTGAACGCACCAAGCACAGGAGGGTGGGGGCAGCGAGGGGGGGATTGGGAGAACATCGGGTAATGCCGGGCCGCGGGCAGGGACGGATGGCACAGAGATTCCCTGCGTCAGGCTTTTGGTCCCAGCAGGTTAAGGTACAGCCGCCCTGACAGATGCAACCATCCAGCTCGGAGGGATTCAAATTAAGGTCAAAAGGGATAAAGCAATGGTGAGGAAATGAATGCATTGTTCCTGGCTCACAGTCATGCCCAGATGCACGTTCCTCATCCTTTATGAGGATAATTAAAATGCATCATTTTTGTGCCTATGTGTGTGCACATACGTGCAGGCATACACCATTTATTTCTCTGGACGGGAATACAGCCATAAGAAATATTTCTTTTTTCACTGCCTCTGTGGCAGCTATCTGGATTTTAAGCTTGGGAAGACAGGAAGAGAAAGGGTACCCCTTTTCTCTGTTTATCCTCATCAGGAGACGAGGGGAAAGCTGCTCACAGTTTTTCAATCCTGAGCAGAGATTCGGTGGCACAAGAACAGTTCGTGCAATTTCCATTTGCACAGAACAGGGTATGTAATGCCTGTGCTTGGAACTGGGCCCAGGAGGGGCAGGTTTGCTCCCCCAGCTCTGTCACTCAGCAGATTAATTAGCCATTACTCTCAGCTCTATAGCACAATCGCAGCCCAAATCTGTGGCAGCAAACTCTGAACCCATCCCAGAGCCCAGTACCAGCTGTGCCCATCACTTGTACAACAACCATGAAGGTCCTACATGCCAAGACTTTCTTCCTTCCTCCTGCTAAGACAACATGGCCTTAGGCTGTGACAGATTCTCTTCGCATCCTGCTGTGCTCTCCATCGTAGCTGGTCAAATGTCCACATCTAGAATCAAAGTCCCAGGAAACAATTTGTTCCAACATTGGTGCCCAGAAGCACAGCCCAGAGCTTGGAGGGAGATGTGTTCAGTGCTGTTTGAGGGAGAGGATGGAACTGCCCACAGCTGACAGGTCTGGTTTGGCTCTCTGAGGCCACTGGACACCAACTGAACCCTATTTTTCAGTCTTCCAGCTGAGGCACACAGCCTGTTTGCCTCCCACAGCAGGATGTACCTTCTCCCAAGGTAGGCACACATTTTACCTGAGACCTAAAAGCAGAGAAGTGTCTCAGCACTGCTCTGTGCTTAAGGTTTGCAAAAGCTATTTTTGCTGGCCTCTAATATCCCATTAGTGCCTGTCAGAGGAGACACAAGTGCACCGAGGACAGGGCTGGACACTTTTCACTCACTGTAAATTTGTGACACTTGGGAATTTGTTTATTCCTGGCTAGAAAATGCTAAGCCCATCAGTTATGTCCCCACAATTCTCATCATGCCATCTTAATTTACACTGACCTTCCAGCCGGAGCACAGCCCTAAATTGTCACAAACAGTCAGCTCTCCATTACGCGGCTCAGTGGAGTGTGGGGGAGAGACATCTGTGTGCACGGGCTCAGAGCTGCCTGTGCTCAGCACAGGATCCCTGGGCATAGTCAGCCTGGGCACTGCCCTGCATCCTGGCTGACTCTCCTGCAGCCCCCTCTCCAGCTCATAGACCTTTCCAGAGTGCCAAGTGCTGCCCTTCCCTGCTCTCCTCTGGCATCACCTGGCTCTGCCTCCCCGAGGGCTGCTGGGCACACCCGAGCCTGTGGCTGCCCACTGAGCTGGCAGTGACACTGGGGGTGCTGCAAAGCCCATGCTCATGGCTTTATCTGGACTAGAGCTGCTCCCATCCCTCACCCTAACAGCTCCTCTGCACCACCTGCCTCTGCATCATCTCCTCTGGAAGCCTGGGTGAGGGACAAGCCCAATTCAGTAATTCACAACAACAGTAATTCAGTGTCTCACCACTAAATGTCTGAATTATGGATTCTTCACCACAGACTTGGCCAAGGTTGCCTGTGAGCTGAGACACAGGCATCTTCTGAGGAGCTTGGGGACCATCTCCATATTGGTCTTCTTTGAGATTTGGTCCTCAAGCAAAGTTGTCAGCAATTAGCAGAGATGTATTTTAAGTCTGTTTATAAATGTCTTGCAGCTGCAGTGATCAGGAGCTGAGCACAAATAGCAAGTGAGAGAAGTCTGTTTGGGCTCTTTTCTGATGTAACTGCCTCTGGATAGAGTCAGACTTGGTTTTCCTTCTTTCAAAGGCTGATGGTGGTGTCTTCAAATCTGGAAAGCTGGGATGTGGGTGGGAGAGGAAAAGGACTACCCTGATCTTATCCAAATTGTTCAGAACCACTGAGCACCAAGACTGACACTGTCTGGGGTGGGATCAGCAGAAGCTGGCCAGAAGGTCTAAGCCCAAGTGTTCATTAATTCATCAGTATTCACACAGGGTATTTAATCAGGACTCACATGCCATGGGGTTAAGATCTTGTTCAGAGACACTACAAAATAAAGAGCATGGTGAGGTTTGTCTTCTGTCTTTCTTCTGGTGACCTCCTGCTAAACATCAGAACCCAGCACTGCCTGCCAAGGCCTCAGATATTATCAATAATATCCTTGTTATCTTGCTACTGTTACATATTTATCTCCAGGGATAAAGCTTCTGATGTTCTGCCTCTGGTTCTCCAAGCTGGAAGCCCTTCCCCAGACACCACCCTGTGCCTCAGGCGCTGCTGCCCAGGGTGTGCCCCCTCCTCTCCCCTGCAGTGGCCCAGGAAAGGCTTTGACAAGGTCTTTGCTGAAGGACAGAAGCTCAAGATGCAAATCTCAAAAAAGGAAGAAACAATTCAGGCTTCTACTAAAGCATTAACATGAATAAATGGGAAAAGGACATATCTCTGCTGATGCTCTGCACAGCTTCAACCTCCTTGGCTGGTTTCACTCTTTTCTGCTCAGCATCTCTGACTGACTGGGAGCAGGACCTGACCCAGCAGCCCCCAGCTCCTCCTGCCCTCCATGCCCTGCTGGTTCCACGGCCACAGCCGTGTCACTGAGCCCTGCACAGTCCCCTCAGCAGCTGGACACGCTGCCTGCAGCAATAAAGAGAGTTTGAAGCCATTAAAAACCAGCAAAATAACCCCTCCTGCGGAGCTCCTGCCATCAGGAAAGCAGCACCACCAGCAAACAAACAGAAAAAGGCACTGGAATTTTTGGCAGGGCAGCCGTAGCTGGGAAATGAGGAGCTCGGAGAGTGCAGCAGGGGCAGGAGATACAAAGTGACCCCGGCTGTCTCCAGCGGTTCCAGGAGCAGGGCGGGATGCTGGGTCCCACACTCACACCGGGTGCACAGAACAACAGCGATTCCATTGTGGAATGGGGACGGGCTGTGGCAGGCGACTCTGCTAAAGACAGGTTAACTGCTGCACGGAGTAATAATCCTGCGCTAAATCCAGAATTCAAATGCCTCAAGGGCTTAAGGGCTGTCGAGAGCTGCAATTCATTTCCAGGGGTTTTATTTAGTTGCAGCAGCAATTTTACCTGAGGGTGACAGTAAATTTGAGAATTACAGGGCTAATAATTTAACAGAATTGGCTGCGGCATTTTTTAAAGAAACACAAGCACACACACGGGCCTGATGAAATGAGTTCTGCACGTTACATGCTTGCAGGTTTAATTTGAATGAAAATGATTGATGGGAATATAATGATACACACCACAGCAGTAAAATGAATCAGCTCTGCCTCCTAAAGGTCAGAGCAAACCTTCCTCCTTGTTTGGGAATCATCTCCTAAGACAACATCAGGCATTTGCTTCTGCATCCCTCTCTTGCCTCTCCCTGCTGATAACTGCTGGTTCCTGACATCCCCAGCAAATGGATGGAGCAGAAACTAAACACATTCTCAGCCAGACCCACAAGACCTGGACAGAAACCGTGCTTCACACCACTGGCTCTTCCATTTCAGAGAATAACTTTTCCCTGTCTGTGTATCACTATGATCTGCAATTTAAAAAAATAGAAGTTCCTTTACTCAGTACCTCAGTTCAGCTTGGAGGTTCAGCTTCCTTCAGGAAGAGATGGGGACTCAGAATAGCATCAGTGTGCAATTTCCATTACCAGAAAGGTAAAACAACATAACAATTCATAGGGACCCCTTTCTTTATTGCCTTTCTCCCAGGAATTAACAGAGCAAACCCCCTCAACCTCTTCCCAAATTGTGTGAGGGACAACACTGCAGAAATTCCCACACAGCCAAACTGGTGTTTCAGGGAGGGAAATTAAAGATCTGGGAGCCTGGCCCAAGAAAATAAACCTGAACTTCCCAGCTGTGAGTCTGTCCTGCAGAAAAATTTTACATGATTTGAAACCACTGATATCTTTTCTCCCTCCCTGCCATTGTCATTGAGAAATATGTTCTTTTCTGCATTTCTAATTGGGATGGAACAGATGGCGAAGGCTTTGTTTAATGAAATATGTCCATTCAATTAACCCACGCCATCAGGGATCCAGCAATGCAAAGGAATCAGCATCTCACTGCTGTAAGGGGATCCTCCTGCCCAGACCTGCACACCTGAGCAAGGACCAGGATGCCACGGGCAGGGCCTGGAGACACAGGCTGGACCTGCTGGACATGGCTCAGCTGCACTCCTGCTTCCCAGGAGCTTTGTTCCTCTAATTTTTTTTTTTTTTTTTTTTTTTATTTTTTTTTTTCCGCCCCTGATTTCCAGCTTCAGAACTGCATGCAGAGATTTTGAACCCTGTGCTGAGCCTTGTCTCAACAACCCATGGAAAAGGCAGTGTCTGCTTTCCTCAGGAACTGCTTGGGGTCCAGTTAGACAGGGAACTCTACCAAAGGAAACTGGGCCCCACTGCCAGCCCTGGCTCCAAACTTTGGGGAGGGGAAGCCCATCTGTGCCTCAGTTTCCCCATTTGTGGTGAATAAATATCAATTAATATTCTGTGAACAATCCACTGACATTTGAAAATCAACCAACAACAGCTTCCCAAAGCAAAACATGGCATTTTATTTCCTGTCTTGGTTTGAAACAAAGTTTGGCCTCTTGGAAGGAGGGGGATGACATTTTGAAGCACAAAAAATTGTAACACAAAAACATGCTGTAAAAAAAAATCCTCTTTTTTTCCTGTCCAATCCCACTAATAGCATGATTACCAGCAGTAACAGAGCCAAAAGACACACAGGCCTAGGATTAGATCAGGCTGCTCTGGAGTAAGTACTTTTATGCAGGTAAATAGTTTATTTCTAACCTTGCCCCCAGCTTCCACTGGTACAGAAGCAGGGGTTGTTCAGGGGTGTGACAGGAATAGTTTCTGCTAAAGAAAATTCATGAAATGCCAACTGGACTGATTTTAGGAGTTTAAAACTAAACCATTTGGGAATTTCACTTCCAAATGGTGAAGGTGAGTTTACCAAAATAAATTGCTTTGGTGTTACAGAGGTTTAGTTGACTGAGGTTTTTTTAAGTGAGGAAAGCGGAAAACCCCAGAGCCTTTGGGGGTTTTCCTTCACCTTCCTTTTCTCCTTTCTTTTCCCTTTCCTTACTTTTCTCTTCCTCTTCCCATCCCTTCCCTTCAGGAAGGAAAGAGAGTGTTCAGCTGTTTCCCGTGCTCAGACACGGGAAGAAATCAAAATGCTTCTATGAGAAACACCTCTTCCCTTCAATGATCATTTTTCCTCATTTTACAGACAGTCCAAGGAGTTTATTGGTCCCTTTGGTTGTGGGGAAACACCTTTGGATAGGGAATCATTCAGAGAAGGGATTTATGCAGCCAGAGGAGAAACACAACCCATGACACATCCCAGCAGCCCCCGACAGCCCCGGCTGAAGTGTGACACACACAGTGAGACACAACACATCCCCCGGGGGGTCAGTCAATCCCTGCACTCCTGAGGGAGCCCCCAACCTGCCCTCTGACCTCCCACAACCCTGCAGAGCCCAGACCCCTCAGGGTGCCAGTCCTGGGCTTCCAGCCCTTACCCCCAGCCCTGCCACGGTGGCACAGCTGCTCCCACAGCTCCCAATAGCTCCTGGCACCCCTGAGATCCCCAAAACACATCCTTCAAACGTTCCCTATTCTCTTCTGTTATGACCGAGCTGGATGGTCTTCCTTCTCTTTTCACCCATTACAAGGGAGAGGGATGCTTTTGACTCTTTTGAGCTGTTTTGGGGCTTATCTGGCTCCCAGCTCTTGTTACTAGCCCTCAAATCCCTCTCCTCTCTCTGGTGGCACCACAGATATATTTTCTGGCATTTGTGACTGTTCCCACACTGTCTCAAGCTGAGCTAAACTGTTTCCAAGTGCAAAGCAGCATGACTGAAACCCCTGCTAGACTTTCATAATGAATATGAAGTTGCCAGACAGCAGAAATTCCTAACTTGACTTCATTCTCTAAATCCATTTATCAATGCTAATCAGCCAAGACCAGACAAGTCTTCCCATTTTGAGTAGAATTATCTTTTTTTTCTAATGACAACAAAACAATTTTTGCAAAAATAACAGTATATCATCATGTGAAACTCAGTCTTTCACTAACACAATACTTTAACTCATGACTCAGGCTGCAGAAATGACCCACTTGACTCATCTTTGTTAATGGCAGAAGTTTCAGAGATGTATCTGAGCTCCTGCTGTGGAACCATCAGGCCTGGGAGCAGCCCTGGAGCTGAACTCTCTCTGGGAGTTGAAGACACTGATCTATCTCCAAAGCTCCTGGTTTGGAGAATACAGGTATACAGGAGGATACTCAGATGTTTCAGGAGCCAAATCAAATTATTTTAGGGTTTTGTAATGTGCTCAACTGGGATGCTGTAGGGTGACTGTGCTAGCATAACTGCTGCCACGGGCTGGTAATAAACTCAAGAAAAAATGATAATTTTGCAGTGAAAATTGAAGTGAAAGTATGTTGCATAAATGCAATAAGAAACTGAAACCTTCCCAAAACACCAGATTTTACAATCAAAGCTCTACATCCTCTTGCCCATACCAAATCACAAAGGCTGATGGGCAGGCAGAGGTGCTTTTTTGCCCAGCTTGCTGCTCTTGGTCAGAGCAGGGGAACTGCATTTGTGACCCCTCCACAGCAGCTCCAAGTCAGAGATGGTTTCTGACAGCTCGACCACCTCTCACTCTCACAACTTGGCTGTCTTGTCCTTGGCAGAGTGCTCAAGCAGATCCAGCTGCCCAGACAGAGCTGGCTCGTGCTTGGAAACGTGGCAGGCAGCCAGAGCAGCAGAGAGACCTGCTGCCTTTTCCCTGCACAATCCCCTAACAAGGAATCCTGATGTTCCTGGGCACAGCTTTCTTTCCCTGGGTACCTCACACCTCCCAGCAGCCACTTGGATATCTCTGAGACTCCCCTCAGCACAGAAACAAACAACTTTCCTTTCCTTTCCTTTCCTTTCCTTTCCTTTCCTTTCCTTTCCTTTCCTTTCCTTTCCTTTCCTTTCCTTTCCTTTCCTTTCCTTTCCTTTCCTTTCCTTTCCTTTCCTTTCCTTTCCTTTCCTTTCCTTTCCTTTCCTTTCCTTTCCTTTCCTTTCCTTTCCTTTCCTTTCCTTTCCTTTCCTTTCCTTTCCTTTCCTTTTTCTCCATAGGGACAAGCATATTAAAAAAAAACAAACCCTTGTTAAACAGGAATTTCCTTGCACCAGAGAGGCAGCTCCAGGCCACTCTAACCAAGTGAATTCTGCCTTTGCTATTTTAACATCTGGCCCTTTTGGGACTTGTGGTTTTGCTTAAGCCAGACACATGCACCAGCTTCCATGGGGAGTGAGTCTTGCTGAAGGTGCCCATGCATTTGGCTCTAAGGGATGGACAGAAGGTAATTTTTTTTATTATTTTTTCCTAGCAATTCTGTTTGCTTTGACACAGATGGTGAGTCCAGGCCACCTTCAGATGGTGCTTTCTTCCCCAATATATACGGCTTCCCCTTCTCTTAATATGCCTTGTGTGTGACTGCTCCCTAATCCCCTTGAGACACAACAAATGGATTAGCACAAGCAGTTTAACCCAGAGCTCTTTGCTAGCCATCCTCACCTTGGGTGGCGTGGGCAGAGGGCAAACACAGTTCAACATCATGAGCTGCTGGAAGTTTAACAAGGCATGGGACAGTGACCAGTTCAGCCAGCTGAGAAAAACCCAGACCTGTAGCCAGAAAAACCCTTACCACTCTCCCAGCTCTGAGTTACTGTCCAGGATAGAGTTCAGGAAAAAACAAGCAGCAAAGACCAATAATTCCAGCATCAGAATGGTGCATTCAGCTTGCCACAGAAAGTCCGCAGTATGAAAACACAATTAAGTAGTTGCACATTGACAGAGTGTCCTAATTGCTGCAAGGAGCAATTCAATTATGTTTTCAACACTGAAATGAGTCATTACCAGTCTATAGGGGAAAATTGTGTTTGTGGGGTCATGGTTTTTTATAGCATATGCTGTCTTCTTCCCAAAAGTTAGCTCTTTTACTGCTGACAATATTAATTTTGGATGGATTCTTCCCTTTAGGAGCTAAATTGAGACAATTCTAGTTATGGGAAAAATTGTCCACTGTAGCTCAGAAAAGCCCAAAGCCATAACATCTGGAGTTAAGAAAACAGAGACTTAAAGTCCCTTCTGTTTGGCAAAATTCAACTGCTTCATATTCAAATCATAAATAATCACAGTTCAGCTCTGATTTCATTGTAACTCTAGTCAATACAGAGCCTTAAACACTGTTGGGCTAGCATCCCAGCTCAAACCAGTGATAGCTGGTTTTTAGTAAAGGAAGAAATAATTCCTGCTATGAAACCAACTGGAATGAAAGGTGGCAAAGGTATTTTGAAGGCATTCTGAACTACAGATGCTGGGAGATTTAAAATACACAGAGTATTCTAAGAATTGAGTCAAAGACTATTCTAAGAATTTAAGAAAGTCAAGTCAGGTTATATCTACTACTTGAGTGACTGAAGATGGTTAAGAGCTACACTTGAACCTCACCAATAGAGATTTTGTTTTCTATTGTTCCTACAACAACTTGAAAGCAAGATGATTGCAGAGCAGTGAGATTCAGCAGCACTGAGAAAGCCCTGTTTTGAGAGCTCTGGGTTAAACAGCACTGATTTAGATGTTCATGCCTGCACAGTAGTTCAGCAAAGATAACAGGTTGCAGTAGCCACTTGGTAATTGACCTCTGGTGATTTAAAACCTTAATTTGCTTTCATGCTTTCTGATTTAAAGTAGCGTGTGCACTTGGGCATAACTGCTTTAAGATATCTAAGCAATGTTTTAGCCTGGATTCCTCAGGAAACAAGGCTTAACAGAGCATATAGATTCTCCTTCCTAATAACTCCTAAAAGCATTGGCCATTTTCAGCCAAATTTGTTGCAGGGTTCAGAGTTGTGGTACTTGTAAAATTCTCACAGGTTTTGTGAAGAGCCAGGCCAAACTAAGCTCTTGCATGAATAAGTTCTGTCCCTTCTGTGGTGGGCACATCCCCAGGGACATGAGGCCAGAAGAGGACAGTGGGGCTGGGTCCTACATTCAAAAAGGAAACCATTGAAGTCCAGTCTGTGCTGGCCACGATGATTGTTGAATGTGCTGTTTATAAATAACTCTGTTACAGCCATGACTCCGTGGCAATCCCTTTATACAGCAATGAATGCCATTCTCTGCCAGGGACAAGCAAAGGGTGAAGCAGATCTTCCTTGTGCCCACAGGTGGTGCAAGAAGCACCACAGGGAGCAGAGCCCTGAGAGGCACCTTCAGGTAGGAAACAAAGTTCCCTGGGTGATTTGTAGGCTCTGAACAGCAAAGCTGTCACTGAGCCACAGTGAATCTTTCTCAGTCTGCACCTTTGCTGAGCTGATTTACTGAAGGTGTCAATAACAGAAATGGGCTGGGGACCAGCTGTAAAGCTCCAAACCTGAATTTCCTGTGTTCCTGCACTCCCCTCTGCCTTCAGCACTTTGTTTCATCTCCAGGTGAGTTGAGGTTTCGGCTTTCAGGGCAAAGGGCTGTCGCTGTCAGACACAAAGGAGGAGACGCGAGTCCATTGAGAAGGCTGCTGGACCCCCAAGGAGGGAGCCAAGAGTTTATTGTCCAAACATATTTTATACCTTTTCACAAAGCACCCACCTTAGAGGTGGGGACCCCTGGAACCATTGGTCACTTGAAGAGACCATCACGCGAAGTCCCTCCCATGGGAAAGTGTGTGGAAAAACATCTTCGTTTACAAATAGCATGACCTTGTTTAGCAGTTCTGTCCTGGGAACAGAATTTCCAGAAACCAAAACATGTCAGGCACAAACCGTGGCTACAAAGGGCTGCTGGAAGGGAGCCCCACTACTTCATCTGCATGGGGTAAATCAGAGGATGCTCATTTTCACAGACTGCACACTTAATTGTTGGGTTAAGTTAGCAGGAGTTAAAAGGCAGCTTGGTCAAGCAGGCAGGGAAGAGCTGGAGTCAGAACATCCAGCTTCCTGCTGCCCATTAAATACTAATGATGACCCTTTGGGCCATAGCTTCCCCACTTTGGAATAAGAGTCAATCCCATTGTGCTCTGGCTACAGGAGAGTAGACATTGCCGGAAAGAGATGCTCTATTGCTAATAGTTCTATCCATAAAATAAAATAAAATAAAATAAAATCCAAGTGCTGACCAAAAAAACTCATTAAATTAAAAAAGAAAATTCTTCGGACTTCAGCAAAATACAAGGTACTCCTCCTTACACTGGCTGCAAGATTCCTGTCACAACAACATGGAGAGGGATTACCAGAAACACCAAGAATGGTGTAGTTACATTTCCAGAGCCAGGCTGTGTTATCTGCAGCCATGAGAGGCTGCAAAGCCTGTGCCTGTCCCACCAGGGTTGCAGTGCATGGTGCCACGATCCCACCAAGACCTGCAGAACTCATCTCCTGGGCAGGGAGCCCAGGGCCACGAAGGGAAGTGCTAATAGTTAAAAAGATGTCTGGAGCGTGCAGAAATAGATATTTTCCCAGGAATAAAACATGACTTGGAATAAATGTTTTATTCCACTGCACATAATGAATGGCAGTGAATGTGATTTGGGGACCTGTCAAGAGAGGGGAGCACAGACATAGTACATGCACTGCAGACAGTATTAAAAATGTTGTTTAACTGAAACACAGGGAATTGAGATCACTGATAATTTTAATCTCCTTTCCCCTGAGATTTTTTTCCTCCCTTTTTATGGTTGCCTTCCAATGTGGCTGAGAGAGCAGGGCCATCAAAATGTTTATTAGAAACTTTTGCAGGAACCAATCCATATGCAATTGCACAGAAGGTAAAGAGGCATCCGCTGCTCAGCATTTCCAGCAGATTTAGCATCAAGCTCAGCTTGCAGCCAGGCAAACAACACTATCTGCTTCCAGAAAAACTAGTGGAAAAGAGTCACCAGGAAATAAATAAAGGACGGTGCTCTAACCCAACAGCTGCTTGAACTGCTCAGATCTGTGGCAACACCGAGGAGCTTTTCATCAATCTCCGTGTATGGCTTAATAGAGGCTGTCAGGAATATGGAAAACTGTCACTCTTGTGTGGCTCTGAGCAGCTCTCAGCCCTACCCTCACCAGACAACAGTGCACAGCTTGGACCAGCATGGGGGATGAGGCCAGCGTCTGCCACAGCAGCTCCTTCCCGGCTGCTACAGACATTTGTAAGAGGAGATTTGCTCCAGCTTTTATTAATTGTTTTCACAGGCAGAGAGTACCCTTGTTGGGAGATCAGTTTGCTCCTCCAGGAGGATCATGTTGCCCTTGGCCAGCTAAATCTTCCCTCTACAAGGCCTGAAGGATCCAGTGTGAGGGGTGTCATGTGCAGTTTCACATGGTTTATCAAACCTACAAAGAGGCTTGTCCTGGCAAAGGAGCATCCTGGTGCTATGAAAAGAGCAGAATGGCACCAGGGCATCATCTCCAGCTAATTGTTTCATCAACTTGGAGAGCAACAACTGCTCGCTAAATAAGGCTCTTCTTTTCTGCTTTGCAATTGTGCTCTTCTGGCTGCCAAGAAAAGCTCCGACATTAAAAGGCATCTACAAGTGTTGCCTTTGGTTTTAGTCCAGAAAGGCAAAAAGCAAAACCAAGGGTTGCAAATCAGAGGAAGAGGTGAAAGCTCAAAGGAGATTTGCCCTCCTCCCACCCACCTAACCAGTAAGAATTGGGTAGAAGGAAAAGAATTAATGAAACTTGTTTGGTGCATTTGCCTTGGAAATTGCTAATGCTCAGCTAAAGAAAAGACACATGAGAGTTTCCTCAAATAAGTTTATGCTTTCAGTTGCTTTTGGAAAAACAATCAAGTTTGCATATTTTTACCAAAATATTGAAAGTGCTTGAATCCTTCCTATTGCAAACCAGGAAACTGATGTTATTAATCCAGTCCTATAATAAGATTGGAGAAGAAATAAAAGGCTGTTTAGAACTAGTTATTGCTCTTCATAATGAACTGAACTGGCAAAGATTCTTCTATTTTTTCCTGTTCCTGAGGTATCCAGGAATTAAAACATGGTGCAAGCAACTATCATTTAAAGTACAATCTCATGCATGTTGATTTCCCTTGTCTCAGGCTCACCTCATTTGCAATTGAAAGCATCAACAGTAAAATATTTCTGCACTTAGAGCTTTATCTTTTCACCAGTAAAGCTCCTTTGTGAACACATCTCCCTTCTCTTCTGGCACAACCATTTGTGGGCTGTCTTTAAACTTTGTATCTTAATTTCTCCTTCCTTTTTCCCAAGCAGGTGACAAGAGAGTGAGCCAGGCCAAATGTCGCTGGGAGCCAAACTTGGTGTCAGCATTATTGGTCTGTTATCAACAGCAGAGGTTCACTGGGTTATGCAGAAGGCTCCAAATCTGTGATTTTAAATTTCTGGAGCAAATCAGTCAATAAAGTTCACTTGAGGATCAAGGTCTCCTTGCAGACACGGGAGGGAATGAGTAGGCATTTCTCACTTTTGCAAAAAAAAGATGATGGGGAGAGGGGCCAGGGCTACCTCTGAACTGAACATTCTGCTTTAGCAAAACTCCAGGGGACACTGGTAAGAACAGATGTCCCCAGGTTGTAATCACACCCTACAGAGTGTGATTAGTGCCTGCATGCCAAGCCAAACCTCCCTGCCGGATCAACCTTGGGCATGGGACAAGCCAGCCATGGTAGGGAATTCCTCTGCCTCATCTTGTGATTGACAAGAAAAGCAATAAGAAGATAGGAGCTGAAGAGTTGTGTGCAGTAACCTTTCCCTTTGTCAGAAATGTCAAAGCAATTCCTAACAGCTCACTTTAAAATGCATTTTCCATCCTCTTTTTGACATCTTTCCAACCTCCCCAACATTGCCAGAAGATACAAATTCACCCTGACAGTCAGGAGAGGAAGGGAAAACAAGGAAGAAAATAAAATAAAAACCAATCTCTGTACTCTTTCTAACCATCATAGAGCACAAGACTTAGTATTATGCACTTACTGACAAATCAAGCTTGAACCACCTTCAGCCCACAAAAAACCAGCATAATAAAGCAGGGATGAAGTTACTTATCCTATCAGGACCCAGTGATTATGGTCTTATTTCCCTGATAAACACTGATAGCATTTGTAATACAGCTATAACAGGTTCTTTGGTTTTTAATTTCTTTTCTCCTTACAGGTTCTTCTGCTTTTAATTTCTTTTCTCCTCTCACAAGCTTTCTCCATTCCTTTTCTCTGCCATGTTGACTTACAGAACCTGACATCTTTGCATGAGGAAAGGTGATTAATTGCTGCTGAATGAGGATGCATATCACAAACACCAAACAAAACAAAAAAATCAAAACAAACAAACAAAACCAATAAACCATAATAAAGAGGAAAAGAAGAAATTTAACTGACAAAACTCTCACATTTGCATTTTGTGACTTTGTGGTAGACTCCCTCTTACTAAGTTTACATCTCTAAATAATTAGATATCTGGTTTCATTAGCCATCCAGGCTTCCACTATCCTCAGTGAGCAGAGAAAGGGGAAGTCAGGAGAATGATTCACCACACCTTCTTTAGAAAGCTATTTTGGGATTGAGTAAATCACTCTTTGGAGATTGGACAATTAGTGCAGACTGGATGTCCAACTCCTACACAGCTCCAGGGTAAGATGTGTGACTGTCAGGACACAAAGAAGGATGGGTCCAAAGACTAAAAGCTGGTAATAGACATCAGTGACAATTAGTTGGTTTTAAAACCCCTGGGAAGGAGAAGATTCAGGGAGAGGAAACATTTGTTCAAGGTCACAGAGAAGGTCACTAGAATCACTTGTGCCTCCTGAGTGCACTTCAATGTCCTGAATAAAACATTAATTTATCCTGCAAGGAATGAAGTTGAGGAAATGAAAGTTCAAATGCCAAATGCAAAAAAAAAAAAAAAAAAAAAAAAAAAAAAAAAAAAAAAAAAAAAAAAAAAAAATCAGAAGAAAACGCATGACCTTCCACTGCATATGTTTCATGTGTTTAACTGGAGTTTCATTTACATGAGCAGTAGCACACCAGTTCCCTCAAGCTTCTGAGGAAATCAGTAGCAGGAAAACACAATTCTGTGCATTTTCAGGAACTGCTTTCATTAACAAAATCCAAGGCACAGGAATAGCATCAATGACTGCATCACCTCATCAAACTGAACCAGAAGTGCAGTCGGAATAGAACTGGGGCAAAAGCTGAAGGCAACGGAAAGACTTTGCACTGCACCAAGTTAATGCTGCCTCTGGGCTAAATGATGTGAAATACCTTGGAAAAATACTGCAGACAGCAGCTAGACACCCATCTGGGGTGATGTGGCACTTCCATATGTGAAGCCAGAAGTGACCAGAAAGTGGGAAAGAAGCTTTGTCTCTCCCATGTTTAATTCTGCCACAGCCAACAGGAGACCACAGGAACCCAAGAGACCTTCTAAGGATCTCTTGGTAAAACAAAGCCATGAAATATTTGGATATTTGGGGTGACTACAGTTTGAAACACTAAATAGCCCTGGCCATGGACTTGCATATAACATGCCCACTGCAGCGTGCTCAAGGCAACAGTCAATGTTAAAAAATGTGTCTTGTAATGTCAATGCAGAAAAGCCTGTGTAGGACAAAAGGTTTATTTTTATCCTGATACCACCACATCCCTTTGGACTGTTTTTTCAGCCATAGCCACTTTCTTAGAACAAGAACTGCCTGCTGAACCAGTGCTTCCCCTCCTCCCTCTCTTCCTCCAAACACTTCATAACTGCAAACCTCAGCTGCTCGTACTTGTTTCCTGTGTTTACCCAACAGATCATGGCAAAAAGGGAGAAGAGGAAGGAGTTTATAATAGGAAAATAATCAATAGTGACATGCCATCGCTGTCTGCGAGGCAATCATTAGCAGCTCAGGAGAGACCTCAGTGGCTTCTGTGTGCTCTGCGTGTGATTGCCTCCTGTGGAGAGCTAAGCTGCTGTGAAAGACTTCAGCAGGTGCCTTTTCCTCCTCCAGCACGGGGAATTCAGCAGAAGTCAGGCAGCTAAATTACACCTCTGGGTTATTATCAGCAGTATTAATTACTGTGTTCTCCCTAATTATCCTCTCTTAACACACTCAGTTGGTTTGCGGGAACAATGCGAGGTTGGCAAACAGTGGCATTTGCAATTGATTGGGCCAGAGGCTCAAGCGATGTAACACAGCACAGCAGGTTTATAGAAAGGTCAGATTAATGGTGGAGCTTATCCACTGTTTTATGAGGGTGTGAGCTGAGCTGCAGCAGGCTGACATGCCCTGGCCAGCTGGCATGAAAGGAGACACACAGTTTTGGGGTCAGTTGTTCCCTGGTTTTACATCATGACCCCGTGCAAAGGGCTATTCCCTACCACAGTTCCAATGTGACTTTCTGACCTACATTAAAATAAACAACACAACATCATCAGCCAGAGTCAGGACATTCCTTTTGTCCCCTGTTTCACCCTGCATGAACTGCAGGTAGGCTTGGAAAACCCAGGAAGGCTCTGTTGTGTTCTGGCTGTTCATCCTGTTCTCCAAATAACCAGACCTGAGTGACTTGCACTCTGATCACTGACATGGAAAGTCACTTTTGCAACATAAGACAACCCAGTTTTGCACTTCCTTGCCTTTGTTTTTCAAATGCTTCATTTTCCCCAGGCTGGCTCCATGCTTTTTGGATAAGGATTTTTGTCTTGGGTACACAACTTGCCTCACCAGATTCAACCTGTCTCAAAAGTCATGGAAAAGAAGAAGGTTCAGAGGCCTGACAGCCTGACATTGGAGCCCTGACAGATTTGCTGCCTTGGGGGATGACAAACCTGCCCCCTCAAAATGTACACATGCCCCCATCAAATAGATCTGTTCCTGAAAAAGCACTAGCATCCAGAGAAAGTATAGGGAGAAGAAAATCCTGTGATTCAAAGCTCATCTTAGACTGTGACCTTTCAGCATGATCCTTTAATGCACATTTGCTCATAAACTCAAACCAGCACCTCTAGCTATGGATCATTTTCCTCTATGTCCCTCAAAATGTGTTTTTGTTTTGTTTTCACTTGATACCTATGAAAATCACATCTAAATAGTCTTCTGTCCTACAGAAGACATGACATAAAATACAACATTTGCATTGAAAATGTCACCCCACTTTCTACTGAGAGCCAACCAAAGTTCTGTTCTTGTCCTCTTTTCAGCTATTGGATCTGAAATACTTCCTGCAACTATCACCAGACTCCTGTGCTCATCTCCCTGCTGAGTTCAGAGTTTAAATGAGGTGCTCAGAAAATATAGATCCAAACACACAAGACATATTTGCCAGTGGATAGACAAGCAATAGAAATCCCATTTTAACAAACTGTTCTCTAGCTAAGAGAGTGAAACCCAGTCTAAAGGTCAATTCTAACCCTGTGTGTGTTGCTTAAGTCCTTCTTAGGCCTGTAGCTGTCACAGAGGCCACACACTTTTGGAAATGTTTATCTTGATAGAAGATCCTGTGTTTTTCAAGAGCAAATGGCAGCTGCTGCATTTTTAGCTCCTTCCCTGTAACACAGCCATGACCAGGGCAGGACAAGTGACACCCTGCTCTAGGCACTCACTGAGTGGGCACCAGATAAGATAAATCTGCCCATTTCTTGGTTAATTCCTGCTCCTGAAGGAATCCAAGGATGTCTACAGATCCACAGCACTGAAGAAGGAGTAGAGAAGTGTAGGTCCAGAGACAACCCCACAGAAGGATGAGACAGTGCCTCAATTCCAACATCAAATTCCCTCAGCCTTCCCCTGCAAATCTGACCATTTACTTCCATTATCATCATCATGAGCTGGTGATACCAGAGACAGAACTGTGCTCACTTCTGAAGGATATCAAGGGCTTGTCCTTCATTTTGATTACAAGGATATAGCTCCAGCCATGACACATCTGGAGGTTCCCAGGGGAAAACAGAGCAGCCACTTCCACAAGGTGCAGTCAGGGGAGGTGCATTACAATAGCAAAGAAACTATCTCAACATGAATTCATTAATGTCAAAAAGAAATCTGGCGAACAATGCTTCCAGCAAAGAAACTGGGACACATATAAACCCCTTCTCTCTTAGCCAGCAGACCTCCATCCCTGTAAATCCCTGGATGGCTGTGAGCTCTCAGGAAGCAGCACTGTCTTGTTCCACTAGCAGTTTTGCATCCCAAAGGTGACCTTCTCCATGATGCTGTGAAGTGTTCAGGGTGTAAAATGGGATACATAGACTGGGGACTGACTGCCACCTGCACTGGGCCATTTTAGGTGGTCCCACAGCTCTTTTCACTCAAAGACAATCTTTCCAGCAAGCTTTGGACCAAACCCAGCATAAATTAGAGCACTCAAGGCCTCCTTAGTTTGGCTTTTTTTCTGGAGGAGAGCGTGCAGGACAGTGTTTGTGCTGATGAATAGCTTGGCATTGTGGTAGCAAGGTGCAGGAGATCCAAAACCCTGCTGCTGTTAATACTGGTGAGTCACCACTGCTGCCTCTGCCAAACATGCTTCCAAACAGAGCTGCAGTTTGCCCTTGGTTGTTTCATTGGGCAAAGGCAAGTCTGAAAAACTTTTTTTTCCCCCCAGTCTTTCAGGATGTCAACACAGCAGAGATCTTGGTCTCGATCTGCTTACTGGCAAACATCAGACAAGACTGTTGTACGTTTGCATTTTATTAATGGTTTACAGCTCGAATTTTTCTTCTCTTTTGTTCCTGCTGATCTCACAGAAAGCTATAAAAATATATAGAGATGTCTGCCAAATAGATTTCTTGGAGGAAAGCAGGAAAGTGTGAATAATGGGTTCTGAAGTATGGATAATTAGCAGATCAAATAACCCCAAGGATTGGGGAATTTTTTTCATTCTCTGCAGATATTCAACATTCTTACATTGCTAAATAAATTAGATATACTCTCCAGGTACACTTTTTCTTCTAGCTCATACAGAAAAAAATATAGAGATGTCTACTGTGAGGTTATTTATTTATTTAAATGCTTCTGACAGTGAGAAATGACAGCTCTGGCTGCAGTTAGGAGCTCATGGGCAGCTGCTGTGCTTCCTGACCGTAGCACCTCCACCCTGATCTTTCCACTCCCACAAAAGGCTCTGCTTCGGTTTAGTTCAGCAATGCCAAGCTGCAGAAGTTTGCCAGTGTCAGCAGGATGGGCAGTGGGCAGCAAGTACACAGCAAAAATTGTGGACCCATTTGTGTCTGCCTGCAACCCTCCTTTAGGTTTCCCAGTCATATTCCAGTGGTTTTTTCCCTAAGTACTGCCTTACTTCTCATCTGCTTGCTGTACGTTTTTGGTTACATCCCTAAATAAGGAACATACAAATCTCCAGACTCTCAAAGTCAAGGGAATTTACTTCTCATATGAAGCAAGGTAAGGCTAGAACACAGGGAAGGGTCACAAGCTGATGCATGCTCTGAAAGGTGTGTGCAGCTTTGCCCATACATTTTTGGAAATAAATGAATGGCTGAATGAAATAAAAGAGTGGCTGCCCCAGTGAGGTGTTCAGCTGCTGATTTGTGTAGAATGTCAGGGACTGATCTTTAAAAAATGGGTAGGACTCTGTGGCAACTTAGGTGTTCACAGGAACAGGTTTTTCTCAGCAGTTCTCTGCTCAAAAAATAGAGGGCTAAACTCTGTATTCTCCTAAAGTCACAAGAAAAATGATGCAACCCTTACTTACAAATAAACCTGATAAAGTGTTTCAAAGCCTGAGCTCTCAAACCTTGTGGTTTGTTTTTATTTTTTTTTTCCCTAATGAAACACTGTCATCTGAGAGGTGAAATAAAAGTCTTCCCTTAGAGACAGTAATTTAATAGCAGGGACATTAATTAATTTCATCTCCACATCAATGCTCTGTTTTATTTAAACTCCCATCCTGCAGCCACTGGGGTGCTGGAGCATCTGCAAAGCCTGCAAGAGCCTGGACTGGGGCCAAGGGGAGGTTTGGTGTAGGTGGCAGATGGCAGACTAATGGAGACATGACAGAACCAGCTCCAAGCCACTCTGCCCGAGTGGCAGGACTGGTTTACCAAGAGTGAGGGGGTGCTTGGCCCAGGAAAAGCAGGATGTGCTACAACTGCTCACACTTAGCCCAGGCAATAGGGTGACCATGGGCCTTTGGCAGCAATAGTGAGATAATGCCCATTAAACAGGCTGTGGTTATTCAGGTGCCCTAAACCTTCATCTTTGTTGATCAAAGTTTGCCACAGTCACTCACCATGGGCCCAGAATGGTGCTGAGACCCTGGCACAAGGTGCCCAGAGAAGCTGTGGCTGCCCCATTCCTGGAAGTGTCCAAGGCCAGACTGGATGGGGCTTGGAGCAACCTGGGACTGTGGAAGGTGCTCCTTCCAGGGGCAGCGGGGTTGGAATGAGATCAGCTTTAAGGTCCCTTCAAAACACAAGCATTCTACAATTTTAAAGTTCACTAAACATGCAAATGATGGCAATTTCTCTCCTTAAAAATCTCCTCACTGGACTACCAGGGTAAATTCAATAAATGCACCCAGCAGACATGGCACATCAAAGCCAAACACCCAGAGCTACAAAGGCAAGGCTTGACATGACCTAGAAGCTTGTTAAATCCTTAGCTACAGCCTGCTGAGACCTGAAAAATATAATTCAACGCCAAAGAAAGGGGTCATGAAGCACTGTCAGGACGACGACGTCTCCATCAGTAGCCCCATTGAAAATCGAATTGATCTTTCCTTACCCCGTGCAATTAACCTATGTAAATATGTGCTAATGACCACTTCACTCCTGATTCCCTTCATCCACTCATCAAGCAAGCACTGTTGATGGCAAAGCCTATGTCTCAGCCGAATTCCATAAGCAGGAAGATCTGCCCAGGTTTCTGATTCTTGGACTTCCAGGACATAAATGGTAAATAAATACGAATAAATTTAAGTTTTGCAATTTTTTTCTGCAGGAGAGGAATGGTACTCAATTCAGCAGAGCCACAGTGAAGCTTAGTTTTCTAAAGAAATAGGATTTATGTTGCCTGTTATCTTCACAATCTCAAAACCCTCCTGAACTTACTCCAGTGTCAGGTGTGGAGCAGTCCCCTGCCTCAGCCTGTTCCTTATCAGTACAACAGCAACAGCAGCAGCCTCATAACTGTAATTACAACTATTGCGGTAGATGCTCACTCTCTTGACAACAGCTGGGTGCAGGCTCAGCAACACAAACCCCAGTCTCAGAGTCCTTTTCCATTAGAAAGCAAACTTCACCACTTCCCTGCATGCACACAGATGGTAAACAGCTCCTGGAGGATGGAAACAGGCACAGGATCTCTGCAGAACCCTGCAGAACTTCTGCAGCCCTCCGTCCCTACAAACATCTCACAGCACAGCCCTGTGCCCCAGCACCACGAGCTGTAGCAGGTTTATGTTCTGGCAATAATTCTCTCCAGCAGCTCAGCAAGTCTGGCAAAGCCCAAGGCTACAGCCACTGGTTTTATGGGAGTAATAAGCCGAGTTTATTTCCACACCACAGCCATAAACATTTCCAGGATCCCAGCCACGTACGCAGGGCACCTGAGACACCAGCAGCTGTCTCTGGCTCCACTTGACCCCCTGAAAAAGGAGGCAAGGAAAATGCTATCCCAGCAGGCATTAATGCAGGTTAATTAAACCTAAACTGCTCAGCAGGGGCACGGTGAATTGAGAAGCAATGCTTCTGCAGGCTGCCCAGTGCACCAGTCCCATCGTGGCATCATCATTAATGGTTTTCACACAAGCCTCAGGGCTCATTTGCTTGACAAGAGCAAAGCAGTAATTTTACTGTTGAACACTTGCAAAAATGATGCCCTGACTGTTATCAAAAGTGACAGGCAAGTTATGTGAGCAGTTAAGTGAAGGTTACTTTTTAGGGCCGAACCTCTGAATAGATCAGACGTCAATTAGTTCATGCATGGAAGGAGAAGGGGAAAGAAAACAGAAAAAGGAGGAAGAGAGAATACAGAAGAAGGGAATAGAAATAGCAGGAAAGAGGTGGATTTAATTTGTTTCCCTGAATCGGTGCTCTGAGGTGTAGAAGGGGGAGAGCTTTCAGCATGGCAGCTTTCAGCCTGCAGTCCCCAGGGAGCTGTGACCATGCCAGTCCCTGGCTGAGCTTTCAGCACACCCAGGAGAAGCAGCCTTGGACCAGCACCTCCCATGAGCTTTGGGGGCTTTGGCTTTCTTCTACACTCCTAAAGCAAAAACCTCACTAGAAAACTTTCAAGGTCCAACAATTTGATTCTTTCACGCTATGGACACTTGAAGAGGAACAAAATCATCCACAGATTGAAGGTACCTGGGCACCATTCCAGTTCCATATTTTTAGAAAAAAAGATGAGCCTTTGACACCCAAGAAAGTGCTTAAAGAAAAACTTTCGGTTTTGACAAGCCCCTAATGAAAAGAAATAATTAGTGAAATTATATGTCCCGTTTGATTGGCTCTAAATAAAAAAGGGCTTTCACCTTAAAATGACTTTTCCTTTTCAAAATGTTAGTCATACCAGCCTACAAAAGCAAAAGCTGGAAAAAAAAATGCAAGTAAAAAGCTGCAATCAAAATAAAACCCTTGTTTAAAAATAATTCTGTTTTTATTTTCTCATACTCAAAACCAATTTGAAACGCAAAGAGGTGGGTGGAGTCACTCCCCCACATCCTCTCCATCCTGCTTCACCTGGTGGCAAACGTGAGAAAAGGGAAGAAAATGGAACTCACATCCTGACTCATGAGCAAGGGCTTGGAGGAGTCACCTGGCTCAGACAGAGGCAGCCACGTCCCATCAGCTGCAGGGTGAGCAGAGAGGTCTTGTCCCTGCTGTGGTGTGTGACATGTAAGGGTTGAGCTGCTCAAAACTGGCACTGCCCCAGCTGTCTGCTGGGGAGATTTGCTCTCTTGAGTTTCTTTAAGATGGTGGAGCACTAGCCCAGTGGTTCTCTGAATTTTGTGGAGACTAAGATTGATGGGAAGGAAGGTTAGGAATAGGATTCCCTGGGATTCAGACCCACAAGAATTGAGCCCGTAAACAACAGTTTGAATCCAAAGGTATAGCTAGAGATTCTCTTGCAGCTAATGGTTTTAGAACCTAATTGTTTGGGTTACAGCTTTAGAAACACTTTCTCTTACTATTAAGAATAGGAGAAAGAGAAACAGGCTGTCCACTCCCCTGCCTCCCTCCCAGAGCAGCTGCCAACTGTGCAGGACATTTGTTCTCAGCTAAGCTTACCCAGGTGGGGTGACAGCTGGCAGGGCCACCCAGAGACACCAACACCAAGCCCAGGTCCTGCAGCCCCATGCCAGGCACAGCCCTGAGCTGTGTCCTGCCAGGCTGCACAGCCTGGGATGCACTGACACAGCTCACTGGAAGAGAGACTAAAGCACACCACTATTTATTCCAGATAAATTCAGTTCTGGATCTGTCAACCTTCACAGGGCCATAAGTACTCCTAGGGCTGGACTGAGGCTGGTGAGTCTCTTGGGTTTACGGTAGAAGTATTGCAAATGGGAGTTTATTTGCCTGAATTCCCACTCCCCCCAGCCCTCCTCTTGACACCAGCTTCCACCTTTCTGACCTTTATCTCCCAAAGATAGGTTTTGCCCACCCGTTTACACCTGGAGCACTGGCTTGGTTGGTATAAGCAGACTTCAGGCAGGCAAGGAATAAACCCTACAGAGAGTCTCTGTTGGCTTTCTGATCACATCCTGGGCTGGCTGTCAGGCTCCAAAGGCAACAGGATTTATTGCACTGAAACGCAGCAGCAGCAGCCGCCCGTGAGGAGCCTACCGAGCTTCATGCACAGGAATAAAAATTTCAGGGCCGCTTGGAGATATGAAATATTTCTTAATTACTTTCTGTTCCAGCACAGCTTGAGGATTTTGCTGCTGCTGCTGCTGTTGTTCTCAGAGCTTGTTTGGTAGTTTTCCCTTTTTATTTTTCTTTCTTTTTTTTTTTTTTTTTTTTTTTTTTTTTTTTTTTTTTTTTTAAGTGTAACTGGTAGCAAAGCAATATTAATGCCAGCATCTATGCTGCATCTCATAAAAGACTAGCCATGGCTTTGCTCGGGGGCTGGCTGCTCGTGGTGGAGGCTGGCACAGAGAGGGTGCCAGCTTCTCTCAGCATGGGATCATTTACCTCATGCTGAAATACATTAAAATCTCCTCCCTTGAGACATTTCTCCATAATGGCTCTGCAGAGAGGTGCATCATCGAAATGCTTAAAAGGAGACTGGACAGGCTCTTTCAATGCCTCCCCTCCAGCCCTGCCAGATCATGTGTTGCACTAATGCCCCTGCTGCTCAGTGAGATTTTGTCCCTTGGACTGTGATTCCTAAGGTACAATTTTCCTAATCACCCTTTAAACAAGCCTTGCTTGGCTCCTGTTCTTCCTGCCTGATGTCTGCTCCTCACACAAAAACGTGATGCTTTTCACTGTCAAGGCCAACACCTGAGACACAAAAGGTTTGACAGGTGCTAAATTCAATTTGTTCCTGAGCTGCTGCTCACAGGGCCCTGGGAGAGAAAACGGGGAAATCCCCAGGGGAAATGAGAGAACTGAAGGCTGTTCCTCCTTCCATTCCCACATCCGCAGACTTTGGTTAAATGCATGAAGCCCTTGCAGCCAGACTTGTGACAGCACAAGGAAGTTGCCAGGGCACAGGGAGCTGCACCCTGGTCACAGCTCTCCTCTCTCAAAAGCTCATCTTTTGCACCAACCTCCAGTCAGTAAATACCCCACAGGTGAACTGCCCAGTGGAATGGATGGTTCTATTTCAAGGGATTTGGGTAGAGTGGTGCAGATGCCAGGGCTGTAATACTGACTTGGAGCCTCCCTTGCATCCCCAGAGGCCAAGGTAAGGAGAAACTACAGCAGTGTGCTCCTATCCCCAGTTCAATCCCTCCCAGAAAGTCTCTGGGCAGAGAATTTGCCTTACACCAGGCAAGTGCAAGACCCAGAAACAGAGCTAAAAGACTCCAAATCCCCTCATTCCTTGCAGGTGAAGAATAAAAGGAGAATGGCTCTTCCTCACATCTACACATCCCTTTTCCTTCTGCCTTACACTGAGAACAAGGCAGCATTAGTAGTTCAAAAAACCCACTCCCACAGAACTGTGAGTGCATCAGTTCCCAACCAGGAGATGTTGGTTCTGCATCTTTATAAAAGTTGAACTCCTGGACACGACCTTAGAGCACTCAGCCTCCAAACCAGAGAAGTGGCACGAGCAGGACTTGCTTCTCTCTTACCAGACTTGCTCAGATCTTTGTTCCTAAAAATGGCACTTTCCTTCCAGCACAGCAGGTTGGGGAGGACAGCAGGGGTGGCAGCTGGACAGAAAAGAGAATGACAATTTTGCCAGGACAGCCCAATGACCATGGTAGGACACGTTTTTTAATCTTTTCTAGGTTAAACACAGGCAGTTGTGTCTTGTTATATTACATTATATAATATGATTTGCTGATGCAGTTTGATATGTTGAATCCAAGAACATCATGACTCATGTAGGAAATTGGAAGCCTCCTTGTCCAGAATAGTGTTTCCAGAAGCTAGAGTGAATCAAATTGATTGTATTTATTTAGTTATTTTTGCTATTTAGTAAATAACTATTGAGTTAGTTATTTTCAAAGGAAAACCTCCACAGATTTCAGAGGGGGAGGGAAGCTAAAGCCTTGGGTGCAACAGATTTTCAAAACTCAAATATTTTTAGAAAATCTTGCAAAAAAATGGAACAAGTGGAGCAGGGAATGTCACCATAGGTGGGTGTCAGGACTCCAGGGTTGCAGTCCCTGTCTCCAGAACTGGCTGTAGAGAAAGGCAAAGCAGCTGCAAAGCAGCCTGGCTGCCAAGGAGTTCCTTGCTTTGGGAGCTGAATGCTTTTGACAAAAAGCCTGAGCTTTTCTGAAACACTCCACTCTAGCATCTGGCCATGCTGGTCTGCCCAGACATGAAGATCCACTTCACAACAGCATTGTAAATCTTAATTAAGATCTGTAAACTATAGATAAAAAGGATTATATGAGTACACAAGTATCACTATCAGGTAGAGCCCCTGAGAAGCAGCACTTTGATGCTGCACCATGCACAGTGGCATTGAGAAATGTATGAATGTCACAGCATTATTGATTCTGTAGCTACTAAAAAGCTCCAGGATCCCTGGCAATAAAAACACGATAATGAGAAGTAGCCAGGATAGCACTATTTCTGCAAACAGTATTTGCATTCCCTGGGACTAGAGCATAAGCTGTATTTATCAATAGAGAGGTGAGGGCTGGTTTGAATGCAAAGGATTAGCCAAGTTCATTTTGCAGAAAATGTGATGGCTGTGGTTCATGTTTTCAGCATTGGCTGGGAAGGTATCAGCAACAAAAGAGCAACTCACCCAAAAGCAAATGCAGCAAAACAGCACCAGTAGGTACCAGAAGAGAATATATCTGCTATTTGGGGGGATTTTTTTTTTTTTTTTTTTTTTTTTTTTTTTTTTTTTTTTTTTGTGGGGGGAGGGGGGAAGTAAAGCCAAAAAATCAATAGCTCAAATACTAAAACCTTGGTTTACTTATACTCAGGATGTGCAGGAGCACAACCTCACTAGAAGGTGAAGGTTTTTAATGAAAAAGATAAAGTATTACTTTATGGAAGCCCAAAGCATCAGAGACTTCTCTAGAGAGGGCAAAATAACGTAATTAAGGCCAAGTGCAGTGATGAAAAGAGCTACCTCGGTGATGTATGTTGTCTGATCCTGCCCCCCCAATCCTGTGCAAATGAGGACAGAGCTCTAACAGGCTGCTTCCCATGATTTACCAGAGCAGGGTATTTCCAAAGGCAGAAAGAAAAAGACAGTTTGTAAACACCGATCACTCTCCCGCCGAGAGAAAAGGGAACGATGCTGCTGTGCTTTAACAGGGGCTACGTGAAACAAATGGCTGCTTTGCCTCTGCAGGTCATTAGCATAGGTACAGCCATAAATTTTGTTGTTCCCTGCTGCAGAAATCCTGCTCAAGCTGTCCTTTGAGCTCCCGGCACTCCGGATAAAAGGCATCCTCACTTTCCACCTCTGCACTTGGTGACACCCAGGGTGGAGCTGCATCCTCCACTTCTGCCTGAGGTCCCACATTTTCAGCCCCAGTGAGGTGGTCAGTGCTGAGGCTTTGATGGAGATGGGGGAGTTTGCTCTGACATCTCAAAGCTTGCTGTTTGTTCGGGGTTTTTTATTATTCCTCTCATTAAGTGAGTTTTTCTCTCTTTATTTATCTCCTTTCCCAGTGAATCTCCTGGCTGACGCACATGTTCCACATGGCAGGAAATAAAAGAAAACTTCCCTTTGTGCAGGCAGAGAACTTTTGTATTGGAAAGAAAAGGCAGAAAGCAAATTCTTCCAACATTTGTTGCTTGGAAAAGCTTACAAACCCTGCTGGCAGAAAGTTTATAGTCCTCTACAGAGATCTCAGCTGGGTGATTTTTTTCTGTCTCTCAGACAAGAAATACCATGCAAATTCTCTTAAATTACTTGGTAACTACAGAAGATTTGCTTGGCAAATACCCTGTCACTACACAACACAGTAATTACATATTCTGCATCCAGGTACCAATTATATTGCCTCTCAATTACCCAGTGATTACACTTCAAAGTAATTACACCTGGGTACTCTGGGTGATAAAGTAGCAACAGTCCTGTGTCCATTCTAGGGGGAATTGGCTTCCCCATATGCACATTTCCCAAACACTTTATACCAAAAATAGATCCAGGGATCTCCAAAGGAGTGGGAATCTGAGAAAGGAAACATGCCTTCTTCCCAGAGCAGTGGTAGGCTGCTGATCTTCCTCAACTAATCCACACTTGAAGACCTCTGAAAGCAAGACACCCATTTAATGTTAAAAGAAGACAGAAGTCACCAGGGCAAAATGCATGGTGAGGAGTGAGGAGACTTTGAAGACATAAAAAAAGGTGATGGGGTGGCTCTAGAGAAGCAGGGGACAGGTGCTCAGTGTGTGGCAGCACTAAGAGTGACAACCCAGCACAGCTCCACACTGCAGCTCTCCTACAGAAGCAGACAAACCCCAACTTGCAGCTTCACTGCTCCAGAGCCAGGAGAGTTTGTGCCCCGTGGCTGAGCCCCACACACTTCCCGGGGTGGCTGATGGCATCAGCACACAGATGTGCCCAAGTGTGTCCCCAGACACCAAACCCACCCGGTGCACTCCCTGGGCACAGGAACACCAGGCTCAAAGTGCTCACACTTGCAAAGCCACAGCTCGTTGGCCTCCTGGGACCCAGGAACCAAACCACACTGCTTGCACTTGCTCTGCAAGCAATTCCTTCAAACATGCTAATTGTCAGAGGGGAGAAGGGAGGAGGGGATTTTCTGAAACAAAGACTACTGCCACCTGCAGCTGCTGCCTGCCTTTCCCATCACCCCCTGAAGCTCATTCCTGACCATATACATCATTCCCATTCTCCCTGCATCCCACAATGACACCTTTTAATGGCAGCAAGTGTTAGAGATTCACTTCTGCCAACCTTTTCAGATCAGCCCTGAAAGCTCAGAAGCAACCTGGGCAGCATTTTAAGAGCTCAGAGTTCTGACACTGCCCCTTAACAATGCTTAAGAGGGTATTAATAGGTTAACATGTTACATATTGTCTCTTTCTTGCTGAACCAGATGAGAAATATTTCAATTACAGTATTCCTGTGGAAGAGACCTACTCACTTGAGTTATTGTAAGCCAGGCCACAATCATCACATATCTGCCTGCTCTAGGCCAAGATCACAACTCTTTAAAGTTTTTGCTGGGTGATCTCACTGGACACAGGACAGAAGACCCTCTGGGAGATCATGATGCTATTAATAAATAAAGTCTCCAAGCTTCTCCTCACTCCATGCTAGAACAGTGCTTGTCTCCCAGCCCATGGTACCATCTGAGCTCTTGTTTTTCCCTAATTACTAACAGGTCTTACCTACAGTTTTTTGAAGTAGGTGGTAATTTTCCACTGATTTCAGTATATACAGGGTCTGGTCCCTCGAGTAATTTCTGGCTAAATAAGGTAATCACCATGGCAGTTCATTAATAAATCTTATGTATTTATTGCATGGTGTTGAGAGGGAAGGATAGAAGAGAGAAACTGCCTACTGTCTGAAAAAAAAAAAAAAGGCATTTCCCTATTTAAAGAACTCTTCCCCAAAGTGCATCATAATTATCAATGAAAAGTGGCCCGGTGTGTGCTTCTGCAGAGTAAAATTATTTACTACTCTGCAGAAAAACACAGCTCCTGGGCTTGTATTTCTGCACCTGATCACAGCTTGGGTGACCTGGCATAACCATGCCTGTAGGACACACTCCAGGAGGACAAACCATAGCAAACCTCTGTCCAGCAACAACCAGTCCCTCACCTCAGGGGGTTCATCCTTCCCCTCTTTACACCAGTGGAAGGCAATAATTCTCATGGATAATGGCACTATGAAGATAGATTATCAGGATTTTACCAGAAGCTATGAAGGTGGAAAATCAGGTCATTTCACACCCCCAGACCTTCCTTGCTCACAGTGGGCAGCTCCTTGTTTGCCTGCCATCTCCTCAGATTTCTATCTGCCTCTGTGGTTGGAGTGAGATCATTCCTGACTTAACAAGAGAAGTTGCCAAAGACAAAATGTAATCCACTTCTAGAATTTACAGAGGAAGTTCTCCATTAGGAACTTTAAAAGGAAACAATTCTCAGACAGATGTGTTTTAGGCTGGAATTCCCCTTAAGAGAAGACAATGAAAGCAATCCTATCAGTCAAGATGCAGAGACACTCTTATCAGGGCTTAATTAAGAACATTCTCCTTCTGCTTTGCTGGCCACATCAAATGTAGGAAAACTTCTGACCTTCGTCTTTGGCAAGACCTGGAGAGACTTGGCTGGCTGAACCTGAGCAGCAGCTTCTTCCTGCCCCAAATTGTGCTGTGAGGGGATCCTGACTTCTCTCCTGCACTTGGGCTGACCTCAGCCAACAGCCTGCTGGGCAGCCTCAACACTTGCAAAAATGATCAGAGCTGAACAGAGACCACATTTTAACCTACTTCAGATCTTCCCACATCTGTGTCAGCTGTTCCAGCAAAAAGAATTTCAGACTTGTCCTTACAAAATAACTCTCTCTTTGTGTACCCATCGGCAAGCAGGTGACACTGCTTAAGCTTCTTGCCAAGAGGAAGCTGTAATCCCTGGCTTCTGTCAAACCTGAAAGTCCCCGGTCAGGTCTTCTTTAGCAGGCAAAACTGAACTGGAAGGATCCAGCCTGTGCAGCTGCTAAATGGATGGCAAGAGGCTCCGTGCCTGGAACAGGCAGTTTCACCCTCAGTGTCAAACACATTTGGCCCTATTAACATTTTATCTGCATGCCAGAGCAAGAGCAGGAGACTTGGCAACCAGTCAAGAATAATCTTTGCTGGCACTGGGAACCCTGATGCAACAACTCCCATGGACTTAGGGACAGCTGACTGGCAGGAGGGAAGGGGCTGAAGACGGAGGTGTGGAAGAAGGAGGGAGTAGGCAGGCCCAGGATGGGGAGTGTGAGGGGTGTGAGATTAAAAGATTTACATGTGCATGACAACAGGCCTGAATTGTTCATTGCCAGAGGATGGGGAGGTGGTTTCCTTCAGACACTGGCTTAGCAAAGTCTATCTGCTGTTCCCTTTGTGTCTCTGGAAATAGAAGGAATTAGCCCTTATCTACACTAGATGCCTGAGAAAAAACCTTCTCCCAGCTAAACATCCCCCATCCACAAGTGTAGCTGAGACAATGCAAGTGCCATGGATGAGAGCTGATGGCCTGATCTATCTCAGACAAACTCAGTAGTGAAAGGGTGGGATTGTTCACACTTCATGTGAGATTTGGCATGGCTTGGTCAAAGGAATCTGAAGGAACAATCACCCCCCATCTCATTTACTTTCAACTGAATGTCCACAGAACTTACTCTTGGGAATATTCACCCCAGTCAGAGTAACAGAAGGTGCAAGGGATCAAATTTGGGAAGCATCAGGAGTGATAACAGCTTCCCCACTTCAGCTGAGGAGCAGAGACTCAATTCCTCCATGGCCAGAGGAACAGGTTAAACACAACAAGCACCCAGACACGCAGGCTTCTCTAGGACCCATCTTCAGAGACTTGTTCCAGGGCCTCTTACATATCCAAATATGAAATTAAAATAGAAAATATACAATGAACGGTCTCCTGATACAGCCAAATGCCCTGGCACCAGGGTGAGATTAGCTAGTATAATTTCTATTCACATTAATTAATTGGAACACCTAGAGTTTCAAAAAATAGCTCTGCAGTTCCACTCCTTAAATAACTTACAGTATTAGCAGCTAAGGCAAAAGGGAGGGATGAAGAACCTACTGATTAGAAGCTATACTTTAATGAGATAGCAGTCCAAATTCTACAGAATTCATCAGGAATGGGGGCAAAGAACACCCAAGTTAGAGTAGGAGAAGCACACAACAAAGCCAAACGGAGGCAAACCATCAGTGTCAGGCTCACAGACTGCCAGCAGAGCAGCTGGGTTTGTCAGGCTGGGGGGCAGCAGCTGTGTGAGGACAGGAGGGTCAATACCTGCCACCAGCCATGTGACTCCCTGCATTCATTACTGCAATAAACATCACACCAGGAAGTTGAAATAGAAGCCAAAATGTAGAAGGAGAAGAGGAAAAACAACAGGGAGCTTGGGAGAGGATCCTGATGAGGAGAAGGAGGCTCATAAAACAAGGACAGCTGGAAGTCGAAGCAGAAGTTTCCTACTGGAAGTGAATCCTCATTTTTCCTGATTTCCTGACAAAACAGCAGTTCTGCAGTCATGTTCCATGTGTGTGTCTGCTCTGCCCATTTCACCCCAGTACTGTACAGGGGCTCAGTCTCCAGGGCATGGGCATCCAACAGGTTGTCACAAAAGCAGGAAGGCAGGAATGTGCTGGGAGCAGCTGGACTGAGCATGGAGCCCTCAGAAATTCCTTGTTAGCCTTCAGAGAAGCCACACAAAATGTTTGACTCCTGTGTTTGGTTGCTTGTGGAAAAATAACATTCCTTTGCTCTGATTTCTGTGAAGCTGAGCTGTGTCCCTGTGGCCTCATGCAGGGTTTGAGAGACTCAGCTAATCTGCACCTTGAGGATCCTCCACAATATGAGGAGTCAGAGCACACTGCTGCCAGAGGACTTGCTAAGCCATGGAAATGTCACCATGTGAAGTTGAGGAAATTACCAGGTTATCCCAAATGAATTTTTCCTGGTTAATTAATAACGTTTCAGCATAAGGGAAGCAGAAAATATCTGTCTCTAATTTCTTTCTCTCTCTGATTTATTAACAGCATGAAAACATAAGTATGGCACAACACTACAGTCGACTCCCAAATCCCCATTCTTCTTAAAAATCAGGGAAATTGCAATTTTTTCTAACGAAACAAGGCATCAGAATCAGTTCCAGCATGTGAATGTGTGCCCAAGAGATCCCAACACCTTCAGAGAAATGCAAGTTCACACAACTCCTAAATTACCTCTGATAGCATGCAAGGGAGCAGAGGGACAGATTCCACAAATCTGAATCCTCCTTTCAACACAGCTAATTCAATGTAAACCCTGTAAAATAAGTTCATAAGAAAAAAAAAAAAATTAGTTCCTTACTCCATTCCTAAAAATCCTGCTTGCAAAATGAATTTCCCCTGTCTTGCAGCCCAAAAGCTTCTGAGCTGTGTGCTTTGGCATGTAGCTCAGAGAGGCTCAGGTGGGAGGCATCTTTGGAAACACACTTAGGCCTGGCTTGCAGTGCTCTCCCCTCAGCAACCCTCTGGCTGCTTCTCCAGCCAGCTTTCTGTGTAAATTTATTTGTCCTCATCAGAGGAGATGAGATCTTGAAAACTTCTTTGAGATGCAACTGTGTCCCATCCAGCCATTTCCCTGTCTAGGCTGACTTGGGGAGAAGGTCTGGAATAGCAGCTAAAGACAAGAAGCTCCACAAAGGAGGAAGATAGCAAGGAGCCAAATGCAATCGGCCTGAAGCCTTTTTTTCATACCTTACTCATGTTTAATGAATCTGCATCACCCCACTGCAACTGCAGGCTCATTAAGATCCAGTTCAGTGTTTCCCTTTTATTCACACTGATGATAATATGACTAATTGTAGTCTTCTTGCCCACTGAAAATTGAATGAAGGAGGAAATCTGCATACTGACTGAACATGCTGCCAGGGAGAATAATAAATGAAAATCAAAGGCCCAGCTCCCAGATGACTGTATGCAAAGGAATCTGTGTGCATGAGAATTCACAGTTTCAATCACCACTGGAAGACTGCCGTGGATAGCATTTTTCTGGTAAAAGTGATACAAGCATTTGATCTTCCTCAGAAGAAAATCTATGATGTTCAAGAGCCCACAAAATCTCACCCTTCGCAAAGAGCCCAGGCAGCAACACCAAGGAGAACCCAGCCTTGGATGTGTGAATTCCACATGCAGCATCCCTTGATATCAGCTTGATTTATGTGATGACTCCCTGAAAAGAGATCATTATGTAGATTGGGATTATTTATTTACACAGCCCTGTCACATTTGGAATGGAACTGGGGCCCCCGATCTGCTCAAATTCCCCGGCACGGCTGATGTAGAAGTTCCCTGTCGGAACGGATCGAGCGCGCGCCCGTCATGCCACCTCTCTCTGGAAGTGAAAGGACATTATTAAGGCATGAATCACCCAAATCAGGGCAGTGTCTGTCCCAGAAGCCTGCTCAGTTCCCAGCCACGGTGCACTGCTGCTGTCGGTCACGGCAGCCACGGCGGTTTTATGGGAGCGCAGCTCCCTGCAGCAGCAGCAGCAGCAGCATGGACATGCTGGAGGTGGATCCTGCCAGCCCATGGAGCCTGACAGCAGCCTGGTGTTTGTCTGGCATCCCAAGAGAAAGGCAGAGTAAAGCAATAGCACAGCTTAGGTGAGGTTTCACAATGAAATAGCAGGAGCCATGCCCCTGCCTCATTGCCACCTCCTAAAAGTGACATGGCGAAATGCTAGTGCTATACTCTTCCATCTAGACTTGTTTCTCAAGTGCTTCTCTGCTTTTGTCAAGAGGGAACATCAACAGACTTCCCAAAAGCCTTCTGGAGCCACTTCCTGATGGAATGATCCATGTCCTTCCATGGGATGGTTCAGAGGTGAACAGGACACTTTGTGAGTCTATAGGATTCCCCCATTAACACCATTCCACCAGAGCTACCAACTGCACAACTTCTGAGAGGCAAGTAGAGGTGAAAGTCCTCATACAACAAAATCCAACGATTTTTAAAGGCATCTTGAATGGGAAAGGTGT
This sequence comes from Phylloscopus collybita, assembly GCA_027886175.1. Taxonomy (NCBI): domain Eukaryota; kingdom Metazoa; phylum Chordata; class Aves; order Passeriformes; family Phylloscopidae; genus Phylloscopus; species Phylloscopus collybita. The sequence continues at coordinate 10,558,172 of JAJNNQ010000019.1, read as the reverse complement.
TCTATAGTGAGACTTGGGTCATCTTTACACCCTCACCACACCTCTGCCCATCATGCTGGGCATGCTGGGCATAGCAGCTACCAGGCTGTTGTGGTTTGTGCTGCTCACAGCCAGAATTTTGTGATTTTGACATTTAGGTTTATTGGATTGCAGACTGCCCTGGATGTTCCCTTCCACTTTTCTGATCATTCTGCAAGAAGACCCCTCTTTAACTCTTTAGATCAGCTCTCTCTCCTTGCATCAATGGAGCAGAGCTGAGGCTACAGTCTGAACTTACATATTGAATACAAGCCACATGAGTCACTAAATCATTTGTCTCTACAGGGGTGCCCTGCACCTGTCAGAGAGGAATAATTAAGTGATCAAGTGTCCAGAGAGCTACAGAGGCAGAGGACACTGGATATATTTGAGGTGGTGGAGCAGCCTTCTTCAGGAAGTATCTGGCTGTTAAATTCCTCATTGGCTTTGCTTCCCTCCCATCAGCCCTACAACCTAGTGAAGCAAAAGTGTCAAAAGCAGAGCAAGAGCAAAGCTGGAGTACAAGACTCCTGACAGCAAAGGGGTGTTGATCTCACATACAACCTGCCTGGACTCAGAAGGACAGCTTCACCTTGGGAGCAGAGCTTCACATCCCCTCAGGTGCTCACTGCCCCTGGGCATGCTTCCAGCCTGTTTCTAATTTGGACCTGTCTCTACAGTTCACTCATTTGCTGTGGGGTGAGATAAAAAAAAAACAAAACAAAAAACCAAAACAAAAAAAAACCAAAAAAAAAAAAAACCAAAAAAAAAAAACCAAAAAAAAAAAACCAAAAAAAAAAAAAAAAACCAAAAAAAAACAACACCACCACCACGAAGAAAAATATATCTAGAAGGGAATACCTTTTTTAACTTGGTGCTGTCCAGTGCTCAGTCAGGAATGGGACATCATTTGAACATACTTCCTGGAATAGGAAGAATTCCCTATTCTTGTCCCAGGTAGAAACATGGGTGGGATGAGGAAGATCACACTTTCTAATAGCTGAGGGTGCCCCTTTGGGCTTAAGCCCAGTGTCAGGGCTATAATTAGGGTCAGAAGAATGGCCAGTGTTGGTAGCCACACGTGGAGGACAGGCTTCCATCCACCTGAGGAAGCAGCACCTCTCTGGCACTTTTCCAGTCACACTCCTTTCCCCCCCGCCCCAAGGGCTTCCTGTCAGTTCCAGGAAATTTTCATCACAACAGATTTTGAGCAGGCTGCTGTGACAAGATCTCTTTGAGTTCTGTGTGCCCAGCACCAGCAATGCTCCAGGTCAGGGCTGGTTCTGCCTCCTGCCTCGCTCCATCCTCCCTGGGTGCACAAACATTTCAGCCACCCATGGAAATAACAATACAAACTCTCCTGGGAGCAGATGGGGAAAAACCATTTAACTGCTGCAAAGCCTATGCCTAAAACTAGCTCCCCTGAAGTGGGAAGTGCATAATTTATGATGGTTCCTGGCAGACCCAGGGAATGATTTTTAGTGAATGGGAAAAAAGGTCATTTATTTCTCCATTATTGTAATAATTTATTTCAATATTTATTGCCCCAAAAAGCATTGTTTAAAAATTGTGGTACGTTTCAATTCAATTTATATAAATATATTTGGGGTTATTTTGGAACCAGAGGATGGGTGCATTAATAAAAATTAAAATTGCCTTTAAAGAGCTAAAATAAAATGTAGCCTTTCACTTTGGGTGAAATCAAATACTTCAGATAGACTAAACTGAGAATTTATGAAGGGGTTGCATCATCACCTCCAAAAACATTCTGTTAATTTATCAGCATAAGATCCTCCTTCATACTTCTCACTCAAAACAAAACATCTGTCCCTTCTTACCATTCCTTGCTAGATTGTGTCTTATCTTCCCCCTTCCATAAATGCTCAGTTGAAAGAGGCATGAATTTGTTGGTAGCAGAGAAGTTTGGAGAACAAGAAACATTAGGAAACACTGATGGAGAAACAACCCTGCAGGAACATTTTCTACCACAGGATGGTAGAAAAATGATGAACATGTAATTAAGGAAAAAAAAAAAAAAAACTAAGAAGAAAGGCATAAAATAAAGAAATAAATAAATAGCAAGATTAAAAAAAATTCACAGGGAAAAAACCCAAACCGTGCAAGAGGTTTAAAAATTCAAAACATTTCAACTATATGCTTGGACCCAAGGGGATGTTCTAAGAAGAAATGTATCTGAATGGGACATTCAGAATGTCCCCATGAGAGCAATTCCACATTGCAGAACATTTTGTATTTTTTTTTTGCCAGAATGCTGATTTGTATGTGACCTGTACACTGAGCAGCAAAACTTTCACATCCCTTTTGTTTTCCCCCAAGACAGGAATGGATAGCAAGCTTGAATTGTAAGCTATATTATCAACATATTTTTAGTAAAATATTCCTGGCCTCATGACTCTACATCATCACAGTTCCATTAGCTTAAGCCACTTGTAATAAACTAATATGTAGAATGATTTCCAGGTACTAGCACCTAAAGAAATAATAAGCAGTTTTTCTTTCTTTCTTTCTTTCTTTCTTTCCCTTCCTTCCTTCCTTCCTTCCTTCCTTCCTTCCTTCCTTCCTTCCTTCCTTCCTTCCTTCCTTCCTTCCTTCCTTCCTTCCTTCCTTCCTTCCTTCCTTCCTTCCTTCCTTCCTTCCTTCCTTCCTTTCTTTCTTTCTTTCTTTCTTTCTTTCTTTCTTTCTTTCTTTCTTTCTTTCTTTCTTTCTTTCTTTCTTTCTTTCTTTCTTTCTTTCTTTCTTTCTTTCTTTCTTTCTTTCCCTCTCTAAATGACAGACAGATAAGCACACAGACATCCACCCTGGAATTCCTCAGCAGATCAAAGCAGGTCTCACCACAAGCTGGTAGATGGCTACTGCATTCAGGATATAATTGAGCTTGTGCCTTGTGCAAACAGAAACTCTTGCACTGATCTGGTCATCTGGAAATCAGTTTTGTGGAGAACTTCTTTCCTCCACACTGAGAACCTTGTCCTAAGCTCAGAGGGCAGAGCTCATAAAGGAGAGTCTCCATGCAGGGTGGTCATGCTGATGTTGATGCAGCTCCCAGAGGGTGTTATTTCCTTGTTCTCCAGGGCTGGATGAGCAACTGGATTATTTTCCTTGTGGGTCAGCCCTGAAGTTACCATCACAAGCCTTCATAACTGGACAGTTCTCTAGCCACGAGGGCAGGAATGATTTTCATTCTAACAACTCCAGGCTGCAGCTGCACTGAGAGCAAAGGCGCTGGGAACAGAACATGTAACCTAACAGGCAACCAGTCACTCCCTCTCCCTCCCTCCCTTGAGATGGCACAAAGTCATCTTGGCAGGCTGGAGGCTGCTGCAAGCGAAGAACTCTTTGTGTGAGCACTGCAGAGATTAGATGTCATGACCAAAACACCGGGGGAACTGCGGGCTGCGACCAAAGTGCCCAACCCAGCTATGAGCAGATGGACCAGCCCTGGGATAACAAGGGGGTGCTGCACGCTTCCTCTGAGTGAAGAGACAGAGCAGCACAGGAAAAACCCTGATATGCAGGTGCCTCTGAGCAGCCCTGTCAGTCTCTGAGTGCCTTGAGCCAAGCAGCACTCGTCCTGCTCCTTCAGCTGCTCTGCCGCGTCCCACCCCGCTGACGCAGAATGCGCCACTCAAGAGTGGAGAAGCATCATGGTTGCCAAGGCAATGCCTTTGCCATGAACAATAAATAAAATAGAAGACAATGCCTTGGGTTAGCAGCACCCAGGGGTCTGTGTAACCCTCACCACTGCAATACCTCCCTAAGGAAAAGCCAGCTCCTTGCTCCATGCACAGACACGAACACACACACACGCTGGTGCATCCCTTCTGCCTTTCACTGCGGGAAGCTGCCTCCTCCAGCTCATTCCATGGCAAACAGCAACAGAGGGAAAAGAAAACACATCCAAAACCACATTCAACCGAGCTCATTCCTTCCTACCTCTTCACAAATGACTGCCAAACCGTGGGAGGAATCCAAGACCCTAAGGGACAAGGAGTTCAAGCCCCCAGCATTGTGAACCACTGCAGTGAAACCTCTCATTTAAATGCAACGGGAAATAGCGTTATACACAGAGACTAAAACAAAAAGCCGGGCGCCAGCCCACCACCCTGCCCGGAGTGGGTTTCTGTCAAAGGAAGGCTCTGCAGGCTGGCACTGGCTGCGGGCAGGCAGCACCGCCTGGCCAAGCGTGATGGTGTGGCTCGTTTTTCACTCTGACACCACTGCAGGCTCCACAAGGCTCCTTGGCTGGCAAGGTGATCAGAATATTGAGTACGGTACTGCAGCAGCCAGCCTGGCACCCAGCACGGCAGAGGAGCCACCCCCGCCCTCCCTCCCCGCCCCTTTCCCGCTCGCACGCAAGGAAAGAAGGAAAAAGAAGGAAGAACAAAACCCCCCACGACAACGAGATTCCAGGCGTCCAACGCCCCCTCATACATCTTCGGGAATGGAGCTTGGCTCCATTGTCTGCGGTCCTTCAACTCGCTTCCCAAATGCCAGAGTGCCCGTGGGTCCCCATGCACAGCCCCCTTGTTAACATGCATACTTCTGCCGTGGAGGTGTCACCCGGCAGTAATTGCCATGATGGTCCTGCTGCAGGGACTCTGCGGTCCTCCTCTGCCTGTGACTATGCAAATAAAATTCCTGGAAGGAGTAACAAGTCACCATCCACCTCCCATGTTGCAGCCCATGGCTTGGAACAGCTCCAGGGGCAGCTCCTGTGGTGGGGCCCAGCCTTGTCATCCTCACTGACCACACTCAAACCCTCAGCACATGTTTATGAGATGGGAACAGCTCTGGCCTGACTGACAGCCTGGTATCCTACCTTAAACCTGAAGCCACTCCTGACTGACGCCAACAGAAAGCCACAGAGACTGAGTTTTAGTCAGGGAAAAGTTGCATCTCCAAGGGCATGGCTGAATCAGCTCCCACCAAACACACCTGACAGGAACAGCATCAGTGAACTTGTGGCTTGCCATACTCCTTCTACTGATCTTTGCCTTGCTGCATTTCCCCCTGCTCTGTCCTTGGGTCTCTTGGATAACTTCTCCTGTCCCATCTTCCCAGCTTCATTCCTGCCTGTAGCTTTCCTGCAATGAGGAGTGAGTCATCAAAAATACCTTCAGAAAACTTTACTTTCACTCCTGAGCTTCTTTACCTCATCCAGGTGGGTAGGTTGAACACAGAACAAATTACTGTTGTTATTTCTGAGAGCACTTAAGAGCTCATGTCATAGATTGAGGGTGGGAGAGTCAGTCCTGCAAGGCTTTAAGGGCCAATGGCATGTTTTCCTTCTATTTCTGAGATGCAGGAGCATCCCCTGTGATCAAATATCTACAGGATGCTTAAGCATAGTCCCCATTCATCTTACATTTTTTATTTATTTATCTATTTAAACAAAATAAGATATCTCTGAAAAGCATTTAAATTCACATAAATATTGTGGAGAAGGAGATTTCATGCTGCTACCTGACTGATCGGTTACATGCTTAGCAAAACCAGCAGTAACAGCACAGCAGAAGTGGGCTTCTCTCTCCCTCCCACTCCTATTACTTCTTGTGGATAACTCCTTATTGATCAGCTGAATGACACAGCAGAAATTTCCATTTCAAATTAAAAAAAAAATTAGTTTGCTGATTCAGTTTAAGAAAATGTTTGCAATAGGTTTCAATGTCAAAAAGGCACGGTTTCATTGACCAGATCTGACTGAAAGATACAAAACTAATATATCCTGTTGTTATGCCTTCCAGTGGCAAATGAGTTTTGCAATAATTAAGCCTGGGAAAATAAATTCTTGTTATAAATATCTGATAGCAGATATTCTGAACTCATAAATGTCTCTCTGATGTGAGATGGGGATTGACAACATAATCATCTCTTTTGCCACTCTGCCCTTCTGCAGCAAAAAGTGTATTTGCGTGCACTCCTGCTCTCCTCCTTCCCCCAGTCCTCCCCACCTTTGGAGTTGCTCAGGAGAGCTCATTGCTGCCTGTGGTGAATCAAAATGTGTTATCATTAGGCTGAACGTGTTACTGAGTTAATTAAATGTCACACTTTTGATAACATTAATTAGAAGCATTTCAGACTCATCTGAACACACACCCTTCACAAAACCTGAGAAACAAGTGCTGATGTTTTCATCTCGGTAGATTTTATTGATGGAATCCCTTCATCCATTCATTCATTACTAATATTCAATGCATTTTTTACACTCTAAGGCAACAAGTTCTTCTTCTCATTTTCATTCTGTACCAGACTATAGGGAACACTTGTAGCACTCAGCTGTGGCCCATGTTTGGAAGCTCAGGTTCCCAGGATGAGGCTGAACCCATATTTCTAGGACATGGTTTTTAGCAAGTTGAAGTCAGCAAGTCAATGACAGCAACTTTAGGCTGTGCTTGTCCATGGCCTGAGAACTTCACAAAGTCATCATGGAGGCTGATATTGTCCAAGTTTGCACAGCTCAATTCTTTCCCTACTTAGCATGAATTCCCCACACCTTGGATTTGAAATAAGGGAAAGTCCTAAACCAAAGCAAACATCAGCTCAAAAAATCCACATCTTATTAAGTGTGGACAAGGCAATTTTCCAAGCCAGGTACTACACTGCCCCTAAATTCCTGTATGCACTGCAGGCCTTTTCTCACACAAAATTGCATTTCCCTTTAGCCCATCAATTATCTCTTTTTTCACCTCACCCATTGCAGGTTAATTCTCACCAGCACCATCCCTCTCTCAGAAGCAATCTCAATAATTTCCTCCCAAGGAACACAACCCCAAAACTTATTTGCCAGGCTTCACTTCAGGATGTCTCACACTCCTTTGAACCCCTGGCGTGGTTGTTTTCCTATTACAGATTGCAACAACACTTTGCACCTTATCAGAAATGTATTTAACCATTTATTACTGTATAAGGGGCATGAAATACCAGCTAAAGGACATCCTTCACAACACAGGGTATGTGGGCACTCTAAATGTGAACTCTGGGTCATTTGTTTACTGCTGGGCTGCCTCTCCATGCACTCCACTTGAATGAGGTTTTCCTCGGTTTTTGAGACCTGCCTGGGTGAAGAACAGACACAAGTCACAGCTGATTAAGTTTTTCAGTCTATGAAACAGAAATAAGGATAGTAAAATTAGACAGAAACAACCTTCATTCTCTTCTCCATTCCAGCTGGCTGGAGCCTGAACTGCAATGCACACTGGCAGTGGATTTTTTCACCAGAGCCCATCATCTTTTGTTTCTTCATCACTGTGACATTGTTAGTTCATTGTGGACCCTTTGTACTCTGCTTTATTGCTTTGTCTCAAAGCTCTGTCGTATGTCTGACACCTGAGGTGTCCCACAGCATCTTTCACTAGGCTTGACCTTGGACTCAAAAAGATGTGGGGGAAATTGGTGTCCCTGAAAGCTGTGGCTGACGAGAGAGGAAAAAAGAATAAAACCCTAAAGAGATGCTTATGGCAACTTTTATCAGGCAACTGTATAAAACACTCCATTTGCTATTAAAATGATAAACTGGTGCGGCTTCCAGAGATAAAGACTGTGACAAAATTCTGTTATTAAGTGCTACAGCTTTGTTCTTGGCAGTGGCACACACCAAAAGCAGTGTAGCTGTGATGAGGAACACAAGTAAATTTTCACTGAACTTGCTGCAAACAGGAACAAGAAAGCAATGCAGAAAATAATACACAAGTTCAGCAGATTCCTCCAAAGTTTATATGAGATTTTAGATTACAGGATGAATTTGCAATCAACAGTAGCATAAAAGATGTTCTGTGGTATAAATGGAAAAGTTAGAACTTTTGAATTAAATTTGACAAAAATATGATGGGTGGGAGACCATCAGAAAGATTCATGCAGCCTGAAAATGCATCCAAACACTTGAGGATGAGGATTTCATTGTTCCTACATGTCTTCAGAGCACCTCTGGCTCTAGAGAAAGATAGAAAGATTCTTTCTTAAATAAGAGAAAATGACCAGGGAGGGGACCTATAAATTTATATTCTGATCAGAGAAATAATGGTAATGGCCATAGGGGTCAAGTCAAACCAGCTTAGTGAAGTGTTTTATGGCCAGCAGTTTTCATTAAAAAATACTGAGAAAGAGTACAAAGCCCTAGCTCTGTACACATGGACTTATTTAAATTAAGAGAAAGAAGAACTTACTTGGAAAAAAGAGTTACAGCACGATTTTTTTACCTAGAAAACACTAACTTTGATCTAAAATCTTTTCATTAATATATTCTGTATCAGGACTAATTCACATATTTGAAATAAAGAAAAAAAAATAAAAAGAGTTGAACAATAACTTGAAAGGAGGTCAGTGCCCAAGGCTATAAATATATTCAAAGAAAGAATAAAAAGGTAAAGTAGTACATACAACAAACATCAGAATTGCTTTTTTCAGGAGCAGTTACCCACTAAAATAGTTTGTCTACAGCTTTGTGGAGGTTTCTTTCACTCAGTCTTTAAAGCAAGGTAGGTTGATCACACAAAGGTGATGGGTCTTGTGCAGATGTAATGGAGTGCAAGTCTGCATTCTGTAAGCTGACAAGATGAAAGAGTTGAGATGAAATGATTCATGATCACCTTCTAGCCTTAAAATACGTGATTCCCAGACCCTCTGCATTATAGGTTTTGTTGCCTTCCTGTTTTCTGGGTGGAGTGGAGTCATCTGAGCCACAAAAGCAGTACCAGGAAGACACTGACGTCTCAAAGTCACTGCACTGCAGCTTCCTCCTGGTGACTGCTTTTTGCTTTGGTGCTTCTGCAGGGACCAGCTGCTGCTTTGCTACTTTCCTCCACATTAGAGGTAAAATAATGAGGAATCTTCAGTGACCGCAAACTTTACTATGCTTGCACCATAAGGTGTTTTCCCATAACTATTCTGTATGTAAAAATATCCAGTATATCTAATGTTCCTTAGACAAAGCAAAAACAGAGAATCAGGTGTAACAAATCAGAGGGACAACTTGGTGGCAAAGGTGTAAAAGGAGCAATCAGGAATTATAGGCACTTCTAGAAGAGGAGGGTGAGCAGTAAATCCACAGGTATCAGGGTTAGGGCTGGTTTTAGTCAACATGACCTTGTTCAATGCATTTGGTGACAAGTTTGGGAGCTCTTCCAGATTTTCCTGCAGTCTCCACAAAAAAGAATTGCAGTAATTGGGGTGGGAATATGAACAGCAAGCTGTGTCCTTCTTCTGAAGAGTCTTGACACCTTTGCCAAAGGCCACAACTGGACTTTTCTGCCTCTCTCCAAGTTAGCAGCCCATTCTCAAAACGCATGCACCAATGGCTGGAGAAAGAGCAACTCTTCAAACATCAAGGAGTAAATAATGTTGTCAACATCAGCGTCAGTTAGCTGCTGGTAGAAGACAGATTTATAAAAGTAGCAAAAATTGCTGGCATTAAGTGATGTGACTGCAGGCTGTTTTTCTTTGTATTGTTCATGATCACAGAGCAGCCTCTTTCTCTGTGGGGCCTGTACCAGAAGAGATGATCACAGTCCTCCAAAAAATATTGGATTCTCACTTGGACAATACTCTGTCTCAGGAGAGGCAGATTCACAGGCCTCCAGCAGCTTTGTGCTGAACAGGATTGCAATAAAAGGGATTTTTAAAGGGGACTGAAAAGACAGCAGTGGTATATGTTTGAGTATGTTTGAGTATGTTTGCAGGGAGTGCTTTTGGATAAAAGCAGGTAAGGAAAGTGTCAATTAAAATGCAGTGGGGAGGTGTGGGGAGGACAAAGAAGGTGTTTCTCGTAGCCTGGTCACAGGACCAGGCACCACTGCGTGACCTTTTGACAGATCCTGCCCCACTGCCTGTCTTGTGTTCCTTAGAGTCATTCATACTAGAGCAGGGCAGAAATCCATGTTCTAAAGAAGATCATGCCAAACTGGATCCATTTTTTAACCTCACACCAGCCCTGCAGTGCCACAGCACCAGCAACCTTTGGAACCCCTGTGTAAAGGGTTTATTTGGTTCAGAGCACACTGTGCAGGAAGAAAGAGACAGGAATTGCAGTGTGTGCAGCTGATGCTTTACCTGGACAACACAGCCCAGATTTGTTCAGAACTAGGTTTATTGTAAAGTTCACAAACCTTTCAACAAGCCTGGCACAAATGACCTGACAAGCCTGGACTGAGGTCAGACTCCCACAGCAGAAACTGCCACTGCCCTCTCTGCTGTGGGTTATTTGAGGATCAGCCAGCCTTGGACTGGCACTGCTTGACTTAAAGCAGGGTTTAATTGGCAGTTAAATACTTTCATAAAAGAGGAAATAATTACAACAATCAGGAGAAGAAAAAGGTGGCACAGCTGATCTCTCAGCACCAGTCAAGTGAAGATACTGGGCCAAAACCCAACCGCTGCTCACGGTGCTGGGGGTACCTGGCAGCTCAGAAAGCTAAGGGATGTGTCTGAAATAAGAGACTGATGTGCCTGAGAAACCTCATTTTGACATTGCCCTCCCATGCCTGTCCTGCTAAAGCTTTTTTTTTATTCTTATTATTACAGTTCTTCACTGCCTCTCTCAAACAAATGGCAGGAAAGACAAATGTCCAAGCTGGTATCTGGAACCAGAAAAGATTCAGAATGGCAGTAATAGAAATGAATGTTCTCACATCTTTCAGCACAGATAGCAAGGAAAGCTAAGCAAGCTGCTCCCATTACTGTCACCCTGTCAAGGCCAGACTCCACTGGTCAAGCTGGAAACACATTATTTGCACTGACAAATAGTGAGCTTGTGCAATACGTTTCTCTGAAATCACCAGCATGATTCACAACAACTTCACAGTCTGGCCTCAGAAGATCAGTTGAAATGGCCTGTCCTATCCTTAATGCCTTCTGCAGCCTCTGTAAAGGAAAATAACTGCTGGGAAATGGCCTTTCAAGAACATTTCCCAGCTGTACAAACACCTCCAATCTACCCTGACCTTCACTGAAATCTTCCTCTCAGGGAAGGAAAATTATATCTTTTAATTTTTTTCCTAATGTTCTGGTTTATTGTTTTTGCTCTTTCTCATGCAATATAATTAAAATGATGTCCTCAGAGTTGGAGGATACTTACAATAAACAGCTTCTGTGGAAGCTGAACAGCTCAGCTATGGTGCTTAATCAACTGGAGATGATGTTTATTGCTGCATATGCTCTGCTGCTGTGAAAACTAGCCCTTAAATACTCAGTTTCTAAACAAGAGAAAATAAAAATCCAATAAGAACAAGTTAAGGTCCTTGACACGCTGTAGGGAAGTGAAGGCAAGAAAGAGGGATTGTCTGTTGCACAATAGGAATAGGCTTAGGTCAGTTAATACATTGCAAAATGAATTACTAGTGATAGATGAACCACAGGACATATAAAATCCTGATTTTCTTCCAATAAGTGCCCATGTATAGTGTTCCTTTAAGCTGCAAATTTCACTCTCATTCAGCTCTCCCAGCCTGGCTGCTCCAGAGCTCAGAAGAAAAACCTGTGGGCTGCAACATAGCTCATGTGCCTCCCCATAGACAGTCCCAAGAGGGCTATTCCAGGGGCTGAAGAACACATTTTAAATAAACATCAAGGGCAAAAAGAGCAGCTGTTAGCGGCAGTGACAAATAGTTGGGAAATATGCTGAGGGCCAAATGTTCAAGAGCCCTCAAGTACAAAATGAACCTGTCACTGTAAAGAGCCTCACACTTTGCAATGAGAAAAGAAGACAGGCAAAGAGTTGATGCCTGGTTTTGCCTCAAGCGTAAAGAATCATTTCACTCTGAACCTTCTGGGGTCCTTCCTATTGTGTACAAATAATCCAGTGTAATTTCCTGAGCTCCTTGGATTAGTCAGGATTATACAAACTCATCAGTGCTCCTGTGACGTTCAGCCTGCAGATCATGCACGGCCTCATCCCCTGCAGATGGGCAGAGCCACAGGGTGCAGGGGAGAGGCAAGGAAGGGTCCCTGCAGCAGAGAACTGCAGAGCTGCCACCCACCAGCACGGGCTGTGCCCCTCTCACAGGGACCTTCTGAGCCATTAAAGTCTCTCTGAACCAACAGCTCAGTTCTGAGCACACCAAGTCTGCCTGGAAAAATCCTGCAAGGCTCACCTGATCCACCAGGCCAGCAAGGCTCCTGTGTAATCAGCCAATTTTTACTGTTTGTATCATTCCAGTTTTTATTTCTCCCCTCTTATATATTTCCGTAGGAGCCCTTTAGCTGAATAAATTGCATTATTAACAGCACTAATAGCAACAAAGTGAGTGATTGGTAGGAATTTCATTTGGCATGCTAGAAATTGCAGTTAGAGATGGGTTTTAAATGTTGATAAATACAAGCAGAAGACTTCTGCTTCATTGGAGAAATAGATTCTTCCATTGCCTCCTCTTGTGACTGAGAGTGAAATATTGCAAATTTATTTCTTTCTGCAATTTGCAGCCCAGTCCATGCACGATGTCTCTTCCTTCAGCTTTGAAATACAAGCATAAAGCTTTTGTACTTTGACTTATCTCACCTCTACGAAGCTCCTGCACACCCAGATGTAGTGACCCACTGTAAATCCCCTGGAGTAAATTGTTCTGCATTAGAAAAAATTATACAAAGCAAAGAAGAGCATTTGATACCTTTGGGTACCAGGGAGGAATTAAATCACATATGTAACACAAAATAAGCACCTGGTTAAGGATTGCTTGTCAGTGATATAAACCTGCCTGAAGAATCAAAGCACTAATCATCAGGTTTGATTTTTCCCTAGCTGTGTGAAGGAGCAAGTACAGTCCTTCAAAAATCGTACCAAAATAATAGTGGAACATTCCTAAGGATTCAGGCATTAAGGACAAGTAACAGGTCTGTGTTAGGAACACAAACACAGACAGTTCTTATCTTCTTTCTTCTTTTTTTTCTTGTCTTCTTTTTTTTTTTTTTTTAATAAGATAAATTAAGACAGGTGAAAAAACCTCCTTGAGACCAAAACTCAGCACTCGCATGGGTGAAAAGTATCTGTATAACATGAAAAGAAACAGCAGCATTAAACTGTCTGCAGTTTCTTTTTACTGAACCACCAAAAACATGGCAGAAAATGGATTTTCTTTGTTTTCTTCCTTTCTTTCCTTTCTTTTTTCGGAATTCATTAAAATCTCTTTGTGTCCTGTCATATTCAAGGGTTCTCTAAGTCAGGAAATGTATAGGCAGGCATGATTTTGGGACAGACACCTCTCAGACAGAGAGTAAAGCGAGTTCCCAGACAGCTCTTTCTGAACTTGTCAGCAGAAACATTTGCAGCGGAAATTTTATTTCAAGAGCTGTCTGCATTCAATTAGGGAGCAGAGGCAGAGCTGTGTGAGCCCAGGCCAGGAACACAGCCCAATATTTTCGGCACTAAGGAGACAATGAGGCAGACTCGAGCACCAAAACAGAAAACAGTTTGTGAACCACATCAGACACAAATAATCACGAGGGCAACGTGACTGTTTGTGGATAAATCATAACTGAAAGCTTGTGCCAACAGCAAGGCAGGGATCTCTGCTCCTGCAGAATAACAGCTACAAAGTCTGGAACTACAGAAACAATTTCTTCCTCTCCCAAGCACTCTTGTCCTATCAACCCAAGCAAGTTGCCTGCTGCACATTATTTAAACTGGGAGTGCCAAAGGCTGTGAGGAATAGAGTTCTCTGACTCCCTCCCATCAAATCATGTAAGCACAGGAATGTGTTTAACCAATTTTAGTGGTCACAGGGGACTGGTTCATCAGACTGAGCCTCCTCTGAGTTTTTATTTTGAGTCACTAGCACAAGCTCACTATTATCCTGGTCCTGGTAAACGGAGCTGGAAACACCCCAGCATCCCTGATACTGGGTTTTCATTGGATTATTCAGACATCAAAACTCCCTGACAAATCTGAATTGCTGCCTTCCCAAACAGAATCTCTGCCATCACATTATTGTGCTGTAATCCCCTGGGATGCCCAACATGAGTAAAAATCCATTCCAAGGATTTTCATTGAGTTTCCTCAAACTTACCCCATGCTCCTTCACCTCCAGGCAGACACTGAAGAATTCTGAACAGGATTTTTCCTGGAATGAAAGGAAAAAAAAAGATGTAAAAGCCTGACAGTTCTCTCTGAGGAAGGGTCACATAGGGAAACAAAGGACATGAAAAATAGAGAAGAGAGAGAACTTATAAAGGAAAAAGGCTTTTATGATCCTAATAACAAAAGTTCATAAACTACCCAGTCTTTTGTTCTGGCTCAGAAAGACATTTCCCCTGAGGGACATCCATCAGGAAAATAAAGAGATGCAGAAACAGAAAGCGAGGGGGAAAATTACTGACAAATAAGGAAAAAAACCCCTCCATTTGGTCTGCAGTTTTCAGCAGAATACACCTCACAAGCTTGTTACTAATTGTCACACTATCAGGAAGCATTTTGGAAATATTTTTCAGTGAACAGTAGATGCTCTTCTGCAAAAAAAACCAACCTTCTGCAAATCCTATGGGTTCTACAGGACTCCCATGGCCACCAAGCTACTGTAAACCTTGGTAATCCCTCACTAAGCCTGCATGGGGTATTTAGTATCCACCTGCATCTCTGCAGCAAACCAATGGCAAAGTTTTCCAGCAAGGACCTACTCAACTTTCCAACTTTGATGTGATATTTTATTCAGGCAAATGGATGGCAGTTCTGTGTCTGCTGGAGTTTTTGGCCAAAGGCTTGGAAAATTTCATCTGTGGTAACCAACAAAAGGTCCTGCATGTCTGGAAGGTTTATAAGCAATTCATAGACTTTGTACACAACTGCCACACTCAGCCCTTCCTCTCCCTTTTGTCTCTTTCAAACTGCTTTACCTCAGTTCCTCAAAGCTGAACTTTTTTTGCAAGAGAGCTGATTTCCCTGAAGATTTCCCCACGTGAAAGCCAGACACTCCCTCTGAGCATCCTGCCCAGTTCCACTGACAGTGAGGACAACCCACCTACCATGCCCTGCTGCTGGCAGGAGCCCTGAGAACCAACTGAGTGTGTCATTCAGATGGACTTGAAAGTGAAAGGGCTACTGTACAAGCCAACACCTTTGGCCAGCAGCCACAGCCAGCTGAAGCACACCAATTCTGCCTCTGTTGCTGAGTGATCCTCTGTTTACCCTCAGGGCCACAGGAAGCTGAAGAGGCCAAGAAATGAAATGACCTAAGACAGCCATGCTTGGATCTTTTTGTCAATATTGGCTTTTCCATATTGGCTTTTGTTCAGGTGCAGTGGCTGGAAAGGTTTGAAGAGACACACACAGAATGAAATTAATTTTCTCAATGAAAGCCTGGCTCTATTGAAGTTGCTGGGAATTTTGAAATTAAATTAATTGGGACCAGGACTTTGCTTTTCAATTTAAAACATGAGCCAGGTATGTCAGCATGTCTTCTGCATTCTCTTCAGTGTGTCTAAAGATGGAGAAGCCATGGAAAGATTTAATGCTTGGTTCAAATAGACAGGCACACATCTGGGTGCCCCTGCAATCCCCCTGACCCTCCTGGGCAAAAGCTGTCTGACACAAATGTGTAGAATTTGACTCAAAACTGTATAAACTTAATGCAAATTGCATTAAAAGATTAAATTCTACAATAAGGATATGAATTTAAAATATGTTATTTAAAAATGCCAGCGCAAAGCCGTGCACCAATTCTGATTGCTTACAAAATTTTAATTAATTTATATTACTTAGAATACTGCCTCAAGGGCACTGCTGGGGCTGTATTCCAAAATTCCTGCCTTCAGCCCCACCTGCTCTGATCAGTGTCCGACCAGAAATCAGCCACTGATGCAGTTCTACTAAAGACCACAACACATGATGAGCACATTCTGATTTGTGATTGCAGATAAAATGAGAGTATTATGGGCTGTTAAGCCTTGTTAATTTTCTCAGGATGCTGCAGAAAGGAGAGAAGTCAGGCCAGATTTCTCAAACCACTCTGTCTCCCAGGAAATGAGAGCATAGTGGTCCCTGCAAGTGCAGCATGCAGTCCAGGATCAGGAGCTCCAACAGTCCAGCTGCATTGAATGGCTGATATCTTTTCCCATTGATGACCCACTCTAGCACTTTACTTCAATATTCAGTGTGTGGATTCCCATAATGATGATGGCCAGAATCATTTGGGACTTCTGCTGAGCCCTAAAAGACACAATCATTCACTTAATATAATCATCCAATTTCAGCTCAAACTTTTCTTCTCTACCTGCCAGTCAAAAAGAGCCCCTGTATCTTCATCCAGAAGGATCACATCCAGAAGAATCATGTTGGAGCGGGAACATGCCCATGGCATTGATTTTCTCCCTCCCACAATGCACTTGCTCAGATCCTCTGATCCAACTAAATTTAACAAATGCTTCAGGGCACAACTGGTGCCAGCAAAAGAGGCCCATTGGCTATAAATGTTCTTGGGAATTCACACTCCTGCTTATTCACTAATTGCACAGCTGGATCCAACCCAGAGATGTTTCCACCACAACTCAGAGAGCCAGTAAAGCACATGGCTGCTGCTTTTCCAGCTGGATTCTGGATGCATGGTCCATGGCTTCCAAAGACAGAGTGGTGAAAGAAAAGTCTGCCTGGTTTTGGTAGCAGCCCTTGCTGGTTTTGTGTCGCAATACGACATGAAAGAACAGTGCTCACACACTGAGATGTCCAAGGCAAAAAAGGGGCAGTTTATTTACTGACCTCAACATTTATAGAATTCCAACAGTGACCATGGATTGGAGGAAGAAAATTGTCCTCTCCGACCTCACCAACACCAACAGTCACACCAACAGTCCACCAAGTCTCTCCTCCTCCAGAAAGGAATGCAAAACAATCATTATTTACATGAAAAGTGCATGAGAAACTCCACCACAAAAAGTAAACATCAGAAGGCTTTAGCAGAACTTTAGAAAAACAGAGCGACAGTTTTATGAGGATGATGAGGAGCAGGGGGAGGGAGAGGTGGACTGGCTGGTTGGAGCCAGGGCACCCACAGCTGGACATGCTCCCCTCCCAGCTTCACTCTCCAACAGCACCACAATCTGCCTCGTGCATTTGACACTACCCTGTTCCAAGCTGACTCTCCTTCACACGGATTCATCTTCAGTCCTCAGTTTTCTAGTCCCTTGCCTGTATCCAGAGGTGCTAATGTCACCAGAGACTGGATAAATTCCCTACAAATGTGAGTATCAGGTCAATTGGTAAAATGGCTCCACAGGAGCCAACTCATCAAATATATACTGAGGGTTTTTAAAGGCAACATCATGCTGAGGATTCTAAGATGTGACCTGAACTATTTTCCATTGTGAAAATCTCTTAAAACTGAAGGGGTTTTCTTGGGTTTTGTTTTTTTCTTCTTTTTTTTTTTTCCCTACAGAATGAGAATGTCAGTAATGTTAGAAAAAGAAAAATCTAAGAAGCCACTCAATGGACTGTAATGAAGAGCAGCCAAGTGCAATCACTGTGATTGCACAAACTCCATCTTTGCCTCCTCAGAAAGAGCACTTAGAGATGAAAATGTACACGAGGATACATATTTTTATCTATGGAGCAAAGCACAGCCCTACACAGAGAGCCACAAAACAAACAGAGCACTGAACCCCTACCTGAGAATGCAACACCACACCCAACTGCAAGCTCATGAGTTTGTTGCCAAAATTGTTCTGCTGTCTTTACAGAGGAGGAAGGAGGGAATGCTAGAGCAGCTCAGGCTGCTGCTTTTGAGAGCCCTGTGCTCCCAGAGAATCCATGCAACAGCGAATGGAGAG
Source organism: Phylloscopus collybita (assembly GCA_027886175.1). Lineage (NCBI taxonomy): Eukaryota > Metazoa > Chordata > Aves > Passeriformes > Phylloscopidae > Phylloscopus > Phylloscopus collybita. The sequence continues at coordinate 10,540,394 of JAJNNQ010000019.1, read as the reverse complement.
CAGGAATGGAAGGAAAACCCATAAAATATTGTGCTCACAGGGGTCTTAGATTTGTACCCAAAAGTATAAAGGCTGGGCCTGCAAAGTGTGCACTGTGTATGAGGGAGGACTTCTCACAGCAGTCACCTTCCAGCAGCTTTCCATCAGCAAAGGGACACAAACCTCTGCTAAAAGATATTTTTTAAAACCAGAAAGTCCATAAAAACTGTGGCAGAGGAAGGCTGCAAGAGGCATGCAAGAAAAGGAATTTGTACAGGCTCAGGGTACATTTTGTTTGCTTTAGACCTTTCCAAAAAGGAGAACAAGACATTAATCTAATTTATTCAGCCAGTTATATGAGGTTTATGCCTTCTTCATATCAGCAGTCTGACATAAAGCAACTAGAAGTGCACAGGTAAATCAATCCCATAATTTCCATTTTAGCTTTAACAAGTGATTTTACTGTTTCTAGGTGCTAAACATGTGTATCTGATGACTGCAATAGACATTATGCAGCGATGCATCCTGAATAGATACATGAATATTAAAGGTTGCTCTGTTCTGACAGCTCACTCTGGAGTTTGCCTTATGCTGGCTGAGATTTTCAGTTCTTCTTAAATGTAACTTGCATATCACTGTAAACTCTCTCCCTCCTTTTGACAGGGTGCCCTTGCAGATGGTAATTTCCTTAGCAGGGAAGAGGAGACTCACAATTCAACTTGGATTGGGTATCCTATGGCAAGACATTTTTGCAGAACATAAATATGTATCACCAGATCTAAAGCTGAGGCCCCATTCTTGTGGTAAGTTGTGAAAAGTATGGGTGAATATTAGTGATGCCTTCTCAGCCACAGGAGTGTGAAACTGGTACCAGGGAGGCTGAAATCATGGGTATTCAGGAGTCCAGCACACAGAGATACCATTGGCAGAGAAAACACAAGACAGTGACAGAAAACAATCTACCATGGTGTTCTCTAGGCAGTATCAAAATCCTCAGAGTGGGTGGGATAGCCAAAGCAAGTAATTCAATGAAATGAACTATAAAATAACATTAATTATATCTGCACACAGTTGTATCAATGCTCCTCAAACAGTAGACTCATCTGACTCCAGACTGCAAGAAAATTCCACTTGGGTATCACGTCTGGTGTTTGCTGTCTTCCAAATTCCTTCAGAAAGCATCTCTTTCTTATTCTGCCAATTCTCCTGGGGAATCACCACACCCCAGTCCACCACAGTGCTTCACAGCCAGCAGAGTTTGCAAACCACAGCTGTCTCCTCTCCACAGACCTCCAAACAACACATTGTTCTTTGATTCAAGTTATAAATGCTCCCAGTTTACCTCACATTAGGATATGTACAGGGAAATAAAGTCAACATCACACAAGGCACAGCTACACATGGTGAGACAAAGCTCTGCTCTTATTTTACCACCAAGTCTGAGCATAGATGGATGTATTCAATAAATTAATGAACCAGAAGAGATGAGAGGAGGGACAGAGGATAGCTCAACCTCTGCCAGCTCATTTCTCGTCCATCACCTGCAGCTCCCCCCATGGCACAGACAAATTGTCCTGAGTGGAGATCCCATCCAGAGCCACCCTCTCCAGCATTTCCTTCAGCCATCCTGGCAGCAGATCTACTCTCCTCAATACAATTAAGTCCTGGATCATTTTAGAGGAGAGCAGCAACATGGAAATAGATACAGATGAACATGGGCTGCTGCTTGCCCTGTGATGTAGCTACAGAGCTCTGCATTGTAAGGGGATGGGAAAAGACTTGTGACAAAATAACCCTGACATGCCATTAAGGCAATATCCAGGCTCCTTGGTTCTGCTGGAAGCCAGTTCACTCCCTGGTCAAGCATTAATCTGTTCCCTGGGTCACTGACTGAAGAATTCCTTCCTGAGAGTTAAACGTGTAAAGCTTTTCCACATGTGATAGACCTGGGTGGGGAAATCCTCTGTTGAACCCACAAGATGCAGGTGTCCCATGGCTAGAGATGCTTTTGAAAATGCTGGTCCATACCCAGAGAGACTTTCTTAATGATTTTAATCTCTTTCCCTTTTTTTTTTTTTTTTTTTTTTTTCAGAAAAACAGACATGGAAGAAAAAAGTAAACAGAAGATGAAAGGCATCCAAATGGGAGGCTTCTGTGGGTTTATGACCAGATAGAATAAGGAATCCCTCTAAGAGGTAGAAGTAGAGGACTGGAGAGAGGGGCAGGGAACTTGGTGGAGCCAGGAGATGAGCAAATGAGGCTGCAAAAAGAGCAGAAGTTTGGAGAACAGCTCAGAGACCAGAGATCTGCATTTACAACATTTTTGTAGCTTGGTTTAAATAAAGTGTCTTGAGCCACCAGGGCCTGTATAGCAGAAACGGAGTGCAAGAGGGCACCAAACAGGTTGAAGAGCAGAAAGGCTTTGTTTGGACTAAAGGTAGAGCAGTTTAACCCTGGTTGTAAGTGTTGTGGAAAATCAGGTGAGTTGGGACTGGAGGTTAAGCTACAAACCCTGGAGAGCACATCATACAGATGCCACAGCAGAATACTCCCAATGGATGAGGCTTCTTGCAGACTGAGAGAAGGATCACTGCACAGCACAAATTTGGGGGAAAGTAGGTTAGAACCAATCTGTTCTTTGTCTGGGTTGATAATACTTCAGAACCTGACTGCACTGCTGCTTGGGGAGGATGCATCTCCCCAGAGAGCTCAAGCTTTGCTCAGGGCTCCCTTCCAGCTTTAGGAGGAAAGGGATGCTTGCATTATTTGCAGAAGAGAACGGCAGCAGCACAGCTGCCTGAGGACGCTGTTGCACTGCAGGTGTTTGGTCCGTGTCCTGCAACACTCAGCAGAGTGCTGAGGCCAGCCCCCGGCTCCTCAGCACTGCTTTGTCCCTCTCTGCCCTGTCCCTCTCTGCCCTGTCCCCTGCTGCCCCGTGACAGGGCAGAGGACGCCCTGGAGCTGCTCAGCACGGCTCCCGCAGCACAGCTGCTCTCCTGGGCACATCCCATCCCTCAGGTACCTTCCCCACCTGACCCACAATCACACGACTCCGACTTCAGAAGGCTGAAAATGACTCTTATTTCTGGGATGTGTCTCCCCTTTTATACTATTCTACCCAGACCAATTAGATTGGTGAAACAAAGACAAACCTCTTCAATCACGTTGGTCAGACATTGAGGGACAACACATTGAGGGACATCAAGAAGAAATCCCTCCTAGGGAAAGGAATGCAAACAAAATTACAGTTACAAAAACATCTTGTTTACAGATTATTCCCTGGGAAAAGAATTTCAGAAAACCAAAACATCTCAGGCACAAAGCAGGGCTACACCCACCTGCAGAACCCGGCTCCTGAGCTCAGCATCAGCTGCTGCCACAGAGAGCTGGGCAAACCCTGCTTGTAAGGGCACCAGGGTTTTCCCCAATCCTTTGGCTTTCTAGTCATCTGGGATTTACATCACTTAGTGTAGCTCTTCAGAGCACAATTTCCAGTTATTTCCTAGGTTTAAAAGAGATCTCAAAGCATCCTCGGACTTGCCAACACAGTCACACCAGAGCAGCACTTCCGTAGTTTCTATTAAAACCCTAAATCCAGCCTCAGATCTTGTCCTGGAACCCCATCTGTGTCCAGAGCAGCCACTTGGACAAACACACAAATATTACAGGGCTCTATTGAGAATACTGAGCCAGACCTTGACTTGGGAATGTGAGGCTAAATTTCATCCTTTCTCAGGAGGGGCTGCATCAGCCTTTCATCTCTTCCTCTAATTTGACACAAGGTCAAGCATAGTGCCATGAAATACTGCATTTTGCTCCACAGCACACAGCAGAAAATGCAGGAGCCAAGCTTCTACCAACCTCCTAATGAGGAGGAATACTAATGCAAAGTATTAAGCTCACAAAGTAGAGGCATTCCTATAGATTCCTATAGGGTTCAGCAAGCCATGATAAAAAAATATGAAATACTAAAAGGTTTTGAAAGAATTAATGAGACCCTTCTACCTCATCTCTCACCCACAGATGTTGCCTGTTTAGGGGATTATCAATGGCTGGATGAGAAACCACCAGTCTCCAGACTTTGTGGTTAATCTACTCAACAACTAGAAAAGGGAAAACTGCCAGGATATAGATTCAGTTTCTCAGAAGAGTTTGCTGTCAATGAGGCTGAAAGCAATGTAAAACAAAAACTTCGCCTTAAAAGTGATGGAAGCACCTGTCTTTCCTCATTATAAGAGGCAAAGGAGCCTGCCTCGTCCCTTTGGATGTGTATCTGCGGAGCACTTGGCTTCACTGCCCCAGCAAAACAGATGATCAGTAAAACATTGTTGTCTGAAGCCCTCTCCACACTTTATTGAGAGAAGGAGCAATTTTCATTGAGGGGGAGAAGGCACTAAGGGAGATTAAAGAACAATCCAAAGCATTAGAGAAAATCTGTGCTGCAGCAGAGAACTCCAGTCTGCTCAGTGTGAGGAGCAGGAGAGACCCCTCTGGGGAGGGACTGGCCACATTTCCCCGTGGCAAATCTGCAAACAGCCAGTGCTCTGCAAGCAAAGAGGGTGGGAAAAGATGCCAAGATGCTCCTGCAGGTGAGGAAGGCTGAGCGGCCACCCTGTGCGTTCCCTGCTGGAGGCAGTGGTCAGCTGAAGGAAGCAAGGGTCTTCTCCATCCCAAGTGTTGGATTTGTCCCTAGGGCAGCTTGGTGGTGGCATGTGACCCCTGTCCCTCTGCCACCACACCAAGGACCCTGCCTCCTGCTCAGTCCAGGGGGATAGGAAGCTCTCAGGAAACTCTAAGAGAGATTTGTTTGTGGTAGTACCAGGGACTCACCTTCTTTACCCTGGGGGAATTCTCAGTCTTCTTGCAAAGCCACCAGTACAAAATTCCCAAGATGAGCTCCACAGCGTACTTAAAATTTTGGTTCTCAGTAATGTGCAAGAAATGCAGCCTATCTTCTCTGAGCTTGTGGCACTGTCTCTCTAGAGATGAGCATGAATTTCCTGAGATATTATGAGTAAATCCATTAATTGTTTCAGAAGCAGGAATTAATTAAAATACAGCCCTTAAAAGAAACTTAGTGTCTGCATGTGCTCTCTTTGTTCTGGATGATCTTAGGAGTGAAATAACAGACTCCACAGATTTTCCATGTAATGAGTCTTAATTGGAATCTCTTAACATTAAAAGAAAACCTGCAATTAAGGCAGGTTATTAATGATTATATACCTAATTATAATAACTAGATAAGCTATCATTAGACTCAAGCTAACTTTTCTGGGTCTGAGATATGAAAAGTAACCCAGGAGTGATCACAGCATCCCTGTGAGCTCTGCAATCACAGCTCTGCTGCAGAGGGGGGCAGGCTGCAGTGATGACTCCTGGGTGATCTGCACCACGGCTGTGGCTGTGGAGAGCATCTTACAGTGCTGCTTCCCACCGTGGGTACCTCTGGGTTCCCTCTTTGGCTTGGAGATGTGGTGCTCCCCCCCATGATTTTGGCAGCTGCTGTTCAAACCCTCCCCAGCTCTCTTCGGGAGAGTATTTTAGGCTGGTATTGAAACCTCTCTAATTCCCACAGGCACACAAATAGCCCGTGGAGTGTCACTTGGTGTTTTCCGCTTCCTTTGTTTCTGTTGAGTCACCTCGTTTAACAAAGTTTTGTCATCTCTTTGTTAAGGTTGGCATCCTGCATTTGTGCTCTGCTGAGAGGACAGGTTAGGACAGGTTAGGACAGGTCTCGGGGCTCCTCCCCAGAGGAAGCCGCAGGAGCTCGAAGTTGGGAGTGGATTTATGAAAACTCCTCTGGAAACAGAGTCTCAATGAGGCAGCTCTGCAGCAGCATTTGGAGGCGACAGTGAAACCAGTGCTTTGTGATGGCCAGGGAAACAGAAAATCTGTGTATGGCTTCCCTGCAACTAAAGCAAGCAACCAAACCCTGAACTTAAAATTCAGAGCACATAAATTCTTCGGTACTGCTAGAATTTAAAAGTCTTATTCCCTTCAGGGGATTTTTCTCATTTTAAACACAAGCAAGCAAATTTAGCAAAAACTTTTCAATTAAATCTTAGGACAGATCCCCAAACCTCAGAGCACCTGTCTGATCTTGCGTTTAACAGTGGCAGTGAACAAAGCACCCATGAGAAGAATGGCCAAATAGCAGACAAAAGGACATGTTTTGAGTAGGTGTCCTGAGCCATGGCAGAGGAGATGCTGCAGCTGCATCCTTACCTGAGAGTCCACAGAGCACTGGAACATCATATCACTCCAGGATGAATTATGGCTAATTATGGGCAACTGTTGATCTCTTTGGAAGCTACTTTTTCGGTCAGTACTTCATGAAAACAGAAGCCTTTTTTTTTTTTTTTTTTAAGCTGACTTTTGAAAATGTTTGCATCCCTGACTCAGGTTACAGAGTACTTGTATGGTGCAGTTCAGTTCCAGGGGTCACTGTGCTGCATTTACAACCAACCAGATGGAGAGAGCCTTGCTTCACTGGGTTAAAGCTCTGTCCTTTCCCCAGATGAACATTGCTCCCTCTCTGCCTCACACTCCACCCCCCAATGCAAAAAAACCAAACAAAACCAAAACCAAAACAGGATGGGATGAGATCAAGAGAGTCCCTTAAAAACAGCTCCCTAAAACTTTAATGAGGGCACACCCTGGAAGGGCTTTTGCAAGGTAAATTGGCCTCAGGTCTCTTGGTCTCCAGTACTAAAGAGCTGTGAAACTTAAAGAAAAACCCTTTTTTCCCTCAGGAAAAACGGGGTAATTTATGCAGGCTGCTCTGTGTTGAAACAGCAGTACTGTGGGCTTAAACAAACATCCAGCCAGCAGCAGCACACACCAAACAGTATATTACCAGGTCTCTCTGGATCGTGTAAATCTGCCACACATTTCCAGAAGGCCTCAGCAAACACCTTCTTTAAATGGATGGGAAAAGTCACACATCACTCGATGTGCTTTGGTCCTGGCTTGCAGGACTTCTTTTCTGCCAAAACAGAGCATCATTTTCTACTGCAGCTCTAGTGCACAAGACAGCCTGCAGGTTTCTATGACAGCTGCAGACGCTGTTACAGGCTCAGCCATAAAGCACACAGCCCTAGGCTGTGTAGTCAGGGTTAGCCAGGGTACAAAAATGCTTTCTTCCTTGCTAGCAAACAGCAGAAAAGCTCTTGCTGTAACAGCCTGTCTGCCCGGCCATGTCTGGCCACAGGGGCTGCAGCTGAGCCCCAGAATCCAAAGCAGGTGAAGTCAGTAGCTGCTTTCCCAGCCAAATTACACCCAGGGAGATTCTATGAAAGTCCAAGTCTGTGTCTCCCCAGTGCAGAACACTCAGCCATGGTTTTTCTCATCCTTCTTGGCCTCTTTAGTTCACCTGGGCTCCTGCAGTGTCTGAGGTGGAGAGGGAAACAGCATGTGACAAAAACATGAGCTGCCTCCACAGATACCAGCATTCAGATCCCAATCAGGACCTGGATGAAATAAATTTGAAGCACTTCACTGGCACTTGACCTCAGCCCACAGTGGGTGAGGATGTGCCTTCAGGATTTGCTGAGGGGAGGGTTTCAGCAGGAGCCTGGAGGCGAGTGGTGCTCCCCATAAACACATCTGTAACAGCTTCCCTTACATCCCATTTTCACAGGCACGTCTCTGCTGCATAAACACCACCCATAAACCAGCCTCAGAGATAAAGCTTCCCTCCTCAGGTGCTTTCATCATTCCCAATCCCTTTAGGGAAAAGCATGAAGGATTCCTTTTACCCATCAATTTGGATTACATTCTCCTTTTATCAGCATCTTTTCACTAACGACTTTGGCCATTAGCTTTGCAGGTCTGCTCAGGTACTGAGCTTTCCTCACCGAAAACTTCAAAACATTGTTGAGAGGAAGGAAAAATCACCAGTTGTGTGTGCTGGACTATTGCAAGGGAGTCATCAATTATGCAGGCTTTGGAATATGTTACGCTACCCACAGCTGTTTGATAGCTGGGTGATATGATTTATGGGAACAGCCAAGATTCAATTACTGATTTCCCATAAATTATCTATACAGCCCTTTCATCCTATGCCAGGTTATGAAGGGCTCTGATGAACAGAGGGGACCAAAGACGGGGTTCTCTGACCATGAAATGGACTGGGATTTTCAAAGAGAAATCAAAAGCAAAGAAACAACAAGTGAAGTAGTGCCTGTGGGAGGTGTTAGACTTTAGATTCATGAAATTGGACTGTCATTTCCAGGCAGGAGCAGGAACATTTAGTACAGATGCACTGATCAAGCCAGTCTTCAGACTATCTGTCTATTTGTCCTTGACTCCTTATCATGTGCTGTGGGACAGGAAGATATGGCTGGAAGGAAACAGCACTTTTTGCTGCATCTTACAAACCTGTAAATATTATTGACAGGAATCATTTAATAAGGACCTTGGAAATTTTAGGTACAAGAAGTGACTTTAGCAAGGGGTTTTTTTTTTCAGAATAGAGAAAGCACAACTGGCCCTTAGGAGTAGCAACATCAAATTTAAGAGAGGTTAGCATTGCAGAGGAGTGAAACCACTGTCAATCTTGTATGAGGCAATAGTGACCATAAAACCCCAGCATATCTGGGGTTTAGGAAGAATTTGAGAATCTCACTTGGAAGCTGTGAATGAAATGTGAACAAAGGGAGAAGGAAGTGCAGGAGCAAATCTTCTTGTCACCCCACCGAGCCAATGGTCCTGGCCAAGGCTCTTTCCTCTCAGCTGCTCAAGGACACCACAATGTTGCTGTTTACATTTATTTTCTCTTTAACTTTTCCAGTCAGCCTGAAAGGCAGCAAGCCCAATCTCTGACACGGCACCAGCTCCATTATCACCACTCTCATTTCAAATCTGAGGTTTGTAACCTGGTCCGTGGCAGCTGAAAGGAGAAAACTGTCTAATTAGAGATTACACCATCCAGAGGAGAATAGAATAATCTTTCAACCACACTTTAAAGGATTGAAAGAGAAAATAAAGGCACACAAAAGAAAAATTGAACAGGAAACTCCAGCAGGACTTCTCTGTGCTCTTGGGGATCATAGGCAATAGTCTTGGCCTCCCTCTGCAGCTACAGTAGAAACACACATCTCTCAAGGTCAGTACAGCTACACATGAAGCCTGGGCTCCTGGGTGGGGCACTCTGTTCTGTGTTTTCCTAAATGTAGATGCTTGAATTCTCCCTGCTCCCACCACTGACTTTTCTGCTACCAACGAAAACTCACACTCATTCTCATCAGGAGTACACTGTACCTAACAAGTTACAGACAGGGAAGGAAGCAGAGCATTGAAAAATATCTTTCATAAGGATTTCAAGTTTTCTAGCTCTCTCCTTTATTTCCTCTGGATTTGTCTTTTTTTCCCCACTGTTTTTAATTTTGTAGCACTCTGTGCCACCCCTTCCTGTTCTTACAAGTGAGTGGGAGGACAAGGCTGAAACAAGCAGTTGTTTGTCTGCTTGTTTTAAAATAACAGAGTGAAAATTAATGTGGTTACTTCTGTGTAAAGAAAAAGCTCAGTCTGGGGCACTGCTATAATGGAGCAGCTGAGGGAAATGGATTCTATTAGCCTGGTTACAATCCCTTTACTTAGGGCTGGTTATTACAGATTTCTCCCCTTAATTGTGCGACCTGCTATACACACAAATAACAGGTGAGGCCGTAATGATGGGCTGCTCCACGCCAGAGCACTCAACTGGCAAAGTGATTCTCACAGAAAATTGTCTCTGCTCACCTGAGCAAACCCTGCAAGGTGCACTGGGAGCCAGGCTGGTGCTCTGCACCAGGTATGCAGCAGCCACTCCAGGGATTGCTCTTGGCATTGCAACGGGTATGGCCCAAACATCACCGTCAGCACCACTGAGGGACAAACCTGCCCCAAAAGAGGCTCTGCTCTCTGGGAGAGGTCACAGAAGGTTTAAACTCTGGCAAACTCTCATCTGTGCTCCAGCAGCTTCACCACCACAGGGCCCATGAGGTATAAGCTCAAGAGAGACTTTTGAGCAGCTGTTAGAGTCACAGCTCTGGGATATAGCAAAGAAGAGTGGCTGGTTCCTCAACCACTGTGGTTTTTGGAAGCAATTTCTCCACAGGCATTGTCCTGTGGAGCTCTTTACTGACTGAGGAGACTCTGGCCAGCCCACCACAATGATTAAGAAAGGTCCATGGTTTGCTGATCCAGCAACAGTTCCCCAGGTCTCTCGGGGGAGTAGCACACAGCAGCAGAGCCCTTCCTTGGGGTGAGCAGCCCATGGGCTTCTGGAACCTCTCTTACTCACCAGCCCCTTGTTTTCTTCCTGTAAATGTCTGAAATGATTAATTTAAGATTTAAAGACCAAAGTTACTGTAGTGTGCCCAAAATAATAAATGTCTCAGATTTTCAATTACCCTAAATGTAGAAGTGTTGGATCCCATTTCTATAATGCGTCACGCAGAACCATTACCCCACAATCCATTAATTATCACAAGGTCAGCACATTCTCTGGTGTCTCTTCATGACTGCACAATGAACAAGCTGTGGGCAGACTCCAGTGGTGGATGTACAGCCAGACTCTGGCTACCCAAAATGATCAAGAGCACCATGCTGGGCTTTGGGGATAAACACATCTGGGCAAAGCAGGAGAGAAGGGAAAGGCAGACTAAGCTGCCGGTGTAACTTTGAGCCTAAACAACAAACAAAAGCCCACACTGCTCTAGGGAGATGTGCAAAAGAGGCTGAACTACACCAAAGAAGAGCTCTGTAAACAGAAAATGAAAGATTGCTTTCATCCACAAAAGATTTCAAGAAATAGGAGGAAGGGAAAAGCAAGAACCAAAATAGCAGGGAAAAATGAAAAAGAGAGTTCAGGCCAGGTCTAGTCCCCATCTGTTCATACCTCCCACCATCACAGCCCACATCTGCTGCCAGTTATACCATGGTGGGCTTTTGGATGTGAAAATAATTTAAGCTCCTTCCTCAAACTCACCACAGCCCCTCCCACAAGGAAGAATTTACTGGACAAAAGTGGGAAGGAGACTAGGACAGGTGCAGTCTCACCCCAAGCACCAGACTTTCCTCCAAACTCCTCCCAGATTTGAGGTGCATCAGTCCAGTGAACCAACCCATGCCATCTTCTCCATTTTTGTCCAAGCTTTGTCTGCTTCTGTTTAACCCCATTTCTGCAAAAACTCTCAAGACCTTTATGTGATTCCCCAGGATCTGCAATATGGCCTTTCTGGCACCTCAAATATGTAAAATGCCCACTCTCTACTCCTGCCCTTGCTTTTCCCACTTTCTCTGAGTTTCCTCTGCCTGGCTTTCATTTTCAAAGATTCTAGAGGTAATATTTTATTGTAATGGGTTTTATTATGATGATGTACAACACCCTTAAGTGCTTTGGTGAAGGAAGAAAGAAAGGTTGTGCTATAAATAAAATTCTCATCTGCGATCAGAGGCACAGAGATGATGGATGTGCAGGGGTGACTGCACACATCCCCACAGGCCAACCCTGCACTGGGTGGTGGCTGCTCTGGAAGGAACCAGGGTCACTGTGAAGAGGAGGCCATTTGGCAGTGCCTCCCTTCCACAAGGAGCGAGCCAGCTAGTCTGGGAGCCAACAAGTGAGCAGGGAGAACCAGCCACAAACTGGCTGCTTGTGTTGCCTTTTCTGCTGTGGATCAACACAAATGTTTCTGTTTCTGTGGTGTCTGGGCTAATTAACTCCTGTTCCCCATCCAGGTCTCCTGCCAATTCAAACTGGTCAATACACAGCTACTCCTGCTAAAATCATTCCCCAATGTAACATCTCTCAATATGTCACAGCTGGGTTGGGGTTTTTTTGGTGATGTTTGTTTGTTTGGTTGGTTTTTTTTTTTTCATAGGGTTAACTGGTTTAAGAGATGGAATAAATTCCTGCAGCAGGAGAAGGAGAGGGCAGAGAAAGTTTCCAACTCCTGAAATGATTCTCCTTCAAGCTGCACTATGAATGAAGGGAGCCAGGGGAAGATGATGACACAGAGAGGAAACAAAACAAAGAAAAGCAAAAATAGATACCTAATAAAGAAAAAAAGGCACAGAGAAGAACAGAGGAGGGGAGTTATCTATCCTGCAGCTTTACAGGCAGTATTAGCATCTTGTTGCCTAATGAGCCATGGAGATAATAGACACACCATGAAAATAAAAGTGGGAGGGAAAAGCAAGCAAAGTGTGCAAGGACACAGTGATGTCACCTCCCAATGTGGCACGGGTAGGGTTTCATGCTCAGGAAAAGCAAAAAGACCCAGGCCTGTCAGCTTGGGTCAGCACAACTGTTTGGTGAGACAGCCCAATGGTTTGAAAACCCTTTGTTTGTTCACAGCAGCAAAACCAAAGCTTACAGAACAGCATCCACCACCCTTGGCAGTTATTTTACTGGCACAGCTTTTAGGCAAGAAGCTGGGGCAATGACAGGAGTGACAGCCAGGCAGAGAGCTGTCACTGCCCCATCACCTCACCTAGAAACCTCTGCCAGCAACTTGGACATGAAATGCAGCTGATTCTCAGCTAAACCAGCTTTGCTTTCTTTTGGTCACAAAAGAATATGCTCTGGCCTGTTTCTTCCCCTTCCCTATTTCTTTTTCCTTTCTTAACCCATCAGTCCCTTCTCTTGTCTTCTTTTTCATCTGCAGCTCCTGCAGCTGCTTTCAAGGTTTATTCCTTTCCTGGGGGATTGTTTGGAAGTTTGCTTGTGCAGGGCGAATAGCATTTCTATAATAAAGCCTCAGCCACATTCCATTAGTGTCATTTCCATCTGCAGAAGTGAAGTGTCAGCTAATAAAAGGTAGCACAGACCCCTTGGGCAAGATAAAATGAGAGAGCAAGAGAGGGGGAAAAAAATCTTCCGTCAGAGATGGAGAAATGATAAATGTCTTTCCAGAAGCAGAAGCACCTGGAATGGGAAGAAGGGAGTACTGTGGGACGGGGAGGGGAAACAAAGAAGAGGGGAATATTCTCTTTGCTAAGACATCTTTGTTTTTGGAAGGTCTCATTAACTCAAAAATCACCTTCTACCCATCTTCTCCGTACAGTAAGGGCAATATCCAGCCTGGCTGCACCTCTGCAGGGAGAGGATAATGTGCAATTATTGTTTGCAAGCAGGAATGGCTTGGGGGAGCTGCAGGGATCTGCACAGCTGGGTCCAGCAAGGCTGGGTCCAGCAAGGCAGGGTCCAGCAAGGCTGGGTTCAGCAAGGCAGGGTTCAGCAAGGCAGGGTCCAGCAAGGCAGGGTCCAGCACAGCACACAAAAAAATGCACTCAGGCCATGTCCAGGTGGCTCTGCTGAGCCTTGTCCCTCCCCAGGGATGAGAGCAGACAGGGGTGTCACTGGCTGTGTCTGAGCTGTGAGACCCAGAGGCATTTCTGAGACAACTTTGTCTGTCTCAGCTCTTCCCTGACCCCAGCCTCCCATCCAGCAGGCTCCCCCATCCAGATGACATCAGGACAAGCCCCTCAGGGTCCATCACAGGGTGCACCTCCTCTGCAGCTCAGGGGCACATTTATGACCCATTTGGTCCCTGTCTGCTCCCATTAATCAGGAGGGAGGTGACTGCAATGCTGCTGTGGCCTCAGAGCTGTCCACCACTCGTCATCAGCCCCACATGCTGTGCAGCAGGGGAGGCACATCACCCAGAGCTCCCTTCCCTCTGGACAAGGACAGCAAAGCCCAAATGCCACAAGAGAAAAAAAAATAAAATAAAGTTTAGTTAAAAGGGCCCATTTTTTTTCCTGCAGTGAGATGTTATCTCCCTGAGCATGGATGATCTCTGGACTCAGGCTCCAACTCTGGAGAAGTCTCAGTTCTCTGGTCACTTTATCCATGACATTCAAGATTTCCAGGACCAGATCAACTACTGCTCAGTGCAAACAGCTCCCAACTCCATTAGAGAAACAGAACCTGCTCAGAGCAGGTCTGATGAAAAGAGCATCTCTGATCAGATTTATGCCAATGTAGCAGCTCTCAATGCCATAATCACATTAGCCCGTGATAGGTGCCAAGTGTGCTATAGCCCAGAGGTTTCAGGTCTCCAGCTGGGCCACTGGAGCTGTTGGCAGCTGGCAGAGGATGACAACCTTCAGGCTTTTTCATTTCTCTAAGGAACATGATCAGTCCAGACTAAGCTGAACAAAACCAAGGTTGTGTTCATGAGGTCTGTCTGAGAAGTGATGTGCACCTCAGCCACAGGTGTTTCTTCTAAAATATGCAATACACATCCGTGCACATGTACAGCTTTCCTCCAGGTAATGGCCATGCCTTCCTCACTTCTGCCCTCAGAAAAAAGGCTGTTGCTCAATTCCTTCCTCAACCTACCAGCAGCAGTAACTGACCTTACTGTCAGTATTTTGGAAAGCATTCGTGTCAAACAAAAACATCATCTGGGTAAATACAGAAAGCTGCAGGGTTTGTAGGCCTCAGGTTCTCTTAGCTGACCACCCAAAAGTACATCATGATAAATTAACTTCCCTTTTGATTTTAAATGGAAATATTATCACCTGGTAGCCATGCTCCCCTCCCCATTGCTTGGAGTACATATGGATTTTCCCCTGCATCTGTACAGAGGCATTGCCCCCAGGGGCACTGGCAGGGCTTTAAGCCTGTAACAGAAAACCATGTCCCTCCAATTTCCTGGCTAAAAGCTTCCTAAATTCACGTAGCTGAGCACTCCAGGGAGCCAACTGGATAGCAGTTTGCTTAATAAAAGTTGCCTTTATACAGAAGATCTAAATCCTATTTTCCAAGAACTGGCAGGGGATTTTCAGGGTATAATCCACCTGCTGCTGACCCTCCACAGCAAAGAAACTTCTCACTTGCTGGGTGGGCTTTTTTTTCATTGGAGAGCAACACTGGGTTTTTCTGGTTGTGCTGGGAGAGGGGGATTTGAGAGCACCTGAGGTTTGCCACAGGCAGAGGAAAAAGGTTGGGCAGTTTTTTTCCATGTCTGTAGAACAGCCTGTTATCAAAGAAAACAGGATAGAGAAGGAATTGCTGAAGAGGCTACAATTCTCTGAAATTTGCTCAGAGAAATGATTACCATGTTCAATGTGGAAGTCAGACTCAACAGACAGGTCTCTGAAGGACCTTGGAAAGTCCTTTTTGTTGTTTCAGAAGCAAATTCTCCTATGATCCTATCACTGTTCAGAGGATCTGAATCACTCCCAAGTAAGCCCTGGGGATTCCCAGCTGTGCTGAGACATCTCCATTCAGATGTGAAAATGCCACTGTGTCACCCTCCTGCCACAAGGAACAGTCACCTGGGTGAAAATGAGGCTGGTATGACAGGAGTGATTAAAGCTTGGAACAAATACCCATCAATGATTCAAAATATTTGAGAAAGATTTGCTCATCTTTAGGGCCTAAAAACCCATCTTGTGCAAGGCTCCTTTTCCCAGGAAGAAATTCACAGCAGGCCTTTAAGCCTCTGAAACATGTACAATGGATTATTAACAAATGTGAGTGGAAGGGTAGCTCAGTTTAATGTCACCTTTGTATACACACAGGCTGCCATCCTTTCTTCACAGAAAGATTATCCTCCCCACAGATAGATGCTGGAAGTCATCCAAGAATTTAAGAACATTCTTTCATTCACAGGTGTTTTTGAAGCTTACAACAGCAGTGCTTATTCTGGAAGATGATGAGGGAGAGAATTGCCTTGGCCCTTCAATCAGCTTTTGCCCATTTCACATCAAATTGCTATCTGATAACACTCAGTGAAAACTGGAACACTCTAATGCAAACAGAAATGGCTCCAGCAGCCAGAAGAAACACTAATGACACAAATTAAATGGAAAGACACTGAAGCATGCAGTGCACCTCGCTGTCTTGGTGGACAAGCGGAATGTGAGCCAGCAAATGTGCCCCCAGGCAGCAGGACCACAGGCTGTGCCAGCAGGGCAGTGCCAGCAGGTCGAGGCAGATGTGGTCACTCCCTTCTAGTCAGCATTGGTGCCACACATCTGGAGTCCTGTGTCAGTGCTGGGCTCCCCAGGACAAGAAAGATGTGGATGTATTGGAGGCTGTCCAGCAAAGGGCCAGGGAGGTGTCCAAGGGAGTTCATGTACAAAGGAATGCTGAGGGAGCTGTGGTTGTTCAGCCTGGAGAGGAGAACACTCAGGAAGACCTTATCCATGTGTATTGATACCTGAGGGAGGAAATACAGATGACAGGGCCAAACTCTCCTCAGTGGTGCCCAGAGTCAGGGGAAGAGGCAAAGGACACAACCCAAAATACAGCAAACGAGCACCTGCCCTGGCTCTTGCCTCCTCCAAAAGCAGGGTCCCACATGGCAGCACCATCGTGGCATTGACACCAGAGAAAACATCTCCATTTCTCACCAGACCATTTCCCCGGGCTTGGAGACAGAGATGAGAAAGTTCCCATTCACCTTGCTCAGACATCCAGGGTGTGAGGTTGAATTCACCAGCAAAGCTTCAGCAACAGCAGAGAGTGAGTATCAGAAAATGCCTTTGGCTGCTGACAGCAGCCCAACAAAGGATCACTACAAAAGCATTCAGAGCCTGTCACAGGGATGCAGGGAGTCAGCCTGGGACTGAGAGACCTTAGTCACAACAGCAGGGTGGAGAAGTGGAGCTGGAATCTATAGAAGGAAATTATGACCTGGCTGAGTGATATCAATTCCAGAGGGACTGAGGAAGGAAAAGAAATGACAAAACTACTTAAAACTGTATCAAACACACAGAATGAAGACCATGAACTTAAAGTTGTGGAAAGGTCATGCCACAGAGGAGTAGAAGTGGAAATCAAGAGAAGCAAAAATAAAACAGCTGCAGTGGAGAGTGCAATGAGAGAGAGCAGGATAAAAAACGCTGGGCAAGAATACTGACAGGTCAAAAATATTGATTCTGTGCTTCCTTAGCCAATAAGGTTGACACCATGGGATCTGGGGAGGATGGAGGAAGTTCAGAGTTGCAATCCACTGTTCCCTCTCCTCCAGACAAAGGCCAGGAGTAGCTCACACTGATACAAACATTGCAATGACTCTGCAAACCCACACGGGTTTTACTGTCATGAGTTTTTTTTAGTGGAAAAGAAAGATGGTCTGTGGCACCAAGAATTTATTTTTTCTCACTTATTCAGCCCCAGCAGAGCCCCACTCAGCCCAGATATGTCTCAACACCTCTTACTGCCCAAGTGAGTGCCTACATAAAAGAGAGAAAAAGGAGAAGAAACCCATAACACTCTCTTCTCTTGGACAGCTAGATTGTCTTAAAGCCAGTGTTGAACAAATGACATAAGCTGCCTTTTCCAGCCTGAGAGATGACCTCCTCTTTCCTCTTCATTTATATCATTAGTTCTAAATTATTCCTGTTGCCAAGACATTTGAAAGCAAATTGCCAAAAAGCTTCAATCGCTACCCCCAGCATCTGATTCCCCAACAGGACTCAGTGCCCAGTCTGATTCTCATCAAGACATGAACTGAAGACAAAACATCCTAACCAAGAAACACTGAGAGGGAGAGGCAGAACACAAGGCAGGAGATATCTCACATAAAAACCCCAGCAAGACTTAGCAGAGCCTATTTTTTTGTTTTTTTTTTTTTTCATTCAGAGGCCATTTCCTAATTCATCTGACCCAAAAAATAGACCAAGGAACAGGAAGAATCAAAGAGGGGGTGTAAGTAGAGGGTGAGAATACAAATGTCTACGCTACTGATCCTGTGTCAGTGTCTGTGACAGGATCAAGCTTTGGAGAGGGTTTTAGTTGGAGAAAATGCTGCCCCAGTGAATCACAACACTGGGAAAATTAATTAGCTACTGTTAAGTCAGCTGTAAGCGTGGGGCAGGGCCATGAACACCCAACATTTTATCATTATTACTGAGTCGCAACACAATCTGCCACCAGAGTCTTCTGAGACCAAGGCCAGGACTGAAATAGCAGGGCCCCTGGCTGTGGTGACTGAGCTGCCACTGTGAATGTGCAGCAGCCAAGAGGAACTGCTCCAGAGCCTGCCCAGAGGCATCACTGCTTCCAGAGGAGCTGTTTGACTGGAGCAGCTGCAATGGCAGCACTGAGAGGGTGAGAGGAGTCCAGGGTAGAAGAGGGAGAAAGAGATGAGCTTGGGGTTGGACAGACTGTGTGTTTTCAGGAGAACCAAAGAAGTCAGGAGTGCTGTCATAGCTGCAGGTCAAACCCCAGGGACAGTGACAGAGCTGCATGCTGGCTTTGGCTTGCAGGTGCCCCAGGCTGGAGCTGAGACAAATTTACAGATTTGATCAGCAGATCAAAGAGAACTTGGCTCAAGCTCTTTTCAGCCAAGGAAAGAGACATCTCCCTTGCCTGTGACAGTGCACTACGTGCTACAGATTTGACTACAGAATTGCCACCTCTTCAGAACAGACAAACAGACAGCCCTGATTTGGATTGCTTTGGGTGAGGGTCAGCTGGCTGTCCCCAGCCCCGGACTGCACAGTGCCAGGGTGTGTGTCCAGCCTCTGCTGGGTAACACACAGATGTTTCTCCACATGGAATCATCATGAACTCAATTAAGTTCATTGAGTCCAACCTTTGACCAAACCCTACCATGGTACTAAACCATAACACTCAGTGCCACATCCAGTCATTTCTTCAACACTTCCAGGGATGGTGACTCCACCAGCTCCCTGGACAGCCCATGCCAATGCTCAGCCACCCTTTCAGTGATGAAATTCTTCCTGATATTCAGCCTGAGACTCCCCTGGCACAGCTTGACATGCATCAGAAATAGACACAGCATGTTATTACTGGGTCTGGAGTGGGGTCCCAAAACCTGCAACTTTTTCTTGTTGTGCTGCTGAGACCAGCTAGTTGGAAGGGGTTTTTTTAACACTTGCTTGGGTTACCTTGGCCTGCCCTGCCCCTCTCCTTTGACACTGTTAAAGATCACAACGACACAGACTCCAACTTCAGAAGGCTGACAATGACTCTGTTTATTTCCAGTCATTTCTTCCCTTTTATACTATTCTACAGAGAACAACTCAGTTGGTGAAACAAAGACAAACCTCTTCAATCACATTGGTCAAATCAGAGGGACATCAAGAAGAAGTCCCTCCCAGGGAAGGGAATGTAAACAAAGGTTACAGTTAAGAAAATGCTTCTCTTGTTGACAGAAAACTCTCTGGGAAAGAGTTTCAGAAAACCAAAACATCAGAGGCACGAACCAGGGCTACACTCCTTCCCTTGCTGGCTCCCTCAGTGTGCAGCTGGGTCCTACAGCAGCGTGCAAATGCCCTGACGTGCAAAGAGCACGTTCACTGGCAGGAACGACACTGGGAGCACCAGAAGCTGCTGATTGCCTTGGTGCAGCCCAGCTGAGCCCCCCTGCCAGCCTCTGCTCTCCCCTCAGCACTGCCTGGTAATGAAGTCATTTTGGCTGGCAGGACATGCAGCAGATGGGCTGTCACTGCCCTGTCCCTCCTGCACCGACTGCTCCTTGGGGTGCCAGCTGACTGAGGTCGGTGTTCCACAAACACCGTCCAGGAGGAGAGCAGGAGAGCTCGAGCTGTGTTATGACAGCAATAAAAGTGTGTCCTGCTCTGTCAGCACTTTGGAGAAATTAGTTTAAACGTCCCCTCAGCGGCAAACAGCGTTTAGTGCTGCTCAGCGCCGGAGAGGGAGGCAGGAAAAAGAGACTACACAGGCTTTTTAAAAATAAAACTCAAAGCGAGTTTGGCACGATGAGTAAATCACAAGCAACAGTCTCCCTACAGTGCCCCGCTGCATGCAACTCCTTCCTGAGATAAATCAGTGCCACATTTAGCCAAACACAAAGGCAGTGCCAGCTCTTGCTGCATAGTTCACCTTCCTCCAAGATATTAGAATTTGCATCTCCATCTCTTCAGAGAATTGCAGTATCTCACCTTACACTGCACCACCAGGTTCTACAGTGCCTGATACCACTGTCTCATCATGCCTATTGCACATCTTTTTTCCTTGCTCTCAAGTCTACACTGCAGTGCAAGCTCCACGGTGAACCTAAAAAAATCGATTCCAATTACAGAACTTGATTTTCCCTCTATCCAAAATGTTTTGTTTCTAGATAGACCTTCAAATTCTGATCCAAAGTGTGTTTTTCTTCTCTCTTAAAAAAAAAAAATCAAACTGGATCAGGTGATTTACAAATTTGTGTTAGGGTCTAGGGAAAGAGAAGACAAGAACGATATATATCCTCACCACTTTTCTTAAAAACAACCACACAGACAAAAAACCCAGTAAACTAAGTAGCATCACTCAGAAAGAAAAATGCCTCAAGGCTTGCAACTAAGCAGCGTGACCCCAAAATACCAGTTTGGTTTAGCTGGAAAAAAAAAAAAGGGCAGCTGAAGCAAAACACAAACAATTCTGCAACAGCTCTCCAGAGCATCCTTCCACAGCCACTGATCCAGCTCCCTGTCTGCAGGGAGGAGAAATCACACCCCCATATTGACCTCCCTGTACACTCTCCCTGCCAGCCCTTATAAGTTCATGGTCTGCTGTCCCTGGGCTGCTGCTGGGCCAATTTGCATGGGGGAAACTGTAAATGTCACACCAAAACACTCACAGTGGTATGCTCCCAAAACAAATAAAGCTTAGGACCAGCAAGCAGAGGAAATTGCACCCACGAAGCAGTCATAAATCAGCCACATTCTAGACACTTTGCAAGTTTTGTTGCCTCACAAATATTTGGCAGATTCAAAGGTTTTTTCTTTAGACAAAATGTAGTGTTTTCTTACTTTCCCACTGTGCAGTTAAAAACCTAATGGTACAAAAAGGTGCTGTCACTCTGATAGCACAGGACAAGGGACACCTCCTTGCTGAGGTGGGAAATACAAGGTTCCCCTTCCCACTCATGGTAGTAAAAGGCTGGAAACTCCACAAAGAATTGTAGATTCATTCAGAATAATAGAATAATTTGGGCTGGAATAAATCTTCAAGTTCATTGAGTCCAGCCACTGATCTGGCATTGCTAAGCCCACCATTAAACCATGTTCCCAAGTGTCAGATGCACATCTTTTAAATCTGAGGCCTCAGCCATGTGCAGGCACCTGTCACACTCTCCAGACTGAAATGCGGGGTTGTTTGCAGAGGGACATAGATGCTTTGGAATCAAAATTTGGTGGGCTGAACTTGGGGTGAGAGATATCAGCTTTGGATGTAAAGTTTCCAAGGACCCCTCTTGTCCCTAGGACAGGAGAGGTGCAGCCCCCAGCTAAAAGCAATCTTATTTTAAATGGAAATTAACCAAAACTTGTCTGCATGCAGCTCTATTGCAGGTGAGAGACCAGAGCAGATTCTACACATCAGACTGAGAAATAAATAATTCCCACTAAAATTGTCACAAACCACTTGGCCCCCACTACAACAGCAGAGGACACCATCTTTCTGCATATTTCCTTTCCTCTCAGCTTAGCCCAACACATTTTCAAAGACTGAAACTCTTTCACTGTGGCTCAGGTAATGGAGAGCAAGATGAGAAAAACATATATCAACATGCACAGTCTCTCCAGCCAGCCAGAAAGAAAGAAAGGTGTTTAATATGACCCTGGCAAGGGTCAAAACTACCTTTGATAAATCATTCATTTGCCTGGTTCCTGGGAGTTGTTCTTCCAGATCAGTGATGTTCTGGGTGAGGTTTACTGTGGACAGTTTTCCCCTCTCAGCGCAAGATCACCCAGCTCTGGCAGACACAGCCTGTGATGGCTCCAGCAGCAGAGACAGAGCTGAAGAGGTGGATGCACTGCAAGCCTCAGCCTGGTGGTCTCAGGAGCAGGCTGGGACAGTGCAGGGACAAGCTGGAGAGGGGCAGGAAGGGTCCACCCCAGCCCTCACCAGAAGGAAGTCCGATTTCTCTCTATGTATCTGAGCAAGCCCAGAAAGTTAAACAGCTTCTCTTCCCTCTGTTTCTTCATCAGTCTTTTGCCTCAAAAAAACCCAATTTTCTCTCATATCAGCCTTCCTTACACTGTTGTCCCAAGGCTTGGTGGGTACCTAAGCTAAAACTCCTGAGAGCAGTGAAGGCACAGGATTAGATTTCAGCAAAAAGTGAACTAGGAGTGTGATCAAGATGCTCCACTTTGTGCAATACACATTGTTGGATTAGTGATTTACACAAAGCCAGTCCCAAACTACAGCACATATCACAACTGTGCCATTTAAAGAATGCCATGCTCTGCTTTTATGGCTCTTCTCTCCACAATATCCTGGTGCCCAGGCTAAAGAAACAACCCAGATCACAGGGCAGTGATTTTCAGGGTAACTAGATAGGAAAATAAGTAAAAAAAAGGGAAATATGTATATGTGGTGTGGAAGCTGCTCACCAAACCTCCAATCTTTTATCCATTGTGCCTAAGGGTCCCAAATGCTTGGTTTTGGGGGAAAAAAACACAGTAAGGGACAACAACAACAACAACAAGCCAAAACAACAATGACAAAAAAAACCAAACAAACAAACAAACAAACAAACAAACAAAAAACCGCAAAGCCAGAGAGCAATGAATCTATTCCATTTTTCCCAAAACTTCCCAACATATAAATCTTGGCTCCCTCCATGGAGCTACTGTACTGCCTTCAGCAACCTCCTCACAGCTCTAGAGACATTCAGCTGCACCAGGGCTCTTCCAGCACAAGAGCCTCTGCCAAGGAAAAACAATTTCCTCGTGTCCTTCCTCTCCCTCATTGTCACATTCCAAGCAAGCCAGAGCTTGGCCCAGAAGATGTTGCTGTGAGGAAGGAGTTCAGGCAATACGGGACTGATTCAGCAGCTTGGCACCTCACACCGGAGCACTGGGCAAACACGACCTGTATTCATTGGGAGAGAGGAGACTCAGAGGTGACCAAGGGAAAACATAACTCCAAAGAGAATCTGTGAGATTATATGAAACTATTTAGGGCTGTGTCAAATGTGGGAAGTAGGTGGCATAAATGAAAAATCTTGGGAGAGGTCAAGCCTTGGAGCGATTGAGCGAGGATCTCTTGGTGAAGGGAAGAACTGATATGAAACATACTCTTGCCAGAGGCAGCAGGGAAGAAAAATCAAGTAAATGGTTTTGAAGGAACTGAAGGATGGAGTTCATCTCATTTTAAGCATCTAAACATGAAGTGTGTAACCTGGGCCTGTCATCCAGGCTCCCTCAATAGCAGAGAGAGAGAAAGACATTTTAGAGGGCAAGAAATCATGAGTACCTGTGAAAATGCCTGCTAGCATGGATCCAGGAACTGGCTCAGGAGAGGAAAATCCCAACCTTAATCATTGCAGAGAGCTCCTGAGAAGGTGACAAACATTTGCCAACATGAATTTAATGAGGTGTCTCCTTGGAGTGGCACCCCACCAAGTTTTAACAGAAACTAAGTGGATGTGAGTCTGGCCATGTGCCAGCTTCAGATAACCAGCAAAACTCAGCAAAAACAAAACAAAATGGTTTTGCTAGCCTTTAAATACCTGGGGGTTTATGTAAAAAAAAAAAATAAAAAATATTATCTTCGATTCCTTTTTGCCTGGATCTGTAGTTTTTTTTAAGAAAGAGATTGGGTTATGAGATAAATTTCATTTATTTGTAATAAAAGAAAAATGCTACATTTTTTTTGACAAGATTTCTTCAATATGCCACCTGGATAGTTCCAGTAACAGATAATAAAAATGAAATATGGTAGGATTTCCAAGAAGATCCCCACAGTTAACAAGGGAAACAATTTCATAGCTCTTCCTTAGGAAGCACCTAGATTTCCCAGGGATAACAAGAAAGCTTTAATCAGTCCCTTTGCAAGGTGTGTAGGGGAGGTTTTCAAGATGTGGCTTTATACCTGTCCTAGTTGTAGCTGTTACTTAAGAAGCACCAAAGTAAAATCAGAGCACTTGGCTGGATGAAAGGCAACCGCCTGTACAGCTGAGCAGCAGTGGGGAGTGTTGGAGCAGGGGATCACAGAAGGAAAGACAGGGTGAGTTTTATTAGGAGCACCACAGGCTCAGCAGCTGCAGTTGTCCTGGGTCTAATTCTTATTTTACCCATAAAGACAAAACATGGTTTTAGCTCTTCTTGACCCATGGGCTGAGCCTGGTTGCAGACCCACACTGCTCCAAAGGCAGCCTGGTCTTGCACAGCCCTAATGTTTGTTCTCCACAGATTTACATTTGTACAGTGCCTTTATTGGATGTCATGAAAGCTGGCTGTGAAGAAGGAACATACTTGAGATGCTTAAACAAATCATCCTTCTGTGTTTTCATTCTGCATTAAGGCGCCAAGTTAATAAAATACATCAGCTCTGCTATTTCTCCTCCTGGGCCAGCTTCTGTTGGCCTTTGCATTTTGTGTGAGTTTCTCCTTGCTTTTCAAACACATTTCCCCACCCTAACAGAGCTGCCCCACCACTGAACCACCAGCACAATGAGACTGCAAAGGAGCCAGGGGAGCCTCTCTTTGCTGTTGTCTGCAGCCAACAGAACGGGGATGCTGTAGAAAGTGGCAGTGACTGTGCAATGCATAAATCATAGAGACAATATTGTCTCTCTTCCCTCTGCACAGATCCCATATATCACCATGACTCAGTGCAGATCTCCCAGTGGGGACTAATTCCAACTTTTAATGCACTTTCCATCTGATTCCTCCGTGACAACAGATGGGTCTCTGTCCTAAGACATTGCATTTTGCAAACAATATATTAAGCACCTCTGTGTTTCAGTACAATTTGGTTTGGGGACCCACTACTAATCCCATTTCAGTGGTTTGAATTGTGCATTTTACCACTGACAAGACAAAACCCCTCCAGTTCAATGGCCATCATCTCTTCCCCTCTCCTCTACATTTCCTGGTTGTTTCACCAATCTTCCTGGATGTGATAAATCATGTAAATTTAATTTAGAGATTATACCCCTGGCTTTAGAGGCAGACAAGGTTAGCTCTCTGCTTGCAGCCTGTGGCCGACTAATCTTATAAAATTCCTCCATTCCCACTTGGCTGGAACTGCTGTTGGGGAGTGGAGGGAGGGAAATATCTATTCTATAAAGTGTTTTGGATTTTTGTTGGACACTTGCAGATGTCATCCTGGCCACTGTCCAAACTCATACTGCTGCATAAGGATAAATCCTGAAGGTTTTCACAAGCCCACTGTGCTACAAGCTTTATCGCAGCAGAATGAAGCTGGTGCTCCTATTTCCAAACTCTTTCCAGTCTCTCCAATCAGGTATAAATTTCTTTCAGGTACATTTTCCCAAAGACTGAGCAGCTCCTAAGTCCATGTCACTTCCTCCCTGTGCATGTTTGTTGCCTCCTTTCTGTATGACTGGAAGCCAGTACTCCTTCCCTAAAAAACTATCAGATCTGCAGAGGACATGCAAGAAATAGGGAGATTCCTGATATCTACCAAAAAAAGCATCGCTCTTTGCCTTTCAGGATTTTTTGGCCCCAGGCTGAGGGTTACAAGCACTGACCAGGCACATTATCCATGCAATCTTTCCTTCTTCTATAAATTCCCTTTCTAAGGAAACATGGAGCACCAGCAGGGGATTAAAATCAGTTGTTTCATGGGCATCCCAGGTGGTTGTCTTTCATCTCCTTTCCTAATATTTCTGTTAGGCTTGGATAGTTTTTATTGGCTTTTTTCTCTTTGCTCTTTCTCACGCCTGAGCAGTTCTTGGCTTTGGCAGGCACAGAAACAGCAGTTTTATGACATGCATTTTTTAATGTATCAAAACATGTTCTTTTGATCCATTTTTTAAAAAGCAAAGTCTGCTCAGCAAAGGTTAATAAGTTTCCCACATCAGCTGGATGCAAGAGAGATCCAGGTGTTGCTGAGAATCAAAACTCTCATCTTCAGAAGTCAGCAGGGCAAAACCAGAACCTTCTCAGGTGCTGCCTAAGCCACAAGAAATTGCTGGACCCAGAGTGTTCTTTAGTGCTGACAGTTTGGCACATGTGAGAGAAGTTTACATGAAGTTCTGACAGCTATATGAGCTCCATAGCAGCTGCCCAGACAATTCACATTGGCAGGTTTCCATAGCTTTGAGTATCACATACAGAAAATGTGCTGTAAGCAAACACAGACCTCAGACAACCAGCACATCACACCCTCCTTATGTAGCAGCTCAGCATTTGCACATCCAACACTAAAAAGGAATTGTCTCCAGCCCCAAGCCTGTGCTCTTTTTGCTGGGTGACCCTTATGAAAAACAAAAGGTAGGGAAGGAAGCAGCATCTCAGCCAGCACTGACCCCCCAGGATGCCCCAGGTGCTGTGGCAGGGCAGTGCCCACTGCAGCTGAGGTGATTTGCAGGCACATGGCAAGTTCTCTTTGGTCTTTCACACAAGCCAAGTCATGTCACTAATGATTTTTTTCAAGTTCTTCAGAGCTTTAGTCCACACTGAAGTTAGGCATCTCAGCTTGTTCCAAACTTTACAGACAAGAAGCTAAAAATTCTTTTATTTTACTTCTTTCCCTTCAATTCAATGAAAAAAATGCTGAATATGCAAAATACATTTTGTTTTACTACTCCCAAAGTGTATTTCCCTGGGATCTACCTATCCACTTGCTTAGGTATTATGACTTTTTAAAGAACTGTTTGAATGTGAAAGGCAGGAGACTTACCAGACAGAACTGAAGTAAGCATCCCACGGATGGGAGAAGGCTGGGATTGGAGGCAGAAGATAATTTTGCAAATATTGCACCTTTGGTAGATTGCAGAGGAGCACCCAAGGAACTGAGGTCAAGAGCATCAGCAAGAGAAGAAGGACAGAGGGCCTGGAAAGCAAGAGGACATTTTCATTTAAATAACCACACAGCAGATAGGAACTGGACACATATATTAAGTTTAGTCAGGGTTTTAAACCAAACCCAGAACATCAGTTTAGAATTGTAGAATTGTCCAGGTTGGAAAAGAACTTTAACATCCTCAAGTCCAACTGTTAACCCAGTTCTGCCAAGTCTGCCACTAAAACATCTCCCTAAGCATCACCTCTACATGTCTTGAACACCTTCTTGAGCAGCCAGTTCAGCACAAAGACAGCTCCTGGCATCTTCTCACTGCACAGGGCACAGCACCACTGATCCAGATGCTCCCTGAACTAGGCTAATCCCAGATTTGTTTCAGAAAAGTTTTATGGATGTTACAGTTCATTTATTAACATGGGAAGGATGATGCAAAAATCCCAAAGCCAACAGAGACTGGACAGACAACAGTGCATGGCCAGCCAAGCTTGCCAAGAAATCAACAGGACAGTTTTTATCACAGCACGTCACAATTTCTCATGGTAGTGATCAGTGAAATAAGTCAGCTTTACAGCAGAATTGTTCTGCTTTTTCAGAGCAGCTGATGTCTCAGAGAATCCTTTGGAAAACCACTCAGCCTTGCAGCTATCCCTGCTTCTTCTGTCTTCCACACTCCTCCCTTTTTCCAAGAAGGAAAGTCACTGAGTCAAGCTGTGTTCTTTTCCCCTGACTTCACACTCAGCTCCCCAGCAACTGCAGATGGTGTCACCCACGAGGGAAGCTGAGCAGGAGCTGGAAAGTGGCAGCAAACTGGAAGGACTGGGCTGGGAAATCCCTGGGCTCAAGAAGGGGACACCAGAATTGTCTCATGATGCCACTGTTGTTGTACAAGGAAAAGAATATCTCTTAACACTGAGTCTTTTCATTGACTTCAGTGTCAATGAAAGCAAAGAAATGTTTAGAATCAAACCAAACCAGTCTTGCTGCAAAACCCTCTGTTTTCTAACAGAGAGGACAAAGCAAAGGAAAGGTCTCTACAAAGAAAATACCAGAAAACTGTACAACCATCCTTTACAAAAATATTGAAAAGAAGAAAATTAATCACAGTAAACATCAAAAATTACTTTTAGATCCCTCATAGAGAGGCTACATGACTTCAGCTCTGAAGATATCCACAAAGCAAAGTTAATGTTATCCTGCCACATTGGATTCCAAAGGATACTTGCACAGGATGATATAGAAGGAGGGGAAATAACATAAGCAAAAAAGAAATTCCTTGCCTAAGAGCCATTTCATATAAAAATATCACATTAAGACTAACCTATATTAATTTTTAAAGTGCAATTTTAAATAGATAACTTTAAAAATCTGGCATAAGTCTGCCTCCTTCCAGATCAGCACTGAGAGACTTTCACCTATGGAAAGGTTCTATTTTAGGTTCTATCTGACAGCAATGAAGCTGAATAAGGATAAATTTAAATTAGTCAGAAAAGCATCATGCTTAGCTGAGAACAAGGTCCTCCCAGGAGGTGGTGTTTAACAGCCTCTGCCATTGCTGCAGGAAGGACACTGCTTTGCACTGTTCTCTGTAGGAAAGTCAATAGCCTGGAGAAAGATAGATTATTGTTCTTTACATCTAGAAGAGCTTTTATTAAAAAGAAAAAAAAAAAGTATCATATTCACAGGGCATTTGAGGGTAAGCTGATAGTTTTAATTTCCCCTCTAGCTCATTTCCAATTTTTGGGAAAGCTGGTTAGAGACCAGAGTTGTCCATGTGAATGCATGAAAGTCACTGAGCAAAGGGAAGGGAAGAGCAGCTCCCCCACACCATGACTTGAAACCACTCAGCCTTCCCAAAAACAGCCTCAGCCAGAACCCTGCACCAGCCATGACTTCTCCACTGATGGGAACAGAGCCTGTTTTAGGGCAAAACCCTCAGAAGTCAAACCCACACTTTATAATTGGGTGTCCAATGATTCACAGAGGTGCAGCAGGTGAAGGTGCCAATCCTCGGTGCCATTCATCCCTTCCCAAGAGCTCCCTGTGACCTTTAATTCCACAACAAAGAGGCACCAGAGGGTTTTGGCAACCCTCTCCCAGCACAACAGTTTCTCCTGAGCCTGAAGCCCTCCTGGGAACCTGGGTGATGCTATGGACCAGGGGCAGGAGAGCACAAACAGCCAGGCAGCAGCGAGCAGGTGTTGGGCAAGGAAAGGCAGGAAAGCTACATGAAGAAGAAATCACCTTCATTTTGATTATATTTTTCACCCAGACTTGTTGAATTTGATTATTTGTCCCATTAAAGCATGTACTGTCCAGGTACAAGCTTCCTGGGGAAGAACTTGTACTGATAACATGCTCAACTCTATATGAGGTTATTTAGAAACCAGTAAAAATTGTCACCCCAATCTGTTTCATATCCTAAACAAAAGCAGTAAGAAAACAGTGCTTAAGGTGCCTGTAAATGTTTTATTCACAGGACAAAGAAATTGCTGTAAGAAATGAAAGACAAACACGAATGTGTGGCAAAACCCAGCTCAGAGCTGTGATAATGCTTAAAGCTACAAATTAACTGAACACTCAAAAAAGTACATTTCTGTAGTAGCTTCTGCCCTTATTAACAGTCACATATTGAACCTCAAAGTTTAAGGGAGGAGAAAATTTTACATATTTTTATTGCTAGGGGTGCTGAGACACAGAGCAGTGAAATGCTCACCATCTTATCTTGCAGTTGCCTTCCACTCCCTTCCTTCCTCTCCAGAAAAGATGGTGAAGAGACAGGAAAACCCTTCCAGGGTTCACTGATTCCTCTGGATCAGTGCAGAATCAGTGAGGCAGAGATGTGATGCAGGGAGCACAACCAGGAGTCCCACAGGGGAGCACTGAAAGGGAGACAGATGCCAGCAGTTGTCAGGGACAAAGCTCTGCATATGGGAGCACAGAAAAATTCTGCACAGGGCAATAAATACGAGGCATTCTCTACCCTGGAACACCCTGGAGACTCAGTGTTTCGGGAGGAACATGGCCTGTTTCTACTTTGCATTTGGATAACTTGGGAACAGTTCTGAGAACATGATTGCCTGGATCCTGACATTTTTGTGTGAGACTCCAGGAGTGATATCTGCCTCCCAGCCAGGGGACTGCTTTGGAGTTCTTCTGCTTAAGCAGAGTAAGGAGTAAGTATTTTCATTTAAATTATTGTGTATTCTCCTCTGTCTTTGAGTCCTCACCTCCAGGTTCACTGACACACACACCCATGTTTCCTGACAGCCTCCCTTTGGCAGCAACACCACATCTCTGTGCAGGTAACAACTAATTACTACAGTATTAACTCCTGAGACAAAATAATCCTCACAAACTCCATTTTCCTCCACTCCAGGAGGAATTCATTTGGCCTGGCCTTTTCCTAGCAAATATTTAGCATCCCATGTGCACATATTTAGAAAGAATTCCTCCCAAATCACTCAACTGAATGTGATTTCCCCCGAGGAGGGATGAGAGAACAAACACGTGCCAGCTGTGAACTGCACTGTTCACTGCACTCCTGGAAGGCACTCGGTACCACAGAGCTGCAAGCAGCAGAGGAATCGAGGTGGGACACAATTACCCATCCACATTAAATTAATTTTCACTCTGTTTTCCTATCAGGTTCACTGCTGCAAAAACAGAAGGGATGAGGTTCCGTGGAGGTGGTTTACAAGGTGAGAGAGGATGGCAGGACAAGGTAAAGAGAAGTGCTAAAGACCAGTTTTGTTGTTTAATGTTCATCTTTGCTCTCTTTCAAAACTTTTGCATGGCAGTGGCTTTGTAGGAGAATTTCTGGTTATGGCTGTGAAAATATTGCTGCTACTTTTTATATCTACTTTGTGAGAGCTCAGTAGGGCTCAGACAATGTTGGCTGCAATCTTTTCATCTCAACAGATTCACTGTGGGAAAGCTATTGGCACAAAAGTGATTTCTATGTTTCAGTAATATTAAATCAATTTAAATGAAAAAAACCACTGGATCTTCTGGGAATTTGTACTTCTGGATTTGTTTTTGTTTGTTTTTATTTTATCTTGGAATGCTGACAGCTCACTGATATTACTTCCATTTTTCTATTTTCACATGGACATATTGTGAAATCAATCACAAATAAAATTTTTGTTGAAGATGATGATTCGGGACAAATCATGAGGTTGGATTAAAATATTGGTTTATTTTAAATCAAAATTACAATGAAACAAATTCAGAATTGGAAATAGCATGGATTAATACAGAAACAGTAAGAAAACCTTGTTTAAAAAAAAATGAAACTCCAAAATGCCTAATTTACAACAAGAAAGTATTTCAGAAATTATTTCATAGGAATACAGGAGAAAATAATGAAATGTCAACACTCCCTATGAAAACGACATACTGAAATCATCCATCTCTCCCTTAATGCATGATAACAAGGGAGGAAGGATGCACGTTAGGGCACTGGCCTGGAATATAGAACATTTCTATTCAAGTTCCCAAATGGACAGAGATTTCTGGTTAGACTCTGGGCTTTTCTGTGTCTCAGTCACTGAAGTGGTGAAATGCAGTAAAAAACCACCCCATCTATTCCCTGACACAGTTACTATGATAATAAGGTGGCAGATAAATTCCTTGGATTTAAGCCAGCTCCTCCTAGCCGCTCTCACCTGCTCCCAACAGCAAAATGTTTACTGATAATAATTACAGGCTGAGAGCACCAAAGCTGCCTGGGGGATTTGGATGCCCACGGGACCTGGCAGCTCTGAACATGTCTGCCCATGGGTTTTACTGATACTCTGATTGATTTCTCCCACCACCCCAACAACACTGCAAGTGCAGGCATGCAGAACAGCAGGAATATTTACAGTGATAACATCTTCATGTCAGCAAGGCAGGGAATCCCGTTGGGCCAGAGGCTTTACAAGCAGCAGTAAATAAGAACATCCTGTCCAAAACAAACACTCTGCAGCTCTGGTACACATCTTTGAGTAGGGACAATTCCCCAGCACCACTGTGCAGAATATATGACATTGGAAAGCACTTCAAGAATCACACAAATCCAAGAGACTGCTCACTGGATCTTCCTCTGAACCTATGAAAGTAACTTCTTCCTGCTCCTTTCCAAAAATCAAACCTCAATCAAAATTCTCTATGCAGAAATATCCCTTTCTAGGTTATCACCTTCCTGGTGCAGCATCTTCTCCTCCCCAACAACAGAATTGTTGATGTTGCTTTTGTAGCTGGTAAATAAATCAGCTGCTGTCAGGTCAAATAAGATTTTCTGTCAGGTGGAGGTACAGAATTTTCTAGTGAAGAGCACCAGTGTGGGAGAGGAAAGGACTCACAGCACTCTTATTTGCTGTATTTCTGTTGTATTTGCTATATTTCTATTGAATTTCCTAGAATAAAGGTTTCCCTTATGAATGAGGGAAAACTGCCCAGAGGTCTGGTGGAGAAAGCTTTGCTGCGCCTTGGGTTTTATTCTGACCCTTTAGTCCTCCCTCCCTAAACTACAGAGAGAGGAGAATTTCTCCCAGCAACACAGAAGGGAGGTGTTGAGGGGGACCAGCAGCTCATTCCCATCTGAGACAGAGATTTTTTACTTTTCAGGTGCGTGGAATCTAGCTCAAATTTTCAGCAGGCTTTAGCTACCTTCGGGACTGATTTCCTACCAATCCTAAAGGAAATAAGGAGACCAGTGCCTCTCAGAGAATGAGAGAGCTCCAGGTTTATAAACCAATTTGTCTGCAGACAGTTTTCATTGATGACCCACCACAGACCCGCCCACTGGTGATTACCTGGATGCCACCTCAGGTGTGATTAACCCTGTGCCCTGAGCCCGGGCACCACCAGCCTCACTGCTCACCAAAGCCCTACCACCAAAGGCTGAGGGAGTTTTGTGCTGCACTGACTGTCACATACTCACCCTCCTTTTGTGCTGTGGCTGTCCCAATTTAATAGAGAGGGAAAGGGCTCTCCCAGAGTGGAAGATGTATATTGAACTAATGTATTTTTTTTCCTATTTTGTTTTGAAAGTTTCTTGTTAGAGTTACAGTCCTCTGGTTCTCAAGGCAAGCAAACCCTCTCCAGGACAGCAGGCAAACAAATAAATCAAGTGCTTTTTCAACCCGAGGGAGAGGGAAAAGATTGGAAGGAGTTTGCCCACTCTCGCCCTGTCTCCTTTGCTTCTTCTCCCTCCAAGCCAGATGTCAGGGCGGGCTCGTGTTCACCATCTCTCCTCTGCTTTTCTTGCAGAACACACAATGGTTACAGAAAAGGAAACAAAACCCTCCCCTTCCTTGTAGGAGCAATTTGCTTACACTTCCCAGCTTCTCAGAGGGGATGGGATGGGATGGGATGGGATGGGATGGGATGGGATGGGATGGGATGGGATGGGATGGGATGGGATGGGATGGGATGGGATGGGATGGGATGGGATGGGATGGGATCCTCTCTTTGTTCTTTAGTTCTTGGGACAATTGCATAAAAAGAGACTCTTTGTTATTCAAACTCTCCTTTTGACACTCATTTTTCTCATTTTAAAGTCACAATCCTCCATGAGCTGTGTCAGTCGCTGCTGGAGGGAGGGCCTGGGTTGGACTCTGCAGGGCAAGAGCCCAGGTTTGATCCTCCATCTACACAGGGAGCTGCAGCCCTGGAATTCCTCCCTTTTATTTAGGTGGGTTTGACTCCTGGGACCAATTTCTGTATCACTCCCATTGTTCCAAGGCTGAGAAACTGCTGTGGAGGGCAGCAAACCTCTCCCTGGGCTGACGGGGCACTGGGGGCTCCCATCCCCAGGCAGCCACCTGAAAACTCCTCCCAATCAGAGAGTAGGCTGAGGTGGAAGAAAGCCACAAGGATCATCAAGCCCAACTCCTGGCCCCTCACAGAACCATCCCCAAGAGTGGCACCATGTGCCTGAGATTGTTGTCCAAACCCTCCTGGAGCTCTGGCAGCTTTGGGGCCATGCTCATTCCCTCCAGTGCCCCAAGACTCTCTGGGTGAAGAGCTTTTCTCTAATATCCACCTCAACCTCCCCTGACGCAGCTCCAGCCGTTCCCTCATGTCCTGTCACTGCCACCACAGATCAGAGATCAGTGTCTCACAAGAAAAGTGCAGACTGTGAGGAGTGTCCCCTCAGCCTCTCCTTGTCCAGCTGAACACACCAAGTGCCCTCAGCTGCCCCTCATACCCTTCCCCTCAAGGCCCTTCACCATCCAGATGTTCCCAAAGCACATCACACACACCATGCAGGACAGAGAGAGCTCCTCTGAAATCAACAGCAGGAACTCAGTGAGAGACACAAACCAGACCCCCTGAGTGCTGATGGAAGCAGTAGAGGTTTCCTAAATTATTTTTAGCCCAGCAAACATTCATTCTATATTTCCTTTCACGCAGGAGCACTGAATGAACCTGATTTTCAACATGCAGCAGAAATGGCCTCAGTCCTGCTACAAGGAGATGAAATGGCTTTGTCATTGTATCCAGGATTCCTTTGTTCCAGTAAGGAGGGAACAGCAAGCTTAATTAAATGCATTAGTAATCACAAGGTAGTTAAATATCAATTGGTCATTAAAGTACAGAATGCCAGAGAAGCTTAAATAATTGCTGAATTATAAACATTAATGTATGCATCAGAATAGGTATTTGCTGTTAAAAGGTGGCAATTTTCTTCTGGGAAATTGCCCCCGCTTCATGTTTTTCTGGGTTTTTTCTTTTCATTAGGATTTCTATAGACGTTGGCCAAAATGATTTTCAAAGTTCTGGTTTTCAATTATTATTGCTATTATGCTGTGTTTCATACATCTTATTTCTGAAAACAATCCCTCTTAAAATAGCATCCATTCTGCTCAAAAATTTGCTGAATATTTCACCAGAATCTAATTCTGACAATTCCTATAATTTTTAAATCCCAAAAAAAACCCCACCTGGCACAAATTTTTTTGTGTGTTTTGGGTGAACAGAGAAGAAAAAAATTACTGGCCTGGTATTGAGCTCTTCTAGCTATCTGCAAGCAAACACACTGTGGAAAATGCCAGCACACACATTGTCCCAAAATGGCCCTTCAACCACGTGTCCAACTTGGTAGAGGACACTTTTCCTTATGGGAGGAGGTGTTTGTCTGGTCTGGGTGTCCCCAGGCAACCTCAGAGAGAGCTCTCCATCCTTGGGGTGGATTGGAACAGGATGGAGTTGGAGCAGTGGTTTAACAGCACCACTCCATGAAGAAATCCCATACATCCCCTTTCATTTTTGTGCTTTAAATTACTTATTGTCTTTTTACTGCTTTTTGGTGAATTCACCATTTGTGAGGGTTTATTCCCATTTTAAAGCAGTGTATAAATAACACCCTATCAGAAGGGGTTAATAAGGCAAAAGAATACTTAAAAGACTTGATAAAAGCTACACAACATATTGTGATTTCTGATCCACTATCAGCTGATCTAACTACTCATGTTCACTGCCTCTGAAATACCAAACAAACCATGAAATTAAAAATCCCCTGTGCCCTACCTTTTGTACACTGAAGAAATCAAAGGATCCCAACTGAGGCTTAATTCCTTACTGATAAATGAAAATTGTTTTGATTCAAAAATTCTTTTTGAAGGAAAAAAAGTCCTGTATTTGGTATGAGAAATAAAAAAAAAGGATAGAATAGATGTTGTGATTTACCTAAAAATATATTGGCTCATAAAAGGTACAAGCTTGGCATTGCTCCATCAAAAGTTAAATATTTTTGTCCCAGGGAGAAAAAAAATTAAATCTAAGAACATTTTGATCCCAAGGTTAGTTCTAAAGTAGTTTGAAATTTAAGCCATATAATGGCAATAAATTTCCAAGGCTGTAAAACATCTAAAATGGAAACTTGAAATATGACTTAATTTCCCATCACCTGGGTAGTCCAGCCTCTTTTTGACATTGTGGCTTCTCCACTTTCATCAGAGTGCCCAGTTCTGTGTCCAGCCTGGTCCAGTCATGAAGAACACACTTCTACCCTCACACAATGTTGTTGTTTCCCTGCATCTCTGTTCATGCAGGAGACCCATGTGGTGTTCGCTGTAGCCAAACCTGGCTGAATGTAGGGCTGACCTTTGCTGAGGTGCACTGAACTTGGGCTGGATGCTCAGGTGAACAAAAATAGCCTTTTTTACACAGAAATCTCCTCACTGGTATCCTCTTGAATCAAAGGAAATGGAAATTCTTATTAAAAAAAATTAACAAGGGAAATTATCTGAATCCTTTGTATAAGGTGGCAACAAATGCAGATCTCCAGCATCCATCTCCTGCTGTCCAAATGAAATCAGCTACCAACTGAATCTTCAACTGCCTGCTCTGTAATCTCCACCTTCCATGCTCCCACTGATGCCTGACAGGCAGAGTTTTATTGAATCACACTTCCTCTAACCTCATCTCACTCACATCTTTGAAGGAGGCAGGACTCCTTAGTTTTCTTAGTTCTGCTGTTTTTCAGGGCTGCTGCACCACTTTGAGCCTTCAGTTCTGTGAGTCTGAGCCACATGGGCTCACAGGGTTTGACACACCTGAGTGACAGAGACCTGGCAAGGACAAGGCTTCAGAAACATCAGATCAAACTGATCTGATTGGGAGGGAAAGGGAACACCACTGAGCTGAGAAAATGCAGGCCAGGAGCTCAGAGTTTGGCAGTACAATAAGTGAGGGCAAAGCAAGCAGAATGGTGAAAATGATGTTTCACAGGTGCCAGGGAAAGAGAATTATCTTGCCCTCAGACAGCCCTTCCACAGCCCTGCTTTATGTGTGCCTGTGGGGTTTAGCATGGACATTCAGATGTTCTAAGAGCAGCTTTGAGATCTCCTAAGAAAGTTTCACGATACCAAAGGTCATTGAAAGAACTACTCAGCACTTCCACACCCCTCAAGACTGCACAGCAAAATGCCCAGTTGAACTCTAGACAAGGGAAGAAAACTTATTACAAAATTCAGTGTATTTTTGATCATCATGGATACATAAACACCACACAATGTTTGAAGACATTGGCAACGTCTATCCCAGTTATAATTTCTCCATCCAAGTTCAGGAGATCTGTAATGCTGCCCATTTGACAAGCCTGCAGCTTGCTTGTAAACCAGGGGGTGTTTGTGATGTGTTTACAGTTGGAAAGCAAAACCATAAATCCCCTGTGCTGACCAACCCAGCTGAACCCTAAAGCAAGTTGAAATGCAGGCTCTCCACAGAGGCCCAAAGCTAAGGGCAGTACTTACTTGCATAAAAAGAATTAATACCGAAACAAACAAAGAAGTCTGGTTCAGCTATGTAGTGTTGAAATATTAATATTGTTGGCAGAGAGAGTACATGAACCTATTATTTTTCAAAGTGTGGCTGGATACAGTGAAGGCAAACACTGAATAAGTAAGGAGAAAATCCAGTTCTTTAACTAGATTTTCTGATGCCTGTAGCCAGACACACAGAGAGTTTATTCCATTCTGCCTCTATAGCTGGAACAGATTTGGTATTAAAACTGCCTAACAGGTTTTTTAAGTATAGGGAAAATGTATTTTAAACCTAGATGATTTCATTTCCAGCAATGAAGGCACATCTACTGAGCTGGGAACGAGGTGACATCAATGGGAAGAGATTTGACTGTAGGATCTACAGAGAGTAAATTGTGGCATAATTATTCTGAATTAACTTACAATACAGTAATGTCAAGAGAGTTTGGATAGAGACCTTCAAACTAAACTGGTATCAAACAGAGTAGCTCCACATCACTGCCATCACAGACACTATTTTCCATGTACATCTTACTGCCTGTACTCCTCACACATAAAACCTTGCATAAAGTGATCTCTGCAGAGTATCCAAGATATAAGGCACATTCGCTCTTGATTCCCCTGATTTTGATAACTAAATTCCTTTGGAGGAGAGAAAATATCACCTGCAGAAGAAGGAAAAGTAGAAATCTCATTATGCAATCAGTGAAAAAAGTCTTGGTCAATGCAGCAGAGCCCTAACAATTGCATAAACACTGCTCAGCATCTCAGCAAGTGCAAACATGAAATTCATTGGATGAGCCCTTTAATTTAAAAAGAATTAATAAAGACAAGAACTAGCCCAGCAGTTAGGCACGGCTTAGCAGGTTGCCAGTGATTTCAGCCACATCCTTTAGGCAGGCACTAAAGCCCACAAACATCAGACAATAACAGCAATGTGTTTTTTCACGTCCTGTGCTGCAGGAAAAGCACTGGGCTTCAGTTCCCTTTTCAACCTAAAGGTATTTGAATTTACATTTCTAGAGACCTCTCCAAGCCACTAAATGAGCCACAATTCCCCAGGGCTCTTGCCCACCAGATGTGGTATTTTGGCTGCTCAGAGGGTGCAGGACTGCCTGACACGGGGGTGAAGAGATGCTCTTTCCCTTGCTGGATATCGAATTACACCTAAAATACAGCTGCTGAAGCGGGAGTTCTGCCTGCATTCACAGGCACAAACCCCTGCCTACAACTTCACTGCCAGCGAAATGTTCTGTGAAACAATTAAAGCAGGTTTGAACCCAGTCAGACAGAGGAAAGGATTAAACTTCAGTCACTCAAATCATTGGGAGAAGGGCCGTAACGAAAAACTGCTTTTTAAACTAATCTCCTACAACCATGAAGATAAATCCTCAAGTAATTACATAATGATCAAAGATGCATTTCGGGTTTTGCCCCTTTCTTACAATGACAGTGAATGAAAAAGGATTTTTGTCAAAAGTGGAATTTTGTAAATTTGCATAAGCCTGAAGAGTACACAGCTCTTTGACCACAAGGATTTGGCATTTGCCACTACAGAACAGATGAAAGCTAACTATGTCTATATTCACTTCCACACACTTTATTTTCATTGTTTGCTGCTGGTCAAAGACAATCTTCTGTAGCCCTGGTTTGTGCCTGAGATGTTTTGGTTTTCTGAAACTCTTTTCCCAGGGAATTTTCTGTCAACAAGAGACATGTTTTTGTAACTATAACTTTGTTTACATTCTTTCTCTAGGAGGGACTTCTTCTTGATGACTCTCTGGTCTGACCAATGTAATTGAAGAAGTCTGTCTTTCTTTCACCAATTGAGTTGTTCTCTGTAGAATAGTATAGAAGACATTCCCGGAAACAAACACAGTCATTGTCAGCCTTCTCAGTCGGAGTCTGTGTTGTTGTGGTCTTTAACAGCGTCAATCCCCACATGGCTGGACCTGCAGACTGTCTCTCTGTGACCATCTGGGTGTTTGCACCTCAGCAGCAAACGAGACAGGCTGGGAAATCCCAGGGAACTGAGATTGGAAGCTGGAAGGTGGAGCTCACAGCCCAGGATCCTGCCACACAGTGCCTGGGTCATTTCTGCTGCTGGCCCTTACTCGGGCTAGAATCCCACAAAGGAATCTGAGCCAGTTTTAAGTCAGAGTTAGCAACACAAAATGGCCACAGGCGATTTCCAGAGGTACAAGGAGGATCTGTGGCCGCTGCTGTTGGAATGCAGGCCACCTCCATCCCTCATTTTCACCGTGACAGAGAGGTAAATGGAGTTCCTCCCTCCCTCACACGGGGAAACACAAAGCAAAAGATTACAGTTATTACAGCTACCTCTTGTTTGAAACAAAGTTCAAATGCTTGTCTTCTTTAATCAATCTTCCAGCAGAATAATAGGGCTGCAAATTTCACTTTCATGGAACTAAAGCACTCGGGCTGAATCAGTTTTTCCCCTCTGTTCCCCCTTCTCAAAGCAGAGCAGGAAAGAAGGAGCTCAGATGGGGAAGTTAACTGAGCTGCCGAGAGAAGCCACACCGCGGAAAGCACAAGGCAGGGAGGTAATAAAACATCTTGGCTCCAACACCGTGTGCTGGCGAAGCACTTTGGGCAGTCAGACATAATGAATATTCAGCAATCTCTGGCTATTGTGGGATAGCAAAGTGCCTCTGTCAAGGGAGTCATTTCTGTGGCTGAGGTGAAAAAATAATAGATGTCCACTTGGCAGAGGTAGCCACTTGTCAGACATGTTAACTCAGAGCCCACACATCTCCCTGGGTGGGTCTGGCTGGAGATTATGAATAAGTCCATTAATGAGCCTGTTTCCACTGCAACAGAATGGGGAGGGAGCTCTTAGGAAGTGTGTTGCAAGTAACCCTTGGAATTAAATTTTCAAGCGAAAAAGATTTTTTTTTTTTAAGAAAAGGAAGATAAAAAAGAAAGGAACGTTCACAAAAATCAGAGTAAGAGGAGAGAATCACCCAAATCTATTATGCTATTGAACAGCATACACAAGCATGCACAGGAATGCCTTTTTCCCCCGCAAAGATGCAGTCACAGACACCAAAGAGCTCACAAATGCACAAACAAAAAGATAGATTCAGAAGCATTGCTGGAATTAAGGCATATAAAATGTGCAATTTCTTTCACCATCTTCACAAAGTCCAGACATAATTTAGTCTGGATTTCTTCCAGTTCAGATTCACTAATGATACCATGGACTTTAAATGACCCCTCAAACACCAAGAATAATACATAGCATGAGACCAAGTCAAAAGGAACCGTTTGAAAACCGTGTCAAATTTAAGGGCATATTTTAACAATCTTGGTAATTTGCTGAAGTTTAAAAAACCCACACAAATGTAACAAAACACCAACAAAAACTAACACCTCTACAAATATTAAGAACCAAATTTATTCTTTTTGTTGTCATGATTTAATCCTCCACACTCCTTTTATCCCTATTTTTATTATGTACACAAGTGCCACCCCCCCCAAAAAGCACTTATGTAGCTGTGAATGCCCCAAAGTACACAGTGATGGCTCACACGTGAATGGAGACTGAAGAGAATCTATTTATCTGTCTCTGATGGGCTGCAGTAGGAACTTGATTAGAAAATTACAACTGACACAGTGTTTGGCAGAGGCTTCTAGCTCAGGGTCCTGTCTCTAGCAGCCAAAGCAGATAAGATATATCTAATTCTACAGAAAATCAAAATGTTTAGAGCTCAACCACCTTTTCCTCCTCTACACAATCACATCATCAGTGGAGATTTCCTCTCTTCCCCCTCTGTCCCTGATTCCTTTGCATGGTGACCCCATGGCAGCTTTGCCTGTGCCACTGAAAGGCTCCTGGTGTTGGATCATCCTCTCTCATTTATGGATTTCTGTCCTGAGCTACAAAACCTCTGTTTTCCAGAGGGTGACAAGCCCATTTGCTATGTGACATATCCTCTCTGGATGCTTGGCCCAGTAGGTGCAAGAGCAAAAATTAAAGTTGTCTGATAACATTCATCTCTACTGAAGTTCAGCCCTCAATTTCTCTACTAGTTTATTAAACCATCTCATAACATGAGAGTTTTAGCCTTGCTTGTTTTGCTCTGAGTTTTTTTCTTGCTCTTCCTTTCTTTCTGTATAAATGAGCTCTTAACCCCATTTTCCCTGAAGGAAATATAAGAAAGCACCGAGTCATGCTCTGCTTTCCTAGAGAAAGACATTTTCTGCATTATTCTCCTGTCAGCTTTCAAGCTTTGCACAGGAACTGGACCAACATAAACGATTCTTTCATCAGCTCAGGTACATCCCTTGAGGCTGGGCTATTTCTAGAGTTAAATATAGCTATTATCAATAAGAAACTTGTCTCCCTTCCCCCTCACTGTAGTCTCAGAGCATATCTGGAAACAGCTCAGTGCTGCAGAGAGACATGACTTCGGAGAGTAAACCTATTAGCAGTAGAAGAGGTTTTGGGTTAAATCAAGGTTGGAGGGGAGGGAGAGGGTGGAGGCAGCACGAATTCTCCTGGGAAA
Organism: Phylloscopus collybita; assembly: GCA_027886175.1. Classification (NCBI taxonomy): domain Eukaryota; kingdom Metazoa; phylum Chordata; class Aves; order Passeriformes; family Phylloscopidae; genus Phylloscopus; species Phylloscopus collybita. The sequence continues at coordinate 10,498,941 of JAJNNQ010000019.1, read as the reverse complement.
ACAGAGAGGGACATCTGAGCTAGTGCTGCACCCAGCCTCTCAGAGTGCCAGGTGAGCTGCACAATGCAGAAGCCCACCCTGCCAAGCCACCTGCCCAGCAGCTCCCTGTGCCACAGTCACCTCTCCAAACACAGAGCTGTGCCCACCACCACCCAAAGGGGCTCCCATTGAGCCCTTTTCATGTTAAGTGGCTGAGAGATAGAGACAGAAAGCTTTGGTTTGCTTCTACATTTGCTGAGCTATGAGACATGCTGAGAAAGGAGGACTGCACTGCCAGCCCGAGGTGCTGGACGAACACTGGAGTTCAACGATGCACTACAGGAGGGTGCCCATCTCTCCAACCTGGAAGTACCAGGGATGTGCAAAGAATGGCATTTCCTCTGCTCTTCTCTCTCTGGGTGGCACAGAGAATGTTCCACAGAAATATCCTTGGGCAGGACAAACTCCGTCACAGACAAGTGCCACACTGCAGATACAGCCTTTCCTGCCCAACACACCAGAGGGTTAAAAACTGAGGACAATGAAGAGTCTCAAGCACGTGCAAGGGAACTCTGTGAGGACCCTGGGTCACCTCCTTGTGCTGCCTGAGAGGACTTTTGTTGCCATTACCTGTGCTTGTAGAGCCATGAGAACTCAGCTAAGGCCTGCATGACTTTGTCACACAGTCCTGCCTGCCACGAGGCTTGTGACCACTTGGGAAGGCACCGTCACACAGGGGCTGGCACAGAGCAGCCCTGGGATTGCAGCAGCCAAACGGCTGCAGAGTCTCTGACAGCTCCAAAGATCCAAGCAAGTTAATTTAAAGCTGACTGTGCTGCAGCAGGGACACACCCAGAGAAACAGCACCACCCTGGGGGACAGGGAGAGACGAAGGAGCTGTCTCATTTCTGCCAAGGGCTCAGCATCACATGCAGAATTCACCCACTCAATACTCGAAAAGAGGGCAAGAAAAGTATGGGACTGCATGTTGTTGATTTTTCTGCAGGCTACACACGAACTGCATCTTCCATCAAATGGTGGAGGTTCAAACATAACTTCTTCTTTCTCCAGATGGAGGAGGAAGAAGGAGCAAGGAGGAGCACGTGCGACAAAGTCAGGTTTGAACATGTGCAACTGGGACAGAGAAAGAAAGTCAATAGGAGAAATCTGGCAGAGTGCCAGAGGCAGCACCAAATCTTTGGGGGGACTCTTTTCTGGTGGACAAGAAGGGAACATGCCAATGAGAAGCTGTCAGGTCAACAGCCTCCACCCCTGGTTTAGAGTTTTGAGGGATATCATACACTGCCAAGCCATACCAAGAGGAGATGTCCAAGATAACAGACCTGGACAAGAGCTCTCTTCACTCACTCATTGCGACCCTGTTGCTTGTGAAACCAAACACTTGGATGATGGAAGACAAAACACAGAGCAGACAGCATCACAAATCCTCTGTACTCAGAGGCTGTGAATGGGTTATCAGGCATGGTGGAACATCATGCCTTCAAACAGGAGGGTTCAACACTTCCCTGGGGAATTCCACCAAACCTCTCTTCCATATCCAACACCTGTTCCTCTCTGAAACCCCTCAGAGCCATAACCTCAGGAGGAGACTGCAATAAGGGAAATTTCTGTAAAAGACTTACTTCTTATCAGCCCTTCTGAGAGGCAATGTCTACAGAAGTTTCAATTCACAGTGAAGGTTCAACTGACAGAGCAACTTCTTCCAAATTCACTTCCATGGGACAGTGGATGAGACCAGGAAGGCAGCCTCACTAGGAGGAGCAATAAGGTTTGTGAGCTGTTTATTTCCCTGTTACACACATTGCCCAGTTAAAGCAGTAGTGCGGTCAGTCACTTTGAAGCTGTGGCACTCCCTTGAGCAGAAACTTGCTCCAGGCCCATGAGGCTCCTCTGAGTGAGTGATGTGTGATGAAGGGGACTGTGAAGGTGCTGCTGTGAGGTCCTGTGGAAGGAACTCAGCTGTGACAGCAACAGGAGCTGTACAAATGGAATACACAGAGCTAATTGAGTCATCTTGTGGATATTTATGTGATCCATAAAGGACTATAAAGCTCTAGTGATGGTCAAATGAGGTCACAGTGCCAGAGACAGCAGCACCAGAACTTTGGCCTTTTCCAGTCATCAGTGATTGAGTGAGTGTCTGGCACTTCTCAGGAAGCTGAGCTTTAATGGGTCAGGAGAGAACTCTTCATCCTGCTGAGCAATCCTGCTGACATTCCCTTCCCACTATGCAGATCAGTGTGACATCTGGTGAGAAGTTATCCCTGTCCCCTCCAAACTCCCCATTAGAGCAACCTGATCTTGTGGGTGGCATTCCTGACTGTGACAGGGGGGCTGGAATTGGGTGATCCTTAGGGTCCCTTCCAACCCAAACCATTCTGTGAAATACCTGAGCATCCAAGCACTGTGCAGAGCAGAAAAGAGAGAGCTGAGAAGGAGTATGACATTTACCATTTTAGCAAAGTAAGAAGGGAAATGGTTCACTGTCTCTCACAGCACTCAAAGTGACATCAAATGGACTGGAAAGTGGCAGCTTCAAAGCAGACCAGAGGAGAAGTTTCACACAGCACTTGGTTAAGCTATGGAACTGCTTGTCACAGGAGGTTCAGGATGCCAAATACTTACCAGGATTCAGAAAGACCTAGGAGAAGTTCAGGGGTAAAAAATTCTATCAAGACAAAGATATTAAGTGTGGTTTAAGCAGCTGCTGAGCTGCAAACTGCTGGGAACCCTTGCCTTGTTGTTCCAACTCTCCCGTGAGCATCCACTTCTGATAGTGTTGGAGACAAGTATTTCATAGCTGGACCTTTTCTGGCTCAGAACAGCTACTGTAGGATCAGCCAAGGAGCAGAAAGCACCAGAGCTCTGCAGGGGGTCTTGAAGCAATCTCAGACCAGCTGAAAGAGAGAACTGGCAAAATTTTCAATCTGCCCTGCCCATGCCTGCTGTGGGACCGAGGAGATCTAAACTTGTTGGAGGTAAACCTGCTAGGGGTGGTTAGGAACCTCCACAGAGGGACAGTGTGAGCTAGATTTGCAAGATGAAGAGTGCAACGGCACACAGAGGGAGGCGTAGGAGTAGGGGAACAACACCAGATCAGGTTTTTATTTTATTTGCTTTAAATACATTTTAGGCATACACTGCTAAACTCAAGAAGACTTAAACTAAAGTAAGATGATTATACTCTGATCAATAACTTATATTAAAAAAAAGGGTTACTTTTAAAGTCAGCTGTGGATCTCCACAGAGATGCTTACTCTTTTTTTTTTTTTTTTTTTTTTTTATGGAAGCATTTTGAGTTTGTGCTGTTTCCAAAGTCTGGGCCACATCCCGGCACGGAGAAGCCTCAAATCTCTCTGATGTTTCCTCTCTGCTCAGGGAGTTTGGAATTGCCAGCCTCTGCAAACACATGGCTCAGGCTCCGAGCTGACCACCTGCTGCTCAAGCACACATCTCCTGCCACTTGAAAGAAGCACACGAAAAGGCCTCTTTCAAAGAAACCCCTCAGGCTGCTGTGTTTGAAGAGGCAGAGACAAAAGCTTTTGCAACCAGTGCTTGCAGAGCCTCTCCTGGGCAGGCCACTAAGGCAGATTTCCCTGGGGAACCCATTTTTTCTCCCTTCTGCACCAGTTTCTGCAAAGGACAACTCTGCTGGCAGCTCAGCCAGGATTCCTCAGCTGGGGCAGATGAAGCTGGAACTCTTGTTCCCTGCTATGGGAGGCTCTGCCCCTCTGTTTGCTGCTCCACACCAGGGCAGTTACTGCAGGGCACTAAGAACTCAAATCCAACAGAGGAAAATCCTCTCTGGAAAGCCTTGTGGTATCCAAGAGCAGCTGTGGCTGAGGTAGGGGTCACTTCTACACGAAGCTCTTTCTCCCTGAGTTTGCCCAGCTCTGATCTCTGCCAACCTGTGAAGGCTGCCCAGAGCTGCTGGGTCCATATGAACCCAGGAAGACAAATATCCACCTCACCAGGTGCAACCTAAGTGTCAGCATACAAATGTGTCCAGCCATCCCACCCCTCATCTGTCACTCCCAAATCCCTTTAAACCATCTCCCTCACTGTGTTTCTGATCTACGGACAGCCTGCAAGCACAGCACAGGCTCTTTGTGTGAGGAAATAGCACGGTGATCTTATTTCTCTTGTTGGTGTAAATGCCACATCTCGACTTGAGTAATTACGAGTAATTGGCTTTGAACAGGCCACGTTTCCTCTCTCAGCCCCTGCTTGTACCACACTCCATCCTGTTTTGGCCCTAATTACAGAGAATAATAAATCCAGCTAGAGGTGCTTTTCTGAAGAGCAATTTGGTCTGACTTGTCCCAGCACTAATGAATTTGTTAATAGAGGGATTTTCCCTCTCCCTCCTCTCTTCTAATCTGTTTCCTTAAATAGCACCACACACATCGAAGCAATCCCCTGGCACAGCAGGTGATGCCTCTCCCTGACCCATATTCTCCTCTCCTCCCAGGCAAAGAGAAGCAGAGTATTGCAACTCCCAACCTTTTTCTTCTTTCAAAGGAGGTAGAAAGCAAGGATGATTAATAACTCTTTGTTAACGAGCATCAGGAGGATCACCCATTGCACAAACAGTGGCAGGCAGAATTGCTGGGCTCTTCCAGCCTGCCTGGTCAGAACCAGCACTGGGGCCTGGAAAATCAGTGTAGCTGCTGGTCCAAATAGGGGAAAAAGCAACCAAAAAAATCTGACCAAAATATCACTTGGGGTTTTTTTTTGCTCACCAAAATGAAACTTTAGGGCATCTCATTTCTCTGCCCCAATGAAACCTTTCAAGTGCCTTACAGGAAATATGTTCTACCTCAGCCTCCCCTGAGAGAAGCAAAGGACAAGAAGGGGTAGATGCTCTCAGAAGTTCAACAGCTTCTGCCTGTCCCTTGTTCCCTGCCAGGAAAGCGAAATGCAGATTTACCTTCCCCTCTGTCTGGAGAAAAAAAAAAGAGTTGTATCTCTACTCCTAAGCAAACATTTCCTAACAACAAGGACTTTGTCAGTGACTTTTTGAAAAATCTCAGCCCCAGTTTTTGTCCCTAGCAAATTCAAACAGCATTTGCAGGGACAGATATCAAACTTCAGTTATTATGAACCCAAACCTAAGAAGAATCTCATTTCATGGTACTGAAGGGAAATGACTGCATGGGTGGCTTTGCCTACACCATCTCTGCCAAGTGATGCAGAGACCCTTGAATTCCAAAACCCATTTACTATTAAAAAAAAAAAAAAAAAGTATTTTGTATTTTTCATTTTACAATTGGAAGTCTTGTCAGAAACAATTCCCTAAGTTCAACCCAAATTCATAGACAGTTTTAGTTCCTCTCAATGCCTGTTCTGGATCTGGAGACATGTCACAGGTCTGTAGGTATTTCCATTTTGGATCATTTATAGTCTGAATTTAACCTAAAGCAGCAAGTCTGAGACGAGGAGAGAAGGTCCTTGATTTGATGTCTGGGGTACAGAGAGGTACCAGTGTTTCTGAAGATTCCAGCTCTGACTTCAAGCTCTGTATTTTTCCCCCCTAAGTCTCTTATTTGACAAAATTATTTTCTCATATCTCTCTGCAGCCCATTTATTATCCTCTCTATTAATAAACCTTCTTTCCCTGATGAATCACTGCAATTTATCATTAAATTAGAAGATGAAATGGGTCTTTTTTTCTTTAAACAAGGAGATTAACTACTATCAACAGGCAATTTCTTCATTATAAAACTCCATCTTCCCCACCAAATGCAGGAGTATCTTTGTTTGAAGCAGCCCTAAAGGTGATGCAAGGAGGGAGGTTCAATCAGAGGTGACATCCTGCAATATAAACACATGGATCAACCTAAAAATTACCTTGGAAGACAATACATGACATTATGACCATGATTCACTCTGGGGTTTTCTAACAGTACAACTGTGAAAAGAAAAATGTTTAACTTGTATGTGGATGAGACTGCCAGGAACTGATATGACAAAGCACAGTCTAGACAACAAAACCCATCTGTGCATGCATAGCCCAGGGATTAATCACACCCCAAAAGGTCACTCAGGAGAAGAATTCATCTAAATAAGAAGCAACCTTCTGCTGGAAACCCATGTCTGCCTCTCGCATCCTTTTTGTATCTGCAGGTCCTGGGAGCTGTCCCTCACCAAACTGCTGAAGTTCAGCGCCCTCACAAGCACAGAACGTACCCCCTGTGGCCAGGAAAGCAGGTTTGAGCCTTGAGAGCTTCTCTGCACCATTTCAGCCCCTGGACACATCTCTCTGTGAGATTAAAACTCCATTTACTGTGATGGCTTGGATATGAACAGCTGCATGGGGGGAGTGGCAAAGCCTTGGTGTTTTCTCAGGTCTCTTTCTGTCCCTCAAGTGGTGCCAGCAAGAGGCAGAACAAGATGTGGGAGGGATGGAGCACACCCCATGCTCCTCTCCAGGAAACCAATTTACTGCAAGAGCTGCCCTTGGCCGGTGGCTTTTGCTGCAGAAGTCAGCCTTGGGAAGGTGCAAGGAAAGTCAGTCAGCACTAGGCACCACAGAAAACAAAAAAATCCAGTATCATTCCCTAGCAATCTCCAGCCCCAACCCCTTCACACACCTGGTAATTTGATTTCTATCTCCAGAATTACAGAAGTTATTTTATTTTATTTTATTTTATTTTATTCTTAGATGCTAAGGAGATAATCTGTCTTCTGCCCTCACAGGTCTGGCAGTACAGAGAGAAAATGGAATTGGGATTTTATGCCACTGTCACCATTTGCCTGTGATGAGCTTTCTCCTGTAAGGAACACTGGCTTATCAAGGCAGAGACAGCCCTGCCAAGGACCCTTCCTGTGTGTCAGTGTGCTCCTCTCTGCAGATGTGATCTCTTCTGGAACAGCACACTCTGGCTGGGCTATTCACAGGCCCATGTCAGCTTTCTGCATTGAAGGAATCTATTAATTCCAAGTAAGGGCTCATTCTCAAAAGAGCTGCTGATGAAATGGAACTGATAAAATGGAGGTAATTTAAAGGTCAGATGAAATCCAGCTCATGTTCATCCTGCTTGTAATGGAACATCACCAAGCAGCTTCATTGCCAAAGGGGCATTTTTATGTATTTTTATTTTTTAAGAGACATTCCTTATCTGTAACAGAGACTCTAAACATCTGATAAGAAAACCTCCCACATTAATCTAACCAACAGCTGGCATCCTCCTGCCTGCCTGGGTGTCCCTTTCTGGAAATTAAATCTCCTATCATCTTTTTATCACACTTTGGAGGGAAGAAATGGGATCCAAATGCAGCGCTCAGATGAGCAGCAGAAGCAAGAGCTGAGACTGATAGGGCTGCATTAATTCAGGCATGCAAGGCAAGTCACTGCTGCCCTCAGAACATTCCTCTCCCTTTGCTCTCTGCCCACAATGCCCAGTTACAAATTTTGGAGGTGAACTCCTCAGAGAAGGGGAAGGTCCCTTTCCTTGGCCAGGCTGTAGGTGTTGAGGTGCTCTAGAGCCCCAGGGAGCAGGGATCCCTGTGCAATGAAATCCAGTCCACACACTTTTCCTCATCTTTTGCACATCCTGACCCCAGCCATATTCCATGAGTGCATTGGGGGTACACAGAGGAAAGGGGTCTGTCTGCAACACCTGAAGCTTCTTTGGTGGCAGCAGAATTCAATTGGTAGTTGCTACAGATAAACCTTCCTTCACTGATAGAAAAAACAGAGCTCACCTGCCTGCTCTGTTTCCTAGTGCAGCAAAAACCTCTTGCAATGGGATCTCTCCTTGCCTCCAGTCTATTCTCTGCCTCCATCCTTCACATGCTCCTCCCCCAATCCCTATAATTAATATTAAACGTTACAGTTTTGTCCTATTAACACAAATTGGCCTTTCCAGAGGCAGATTAAAGAGTTTCCACTTGGGATTTCTTCCCTCCTTTACAATTTGCCTTCTCTGATCACTGCTGTCTATGTCTCTCACTAGCTCCTAAGGGGAAAGGAGTGGGAGGGAAAGAGAAGACAAACACTTATTAGCAACTCCTTTGAAGAGCTGGAGGTTGGGAATTAAACTGATTATTAACTCCCATCATACCAACAGGGCAAGTTCCCCTGTTCTCCCTCCTTCTGCTCCTCCTCTGGGAATGGTAATTGGTAACCACACAAGTTGCGTGCATGAAGTTTCACCTAAATCATTTACAGGGTAGCATAAACCAACAGACTCTCTCTTTATTTCTTCGGGGAAAGGGGCTTTTTGGTGCTCAGTGGTAAACACAGGCACATAAAATAGACATAGACATGTAGACTTACATAGACATGCATGTGTGAGGTGTTGGCACATTCCCAATTGCATAACCCTTCCAGTTTGGTGCTAGGAACAGGAAACACACGTGTGGGCCCTCAGGCAGCTCTAGTTCCCTTCCCAAATGGGTTCTCAGTGATATTTTAGTCCTGAATCCTTGAGGGCCACGTAGGGACAGACCTGACTCATCAGACTTGTGTCACTTGCTCTCACCATCACCAGGGCTGGCAGGAGTACCACACTCACAGCACCACAAACAAACCCAGCCACCACCACAGCCAAACTTCTCCAAGCCCTCACTCTGAGACCTCAGCAACACAAGTCCAAGAGAGGAAGAGGTGTTCACAATCTTTGGGCACCTACAAGTTTGGTAATCTGTCAAATACACTCCACACCCTCACCACATGTGCTTTTCCCAGAGACTCTCCATCCTCAGAGCACCAGCTCCGTGGGACAGGCTGGCCAGCCGATGCCACTGAGGGCTTTGGATATGAAGTAAAACATCTTTGAGTCTGTCAAGCCCAGTGAAAATGAGCTTGAATGTTATCTCACTTATTAAAACATTTCCTAAGTAAATGACTGTTTCTGGGGCTGTGGTGGTAAATGGATAACTGAATTTAGTCACAACAACACCAAGAAAGCCTGGCCGGAGACAATTCACTGTGACAGCTCACCGTACTAATTAAGAAACAGTAGCATAATGAGATGTACAATCTATTAAATAAGATGCGTGTTTACAGTGAATAAGCTATTTATAATCAAGTTGCATTTATTTAGCGTACAGCAAGCCTCTTATAAAATCTGAATTAAATGCAGAACTACCTGTAGACGCACAGCATTTATTTAAAATGTTTCAGGATGCAGTAGCTTTTTCAGCAAAGAGAACTTAATCAGTCCCTGGAGCTTTCCCTTCCTGTGCTAGGACAAGGCAAGAGCAGCTGTATTGATTTCTAGCATCCAGCACTGCCACGTGAGCCAGTTTATTGGGCCAACAAACTGTTTAACAGACAAGGTCCCAGAGGGCCCAGGTTTTATCCAGGAGTATAGGCACACCCTCTATGGATAGCTGGTGTAATGTTAACTGGAATTTATTCGACAATAAATACATCACATCATCCAGTGCCAGGAGCAGAGCCTGCACTGTCAGACTGCCCACTGTAACACCCCATTTCACATGCTTTGTCCACCTTCTGTTATTGCAATTTCACACTGGATTCCTCCTCAGCCTTCCATCAAAATAGTGCAGATTTTTGAGGAAGAGATGGTGTTTTACCAATGTTAAAAACGTATCTTGTGTATCATTTCTGCTGGCACTAACCTGTTCCCAGTGACTCTGAGTGAAGAGGTGGATCCAGAGGGCTGGGAGATGTCTCTCTTACACTTCCCAGTGAGACCTGTCCAGCTTCAGCCAAGCTGTGGGTCCTTGGAAAGCCTCAGTTCCCATAAGTTCACAGAAGTGTTCAGAACTTTCTTCTCCCCTGCAGTTGGACAACTGCTTGAGCACATCCTTGGGAGAGCAAAGGCTGCCCCAGATGTAATCAACACACTATTCAAGTTCTCACATCCAAGATTTTGGAGCTTTTTGGAATGCTGAGGCTTGTAAGAGACTTTTCCAGGATTCCCTGGGTTTTTGAGGAACATGAGCTAAATGAGAAGTGGCCCAGCTCCAGGATCTGAAGATATTATTTATTATGTGGGATAAAGTAATCACCCTGGCAGGTCACCTCTGGAAGCCCTGAAGTGGTTCAAATCTCAAGGTCAGTTCCTTATTCAAAGAGTTGCCCAGAGGAATTCAATAAGTTGGACAGAGCTTCAATTCACAGACTTTAGAAAAGGAGTATTTTCCTGTTTAAAAGTCGAAGATCCATGAAGATTTTCTAAAGAGATTGTTGTCACTTTTATGTGGGAGAAATTCTTTGATATTCCTGGGAATTAATATGAATATCCTCAAGGCAGGACATGTGGCACAGCTCAGATTTGGAGGTACTTTCCCTGTGAGTCTCCAGAGAGTAGCTTGGAGGTAAAAACATATACATCCATATATATATATATATATATATATATATATATATAAATGTAGTTTTATATATATGTTATAATATTTTGGTGATTCCTTTTCAGACAATTCAGCCACCTCCCAAATACCTAGAGAAGTGCATCAGAATAGCTCATGCCTATGTAATAAAGCTCTTCAAAATTTATTTCAGTAACCAAGCTCTGGCTCTTTGATAGAGTTTTCCACTTAAAATACTGTGAGTACAAAGAGCACAATATCAGAAATATCTCCAATGTTTTTGTCCACACAGAGGTCAAGTGATTGTCTCCAAAGTTCTGCCTAATAATGAATTAAACTACTTCAAACCAAGGCCACTCCCTCGTTTTCTCTCCCTGTCACAGCCCACAATGTCAAACTCAATTCTCTACGGCTTGAAGGGACAGCTTTTCCCATGGATAAGTCATCTGGGAGGAGAATGGAAGATTTATTCCCATGAGCAGAAGTCTCCCCTAGACCACAATGACATGACATGAAGAGTTAAAAAGTTGAGTTATATTTGCACTTCAACGTGCAAGCAGAAACAGTGCAGGGACAGGTTTTGGTGTTCAGACAATGAGCCAAGGAAGAGCATGGCATCACAATCTCCTCCAGTCCCTTTTGAAAGCTGCCCATTGCTTTGATTTACTGCTTTTTGTTTCCAGACAGCAGCTCCATAGACTCGGTAATCAAGCAGCAAATGCAAAGCGAGGCCAGTCTGGTCATAGGCATGGAGATTTAATGAGAGGATTGTGATTCCCATGTCTCAGCCAAGCTGTTCCTCACCCCCGGTGTTTCCATGTCTTCCATGAAATCTAACAAAGCCTTTTCTCTTTGCACAGACTACATAAATCACTTCTGTTCGGTTCAATTGCCTTGGCAGAGAACTATTTTCATGGGGAGGGAAAGCTATAGAAGACAAAAATGCCAATGTGGTGCAACATGATGAACAGGCTGGAGTTTCTTTTCTCTGATTTGTCCAAAGGAAAAATTCATGGTAACACTCCGATTTTTTTACTACAAAGAATTGTATTGATGCTTGGGGAGAAAAAAAATCAGAGCTAGTGTATTTTTACAAAAAAAAAAAAAAAATCTCTTCTGTTTACACCCTGAGTTTTTTTGCATTCATCCCTTTCAATAAATACAGGCCACTGATGCTTGCAGGGATTTGCAAAAGCTTTACAACATTGGGCTTTGCCAGCAGACAGGATATAAAGGCAGCAACAGAGCAATGCTGCAAAACTTGCAAGCAGCAGCACTCTGTGTCAGATGAACTGTAGACACAGAAGCTGTCTGCCTGAAGAGTCGCTGGAACCCATCGTGATTATAATATTTTGAAGAAGGAAGAGAATTTTGATTCTGGCAGAGCAAGCAATCATACAGTTAGAGCAGAAAGAATTGTGATCTAAGTTTCTCCAGCATGCACCTGTAAGAATACTCACTGTGCAAGAGGAAGTTAGTAGTATCTAGGAAAATCAAGGAATTCCATTCATTAATGGTGGTAGTCATTTAGAGGAGGAGCTTTATTAAGTGCTATGATCAAGCAGAGCTTGCTAACAGAGGAGCATTCCCTCCATTCATATTTGGCAAAGGATAAGTCAGTGTTGAGAGCTGCCAAACGCCCTTTGCTGAACCCAATGAGTGGCCCATGCTAATCCCCTCCTCCAGCTGGTGAATCAGTTGTATCAGACAAGATGTTGGAATCAGAGCTCACTGAAGAAACTTTACAGCACCCCTGGGGGTGGCAGGGGGGGAATTTTGTCCAAGCCCTGGGCGAATACTGAGCTGAGGGAGGGCATGAAAGAGGCCTTGTACCTGTCACAGGGTTTAGCTCAGCAAGCTGCAAAGAAATAGATAGCCCAAGGCAATAGCAACCAACTTAGCAAATGTGTTAAATTCTCTGTTCTCTGTCTTTCACCTGAGGCAGGAGATGCCGCACCTGAGGCGAGGATTTTAGGTGAGGTAAGCATCTCAACTCTCACAGCCTGGCTGAGATTTTCAAATGGCACCTTTCACCTCCCTCTAGGACTTTCAGAAACAGTTATCAGTAAATCTGGTGCAGAGGTGTCCTTACTAACCCAACCCAAATCACTGGCCTCTGCCTAAAATACAGGGGCAAAAGCAAGATGCTGTGAAGGCCAAACAAGTAACCCAAGTCAGTGATGCTGAGGGAAATTTCTGCAAATCCACAGGATCACAGTTTTAATCAATAAAACAAACAAACAAAAAAGCTGGGTAATAAATCTTTTGCCGAATGACCTCTCAAAATCCCTGCTTACCCCACTAGGGATGGCAGGATTGCTTTGGACGGTGATGAAACAGCCAAAGCTGCCACTCCAACGTGAGCAAAATAACCAACTCGGGACTGTGATACTGAAGGAAGAATCACGTTCTACCAGAGGGAAGTCCCTACTGATACCTGACACCTCAGCAGTGCTGTCAATCCTGAAGGCACCTCAGATGGGGGAAAAGCCCTTTCTTTTGCTAATGCCATGTGAATCCCAGCCTATCATCAACACTTTCAGCAACTGAGATGCTGAACAAGAGAGGTTCCATACCTCTCCTTCAAAGCCAAAAGGCTTCATTCAAACAGATGGAGGATCAACCCCTTTGTAATGTTTAAAAGAGAAGGGATCCTACAAGGATTCGTTTTATCCTTTGGATGTCTGACATGCAAATATTTCTATGGCCAAAAGCTTAAAAACAATAATAATAATAAATAAATGTCGATAATTTCTTTCACTCCAGAAGATAAATTTTGCTGCTTGTTCCTGTGAATGAATTGGGGCATGTAAGAGGATGCTCCTGTACCTAAGCATTTGGACACTGAGGGGCCACTTCATCATCACTGTTTGTTGTTTCTCAATTTCCTTTCCAAGTCTGTCATTTGCAGTCACACTTTTCCCCTAAAAGGTTCCACTTTTGGTGTTGTTTCCCACATGTGCTCTATTGAATTCAAAGGAAGTATTCAATGTTTTTGTTTCCATTTCTTTCCCTCTTTGTACTCTTATATATATTTTTTTTTTTTTTTTTTTGAGGTGAGGGGTTTTGTTAATTGAGTGATTATTGTTCTGCTTGTTTTTATTCCAAGACAATGGGAATGAAGAGGGTAATGTAAATAGCTCTAGGTCTGCCCTGTATCCTTCTATACCTCTGCAAAATCTGATGCCTGATCACATCAAAATAAAGAGAGGGTCTCTCTCTTTCATTTAAAAGCAAGATAAAGGGTAGAAAAGTTCGATTTCCCACAGCACTTGAGGGCAACTAAGGCAGGAGCAATGGGCTTCACAAGACTAAAACTAAGAGAATATTTCCAACAACGGCAGGATGTTCAACACCCAACAGGTTCTGACAAGACAGACTGTAAAAGTAGCTTTGGCTTCTTTTTCCTTTACACAGTAATGTAACAACAACAACAAAAAGTTTTATTGGTCAAGATTTTTGAAAGAAATAATACTTCTGGATTTTCAGGAATCACCTTGCTATTGTTCTGTACAGGTCAGAAACAATTAACCTAAATCCTTCAAGCTTCTAGTGGGAGTGTAATTTTATTTTAGGATTGCACTGTAATTCTAGCAGTGTGATTTCTGTAGGGCTACAAGATCCTTGCTGCTTTCTTACTGCAAGGCACTACATAAATTGTAACCATGACAAGCCTGTGATACTCAGCAAGACTACTCACAGCTCAAGTGTCATTATGTGACATATGAGACATGGAAATTTATTAATAACTCAGCACTCCTAGGGGGAAACAACCATCCATTCTTTTTTATTTCCTCTTCCTCATCCTTGGGGATTACTGCCTTAAGCTGGACATGGGAGGACAAACACACATTCAAACCATGTTGCACTCAAGCAAGATCTTTGCTTGGCCTCCTGAAAACTTTTATTGTTTCATGAAGTCATTCTAGCCCAGGGCTCCACTCCCCTTCCAAAGAGCCTGCGATCACAGGCTGGATATCACCAGGCTCATGGGGCCCATCTTTCCAATGATGAGAAATCAGTTCCTACCCTACTTGTCAAGAAATAAAGTGCCCAGGAGTGGGAAGGTCAAGGACAATCCATGGAACTGCTCTGTCTGCAGAGGAAGTTGTAAGGCAAAACCTCAAATATAGTTGGACTTGTAATTTTAAAAACATGTAGGGTAATAGGCCCTCAAACAGTGATATTTCTGCTGAATTTCAGTCAAAAACATCAATCACCTACACCACAAGTCCCTCACCTCCATCCCTTGTAGCCTTCCAGTCTTGAGCTGCTGAATTTCCCATCACCAGTGGTTGGTTTGCAACAAGCCAATGCATATCAAAAGAGAATTTATCAAACTTCTCATCAGTGTTCAATTCTAAAAATATTTTTAGACTATGGATACTTCCAAAAGTAGTAGAAGATGGACCTTTACATTAGTTCCAGTGAACTCTTTCATCTGTACATCTTTTAAGTAAAGAATGTTTTTCTACACTTTATAAATTATAAAGTTGTTGCAGAAACACTTTATGGTGTTATTTTACCAGCAACTACATTCTTAAAAAAAAAAAAAAGAATTCCAGGTTCTCAAGTTTCTAAGAAAATTGTATTTACTTGAACCATCTTGCATAGAAATAGCTTACTCAACATGGAAATTAGCTGAATAGGAAATTACTTTATAGAACCTTCTTTAAAATTCTGTGAACTTAACTCTAATTTAAAATTTGTTTTTCATTTGTTCCATGTCAAAAAGGCAAGTAGTGCTGCTGTAGCAATTTGAATCTCTGCCTTGGGAAGCACAATCCAAGTTCTTGGGGCACTGTTTCCTCATTAGCCATTCTCCAAAGAGCAAACTGACAATAATGGATTTAGTATTCCCAAGATAATGCTGAGTGTGCTTAACTGCTGTGCTGGCCACCTCTTCACCAAAAATCCTGTCATTTATCTGAGGAAGGAAGGCAGTGCATGGTCAACTTGAAGGAGTTCATCACCATGATGAATTTATTATCAGATTTTGAATTCTAAAAAGCAAGCAGAAGAAATCAGAACTACTCTACCTGCTATAAAATCCAGAGATGGAAAACAGATCAGGAATGAAATCACCCTGCAGTTGTGAATGAATCTTTGGGTTAATTCTCAGCATAGAGTGCATGGTCACCTCATTACAGAGTGATTTCCAAGGCCTTCTGTGTTCTCCTTGTCTTTAAGCAATTCTATCAACTATCAAAAACAAAATGAAGCCACAGCCTACCAGGAAGAATAGTTTTCTTCACAGAGAAGAATTTCTTATGCATTGTTTGAAAGGAAAGGATCAGGGAGGAGCCACACAAAGGAAACCAGAGAAGCAGATATTCCCTGGCTTTTATCAGTCCTCATGCACACCCTTCCCAGCAGATGTCCCCAAGTTTTAGTTCAGTGCTGAAAAACAAATTAAACCCATTATCTTTGTGGTGTCTTATACTGAAGAGAATCCATCACTCACAGCCCAGAGAGATGATGACAAAGAATCTTCCCAGATGATTTCACCTACAAGGGAGTTTTACAAGACCCATCTACTTTGAAACTAAAAACAAGAACTAGATGAACACAAAGCAGGTAATTCTAATTTTAAGAGCCTTGTTTGACATAATGATAAGTTATCTTCAACTCTGTGATTTGTACAAGTGCCCCCAGAGAAAGACAAATGCCCTTCAAAACCATTTGGACTCTGCTTGAAAAGCAGCAGACCTGGCAAGTGAACCTTTCCCCTAAAAAATAAATCATAAACCACAGCAGCAAAACCAAACAGAAAGCTAAAACCTGATCTAAGAGGAAGCCAGGACAGACCCAGGGAGAGAAGTACCTGATGACAAGGGTGACTTAAAGTAACAGTGATAAAATTGGCTTCCAGCCATTATTTGATCCCGAGACCTATTTCCAGTTTATCTGCCCTTAACTCTTGGAGAACAGAACAAAATCTAAATATCCAGCATGGTACAGAACAAATGCAGAAAACTTCATCACAGATATCTACAGATGAAAGAACATCAGGAACTACAGAATACAGAAAATATAGATGGGCATCAGTGAGGCTGTTTCTGCAATCAGCAGGGTGAAATCAGAGGATGTGAATTCCAAGGACCTGAAACCATCCTGACCAAGCCTGACATGTTCACATAGCACAGTACAGGGCACTGTACCAAGGCAAGCAACTAAATGAGATAGTACAGCATAGACAAAAATGTAAAGCAGAATGTGTGGATAACTTTTGGGGTTATCCTGGTAAGACATGCAAAAGTCATACCCCTTAAATTCACATTTGTTTTGTTTTTGCCTCAATGCCTAGACCTGCTCCAAATCTCTGTTGCAACTTGCTTTTTCCTCCATGTCTCCAAATGCCAATGCAAATAATGCTCCTGTTCCTCTCCAGCAGGGAGAAATATTTGAATATCAGCAGAAAAGTCCTTGGGCCCCCTGGTCACCATCACCACCAGGAGAGATGACAGCAAAGCAGGGAAGTTCTTTCCTCTTGGAAAAGGAGTTTTGAGATCCTGCAATAGTAACAACCAAGAAGACTCCTTATCCTATATACACACATATTTATCTGCTTTTTTGATCTTAAGCACAGCACCCCTGCTCCCCTGGCCCAAAAGAGTGCAAGGACAACAAGTGGGGACAAGAGGAGCCATCCCAGATACCTTAGGTATAAAGACCAAACTTGGAAGCAAGGGAAATATCACAGGAGACATTCCTATCTCCTACAGAGTCCATTTCCATTTCTAAGGGAACAAGAAGGCTGACAGCCTCTACAATTAACCCACAGATGCCAAGAGATGATTCTGCTTCCTGCTCTTTCTGCTTCCCAGTAAAAAGAAACAGGCAATGAGCATTTCTTTCCTGCTATGTGGGTCCTGTTAACAGTCTGGAGCTCCTCCTCTGGTCTGTCAGCACACAGGGGCTGGAAAAGCACAGTGACAGAGGCTCATCCATGTGGGGATAAATGTCAGGAGAGAAGGGACAGCAAGGAGCCAGCAAGCAGCAGGCAGGAAATGCTGCATGGAATCACGTCCCCAGGAATCTCCACGAGGTGAAATCAGAGCCTGTTATTAATCTATCCAGACACCGAGACCCAGGAGCTGGAGTAAATCCGATTAAATTCCCACTGTAGCAGTGGCTAAAAGCCAAGCAGGTCTTTCTTTTCTTTTGAATGGTGACCCAAAGGATATTTCTGTCTGCTTCTCTACATAAATACACTGCTTTAAAGCAAAACAAAAACAAAAAATAAACAAAACAAAAGAAAAGCAGAAGATCAAAAACATCAGGTGAATTTTAGTATGGCAGTAAGGTCCTTTAAGATGCATCCCAAAGGGAGAAGAAAAACTTAGTTGTTTCCTAGCCTGGAGTGGCTACAATAGCGGCAGAGAAAGCAGTCCTCCCCCACCCTTCAATGTGGGATAGGAAGTCCTTGAGCAGATTAAAGACAGCTATACAGGGGTTAAAAGCAAATCTTTGCCATGGGGGATTTTGCAAAGCACAGGACAAGTAAACAAAACAGAACTGAAAGAATAATCCCATTACAGTGGGACAACAGAGAAGAAAAAAAATCCTGGATTATTTAGGAGACCTAAGTTTTTTTAATTCTCAGAAGTTGATGAGAAGCTGAGCTGAGTGACACTCCCACAGTGACCAAGGAGCCCAATCCTCCCCGCCCCGACCACCAGCTCAGCACCCTGCAAGCACAGCTGCAGCTGTGATAAGAAACTACTGAATGCTCCTTACCTGCCCTGGCCTTGATGGCTCTGGTGTTTGCCAAAGCTCTTTGAAAAACCAAATGAAAAAAAAAAAAAAAAAGTCTAACAAAGAGGAAAAGGAAAAAAATAATAAATCAAAGCTAAACAACAAAAGAAACACAACGCAGAGATATTCCTTAAAAGCCAACAGCAACACATATCAGCTGCCAGCCAAGCAGATCTTCCACGAGATGGAGATTTAAGGCACATTTCGCCTGCCCTGTCAAGGGAGATGATTTCAGAGACTTCTTAAAAAGACAGCAATTCGGGTTAAAAAAATTGAAATAAACCAAAACGTATCAGCGCTTTAAAGGTTAACAGCCTCTGCTGAACAACATGCGTTTATCCAACCACATCCTAGAGTAGTTTTTTCAGCCCTGAGACCAATGAGCACAGCTAAGAGGAGGGCCTTGGGATGGTGGAGAGGCTGAGTTACCCCCTCCCCTCTGCCTTCCCTCTCTCCACCTCCCCATCATTTTTTCCCCTTCTTTTCTTTTTTTTTTTTTTCTTTTTTTTTTTCTTTTTTTTTTAGTTTAGTAAATTAATGCAGCAAGAAACTCCCAAGATCTGGCGAGTCCTAGCAGGGGAGAGAGGGCAGAGGGGAGATGAGATGCATTAGGAGGACACTGAGCCACTTTCTTTCCCAGCACAATGGAAGTGCTTCCCAAGAAACTTCCCCTTCACTCCCCTCCACTCTAGCCCTGAGCAATGGGACACCTTCCCTACAGCAGCAATAACTTATTCTGGAGGAAAATAGCCCAGGAAGCAGGAATCAACAGCAGCCACACGGCGGGCAAGAAAGCGGCACAACCGGGACTGCAGCACGGCTCCACACTGACAAATTCCTGTGGATGTAATTAGGAAGACACGCTGGCCAGCAGCGGAGATTAAACCCCGGGTTGTTGAGGGTCGTCGTCCCCCCTCTCCCACCTCACCTCCAGCACCCTGATGGCAAACCTACACCAGCTGCGTCCGCCCCTGTCACCAGCCTGATGTCCGGAGCGACATCCCGCTGAAGGGAGGGTTCCGTGCGGGCAGCCCGGAGCCCCGGCCCCGAGCAGCACTGCAGTGGCGGCGCGGGGGCCCCGGCGGAGGAGGGACGAGCCGGAGCAGCGGTTGAGCGGAGCGGAGCGGAGCTGTCCGCGGTGCCGAGCGGAGCTGTCCGCGGTGCCGAGCGGAGCTGTCCGCGGTGCCGAGCGGAGCTGTCCGCGGTGCTGAGCGGAGCTGTCCGCGGTGCCGAGCGGAGCTGTCCGCGGTGCTGAGCGGAGCTGTCCGCGGTGCTGAGCGGAGCTGTCCGCGGTGCTGAGCGGGGCGCGCCGGGCGCTGTCCGGGTGCTGAGCGGAGCCGCCTGCCCGTGCCCCGGCCGCGCCGGGGCTGTTTTGCTCTCCCCACCGCTTCTCCCCAAGTGCCCGGGTACTTTATTGGCCAACCCCACCGGCCCACCCCTCACGGAGTACAAAAAAAAACCAAAACAACAAAACCACAGCGAGAGCTGGAAAAATGTGCAACGTCAACGCGCTTGGAGTCTACGTGTGGGAGACAATCGTTTTCTTCAGGTAAGGTTCGGCTGTTCGAGAGGAGCGCGGCTGGGCTGAGCGCCGTGCCCACCGCGGCTCGGGGCGCAGCCTCTGGGCATAGCAGCTGCCCCCTGCCCCGAGCTGCCCTTTGCCTCCTCTGGGTGCCCCGGGCTTGCTGTCACGGAGCCTCGGGCTCGGGACGTTCCGCGGCTCGGGGAGTTACTCCGTTTAATTAGCACCGCAATCTCACTAACCGCAGTGCTGAAAACACCGACCCCGGCTGCTTGCAAAGTGACAGCTAGTGGCGGCTGGCAAAGCTGCACTTGAATTTGCCCGGGTAAATGTTCCCACCTCGCCCCCTCCCCATCCTCAGATTGCAGGTGAGTTCCGTGGGATGCTTTTGGTGCCTGCCTCTGAGGGCTCACCCTCTATCCTTAGCTGGCTGTGTTTAAAATCACAGAAAGTGAAGAATTATCTCCTTCCTTCCCAACTTTTTTTTTCTTTCATGTTGTTTTGAATATTCTTTCTTTGCAGAATCTAAATGAAAGCCAAAGGGGGTGGGGGGAGCTTTTCCAATTGTGCTCATTATCTCCCAGCTGTATTTTGACTCTGGTTTAGATGTGTTCAGTTTCTCGTTAAGGCTAAGATAGACAGAGCAGCTTCAGCCTTACAGAATTGCTTCTTGTCCATCTATCCTTGCAGTGCTTTTATTAAATGGACAAAAAGATTGGATGGTAGAAGCTTCTATATTTCAATGAAAAATGCAGCCTGCTGTAGCAAGTGAGAGATACCAGATACAGACAATTGGAGAAAAAAAAAACAGTTTCATGACCTGAACTTGCTCATCAGTCTCAACCTTCAATGTGTGGCTCTTACTTCTGTGTTTTGCCAAGGTCTCATCTTGTAGTTTAATGTGAAAACATAGACATAATTTGCATAAAATCATTGGCATAATACTTATTATTTTATGAATCACAGTAGCAGACTTGCCAATACTGTCCAGACTTCAAGCTAGCATTCTCTTTCCTTTTGAACACAGACATTTTTCTAGGTATAAAAAATAGAATATCCCCACTTTTTCCTGTAATTCCACAGAAATTTAGTGACAGCAATATTGTCTCATGAACAAAAAGCAGTGAATGTTTATGTTAGGTAAAACAAGTGTTCTAGAAATAACTAAAAGCACCAATCTCTGAGAAGCAGTGCCCAACAACCAACACTTCAGAGCCATCCTTTCTCATCTTAGTCACAAGTGTATTGCAGCCCTGCACGACACAGTGGGATGGGTTGACAGAGAGCAAATGGATGTGCAATAAACTGTTAGTTCAACAGTGGGGAGGTATTGGGTTAAAAAAAACCCAAACAAAATAACAAGACTAAACAACACAAAAGGAAAATCACATAACTGAAAAAAAAGGAGTACTTCCAGACTTGCATTTGCTATGTCCCTGGTACTGAAGTTTCTGTCCAGGTCTCCTCTGAAGTGCCAGAACAGTGGAATTAATGCACACTTGTCTTGCAGATCCTGCTCACAATGGTGCTTCACACCACACATGTGAGCAATGACAGGTTCTCAGCACATCAATCACAGCCATGGGCATTCAAACCCCTGGTAAACCAGTCGCTTCAGATTCTAATGCAAAAGTTTGTAATGTTATAAATTATGCACAGACATATGTGGCATTACATCATATTGCATCCAAAAGGCATTTCTGGAACTTTAATTTCCCCAAAATCAACATTTAAGAATATTTGAAAATGGTTTAATTCAATTGCAGGGAAAGGATGAAATCAAATTGGTTTATATACTGCAATCATTTTTGAAATACATTAAAAAAACAAAAAACAAAAAAACAACCCAAACAAAAAACCAATCAGTAATTCGTGGTCAGAACTGACTCTACTCGATGTTTTTCTTTTTTTCTCTCTTGCTTTGTGTTATGTGTTTGATTTATTACAGGCCAAATGTCTACCAGCCTTTCTAGTCCAGGAATAGCTTTCTATTCCAGTTTCAGTAAGAGAAATTTATTAATTAACAGTCATTCATAAATTTAGTGTGCCAATTACTCCTGCACTCAGTCATACATGATGTTTAACAAACCCAAAGCTGATAATCCAATAATCCATAAGAGAAGTATGCATTGCTTTGAATTACAAAGTGCACCATGCTTTATTTTCGGTTTGTCAAAAATATTCTGTAAAGAGAATCCATTATATGTTAGCACATATACCACAGAAATATATATTTAAAAAAAATAATCTAACATTCCAAGGAAAATTGTATGCAGACAATACAGGAAAATAAGCCAATATAGAAAATTAGGCTAGATTTATTGCTTAACAAAAATATCCTCCACCAGCCTTTTAAAAAACAAGACCCCGTGGGAAAGAGTAACAGCTGGTGTGTGAATGCAAACATTGTGGTATTGCCAGTATAATATTTGTTTCTGTTCCAGTTGGGGTGTTTTAGAAGGAATTTGTGATATGTGGCTTATTCTGACATGCCTTTCTTTATGGAAGAGCACTTCCCATCGTGCTACCTGCCTCCTCAGACTGCAGTCACTTAGCTGTGACTCAGGCTTTTACCGGGAGCCTGGGCAGGGGCAGGGATGGGAACTGGGTTGGGATGGGAGAGGAAGACAGCTTGTTTGACCAAGCTTTCCTTACAGGTATATAGGTAAAGCAAAATGCTAGTTCTTTAAAATAAATGGGACAGTTTGGGGCAAAATTTGACATTGGGATTTCCAGATGTCCTGCTTATATCTGTGGAGACATTTACAAGCAATCTCCCCCATAGTCTAACTACACACCCTGAATGTTCAGTTGTGGATTCCCTCATGGAGAGCAAAATGGTCCCTTATCCTGTGGTGATCTTGCCTGGACTTTCTGTGGTACCATTACATTTTAATAGCTGTAATGGTTCAGAAATACCATTGTGTAGGCTGGAGGTAGGAATGCCCCTTATCAAATTAGGAGAGAAAAGATGCCCTAGAACTGACACCTTACCCAAATGGACACTGTCCTGTGAGGCTTTGAAAACCTCTGGGCCTGATTTTGGTGCCAATATCAGGAATCAGAAGCATGACCTTTGTGACTCAAGATCAGGGTTGCCCCTTTCTGAACAACAATCTGTCAGCTAGAAGGAGTGATTCAAGGCTACTGCTCCAAGTGAGTCACAGGCTAAAAGTTGCTGCCAGCCTCAGTCCCTATTGGATTGCTTCAACTGGCGTGTTTATATTCCCTCCTGTCAGTAACAGAGGTCTTCATTGCCTGTTTTTAAAACAACAAGAAGGTGACACTGTGAACATGAAGCCTCAACTTTGTGGGGAGAGAAAAAAAAAAACAAAAAAAAAACCAACCAACCAACCAACCAAACAAAACCAAAAAACCCACCAAAACAAAACAAAAAAACAAACAAACAAAAAACCACCAAAAAACAAACAAACAAAAAACCCACCTTCTCCTAAAACTCTCTTGGCAAGTAAAGGGGATGATTGGAGAGCTGCTGGTTTCAACTCCTTGAAAATACCCCAAGAGAAAAGGCAGGGGAAGAATGAGAGGAGGAACCTGTACCATATCTCTAAGGCTCCTGCTATAGCTCTGCAGGGATAGGTAACATTACAGAGTGAAGCCCTAACCAGAGACTTCCAGAGCCACAAGATAAATGATGTAACAGATATTCTCAACAGTCACAGGTTGTTTTCCCTGTGCTAACTGAAATCTACTAGAAGTTGTGCCTTATGACCTCTGTTGTGCCTCTGCAGAGTCCCTGATCTCCATGAAACAAAAATGATTTAGCAAAGTCTTGGACCAGATGGTTCTAAGGATACTCTTTAGCTGCTATGGTCTGCAACCTTTAATAACCCCATTAGAGACCCTGCTAAAAGGGTTACAGAGCCAAGGTTCGAAAACGTGATGATGCAGCCAATTCTAGAAACCCTTACAAATCTTTCTGTAAAGAAAGATTAATTTGGTGTCATTGCATGAAAAGCACAAAATGTCTGGGACCCCACTTTCTGCAGGAACTTTGATCCATCCATCCTGACTCTTGCACTTAAGACAAATCAATGTGAACTACACAAAACATTTTCTAACAGCCTAGTCTTCACCACCTTCTTAGCCAAACAGCTGCCTTAAACAACTCCAGACCTGCCTTGTGTATGGTTTAGAGCAAAAGACAGGGTCCACACATGTCTGTGAAAAAAACCCCATTCTCTCGGCCTCCAACCTTAGGTTGAGTACAAGGAGCAGGAAAACCCTAAATAACCAAGCTGCTTATCAAAACAAATTATTGCAACAAATGTTGAAGTTTCTCACCCTTGGTCTCTGAGGCACTGGTGCTGTGCAGATTTTAGATAATGTAGGCTGGCTGCCCACCTTGGCTCGCTCTGAACATTACCCCACACTGCAAAAAGTCCCACTGGCAGAACAGAGATTTACTGTCCAAACACCTGAGAGGAGCTGCTTCTGAGATCGAGATGTGGAGGGAATGGTCAGACCCTGCCTGTACGTGCAAAGGCACTACAGAGACTTCCTTCAAAAACAAGAATTTAGGCATGGGAATTCTTATTCTCCTTCTCCCATAAGAGGTGTTGGAGACCCTTAGGTATGAAGCAGGTCAGCAGCTCTCTGACTCAGTGTCCCAGGTTTAACAGCACAGGAGAAGGCTCAGGAATTCACTCTGCTGCTGACCAAGTGATTCCAGCCAGAAAGGAAAGAAACAGCACAGAGCAGCTCCCCCTGGTCCTGGGCAAACAGATCCCATGTGATCTTAAGAAATTCATCTCACCAAACCCTCGTGAGCTGACCTGGATAGAGAAGGATCTCAACATCTGAATTAAGAAGTTAATCAATGTCTAAAATTAAATTACTTTATTATCCCAGCACTGAGCAGCAATCATTCATCTGCAGTAGGAAACCAGCAGACAAGCCTGTTCTCATTTCATAGCAGCATGCAGGTTAAAAGGACTCTCCAAATTCCAGTGTCAAGAACAAGATGTCAGACCACCTAATGAACATAATTGCTATTTAGGTACTGATGAAAGACAAGGGTGTCAAAAAAATAAATCATGCTTTAGAAATCACACAAACTCACAACATTAATTATGTCAAATCATATCACCTATTCTCACTTGCTTATTTTCTATAACCTGGGGCTCTTCTGAGATCTCAAAGTGATCAGTGTTAAGATAACAGAGGCTGTTTACAAATAATGACTTCCATCTGGTTTATTTGCCAGTATCAGCTCCCACTGTTGTGGCACATTAAATCAGGGTTTCACTATTTCCAGTAAATTACCCTTTTGCTCTTATTACCTGGCATGTTTCTGCTGACCTTTGTCGATCAGGAAGAGCACAAATTATTGGGTTTTTAATGAACTATGTTTGCAGTTGTGCACCTCACATCTTCTAAGAAAAAGGATTCATCATGGGCTTTCAAAAGCTAAAAATGTAATTCCAGCACACCCTCCCCACCCACCGCAGTTTGATTCAATTTTTTGATGGACGAAAAAAGCAATTCCAGGAACTTTGGATAACTTTAGTTTCAGAAAGAAAAATCCAATAAAATGGCAAAAACCTAAACCAGCAACACACCAAACCCAACATCAGCTTGGGATACAGGAAGCAAGAAAGAAGGAGTGAGAGAAGCAGGAATTCCTCCTGCGAGACACTGGAAGGATCATTAGCAGCCATGACCAGAAAACTCAACACGAGACTGTCTGGCTGCTGACTTCCAGACCTACTTGCACAGCCCAGGAGAGAGCAACTTTTGCATTGCACCCAGCAGAATAAACTATTGCTAATTCAACAGGTCAGTACCATTTAAAGAGACAAAAAAAAATCACCAGTTTCTTTACTTTCACCCTTCCCCCAAAGTACCCAAACAATTTACATTTGTGTTTACAAAGGCAGACAGAACAGAAACCATTTCCCTCCAGAGGAGGTGGTTTGCATTGGGATTTCTCTGCCAAGATTGGTGCAAAATGTTTCAGTTCCCTTCCCCTCTTGGGAAAGTGCTGATACAGTCCAGCTGATCTGGTGCTATCGATCACAGACACACCCCCAAGCTGCTCTTAAATCTCTCTGATGCTTCAAGAGACAAATGCACAAAAACTGAAAAAAAATCCAGAAATACAAAATTTGTCCTCCCCTCAGCAAGGCCAAAGCCCAGAGGGGGCCTGCAGAGAACAGAAGTAGATGGAGTCAGATGCACCTACTGTCCGCAGGAGCTGAGCTTTCCTTGTTATGCAGGCAATTAGTCCATACAATGCACGACATCTGGCTGGTACATGGGCATCCTGTAAATACATCTCTGCTGGGTATGAGTGTCAGCAAGAAGAGCTGGAGGAATCTTAATTTACCCAGCCCCAGAAAATTTAGATTTGGAGGAGGGCAAAACAAAAGAAAGCACTTTAGCACCCCTGCTTTCCTTTTGATTTCTCCCTCTTCACTTTTCCACTGAGGCTCACAGCCCGCAAAAAAAAAAAAAAAAAAAAAAAAAAAAAAAAAAAAAAAAAAAAAAAAAAGGAAAAAAAGATACCAAAGTGCCTTAGCAGACAGCCAGGGAACCCTCTTGAGCTTATCAGTGCCCCATTGTGGGGTAGGTGAAGAGGGAACAGAGCACCAGGGGGTTGCCAGGCCCAGGAGTGTCGCATGGCTGGAGCAGCAGGGCTTGCAGTGCCATCAATCATCCCCGGGCTGCCTTCAGAGCAGAGCTGCCGACAGCAGCTCCCCTCGCCCTGCCAGCGGTGCCTGCCACCGCTCGCCCAGAATGCAAATCCCGTCCCCCAGCCCCGGCAGGGCCGGAGCAAACACACAAATCAATTAAACAGCAGCACAAGCGGGATCGGGGTGCATCGCGCCGCTGCTGCGCGTCTGCATCAGCAGCAAAAGGCAGCTGAGCCAGGAATCCTGCAGGAAATCCTAACAAAATCATGGTTTGCTCACCTTTACTTGATTTCTTCCAAATTTGTTTTTATTCTTTTATTTCAGCTCATGCCAGTAAAAAGGTGCATTGTATAAAGCCTCGAGAAGAGCCCCCTCCTCCCCTCTTTTATGGGGGAGTTACAAAACCTGAAAGCTTGCAAGGGCCAGCTGTTATCAGCACCCTTTAAAAAAGCCTTAGCCCCAAATGTCCTTGCTGGTGCCAACAGTGCCTGTGCAATGTTGGTTCAGTCCCCCATTACAGCAGGATGTGTTCACCACAGGTGTTACCACAGTGAGGAGTGGAGAACCTCTGGCTTGCTGGGTGAGGGAACTTTTCCTTATAAGAGCATGAAGACAGGCTGTGGAGAAAAAAGTGACATTCTGAGGGGTATGTTTACAATCCTGTCTCTGTTTGCTCTCAGAGCTTTCACCCTCTGGAATCATTGCTGACCAGGGCAATAGTTGCTGGCACACATACACACACACACACACACACACACACACACACAACATAGAATCCTTTCCTGCACCAGGTCTCCCGAGATCTCATTTACAACCCAAAATGTGTGTATCCCACCTCTCCTGCCACCCCATGGGCCTGGGAATTACAAGCATTGTCCAGCTTCCAACCCCATCCATCACAGCCTGACACAGAGCTGTGCACTTCGCAATCATCTCCCAGCAGTGGGGCTGACAAAGCAGCAGCCTCATCAAACACAACTTGCTCTCCCTGCACCAGGGCTGAAAAGATGGAGTTTGGTTTCTTCAGTTCTCTGACAAAACAAAGTCAGAGGGAGTCACTCACCAGGAGTGAGGAGGAGAAATTCCTCCTGGGCAGCAGACCCAGGGCTTAGCCATATATTCCAGAAGTTATGTTTCATTATTTCTCATGAATAAACTGATGAATTACACCAGGAATCACAGATGGCACAGAGGGAATTTGGCTAGCAGGGAATTTGCGTTGCAATGACAATGATCAATCCCATCAGAAAATATAAACATGAGCATTCTCATCCCACAACTCATTTTGCGCAGCACAAGATCCATCAGAGAGCCCCAGGTTTCTCACAGGACCCAGAGTTTTGTAGGTAGGTTACACAGGTTAGCTCAGGAGACTTCTTCAAAGGATCTGCAGCAAAAAGTTCCATTTCAGAAGATAAAATCCACCACCACTCAGAGCTACGTGTCACATCTCTTAAAAGAATTCTATTCATACCACTTCTGATTTAGCAAAAAAGAAGGTTACAACGTCCTTACCCCATCTTAACGAGCAGCATAAATCCTTAAACTAAAACTAATTTTTAAGGATCTGCCGTAGCGAGCTATTTGAACTGATGGAGGCGCGCCTGAGAGCGCGGCTGCAGAGCTATAGATAGAAGAGCATCCACGGCTTCTCGTAATTCTCTGACACTTGTCTGGTCTGTGATCTAAAACCCTCTGACGTCAATTGAGGTTCCCATTGCAGCTCTCTGTCCAAACACCAGATCAGGAGCACACCAGCAAAGAGAATATTCTTACCTAGATTATGAAGTTTCATCTTGTTAAGACATTTCCCCCCTTTATTTGCTGCCTTCAGGAGGGCTGTTTATGCACAGTTTTGAATATCTGACTAGCCCACCTGACTTTAAAAGGAATATTCAGAGTGTGTGTGTGTGAAGCTACAGACACATGCTTTTGTCTTTGCAAGGATGTTTTTCCCTTTGTTTTTCATCAAAAAACAAAAAGCAATTATGACTTTATTTTTTTTGTAAGCCTCTCAGTATGGGTGCAAGTAAGAGTCAATGCTGGTGTGTGCTGGATTTATCTCAAAAGTGGGTAAAACCTGAGCTTTGACTTGTGCTTCTCTGTTGTTTGAACTGTTTTAAAACCTGTCTCAGAGGCTTAGGATCATACATCACCAGAAAGTCACTGCATGGGCTCCAAGAGTTGTAGATCCTTCTGGAAGAGGGAATAGTTGAGAAAGCCACAAGAGATAATGCCTGTGGCTCAAAAATTAATTTAACAAACACTTTTTAGTACGTGATAAGCAAGAGCGACCACACAATAACAATCCTTGTGAGGAGCAGAGACCCAGCAGAAACTTGAGCATTATTCCCCTACAATTTATTGGTCTCCCTCTGCTATTCCCAACTCTACACAACATGGAGATTTCTCCTCCCCCCAGCCAATTGTGTAGTCATTTATTATTTTCTTACTGCTCCGTCCAGGCAGTGTCAGCAAATGTTCCAAGTGCTGGTGTCTTTCCATAGAGTTAATCAGTGTAATTGGGATGGTTTATAGTTCTGGACAGAGTGTTTTGCCATATGGCAGAGGAGCCATGGGCTGCAGGAACGTGGCAGTGGAGCACAGAGACACCAGAATGCTGCAGTCTGAAGAGATTTTTCTCACTCCAGTAAAGTTGTTACAGCTTTCCCTGGATGGGAATGATCACAAAGGTTTAATGCCCTGAGGTTCATGAAAAAGTGCCTCCCAGCTCCTCTCCTTATCTACAGCCACAGGGAACAGTGACAACCTGGGTTGTGCAAGACCTTTGAGAGTGTTTTGGGATCCTTTGGGTTAAAACTTTAACTGATTACATCCTGTGACTACTGCAATGCAGTTACTTCTGGTGCAAGAGGAGAACTGGTTTAAAGAGCTCACAGCAAGAGAGCACAGCCATCCAGGACAGAAACATTTAACAAGCCTACTCTTTCTTTCCTGTCTCCATCCTCCTGCCACTAACGGAGACAAATAATAGCTCATTGCCCATTTCTTTCTGAGAGTGAAATCTCTCCACAGGTTCTCAATTTCTGTATTTCTCCAGTCTCACTGGACACATCTACTTTCCTATCCTGTTCCCCTACTCAGGCCTGCTCCCTGCCTCTCCTGCATAAACACTCAGCTGAATTAGGAAAACAACCCTGTCCAAATTCCCTTCCCACCTGTGAGAACTGACTTTAAAATCCACTCCTGTGTACACCCACACTGCAGGGACTGTAACATGTCAGCAGCTGAGCAACACCAAGGGATTGAGATCAATCCTATGCAACCAGCACATCTGTAACACTCACAGCTCTTTCTATTCAACACCAGGATAGGCCAAGAATTCAGCATTGGGGCTCCCCTCTTCCACTATTCCATCTCCTTTCCACCTCTAACGCTGCAGGGCAGAAATTCAGACAAGGTGATGGAGAAAAACACACAGGCAATGGGTTTCATCCTATTTAATTGAATTGCATATCAATATTGATTGTGCTATTAATTTTGATAGTAAATCTAATCATTAAAATAAAAAGTCTGCTTGCAGTCTCTGCCAAGCCTTCCCAGCAAGGGTCTGGCAGCATTCCCCTCCAGTAAACATGTTGGTATGCAGTCAGAAATAAATGTCTGGGTGCAGAGTTGAGGGCTGCCCCTTTTTCTTTTTGTCAGGACAATCTGTCCTTCCTGCTGCAGAGGAGAAGAGAGAGACAGGCAGCCCCAGTATCCTCTGAATCCAGGCTGGGCTCTGCTGATCTCCAGGAGCTGCTGAGGGGCCTCAGTGCCCAGGGAGAGGGTTCAGGAAGAGGAATAAGAGTTACCCTGAGCTGCACTTGTTAATCATGGACAGCACGATGCCTCTCTGTGCTATCTGATGTTCTCTGTGCAGCTGCACCTCTCAGAGCCTGCTGGAGTCAATAAAATAAAGCTGATGAATTCTCCCGTGTCCCCAAGCCCCAGCACAGCTCTAGCCTGGCTTTGAAGGTAATGGGGGAAGCAGTTATTCCTCACCCTCAGCCTGCCTCAGACCTGCTGGATATTGCCCTCCCCTGGGGCATCTACAGAAAGAAGGTGTCTCGTTTGAAGGACAAATGTGTGAGGCAGCTCACCTGAATGCTTTTCCCAAGACATCCCTGCCATGGCTTCGGGTTTGCTGCGTTTCAAAAATAAAATTAAAAAACCAGCAACAAACCACTCCAGAAACCTCTGCTGAGCAGCACAGAACTAGGGTAGGGGGAGAGGCATCTTCTGTCTCCCCAGCCTGCAGAGATCCCACTTCTCTGGAGCCACTGATGTGGCACCACTTTACCTTCACAGGGACCTGAGCCTTCCACACTTTGCAGAGAGAAATTTCCTCTGCAAACACTTGTTTTGCAACAGTTTGTTTCTGCTGCCAGACATAATTTTTTTACACTCAGAATTAATGATTAACAATTAAATTATTTGACAAGGGAATAGAGGTCCTGTGCTAATTAAATTCCATCATCACTCCTCTTTGAAACGAAAAAAAAAAAAAGAAAAATATATTTCTCAGTATCAGCATTCAGCCAGAACAGGGCATTTTGTGATGTTGGACTTAATTAGATGGACAACCATGGCCACAGCCAAGAAAAAAAAATAAAAGGAAGTATGAAAATATTACTCAAGGATCGTGCAAATGGGAGGAGGAAGAGAAGGAAACAGCCAACTGGGGAACCAGGAATCAAGTGAACAGACACATGCAGATTGCAGAAGAGCCACTTTCTAAACCAAATAATTGTTTATAAGGATATATCATCTGTTTTGCTGAAACAAAATGATGCAGACAGAATAAACAATGCCTGTATAGGCTGGTAAAAACCAGCAATAAGTGTCCTGCAAAGCTTGACTGCTCTGTTTTAAGGCATGCAATCCTGAGCTGCAGGGCTGCTCATCTCCACCACTTTCACATCCTGCTGTGGGCTGGACCTCCCGGGGGCTTGCTGGTGTCTGCTTACACGCCAGCATTAATATCACAAAAGATTATGCTAGTTCATCGACCCTTTGAAGAGATCCTTCCCATTGTAGCTGCTGTGATGATTGCCTGATGGCACTTTCTCAGCCAGATCCACTAGGGATTACAGCAGCATAAATAAGATAAGCCTCTGTCTGACTGCTATTAAAATGTGCCGAGATGCTCGGCTCAGACAACTCTTACACCAGTGCAAACTCCATCCTCCCCGGGTTTGTTACAGCCTCTGCCTCCCTTTGTTTATTCACAGAATAAATCTTCTCTCCCAGCAACACAACTCACACTAAATTTCCAACTCTCTTCCATTGCCAATAATTTTCAAATCACTTGGCAATTTCCCTCTCCTCCTCTCTGCTGAGCCAGGAGACAAACAGTCCTGTGGGGACTTTCAAGGGTGTTCTAGAAGGACTGAGGGATGGAGAAAATCCCAGAAAGTTCCAAAGGCAGCACATAAAGCACCAGTGCAGACAGACCCGGAAGACAGAGGAAGCTGGCAGAATTTTTGGGTGCTGTCTGAGCTAAGCTGCTGTTGCAAAGCTCAGCTGTCACAACCAGAGTGAAGATTTTGGGGCTCTGTTAGAATCCATCCACATAAAGCAGTGGGGTGGATCAGCCTCTCTGTAGCTCCCAGTGGTGTTTTCTGTCATTATTTCTAAGATAGAGAGTAGACTCAGCTGCCTGCTTCTAGAAAGGCTTTTCTGCTCCCTATGCACTGCTTTCTTGCCTTTTCTTGTTACATCTAGGGGAAGGCGAGTTTTAGGAAAGCATCTTGTAACCAAAGAGAAACTGGAGGGGACTCAGAGCTCACCATTCCGAGGTCAACACCACACAGCAGCCAGACAGATTTTAAAACATGTCATCAAGACACTGAAGCCTGGTGTGACGGTTTCAGCACAACCCCAAAGGTGCTCCCAGGGACTGGTCATAGGGATGGGCATGAAGCAGAAACAGTAGTCCTGTCTCAGAGGTTTCTGAGCTTCAGTTATGCAAATATTTATTTCCATGCAGAAAGTGAGCCCATCAAATTAATTTATTTGCAACTTTGATGCAGAACGGATCAGAAAATGACACCCAAGAAATACAGACTCACTTATTGGAAGTGGGGTGAGTATATAAAGTAGAGGCTTTCACACTGAGTTTACAGGAAAGATGGGCACAGATTTCTGTGCTTTTCCACCTCATTTTTTAAAACAAATGCCAGGGGAATTGTAGTTTCTAATTATCTTTTTCCACTTAAAGATTATTAGATGCTTATTAGGTTTGTATTGCCTCTCCCCTCCCACACACACTTTCCATTTACATATACTTCATCCAGTCTACTGTTAATGAGAAGAAATCAGTGTATTGCACTGTCTGGCATTTTGCTGAAGTGGCAGAAGTCTTTGGATACCAAGTCATTTGCTGCTTAATTGAAATCTTTTCTCCGGACTCATTGCCATGCAGACACTCCATTGGAATGCAGTAGTCAAGCCCAGTATTGATTGTCCTCCCACTCCCAGCTTTCTTCTTCGTTTGCAAATCAATTGCACCCTGTTGCTTTCCTTCTAAAAACAAATTAAATTTAAAGCCTCACCCATTCCACAACCCCATTTACCCTAAAACACATTGGTTCTGCTTTGCATATTTTCTTGGGGCAGAGATGGGGACAAGACAAGAAAAGGGACGTGGTTGTAGCAAGAGCAAGATCCACACCTTCTCAGGTCACCACCGAGAAAGAAGTGCACCAGGCTGTTCAGATATTGTCCAGTGTGGGAGTGGATTGGGAGTACACAAATAAAATCCTGGTTTTGGGCTCTCACTGGAAGTGATCTGGAATTAATCTCCCCTCTTCACTGCAAATTAAACTATTTTTAACTGTTTAAAATCCAGCAATCAGAGAACTCTGTTGCAACTTGCAAAAGGAGCCAGACTGCAGTTGTGAGTTTGCAGGATTGAAAACCAAGGCTTGGCAAGCCATTGCTGCTGATGCCAGAAAAGAAAGTCAATGCAATGCAGGTCACTTTTGAAATTATGCACCCAAGCACTGTTGAAACCCATCTGATTTTTTAAAGTTCTGAGGAATCAAATGGTTCAAAATGCTCTTATCAAGGCTTTGTCAAGACAACATGACTGTTTGGGGTTTCAGCTCAAACTTGCATTGGAGGAGTTCATCTCAAGGGGTGGGATCGCATTAATACCATGCATAGTTGCAGTCCCAATTGATCTTGTGTCAGTACTTAGCACTACTCCTGCAAGTTTGACTACTGCAAAACTTCCCAAGGTGAGGCCCTCATGCTGTTAGAGGGCTCTGGTGTCATTTGTGAGGACGCGTGTAGCCAAAGAGCTTGTGCCTGCTGCAAACTTCCTTAGGCCTCCCAGCTGCTCTGCCAGGGGCTCCTGCCGTTCCCACACAGCCTTTGTACTTAAAAAAAATTCAGGAGTTTTGCAGAGGGTGAAGCAGTGGCCTCACTTCCTCCTGAGCAACTTCCTTCGGCTCATTGTACATTTGCATTGCAATGCTGCCTGCAGGCTTTGCCCAGCCCCAGGCACCTGAACCCACAGGCTCACCCTAAGCACATTGCATAGGTGATTTGGGGGATTTTTTAGATAATCTAGGCAATTTTGCTCAACACTTGCAGCCTGGGAACAGACTGGTGCTCAAGTAGAAACCATACAAGCATAGGGAGGGTACAGGATAGTGTCTGTTCTGTCTAGGAAGGCAAACCTTCCTGCAAAGCTGAGAATCACCACTTAATAATACGGGTCACTTGCTCCTGTGTGATGACAACAAGAGACTTGCTAAGCCCAAATCATCACCCTGCAGGTCTTGCAGACTCCCATCGAGTCAGAAGGTACATTGCCAGCCAAAGGTTTTTGTCTTCTACAGATAAATTTTTGATTCCACTTCTTCTGCCTGGAGTCCATACAGGTCCCAGAAAGATTCCATTTCCTTTCATCTCCAGCCCAACATGAGGAAAATTTCAGCATCACACTCCAGACATTCCAGTTCTGTGTTGAGCTGAGACCCTGCATTGCAGGTACCAATAGCAAAGGCTGGACTGACCAGCAAAACCACCCCTCTCCCCTACAGCCCCAAAGGCTCTGCACCAGCTGTGCCATCACGTGGTGCTCATTTAAACCTCAAACTCCAGATTTCTCTGATCCTACCTGCCTTTTGGAAAATCACAAGCACTGAATATGCTCCTTGCTATTTGCCCTGTAATTAAGCAGTAACTGCTGCCCCAGGCTAATCTCAGAGTGTATTTTACCTGTGGAGCTCAGCGCCAGAGTTCACATTTTTAATTTAGTGGCACACCAAGAAGCTATACCTAAACTCACAAAAGGATTTTCACTGCTCATCATCTCTCTTCTACTTTGGTGGCAGCTGGGATTCTGTATTTGGAGATGTTTGGGCTGGGCAAACAAATTAGCTGAGACCAGCCTCATTAGGAATTCACATGGGTACCCATCCTGCCTCAGCAGGAATAAGATGCTGACTGCTCTGTTTCTGGACCCCAAGCCCTCCCCAGCATGGGATATACACTGAAACCTCCTTTTATTTCTACTTGCACAGCCTGGCAGCCTCCAAGGAAGCTGAAGCAGCAGCTCGATCTGCCCCCAAACCCATGTCTCCTTCCGATTTCTTGGACAAGTTGATGGGGCGAACTTCAGGATACGATGCCAGGATCAGACCAAATTTCAAAGGTATGCAAAAACACTGGCCTTTTTTATTATTATTTTGGGACTGAAAACTGCATGTAATCCTCATGAATATCTTCCTAATGCTATGGAAAACATGAATATTTATGTTCTTACAAAATATCTACTATAACGATACTTGGCACGTGGATCCTTGTAGGTGTTTGGAAAGACATCAACAAATGTCTGCTGAGAGTGAAAACAACCTTGTAAGAACTTCACACACTGCAAACATAGAACCCCCCAATCCCTGCTTCAATTTAGGGATCAAGGACCCTGTCAAACCAAGCAGTGACTGGCAGGGAGCTGAACACCTTTAGAGGTTAAGATAAAATCCCCAACTTCCATTTCCCGTCAAATCACTGCCCACAGCACCTGTTAATGGCAGGTCATGTTTCCCCCTTACAGCCACTGCAACCATGATCAGCCTCTCCCACCAGCTCCAAAGAAATTCCACAAGATGCCAGGGGCAGCCCAAACCCATCCCTGTCTCCAATAGTAAGGGGGTTCTTAAGCTAAACACTGCCCTATTTGTCCCACCCAGTCTACCCTGTATTCCATGGCAACCAAGCAGCACTGAATCAGGCCCTAGCAGGGGCAACAAAACCTCTTTTCTCCTCAAAACACCTCTTCTAGAAAGTGAGGTGTGGGGTTTTTCGATGGCTTTTCCAGCCTGGTCTAATGGAAGATGTCCCTGCACATGGCAGAGAGGATGGAACTAGAGGGTCCTTAAAGACCCTTCCAGTTCAAACCATTCTATGATTTTTTTGTTTTCCTTTCTTTTTAACTGAGCTCACTTTCCCAGGGCTCTTTGGCCCCAAATCACACCCAGAGATAAGGCAGGACCTGCCTCTCTCAGACACTGCCCAGCCATTTCCAAAGCTCATTTTGTTCACTTCTTTTGCTTCCTGCAACCAGTTCCCTCTCCCCTGGAGCCACTGGCAGGGCTGACAGGACTTCCAGGATCCATTAATCACTGGTGACAGCACCTGGTGCCCAGCTTTGAACAATAAACTCTGTGCTGGGCTTTTAAACTCAAGGAAAGGTGGGAACCCTGTATCCCAGTAACCAACCAGTCAACAGAGGACACTGCTGTTCTTATCCAAATATCAAGGAGTTAAAATGTCACCGTGCAAACCTGCCTACCTCTAAATTATGCACACACACAAATTAAACTTTAATATTTAATGAAATGTATACATTCACATCCTGCTGAAGGCAGCTGTATTGCATTTTTATTTGAGATAATTTAATTTCAGTTTTATTTCAATGAACTACACCTTCCCCTCAGGGCAGTTTTGCTGGCTTAGCCTCCCACACATAAATCAGGCTCCAATTTATATGGGAAACATAGGAGGTGTTTCACAGAGCCTGGGGTTGTAGCTCTCAAAGCACATCATTTAAATTAACTGCAGTAACTCATAAGGACATTTTAATTGCTTAGATCTAAATGCAAATAATACCAAAGATCCATATCAGATTGATTTTTGGGGAGGGGAAGATTAACAGAAAGAAGATTGCAGCTTTTCTGTAAATGCTGTAAAGTCTGGACTTAGCTGTGGATTCACATTCTGAGAACAAATAAGTTTTAATTTAGGTTGGAGAATGAAGTCAGGAACTCAAGCAGGGAAAGAGAGGAACCTGGCAGGTTTTGGGCAGGGGACCTCTCACCCAGGCTGTGCCCTTGTCCTTGCTGCTGGAAAACTCCATTCCTTCACAGCTGCATCCCAGCATAGAGGAGGAATATTTCAGGCAGGTAGGGAATTTTATAGAGCCTCTATTTTTTATAGGCTAAAAAATACCAAAAAACCACCAGATCCTGCAGGGAGCTCATGGCTCACCTTAGACACAGTGAGAAGAGCTCAGTGCCTCAGCAAGAGCTGGGCTGACCCAAGGAGCCTTCACAGGCAGGGGGGCAAACCCACCCCACACTCAGCTTTGTGTCAGCACTGGATCAGGAATGGGAGGACCAAAACATTCCATACCTGTCAGAGTCAGGAGCATGTGCAGCCATCCAGGAGATCAGCTCAGTGTTTTCCCTGTGCTGTGCCCTTTGGGAGGGGAATCACATGTTCAAGGATCTTTTATGTGGTTCATGAATGGATCCAGAAGAGGAAAACAATGCCCCTGAGCTCAACAGAAGGGATGAAACAAGTACTAAAGCCTGCTAACTGTTTGCTTTCATGGATAAACTTCTGGATAAGAGGGGTTGGTGAAGGCAAGGGGGAGAAAATAAAAGATACGATTTCTGTGTCTGGTAGCTCAGCCCGTGCCAGTGTTTAACAGTCTGGAGAAAGCTGCACAAAACGAACAGTCTGAGATGCTGCTGAGCTGGCAGTGGCTGTCTGGAGGCTGGTTAGACAAGCAGCCTGCTCAGATTGCCTGGGACTCACACCAAGAAAACCCCAGCAGAGAGCATCACTGCAGGGGACAGGCACAAACTTTTAGAGGAGGCCCAAGCAGAAGAGGAGGAAAGAGAAATGAAGAGGAGAAAGCCAAGCTCCAAATGTTCCTCAGTAATCAGGAAAATCCATTAATTTCCACACAGGAGGAAGTTTGCTCTGATTAGAGGCACAAGGCTCTCGTTAAAGCCATTCCTCCCCCCCAGGATTTCATGCTGCAGCAACTGCCTGACTGCAGATGTGACCTTAACAGGAACATCACTCCCCCAGCAGGCTGAGCCACCAGGCAGTGTTTGAAATGCAGACACCATCCCTGACACCATAAAAAATGGGGAAATAATCTGAAAATCCACACTCTCCACTTCCACAGACCTTATCTTCCCAGAAGCACCTGTCACAGGGATGATAGGAGATTAACTCTGGTGTAGAAGGGGACCTTGGTCCCTGGGGCAGTGTCTGCTCTCTGCCTGGGCTGCCTTTCCCAACCACATCCTGGGCAGTGCCCACAGCAGCCTTTGGCAGCCTCCAGAGCAAATGCCCCTTTTGCTTCAACTCTCTACAAAAAATCCTCTCCTTATTTGTGGGCAAGCCACTGCTTTACCAGGTATGCCCTGGTTCCAAAATATTCCCCAGCTTTTTGCTTTGTGCTGAACTGCAGCTCTTGGCATCTCCCACTGTGTAAAAGCAGCATCTCCACCTCAGATTTTCCAGGCAATGTTGTAAAACACTTCCAGTCACACCTTTGAGCATCAGTGCCACACAAACAGACTGACCCCCATGCCCCCAAACCACAATCTTTCCATCCCTTAACCCTCACTCCTTTCCTTTGGTGACCCCTTAATTCCTCCAGTAGGAGCAGGGTGAACAAAGCTTTGGCCTGAAAGCAAATCAAGCCCAGGAGAGGCATGGCCCAGAGACCAGGATTACCTTCTGCCCAAAGAGGACACCCAGAGAATTCCTGCTGGCAGAGCCCTGAATTCTCCTACCCATCTTTGAACCCTAACAGACTGGATCAGGATCATCCCCTGAGGTTTGGGGTTTACAGGCAATTCTGCTTGGAAACACCAACAGCAACACAAGAAACACAGATACTGAAACATCTAAAAAGGAGATCTCAGGGTGTTGGAAAGGTCTTTGGGATTTACTCTGCTGAGCAGCCAGTCCCTCCCTACTGTCTGAGGATGCAGAGGGTAAAGCAGGCAGTGTCAGCTCCCCAACACACCATCATCATGTGGGGTATTTGTTGCTTTAGCCAGCCTGATCCCTACAGCTCATTCTGCTGCACTGCCTTTGATGGGAGCACATCATCCTAGTCCAGGAACAATGAGTATTTCATAAATATGGCTCTAAATAAAAGTCAATTGTCACTCAGCTCCTTTCTGGGATACTTTGCTGTCACGTTCAAGGTGAGACTGCCGCCCGTACAGCCAGGTCAGGATACCTAGAAACTGTCCTGGCTGGTTCTGATTTATTCCTGCTCATCTGAACAGCTCCCAGCAGAAATCTATAAACAGTGCGCCAGGCAGGGGAACAGAGGCAGAGCACCAGCACTGTCTGCTGCCAAACTGGCATCAGAACCAAGACTAGACCTGGCTGGGTCACCCAGGCCTTGCCCCCCTACTTACCCCTCAGCCACTCCATTCCCACAGCAGGTTTTAACTCCCCAGAGTGGAAATCCTTTGTTTCAGAGCACACAGTGAGCTGCTGTTCCAATCTGTGTTTGTCATGCAGGCCCACCAGTGAACGTCAGCTGCAACATTTTCATCAACAGCTTTGGTTCGATTGCAGAAACAACTATGGTAAGTAAAAATCACAGCACAGCTGCTCAGCTACTGGCTCAGCCTCACTGCACTCCCAGAAAAGGCAGCATCACTCTTCTCCTCAGAGTGACCAGGGAAAAACACTCAGTGCTCCCAAGCTTACTCAAAGTTTGAGTAAATTAATGATCAACACACAAGACTCATTCCACATAGCTGAAGATCACACAGTCTCCATCTGCATCTTATGGAAACACTCCATGGGCAAAGGACAAGGGTCAGAAAGGAAAACAAATAACCTTTTTCTGAAGATTTGCCCAGGGCTCCAAGCTCAGCAACAGTTACAGATACTTTGTGTTTAAGTGGGCATGAATCCAAAATTAATCTGGATTCAAAGAGAAAGGAAATCAGCTGAACTCAACTTCAGCTTACACCAGGACTTCAGATTCCCAAAGATTAAGAGAATTATTGTATTAAAGACTAAGATGATTGTTTTCTTGAAGACATATTTCTGCTAGACAATGATTTTTAGTAGAAAATCAAAACCAATATTTCTGAGTTAAGGCTCACTTCATACAAAATTAGTGAGCATGGCTAAAGGCTGCATCTAATTGGCAAGGCACTAGGAGCAGAGGATCACTAGAACAGGAGATAATTGCTCCATCTGAAAAGTATTAAAGATTGGTTGTGACATAACCAGTGAACAGCAAAGGAAAACTCTGGAGGTACTGTGCCTTACTGCTGCGCTAATTAAAGATAATCCAGAAATATGGTGTTTAATTACCCTCTAGTAATTCTTTTTCTAGAAAAATGCTGAATGAAGAATGCAAGGCTCCAGCTTCAGGCATTTTGTGCATTCAGGCAGGAAGTTTTAGGCTTTGGATATAGATCACACCCCTTGACTTGAACAAATTACTTGGCGTGCGCACCACTGTCAGAGGAGAGCCACAGCCATGCAGCTCAGGTTGTAAGTCTCTTCTGACACTGCATCATTCTGCTAGAAATATTTGAGTATATACCAGTTCAGTTCTGGTAGTGGAGGAAAAAAAAAAGCTGTTATTCTGTCCAAGCACAAGGAAACAGATTTCCTGTCTGGTCTGCAGAATTGGTCAGAGCTCAGAGGTGAGGAGCATAGTGTGCATTCATTGGTATATAAGGCAAAAGAGGAAGCACAGCCACCAAAATACACATCTGTCCCCAACTGTTTGTTGGTTACCTCCTCTGGCATTGCAGGCAAGAAATGCTGCTCCAACACACCAATCCAGAGTGTGAGGCAGTAGGACAAGCCCACAAAGGATCTGTGCAATGCACAGAGCACATTCCATTGACGTGTTTCCCAGTGCATCTGTCCCACACTGCAAGATGCACTGGAGCAGCCAAAGATGCCACATGATCCCTGTAAGCAGGATGCTCCATAAAATTATCTC
Source organism: Phylloscopus collybita (assembly GCA_027886175.1). Classification (NCBI taxonomy): domain Eukaryota; kingdom Metazoa; phylum Chordata; class Aves; order Passeriformes; family Phylloscopidae; genus Phylloscopus; species Phylloscopus collybita. The sequence continues at coordinate 10,458,470 of JAJNNQ010000019.1, read as the reverse complement.
AGACTAGCACAAGAGAGATGCTGTTCACCTCCAAGACATGCTGCAGGGGCTTGCTATCATCTCCAGATGCCACTCACTTCCTAGACAATCTTCCATGGAAAATAAAACAACTTCCCATGGGAGCCCAAGAACACCCTTTGGGCACATTGCTGTGTCTGGAAATACCCGAGGCAGCTCTGGCAAGCCAGCCCAGATGTCAGGCTGACGCAGCACCACACACAGCCCCAGCTAATGCTCCTGTGCGGGAGCAGCAGTTCTGCTTGTAAACACCAACAGCAACACAAGAAACACAGCTACTGAAACAGCTGAAAAGGAGATCTCAGCAAGCTGGAGAGGCCCTGGGGGTTTGTAACCTGGGATTTACTCTGCAGAGCAGCCAGTCCCCCCCCCGCCTCCACTCTTTGAGGGTACAGCAGGACAAACAGGCAGTGTCACCTCCCCAACAGAGTTTCTGGGAAGAACAGACTGTCCTGTCTTTTGAGACAGACCTGACCATTTTGAATTCAAACAAGTGGAATAATTGGTCAAACATCAGAGGAAGGGGTGGCAGTTTGCAAAGTGGAGAGGGGCAAATCAGTGTTTTACCATAAAGAAAGCCACAGCCTATCACTGACCCCTGGGACTGATGATGGCAAAACTCCCCCAGCTGCTTCACTGGCCAAAAAGAGAAAGAAAATTATGTTTTAAACCCCCATCATTAGGCACTCTAAGCCTGGTCAGGTTCATATCTGAGTACTACATCACCTTATATTTCACTGCTATTACACTATTACCTGTGGGAGAAGTCACAGGGTTTGTGGGTAACCCACATGCAGTTGGAGAAGGCTTTAAAATATCTCCATAGTGGGCTGACACTTCCTACAGAAAATACCACTGCTCCCTTCTAAGTTTACACTGCCTGGGTATCACAAATTGGTGTAAACCACGAGCTCACCATGCAGACGATTAGAGAAATTTGAGGGCGAGTGCTCACTTATGGCTTGAGGCCTCATGGAAGGTAGGGAAGGAGGAGAAAATACAGAAAAATAGAAAAAACCCAGGCATTTGATGCAGACAGCTGGGTCCATAAACCTCAGAATGAAAGAAAATGTGCTGCAGAAAGGGAAGGCACAAACTCCTCAGAGTGGGCAGAAAGAGGCTATCTGCCCCACAAAGATTCAAAATGAAAGAGGCAAGAAATGGAGATCTGAAAACTGCTGCAAGATTAGGGGGAATTTTAAAGAAATTAAATGGCAAAGTCATCCACCAAATTGAATTCTTAGGGCAGAGCTGATTTAGAGCAAGGGAAGTAACTCCTTTAAGCATCCTGCAGAGCTGGAGACCCAACATAAAAGCCTCTAGTGGTGCACATAATTGATTGGACATTTATGTTGGATTGCAGCTCAGAGCTTGTATCCAGGCTCATTTGCCTGGAGCTCTAAGGACAAGGGAGGCTGAGAGTGGGAACACATCCCTGTGAACCCAGCCAGTGCTCCAAAGGGGAGGAGAGGACCAACCCCAACAGCCAGATGAGTGCAGACACTCCTGTCCCAAAGCATCACTGCAATAGTGCATCCAACAGCAAGGGATTCCCAAGGACAGGTGCAAGACACAGCCACTCTCTCCAATTACTTTTATGACAAACACCAAACAACCCCCAAACACAAGCTCTTAAATCCCTTTTTGCTGTTCAAAAGCATAAACAACTCCCCAGCCATACCAGACTGTGAAACCTATAGCAAATGCAGAAATTCCTCATTCCAAATAAACAGAAGTGAAGCGCCTTGGGAACAGGTCTTGGGTTTTAAGTGAATAAACTGCACCAGTTTGGGCTTTTCTTTGGGGCATGAGACAAGTGATAGGATTATCTGAGCATTTCATTAACAAATTCCCTTCTATAGCAGCAAATTTAAAATTAAGTGATACCCTTGTTCACTCTTCCAGTGGCAGCTGCAATTTTATGGCCTTCCACTGGCTTAGGCAGCTGGGAGCGTTTTGTACACAGTGGAAGCACAGGGAGAAGAAGGAATATATTTTTATATCATCACATAACAATGCAGCTGGACTCAGGATGAGCTTTTCTAGACTCTTCTTTCAAAAAGGACCCACACACAGCAAAGAAGAGACTGAAAAAGAAAGAAAAATCACAGAAGAGCCAGGACACCCTCCCTTAGACACAGTGTAAATATGCAAATTCATTTTTGCTGCTTCCATAGTTATCTTATCTGAAAAGAGCAAAGCAAATGTGACCTTCCAGCCAGCTGCAGCACAGCCACAAATGGGCTCCCAGCAACTCCTGAGGACAGGAGAAGCTGGAGGCTGCAACTGTCCAAATGTTAAGTGCTTGTTCAGAGACATTTGCACATGAGATTTCCAACAAGAAAACAAAGCATCCTGCAGAACAGACCAAGAAATTCAATCAAGACCCACAAAGCCCAGTACAGCAGAGATTCTGATGGGGTCACACATTTAATACTGGTCCCACTAACTCCAAAATCAGCAAAAAGATATGAGGTTTCAATGCACAAAGCCCGTAGCAAAAGTTAGGTTTTGAGCAAAATTTCCTGCAGTCAGTCATTCTTAAACCCAACCATCAGTCCCACAGAGATGATAAGCACCTAACAAGTCACACAACACAAAATGAAAAGGTTTTCACAACAGCTCACAGTCTGCTGCCATCTCAGTGTTAGCCATGTAGTGTTCCAGCTGTCTTTGACTGGAGTTTGTCTTTAAACTAATGGAGAAGAGAGGAGGGAAAGAAAAAAAGAAAAAAAAAAAAAAAGAAAAAAAAAAAAAAAAAAGAAAAAAAAAAAAAGCCACAAATTAGGACCATGCAACTCAAATACAAGGACACAAAACCCCCTCAAGCTGAAAAACAACACCTCACTACTAAATATCTATATTTGCAGTTCTGGATGCTGGCTACAGCTCACATCCCAGCAGCTCTACTGGCTCAGGAAGGTATATATTGCCCAATTTTTTGTAGCAGGACAAAGAAAAACTTTCTGCTTTGGGTTCCAGCATAAAAATCCCCACACTTGTTAAACATCAGGGTACTGCTGCCACCCTTCACCAGGTATCTGCCCTTCTCTGATACAGACTCCTCCTCCCCTTGCCTGTGGTTCCACAGACTTTAAATTGGCCACTTGGCTATTAACCCCTCCTAGGGCTGCTCCTGCTGTGCCTGGTTTTTTTAGTCTGTTGTAGTGCTTCTTGGCAAGGCAGGTTGCCTTCAAAATGTTTGTTCATTCCCACTCTAGAGAATTAACTCAATGCTAATAAAGCCCCTCATGCTCTGCTGCCCAGGTTGGGTCCCAGAATCCCCTTCTGAAGGAGATCAGTCTCTACCCTGTTTATCCATCAGCAAAATGTAAATTTATCAAAGGGGAAATCTCTCCCCAAAACTCCTCAGTGCAGAGGCTGCTCTGACAGGACCCCTGAGTCAGGAGGGAAAACCTCAATGTCCTGAGAGGTTCCATCCCTTCTGCTCAGCACTGCCTCCAGCCTCTTCTGCTTTCAGCAGAAGATGTCAAGGCTGTGGGATCCTGGGAAGGTCTCAAATGATCTTGTTTCCTTGTCTCCTTGTGAGGTCACGAAGCAGAATTTCATTTCAGCATTATCAAATTGAACTACTTTGATCACTCCAGTTATTCTCTTCCTGCCTTGTGTCATTTCCCTCTTGGGAGCAAAATGCCTTTGTGCCAAATTGCAAAGCTCCTGAATGCCTTCACTGCACAGAGCTGCTGCTCCCCTCTCCCAAGCCAGCCAGAGGAGCAGGCTGCACAAGATAATCAATTCCTGGATGTGATAGGCACACAAATGAGGAACATGAGGGATAGGAAGGATATGGAGAAAGAGTTTTGTTGGTTTGATTTTTTTTTTTTTGGCCAAGTTTGCAGCCCCAGTCAAACCTCTTTTTTTTTCTTTGCTTGAAAGTTCACATCAGAAATTTGCCAATGCTGTCCATCATTTAGGAATGAAATGTGACTTCCTGGGGATGCTAATTATGATCTTCTGTAACAGCATCCAGGAGGAATGCTGCATATTTCCAGGTAGTCAAGGAAGGAGTGTTGCTTGGCTCATCACCTCTCAGCCTGACTGCAATGCTGAGGACAAAGCTTTCAGCACAGAGGATCTGGTACAGAACACTGAAGCCCTTCTCTTAGCCTGTGCCACAGCACAGACACACCCTGACTGCTCTCCTTGCCTTCTGCTGGCTCCTCAGGCAGTGTCATGTCCAGTTTGCAGTCACAGTGCTTAGTTTTACATTTATGTTCAGATAAGGATGCACACAAGAGACCTAAAACACTGCTCAAGAGCCTTCAACACTGCAGTGCAATGGCATAAGGGCAAAGGCATCTGGGAGAAAACCACATTCTCATGAGCAGGCCAGGACTGTGGAGTAAACTCCCTGAGTAGGAAGATCTGCATAAATGCACACACAGAGGTAAAACATTAATGCCCTGAAACGTCAAAGCCAGGGAATTGCATTCAGGGCATGTATCATATTTCTTTGTCCTTGCCTTTTTTATATCACAACATACATGCTTTGTTTTCTGTATTCCAAAAGAAAAAATATATCCACAGCAAACACTTTTCTCCAAAGGAGGAGCACAGAGTAACACAAACCAGAGTCACTCCCCACACTGCTGCACATCCCTGGGTGGAGGTGGTGCAGTCTCTCACCCACACATTCAAGGTGCCCCTGGACTGTTCTCAGCAGGACATGGGGACAGGACACTGTGACCCTAGAGGTGACTTAGGGGGGGCCTTCTCACAGCTATCCACTGTGAGAAGTTAATTTTCATTTGGCCCACAAGGATTTAATTGAGATGCCTCCTCATGGTGTCAAAGGCTATGGCTATTGTTCTGCCTGTGGTCTCTCCTGCCTGCTGTGGTGGCAACATAAATATCCAACACCTCCTGTCTCACCCTTTCCTGTCCTTTTGGCAAGTTTTGGAGGTGAAGCAGTGAATTTACTCCATCAACAAAGCTTACCCACAGTAACTCAGGCTGTTGTAGGGAATTTGGCTCCGTTCCCTCCCCCCTTCTACTACTCCATCAGGCTGAGCACACTTCTGGGCAGCTACCACTGAAGTTTCTTCCAAACATGAGTTTAATTTGTGTTGTACATGACAGAAGTCCCAAACTGGAGCTGACCTGCTAGCATCTAGCTTATTTGTCGCTGAATAAGCAAAACAACCTTTTGCTTTCTACCTACTAGGTCAGAGACATTGATTTCCCCTGACTGCAACACACAGAAAAGGGAGAATTGAGAATATACACGTAGTTCTGGGAGCTGCTGCTGGCTGTGGAAAGTGGGAATTCATGGTTTCTTTCCTTTTCCAGGCTTGTGTGATGGGCTGGGCCTGTGCTGAGACTCTGGTCCCCAGCTGTCCCCAGCTATTCACATTTCCTCCAGACACATTATCCAGGGTCGACAGAGATGAATAATTAAGTCAGAGGGATGCACTAGGACTTGTGAAGGTGACACTTGGAATATCAGCAGAAGGACAGAGTGTAGCAACTCTTTTTTGTGTTCAGAGGTCTGCTCCTTTTAGCATCAAGGCCGTGGTTCATTTGCTGTTGTCACAATCATTAATGTCATTAGCAGCTCCTGAGCTCTGAGGATGCAGATGGCACCACGTGGCCTGATACAGACTCTAGACCATGTCCCTGGCTAGGAAGTGCCTCACCCAAAGCACAGAGCACCCAACACAGTCCTCTCCCAACCCCCAGTGCTGCTGGACACCACAAGGGTCATGTCCTCCTGGACAAGAGGCTGTAGGTTCACAGTCAAGTGAGCAGCATCAGAAAGTCTCTCTCCTATCCAGGCACTCTTCAGCTCCAGAGCTGTGTGTGCTCCAATGGGAAGAACAGACCTGGTGGCAGAGTGAGGGGAGCCTCTCACCTGCCTGCAGCAGGTATCAGACACCAGCAAGCACATCAGACACCCTCCATTTACTGTCTCCTAATAAAAGTCTTCAAAGTACATTTGTGTTAGAAAGGCAGCAAGGAAACCCTTAATCATGAGAGCAACTATTCATTTGGGCCTGGGCAGTGGAATTGGTTTATTATATGCTGCTCTTCAGACGCAGTCTGCCTCTATACTTAGAAAATGTCAATTAATTTATGGTTGTGGAGATTTCATCCCTCTCCTGATAGCTGGCACATCCTCTCCTTATCTCAATTTGTTGGCTCACTTTCTTATGGAAGTCAGAAGAAAAGGATCATGCAGAACACCCTGGGAAGCTGTTGGTCAGACAGGGAGAAGAGAAACTGCCTCTAATTTTCCAGTAGTGTCTGAACTCAGCCTCAGCATCCAACCTCAACCTGGGAACTTAGGGGAGCTGTAAGAATCATGGTTATGAAGCAAGTATAATTTTGCATAGTGCTGAGGGACTAGTTTCAATTAAGGAAAATGGTCATCCTATAAAATCTGTTGCCTTTATGGCATTTTGACAATAGAGAGGGGAACTCAGAACACTCAGGATTATGAGAGCAGATTCCAAGCATATCCCTCTCCTGTTCATAAACTCCAACCAAGAGCAGCTCCTCCCATCAGCTCACCTGAGTTATCCTTATATTAGCAGACACACAGGGAATTTCTCTTTCATGCACAACCCATCTCACTGTGCATTTTCCTTTCCCAGTGCTGGGGAAACCACAGATAGTCACAATATGGGACAGTCCAGCCCTGAAAGGAAGCTGGTTTCAGTTTCTTTCCCCCCTTTAATCCTCTGGAACATCCTCCTGCTGACAGTGGCCATTCTGACCTGCACAACTGCTCGTTGCCTCTGCAGCCCCAAGGTCCAGACAGAGAGGTCCTGACACTTCCCACACAGCTGACAATTGCTGTAACAGAGGGATGCAGGGACAGGCAGCTGCTCATGCTGTGACATAGCTGAAAGCTAGAAAGCTAAAAACTAATAACAGCTCCTTGAGGAATAAAATCAAAAGTCACTTGGCCTAGCTTGGGAACCGTAGGCGTGGGCATAGTCTGGCTGACTTTAGGATGATTTCAGCAAGTGCTCCCCAGCTGCCAGCACCCCCAGGCTGCTCTGAGCTCTCTGTGTCTGCCTGCAGGACTACAGGGTGAACATCTTCCTGCGGCAGCAGTGGAACGACCCCCGGCTGGCCTACAACGAGTACCCCGATGACTCCCTGGACCTGGACCCCTCCATGCTGGACTCCATCTGGAAGCCTGACCTGTTCTTTGCCAACGAGAAAGGGGCCCATTTCCACGAGATCACCACGGACAACAAGCTGCTGAGGATCTCCCGGAACGGCAATGTCCTCTACAGCATCAGGTGAGGTGACTCCACCAAGGTGGGGTTTGGGGCTTTAATCCTTTTCCTCTGTTAGGAAGGGTCTGCAGGGGCACTGAGAGGGAATGCAAACCCAGCACTGGGGTTGCTCTGCCAAACAAAGCAATGACTCAGCAGGAAACATGGAAAAATCACCATTTTCAAGGCAAAAACTTGAAAATATTTCAGTTGTTGTTTAAAAACAACAACTTTCCTATCTCATTCATCTCTGAATGAAAATACAGGTTTCTTTTTAAGTACATTTTCCTGTGAAAATTAAAAAGAAAGAGGACATTCCTTGAGAAGTACACACTGTAAATGCAAAGAGTTTCCAGAAAGAGAAATAGTTTTTCCCTTTTAAAAAAATCTCTATAGGGTGCTCTGCCATTTTCTAACTGGTTCTTTGCTATTGCTGTTTGCAATAATCAAACTCTAGGCAAGGCATTTACAAGAAGGTGGACTTTGTCACATTTTCTGTCCCAACATGCCTTTAAAATCAAGCTGAGAATTTCTAACAACATAAGATCTTAAATTAAAGTATCTTGCCTTCCTGATAAGTTTCTTGCAGGTTTGATGATAGAAAAATTCAATTTCTGTCCCCTGGGTAATTTTGCTATTTCTACATCAAGGCAAAAAGCTGAAAACCCTAAACACTTCAGGGAACAGCATTTTCAACATTATCAAACCAAATAACTCAAGTCTAACTATCTGGAGCAAATAATTTAGTATCAGCTTGTTGAACCAACCAAACATTTTAAGCATAGATCATGGTACAGAGCAGCACAGCAATAAAACACAGAAAATGCAGCCTGCACCTAGTGGAAAATGGAAACAGAAATAGAGGTCTCAGGGGCTCTGCAGGAATTCAGGAAGATACAGGAGTTCTTATTGACTTAGCACAAGGCATTTTTCCTGCAGAAAGTCCCACTGAAGTCTTTTTTTCCCCACACACAAACATATGATCTTGAACAAACTTCTTTTTGTTTTGGGTTGGTTGTTTTTTTGTGGTTTTGTGGTTTTTGTTTGTTTGTTTGTTTGTTTTTGTGGTGGTGTTGTTGTTGTTGTTTATTTTTTGGTTTTTGTTTTTTTGACACAGATGTTTTCTGTTCAGAGATTTATGAACAGTGCCAGCCTCTAGAAATGCATCTGGGGGTTCCAGAGGGTGGGTTTGCGCTTCCTGCTAATCCAGCCTCCTGTGAACCTAAGGCACAGCAGGAAAACTGAGGCAGCAGAGCTGTCTGGTGAGGGAACTCTTTGTTACACACAGTCTCAAACAAATGCCATCTGCAGCAGCCCTGCTGGGAATGGTGTCACAGACACAAATGTTGAGCATTTCTGCTGCTTTCCAGCGCCAGGGTGAGAGCACAGGTGGGGAAGTGATGGATGATCAGTCGTTTCTCCAGCTTGGTGTGTCTGAGGGGCTCAGCCCTCAGCAGTGCCCACTCTTTGGCATTTCCTGTGCTCTCTTCTCTCCTCAGGATCACGCTGACTCTGGCCTGCCCCATGGACCTGAAGAACTTCCCCATGGATGTGCAGACGTGCATCATGCAGTTAGAAAGCTGTGAGTCCTGTGTACATCCCAATTTTGGGGAGACAACCTCTTTTCCCTGCTGCTCTCCCCTGCCACCTCCTTTCCCAGCTGCAACCCATTCCCAGCCCAGCCTTCACTGGAGGTTTGCTCAAGAACATCTTGCTTAGGATTTTCCATTCAGAACATGTGACATTTGCTAGAGAAGCCAAACCTCAAAAGATCCCATGAGAGGAGCCCTGGCTTGCTTGTGTTTACATTGGCCTTTCACTTTGCAGGAGAGAAGTGGAAGTGCTTTCAGCTGCAAGGGGTTATTTTTTTTCTCTCTGGATGAACATCTGCCACTTGTACATGTTGCTTATCCCAAAGGAGGGAAAGATGATGAGCTTCTTCCAGAGAAAGAGGTCAAGTTGGAAACAGTAGAAAACAGTTCAGCAGACCAAATGCAAGATAGAAAAAAATGTTATTTGTTGCAGAAAAGCCATTGCAGCTCCAGTGGAGGTCATTGGCCTGGCTCTTACCACATGAACAAGCAGTTTTGCCTCAACCCAAATCCCATTCATGACAGCAGTGTCAAGGAAGGCCAGGATGCACCCTGCCTCCAAGCTCTCTTCTGCAATGCTGTCCCTTTCCAGACCAGTGTTTAATGTGATTCACATGACATTTATCCCTTCCTCTCAACAGTTGGCTACACAATGAATGATCTCATATTTGAGTGGCAAGAAAAAGGAGCAGTGCAAGTTGCTGATGGGCTGACATTGCCCCAGTTTATCCTCAAAGAAGAAAAAGACTTGAGATACTGCACCAAGCACTACAACACAGGTCAGTGCTGTTAACCCTTAACTGAGGGGTTCAGTAGAGAGGAATTCAGGATTGTGCATTTTCCAGAGTCTCTTGCTCTGTCTCATGGCACTCTGGCCTTGTCCTACACATCCAGAGATAACAGACGTGTAGAAACAGATATAGCAAATGAAAAGCTAATGAACATAAATGTACAAAACCCTCTTGTCCCCAGGAACAACTGCATCAATTCAAGGGTGTTTGGTTAGGATCTTCTCTCCTAGAAACTTCTTTTGTCTTTGAAACTTTTGTGACAAAGGACATAATGCCAAAGTTAATGTTCATAGAATCCTAGAATGGTTTGGGTTGGAAGGGACCTAAAAGACCATATTGCTCCAACCCCCTGCCATGGGTAGGGACTCTTTTCACTGGACCAGGCTGCTCCAAGCCCCATTCAGCCTGGCCTCGAACACTTCCAGGGATGGGGCAGCCACAGCTTCTCTGGGCAATCAGTGCCAGGGCCTCCCCATCCTCACAGAGAATAATTTCTTCCTAATATCTAATCTAAACCTTCTCTCTCCTACTTTGAAGCCATTCCCCTTTGTCTATCACTACATGCCCAGGACAGCAGCTGTTCATTTCCTCCCCTAACAAGACTCTGGTGTAGGCAATGCAAGGAAAATCCCCAGACACTGGCTGAAAACAGGAAGCTCACTGTGCCTTACCAATAACCTTCCATGTATCTGCCATCCTCCTCAGGCAAGTTCACCTGTATAGAAGCTCGTTTCCACCTGGAGAGGCAGATGGGCTATTACTTGATCCAGATGTACATCCCCAGCCTTCTCATTGTCATTCTGTCCTGGATCTCCTTCTGGATCAATATGGATGCTGCACCTGCTCGTGTGGGCCTGGGGATCACCACCGTGCTCACCATGACCACGCAGAGCTCTGGCTCCCGAGCATCACTGCCCAAGGTAGGGAACACCCTTGTCTTCACCAGGGAAATCATGGTCCTTTTGGGGACAGCACCTTAGCAAATCCCTACACAGATCCTCCTGCTGCTTTTGCCCAATTCCAGTTTAAGGGCAAACTGAAAAAATTCCCACCCTGTCCTGAAAAAAATTTAAATTCTCTGTGACTAGCAGTAAAACTTCCCCTAGGACTCAGCACTCACCACAGCTCCCAGTAACCAAGAGCTCTGTACTTTACAGACCCCTGCAACAACCACACCTGGATGTGCACTCTACATTTTTGCTTTTTAGTCATTTGACCATCCTACTTTTGTAATAGTACTGAATTTCACTTTATGAAGGGTTACTGGTATGGTGATTACTGTTTTTCTTGCATATGAACAATCACAGTCAAGGCCTGAATAAATTAAAAGCTGTGGAACTATTGCTACTTAAGAGCGTGTGAGGGCATTCAGTGACCTGATAACACACTCACATCAAATGAGCGAGGTTCTGGTATCCAAGAACAGAATGTCAGCCATGTAAAACACCAAGTAAAAATGCACTGGGGTAAGGAAGGCACCCCATTTGTGTCTCTTTCTCTGACTCCTAGGTGTCCTACGTGAAGGCCATCGACATCTGGATGGCCGTGTGCCTGCTGTTTGTGTTCTCTGCACTTCTGGAATACGCTGCCGTCAACTTCGTGTCTCGGCAGCACAAAGAGCTGCTCAGGTTCAGGAGGAAGAGGAGGCATCATAAGGTAATACATAAAGCATGAAGGACACAGCTGAAATCTGTCCCAGCAGAACACCAGGGTCAGCTGAACCAAGCCACTAGCCCCCAGGGAAGCCCCCAGTATCTGGTCAGATGTTAAGGAGGCTAACGCACCACAAAGAGCTGCCTCAATGGATTGAGTCTGTTCCAACAGCCAGGAGGCTGACCCCAGGAGCCCAGCAAGCTGGGTTTTGCTAGCTAGCCAAGAGGTCTCAGCCAAAAGGGTTGTTCTCAACAGGACAATTTTCACACAGCAATGTTCTGGTGTGAGTTCTGCTCCCCAGAAGCTGCAGCCAGGGCTGGGGGGAGGCAGGCAGGGAGCTGTGAGGGGTCTGCCAGAGAGCAGCAGCCCCAACATGACAGCCTGCAGTAGCCCAGAGGTAAGTGACACCTCTTTTGTCTCTGCCATCTCTGTTCAAAAGCATCTGCTTCTCAGACTGACTGCAAATTCCTCCTAGAAGGAAAGAGCTCTATTCTTAGCCTTAGCCTGCTCCATGCTTACCTGCCATGGCTGATCCCAATCCCAATCTGAGCATGCATGCAGCTCCAACAGTTCCCCAGCCTGGGCTCCAACAGCTTTTAGGCTGAGGTGCCACAGCAAAGATTTCTCCTCACAGATCACATTAGAAAGAAACGAAAAGGTGTCTGTGATCATAAGGCCAAAGGCACTTCAAAATTGTCCCTATTTAACTGGTAGAATCAGGAAAGGGTTAGGAATTTTCAGCACAAGACCTGAAAGGCTGCCCTTTGGAGAGAAGTAAAAAACAGTTCATTTGCTAAGAAACAAAAAACAAAGACAATTTCGTTGATGAAAATCTCAAGCAAGCCCATAGGTGACCACCAAGGTCTGTCTTAAATATTCCTCATAGGTATTTGTCTACTTTCCATGATCCATCCCATCCAGAAACCCACCCCCATTCCATTGTTTCACTGTCCCAGCCACTAAAAGTCTTTCCCAGGGTCTAACCTGCCCTGCAGCGGTTCACAGTGTATGCTTACAGAAGTGCTACCATTCCAGGAGGAAGTAGGGGCTGAGGAGCAGGAATCCCTGTATTTTTCTAGATTTGTCTCTCTCTGCTTCAGTCATCCTATCTGCAAAACAGGAGATAATTGTTCATTTGTGCTCAACCCAGTCAGGACCAGGGATGAAAAGTGTTGGACAAATGCAAGAGAAAGGAAGTAACAGATGAGACCCTCAGCACACATTGATTTTGTCTGACCAGAGCATGGCTCTGCCATCCCAGAATCAACAAAGCTTTGGTTCAGAAGATGGAGCTTACTGAATAGAGGCAGAGCTAACCTCACCCACATGGGTGCCTCCATAAGTGCATTTATCTCTTCATCTGTATTCAGGCATCCTGTCTCTGGATCTGTGCTATTGTATGCAGATCAGTCTGTTGATAAAACAGTAAGAAGGAAAAAGAAGTCACTAATACACAGACAAGTTTCAGAGATATTTTCTAGAGCTGTTCCACTGAGCACAAGGCTGTTAGCACAGTCCCTGCCCAATCTCACAGATATTTAATTGGAGCAAAGCAATAACACTTGAAATAAACAAAAACACTTGCAAAAGCTAAATGAACAAGGTTTGCAGGCTCATCAGAAAACTAAGCTGACTGCTAATATGCAAATGGGTTAATGCAGCTGCCAAAGGCACTAATTGCTCTGTCCTGATGTCCTGACTTGTCTGGGTAGCTCTGACTGGTTTAGGTGTGACACACCAGGCTAAAAAAAAGTGAGATGTTGCAGTGGAATGGACCAGTCTGGTTAACATGAGACTATCATCAGACCCACATGCAGTGTACTTGGAAACACTTCCCAGTGTGCCTGGTGATGTCTTTGCCTTTCCCCTTTGACATGGGCACCTTGAGAAAGGCACTGTTGTCTTCTCTAACCCCAGTACAGCACTCACCAAAACAAAGCCACAGTGGCCAAAACAAAGTTACAGCCAGTGGCCCCTCAGCAATGAAAAGATAAAAAAATCCAGTAAAATAAGGATTGGGTGGTTTAAGTTAAGCCAGACATGTGCCAGTGTTTGTTTGTGCAATGGGAAAAGAGCAGAGCCAGTTTTACCTGAACCCCTGCATTGCAGACATGATGAGAAGGTCCATAAGCTCTGGGTATCGCAGAAAGCCAGAACTTGGTTTTATTTGGGTAGTTTTGTTTTGCCCAGAAATGGCAGTGTCCTCTGTGCCCTGCTCCTCCATCCCACACAGCTGCCCATGGGATGCAGGGGCCATCCAGAAAAGACACTATTCAAAGGACAGGGGAAGGGGCAGCAGGGCACAGTGGGCAGGCAGCTACAAGGGAGGGGGTTGCTAGGTCAGTGTTGGGGGACACAGCATGGGTTAGCCTCTGTTAATGATTAATTAGTGCCACTGGTCTACAGCTAGCCTTGGTGACCTGTAGCCAAGAGACTTTGAATTCTCACTCTGCCTCTGCAACTCACTGCTTGAATTACTTGGGCCAAACTCAGTTTTCCCTATCATTACATCCCTGTGTTCAATAAAATAGGGTTAAATCATTCTGGGAGTCCAGAAAAGCTTTCACAAAAAACCAAAAAAAAAACCAAAACCAAACCAAACCAAACCAAAAAAACAAAAAACAAAAACAAAAACAAACAAAAAAAAACAAACAAAAAACTACAAAAACCCAAAACAAAACAAACAAACAAAACAAAAAAACCCACCAAAAAACCACCAAAAAACAAACACACACAAAAACAAACAAACAAACAAACAAAACAAACAAAAAAAAACAAACCACAAAAACACCCACACCCAAAAAAATCCAGCAACACCCTTTGCCTTTAGATTGGAACACAAATTATATTTTTTCTCAATAATTGGCATTACCAGAAGCAGCCATGTCTTACCATTGACCCACAGAAGGGCTCTTCAGTTCCTCACCTAAAAGTTGTCTCGTGGGGATGGCTGTGGGGTGCTGTGGGCAGGTGAGTGAGGGCTGGTTGCACGCTGCCTGCAGAGCTCTTTTCCTGGACAGCTCCTGGCTCCTGCACGTCCATGTAACTCTGTAGGAAGCAGCTGCAGCTTTGGCTACGTGAGTTACATGGAGCCCACTCCTTCTGGGCAAGCTGAAACCGCACAGGCAAAGCAAAGAAGGTGCTGATAGGAGGTGGAGGGGGGTTGGGAGAGGCAGAAGCAAAACAGGGGATGCAGTTGGAAAAATGAAAGCAGTGCCACAAACCCTTCAACATGTCAAGGACCTCAACGGGGTGGAAGTCAGTCCTGTCCTCCACGGGGTGCCTGGATCCCCTGATTTGCATCTGTGCATCACACAGCTGGCACCCCTCTATAAGGCTGGTCTCCCAAGAGCAGGGGGTTTGCCCAAGGGTGCTGAGGCCGGGGCATGGCGGGAGCACCTTTCCCGTGCAGAGCAGGATGCTGTCAGCGGAGAGCCTTATAGCGAGGGTGCACTGTCTATATCTCATTTTAAGTAGAGTCCCATGCTCAATCTGTTCCAGGAGGACGAAGCCGGTGAGGGCAGGTTCAACTTCACTGCCTATGGGATGGGGCCAGCTTGCCTACAAGCCAAGGATGGCATCTCTGTCAAGGGAGCCAACAACAACAACACAGCCAACCCGGTGCCGCCGCCGTCCCGCTCCCCCGAGGAGATGAGGAAGCTCTTCATCCAGAGAGCCAAGAAGATCGACAAGATCTCCCGCATTGGCTTCCCCATGGCCTTCCTCATCTTCAACATTTTCTACTGGATCATCTACAAGATTGTCCGCAGAGAGGATGTGCACAACCAGTGAGGGGAGGGGAGCAGCCAGGAGGGAGCGAGCGATCCTTTATATATGTGCAATAGCAATGCAGCAATGCATGAATTTAAGAATGCGGCAATATCTACTTAAAAAAAAAAAAAAAAAAAGGGGAGGGGGGCTGGGAGGGACTTTTAATCATGTGAACTGAGGGTGACTGGCACAGGGAGGAGGAAAGAAGCTCTTGCTGTGGGGAGTGCAGGGCAGGAGTTAGTTTTACAGCGTAAGAAGGTGTGGATTGCTCCAGCAATCCAAGCAGTGTAATATAGTAATATATATTCATGCTTAATTATAATGCAAAAAGAAAACAAAAGAAAAAAAAAAAAGACCAACAAAAATAATTCCTTTTTTAGCCTATCAACAGCTTAGATTCTCAAGTCACTGGAATGATTCATGATTCCATGTGCAGAAACTACTGCAATTACGCTTTATCTGACTTTTGCTATATAAAGGCCATTCCAGTCAAGCACGTGGGGGGGAAAAAGCCCTAACAAAAGGGGAAAAACACCTCAAGAAAATAATTCTGTGCTTCTCTAGGTTTTGCACTTTGAAAACTGGATAGATGGGGAAACTGAAGAAAGAGGCTGTGGATTGCTGTTTATTTTATATATTTACTTTTTTTAGTCACGGGTTTGCCGATCAAATGCTTTGTGACTTTTGCATAGAGGAAAGCAAATACATTATCTCTCTCATCCCCACCAGAGAGCATCCAAAGGAAACCCAAGAAGGACATCAGGGCCTTCATCAGAAATCACAGGTACCTTCTGTCCTTTTAAACAGCCTGGCAGGATTCAATTCCCAGGAGGCAGAACTATTATTCAGAACACTAGAAAAGATGAAGGATTTTTGTAATAGTTTTGTTTGTTTGTTTTTTCCAAACCCCTTTCTTCCATGTTTGTTTACAATGGGGTGATGGAAGCAATTGTATTTAAAATATAGAGAAAACAGGCATCTTGATGCCTTGTTTTGACAGGACCGGGCGTGTGGCAATACTGTCAGTAAGGGGGGTGGGGGGCAGGTGTGTATAGAGAGAGCAGCTTTTATTTTCTGACATTTCATAGCAGTTATATTAATAGTGAAGCTGGGCCGATGGACCCAAATCTATTTTTGTATATATTTTGGTGCTGCATTTACCTTTAACACGGATAGGATGATGGAGCAGGCTGCTTTGCCCCTCTCTGCTGCCTGGCAGAGA
Organism: Phylloscopus collybita; assembly: GCA_027886175.1. Lineage (NCBI taxonomy): Eukaryota > Metazoa > Chordata > Aves > Passeriformes > Phylloscopidae > Phylloscopus > Phylloscopus collybita. The sequence goes on along the minus strand of JAJNNQ010000019.1, from coordinate 10,442,176 downwards.
TGTGGGGGAGGCTGGCACAGCTTGGTGGGGATGGGGAAAGGGGGAGGGAGGTGGGAAGGGGTGAGCAAGGGGGTTTCTGTTTGCCCAAGTGGTAGCACAGGTTGGCATTGGTGTTTGGGGTGGGGACAAATGTGCCAAAAGCCTCTAGGGTGTTACTTGAAAACCTGGCTTGGGGCATGTGGGCAAGCCAAGGGCTTGATGTCCCACTTGTCCCTCTGGGCCGCTGGGTGTGAGCTGGCTGCAGCACTCAGCGTGACTCCGTTGTGTTTGTTTGCACTTTAGGGAGAGAGGTGAAAGAGAGCACCAAGGAAGAGACAATCAGTCTGCACTGAAGCACTTGGGGTCAGGTCTGGCTTAGGCATCTAAAGAAAGCAGAGAGAAAAGTGGCACCCACGGGGTGCATCCACCCTCCTCCCTCTCCTGCTCAGGATGGGAGCAGAGCTGAGCTGGGCTGGGCTGTGGATCTGCTGCTTGCTCTGGGAGCAGACAGGCTCCCTCCTGTAGGGGCTGGAATAGCTCTCAACAAAGTGCCCTGGGGCACTGCCAGGTCCAGGCTGGCCCAGGTCAGCAGCACCCAAGCTTGGGATGGGAGGTTGAAGTCATGCTTAGCCGTGGGGGTCCCAGCCAGCACAGAAAGAAGGTGAGAGGATAGGAGAGCCTGGGACCTGCCAGCTGTCCTGCACAGGGATAATGCCAGGAGAAACAGCAGAGAAAACACCAGGGCTTGCTGAGGCTGGGTAGAGGGACATCCATCTCCAAGGTTGCCAGTCCAGCACCTTTCACCAGCACTAAACACACTTTAGTTTAAGAGAAAAAAAAGAAAAAGAAAACAAAAAGAAAGAAAGAAACAAAGGACAAGAATAGCGAGAGGAAGAAAGGGAGAAAAAAAGATCAAAACCACAGCAGTCACTGTGTGGACTAGGGCAAATGCACTGGCAAAGGCCACCCAGTTTTCTAAGTCCTTTTGTACTGCTGGGACAGGGAAAGGTCACAAGGTCACGCAGTGGGAGCATGAACCAGCACATCAGCCCTTTCCCTTCACTGGAGCAGCAGAAAAACCTGTGGGCTGAGGATTTCTCCTTCCCCTGGCAGACGGTGCTTTCCCAAGAAGGGAGATCTCAAGCAGAGGCATTATTTGATGCTGGGACGATGTCCCAAACCTTGGCTGGAGCCCAAGCCTGCTGCTGGCTCTGGGTTTTTTTGCTGAATTATTGAACTCTCCCTGCGTGCACCAGGGCTGGCTGTGCCAGCTGCGGTTTGCGATTGCTTCAAACGGTGTGTCCTTGTCTGAGATGAAAGGCAAATCCAGGGAATTTCCCTCCCTGCCCGACAGCACAGCAGAGGCTTGGCAACCCACATACCACATCTCCTTCCTCATGCAGGTGAATGACATCAAATTGCTGTCATTTGGGTAAAAATATCCTGTCCCAATGCCTGGACCTTGCACTTTGGAGTGGGGCAATAACACACCTTCCATCACCCCTGGCTACCTGGGGCGGCTCCCCAGGGCACAGCAGGGCTGCAGGTTTCCTTCCTAAAGAAGCTGCCTGTAGGTCAACAAATCCTATGCACCATCTTCCCATCTAGCTGAGTTTTGGACCTACATCAAACCCAAACAGGAGCAGGAGCAGAGCAAGGAGGAGGACGACATTTCCGCCTCACTTCTTTCTGCTCCAGCTGTACATGGAAGAATCCCATGTCTATCCTAGACTCCTGGGTGCAGATACAGTTATGCCACAGCTACTGCTTCACTAGAGCTTCAGTGCCACTTCTGGGCAGAGAATAAGGTTGAAGGAAGGCATGTAGGGACTAAAAATCACCAGAAAGATGCTGTTTCTTGCCCATGCAGAAGCACTTCAGCTGCCAGTGGAGCCTATGGAAGTTTAGGGACTGAAATAAGAACCACACTCTTACCAGCCTGTCTTGGCTTCCAGTTCAGCTTTGCCAAGCTCTGGGCACATTTGATGCCCACCATAAGCAGTGTTATTTTTCTCTTCCTTAAGCAGCCAGTTCACATTTGGGCCATTTTTCAGCTCCAGGGCTGCCTGCAGGGTGAGAGTGAGCAGCACTCACATCCCAACAGAAAACACAAGGGAATCTCAATGAAAGTGTGACAGTGCTAACTGTCCCAGGGATGTCCTGCCAAAGAGTTTCACCACCTAGACAAGACTTTAGACTGTCCTATGAGCCCCTGGCAGGTCTCGGTAGTTTTCAAAATCAAAGGTTTTTCTCTGTCTGTACCAGGTTGTGTTTAGTCTCTGTATTGCAAAAGAACTCATTTTGATATCTTTAAAGCAGGCTGCTTTAATGGTGTCAGCAATTATATTTATTAGTAAGAATGCACAGGGTTTGGTATTGCAGGGTAACTTCCAGGCATATTGATGGAATTTAACTCCATATTTAACTCCATAACTGTTATCTCTTCTTAAGAATGAGGCTCAGAAGAAAAACCTCTGAATAAAACAGCAGTTGTCTGTCAGTAAAGAGGGAAAACTGGGTCCTAATTCACTTAGCTTCTTTGGAAAAAGAGAGCTTTATCCCAAATATGATTTCCAGATGTTGCTGGAGACGTAATGCTTTGTGAGCAGGAATTCTTTCTCCTTACACATAAATACAATTGTCCAGAATAAAAAAACCACCATCTTACAATATTTTGATCAGGTAGAAGAGTTTCTCCCACTTTAATACCTGCTCCATCTGGGATCCCAGTGCCATGAAAATCAGAGAGGTGCTGAAGAGAGTCCAGGACAGAGCAGTGAGCACATGGGCTGCTGCAAACTGCAGAGCTCAGCCTTGGCCTGGGCCAAGCACCAGCTGCCTGGGAACACTCAGGTCATTCCCTCCATGGCTCTGGTGGTGACCCTGATTCTCCTGTCCTAGAAGCCTTTGCGTGTCAGGCCTGGGAGACTGCTCCTAAAATCATCAAACAATTTCAAACTCTGAATATTCTCGCATCCTCCAGTGTGAGAACTTTTTTTAGCTTTGTTTTCCTCAGAGTTTTCTGGAAGCTTTTTCTTATTCTTCTGAAGATCTTTCATTTTAAAGCAAAGCCAAGACAATTCAAATTACACTCTTAGCTGCCCTTTATCTTGACTGTGATTTAAAGACTTTGCTTTATTTCCCAATGCTGGTAGAGAAAAAGGCTAGAAGAATTTACAATGTATATTTATTAAGAGAAAGGAACATATGAGAAAGGAACATATGAGAAAGGAACATATGAGAAAGGAACATATGAAAAACGAAAAGGCTGTTTTCAGTGGTGCCATATTTTTCACAGGTTGTATACAATCATATTTTTGTACTGTACTTACCATTACTTAATAAAACATAGTTCTTATCCCTGTGCCAAAGACAGACAATCTCTTTCAATATCCCATTCCTTACTCCAAAACTTTGATATTGGCAGCAGTGGACAGCCCAGTGTGAACCCCAGTACCTCAAAGCCCAGTCCTGGTGCAGCATCCCACAGAGTTCAGCTCAGCAAAGGAATTACCTGATCCATTCCCAGCTTGGAAGCACCCACACATTCCTGTCTTCTTCTCAAAAGGAGGTGGATGGAAGGGGCATCTTGTGCTGCATCAATAGATTTCCATGATTTGCATGGAGAAAGTGTACTAGTTAAGTAGAAAATTGAGATACTTGATTGTTCTTCAGGGTGCTAGGATGAGCACTAAAGCAGAAGCCAGTAGTCATTAATTTTAGCATCTTAAATTACTTCAGGTTCTTTAAGTCTTCCCATTCCCCTCTCTCCTCCTCCTTAACAATTATTTCTTAAAGGCAGTTGCACATCTCTTGCTCAAATGAACCTACACAATCTCTCACTTCATTCAAGTCGAATCTTTTCTGTGTTCATCTCCCTTTTCTTCATTCCTGTGGGGCTCGGTTCCTCAGCACTGCAAACTTTGAAGGGCCTGGGAGCCATGTCTTGGGAAATACAGGGCAAAATACGGCACTAAAACCATTCCCCAGGGCAGACACAGTGACAGCTCCCAGGGAAGTGCTCTCATAGCCAACCAGGCATGGAGAGGACTCCTGGGGAATGCCAAGGTGGCCACTAAGGGTGTTTTTGACTCTGCTCTGTGAAAGCAAAGCAGCATAAGTTAGAATGAATTCAGTGTCTGGCTGTTATTCCTGTAGAGCTCCCTGTTCTGCGTTGATCCAGCAATGCTGTATCATTGACACAGCAGGTGCTTATAGGAAATCAGCTCTTTGCATTCTCAGTCTCTGACTATGGTGTGGGCCCCACAAGAAATCAGCTGCTATGAACCAGGCAGGACAGAAGGGGCTGTTGCACTTGGAGCAGAGCATCCCCTCAGAGCTGCTCCAGCTCTGCCTGCAGGTGTTTGCAGTGGGTGAGATGCTCTCCTCTGAGAGATGCTGGGATGAGCAGCCCTGGGGTGATCCCCTCAGGTGATCCTAGGCTGCAGGAGCACTGAAGGGCACAGTCCAGGTTAGAGGTAGCAATGCCAGCGTGGCAGTGGGAAGTACAGCCTAAGCCAGGTGAGAAATCCCAACCTGAGAGCCCCCAAGCCCAGGAACAGTGACCTCTCTGTTTGCAGCTTTCCTGGTTCAGCAGTTTCCTCACCCAATCATATTGCCCCAGCACCACTCTGTTGCTATAACACTGGAAAAGACACAAGCCACAGGGCAGGAAACAAGAAGAGGGATTATTTCAGCCCCCAGCAGGGGAAATTATTGGTTAGATTGTCAAATGGGGATCCTGGCAGAGTGACAGAGAAGGGAAAGGAAAAGCACTAGGAGAGGATTAGTTTGCATGCCACATCACTCCTGCCATCCAAAGCCAACAGGCAAGGTGCAAGGCAGCAGAAACTATGTGATTGTATTAAAAGTCTGGCAAACTTAAGCTGCAGTCCTTGTGCACATCACTGCCAGACTCCTCAGCAGAAATGATAAGGGACTCTTATGTTTGTGATATTGCTGCTCCTGGGTCTGCTAGAGTGTGCTGAAGCCCACCCTGGGACAGGGCTGGGTCCCAGCAGTGCTGGAGCTGGGTCAGCTGTGGTTTGACCCAGACCATGCACAGGGAGAGGGAACAGATGGAGCAGACTCAGCAGAAGCTGATGTTGCCACTCTGGGGAAAGGCAGGGGGATTGCTGTGTGTTGGCTTAACAAGCCCTGCAGCACTCAGAGCATCGCTGCCTCAAAAAGTACAAGGGAGCAGCAGCTCCCTGACAGCAGCAGTTCCCAGCCAGGAGAGGGGACACAAACCCTGTCCCCAGACTGAGGGTCAAGTATATCAGCACTTCCAGTACAAAATCATCCATGTTTTCCTGGGCAGAGGATGATACCAGCATAAATAAGCCATCAGCACAGCTTGAATTCAGCTTTTATTTACAGATTTGTCATTTGAATTGCGTAAGTAGCTTAAGTCAAACAAGGACACGCTCCTCACCTATCCAGGAAACTGGGGCATGAGGTATCATCAGTAACCACGTGCCCAGGCTGTGAGCATGTCACTGCTGTGGCAGATGAGGCAACTTTGGCACAAGCAGGGGCAGGTAGAGCTGCCTGGAGCTGCCAGGTCTAAGGGACACAGAGCTCACAGGTAGTTTTTGCTGCAAAGACTTTTGGGGAGCTGGGCCCAGGACTGTTAGCACTGTAGCAAGCCAAAATCCCCTTCCCCAGAGGGTCTGTGGGAGGATGTCTGCCTTATCCAGGCACCTGGTAATAGTGCAGCACTGCTGGGTTACCTGTCTGACAAAAACACGAGTCAGGCTTTAGGCTGCAAACCAGCTGAGCCAGATGGCCTGGGTTAAACACACCACAGAATTTGGACACTAAATTACAGGTGCAGGTTCAAGCCTGAACCACCCTTGCAGTGATGACACCATCACAGACACAATTACAGGGCAGGCCTGGTAACTACTCAAAGCAGCATTGCCCTGTCAGAGCCCTGCAGACAATAACAGAATTGGGGCCTGGGCTCCAGCGTTTCTTGCTTGACACCTAATCCCCAAACACTGACCTTTATTGAATGAAAACTATGCAATACTGAAGATTGTGCCACGGGTGGTGCCTTAGCCACCTCTGCTGGGTATGCACTCACACATTCTCAGAAGTATCCTCACCACAGCCACATGGGCTGGGGTGAGGAACCAATGAGTTCCTGAGGAGCAGGGCCAGCTCTGGAGCTTGTGATGTGCCACAACCCTGTTGTGACCACGGCCTCTCAGGAAGATCTGCTCTGCTGAGGCTGCACTGTTAGGAAGCAGAAGAGTCCTAAGAGTTCGGCTCCCCAGCCAAGAGCAGAGTAAAGGCAGGGATCTGAAAAGAGAAAGGAAGAGCAGATCAAGGATCATGTGAGGCAGAGGAACCTGTAGTACTCACTTCTTGCTGTAGTTAAGTGCAGTCACTGCAACCAATATGGTCTTCCTGGGAGTCAAGGCTTTAAATACTGCTGCTTATTGCTTGAGAGGCTGGAAAGAGAATTCAGGAGGCTGGACTTGTCCCATGGAAAAGACATGGGACAGCATGGGCATTGTCACCTCTAAAAACAGGGCTTGAGAAACCAGCAAGGAAAGGAAGTGGAGAGGGGGCAGCCTCTGTTTCGTAAGAACGGTGCTGGGAATGCATCTTGCTGCGTGCCAAGGTGTGGGACACAGGTACATCCTTCACAGGCAGGAGTGTAACTATCCTGGCAAGTCCTTGGTCAGATGCATGCCTCCACTTGCCATCAATCCCACTTTTGATCAGGATAACTAGAATAATTAAAAAAATAAATCACCAATGAGTTAGGCTGTTGTTACATCCTCTCATTTCCATTTTAAGTGACCATGGCCAGTCCCCTTGGTCATGGCAGCAGAGCTCAGCTGTACAAGAGATGCTCTGCTAGAGGCTGACTCAACAAAATCTCAGTGCAAGGAAGCAGAAGTTCCTTTGTCTTGTGCTTATCTAGGCCAGGGAAACCAGTGCTTTGAAACACTCTGCTCTGCCTACACTGAATTTGTACTTTCCTTTCTATTCCAATCCTCCCACATCTGCCATTTTTTTTGTCCAAAACACTGTCATTCTTCCAATTCCAGGGTTAGATCAGAAGAGAAAATAAGCTTAGAAACAGAGTGGGCCAAGCTGACAAATCCCCAAGTCAACCTACTCAGAGTGGAGAATTGTAAAAACAGCAACTTCACACCTAGACTGATGTCCCACCCCACCCCATTCACAGCCTTCCAGCCTTGATTATTGCCACTTTACCTGACAGGGCATTTAAAAGACACATTTCAGAACCATAATTGATACATCCATCCTTAAATCAGGTCACAACAGCAGGTTAATCTGGGGATCTGTCAGCTTTGGGAGTGTTCAAATCGTAGCTTTTGGGAAACAAACATTAAGATCCAAACCGTGATGTTATGTGAGAATTTGAGAGGTAGGTAAGCAATTAACCTTCCCCTTGCTGGGAAGAGTGACCTGTTGTGCTTGAACTCTGCCTCTGAGCTCCTTCTCACTGTACAACCAGCCTGGTGTTCCCTGTGACCAGGGCAGAGGGTCAGGGGACACCAGCAGCTCCAGAGGTACACGAGGCACAAAGGCCAAGGGACTTACCCCACCACATGCATGTGGAGTGAATGATCCTGAAAAATGCACCACCTGGAGCATCTCAAGTTTACTCTGAAATGGAATTCCTACACAAAAAGAAAAGTTTGTGTGGTTTCTGAGTCTGGTCACAGTCTGGTCATGACATACTGACAGCACTAATCATGGCCAGAATTCACTTCCTCTTTTATGGACTTACCAAGCTGCAGCCAAGGTTTGACTGTTTCAAAAGAACTGAAAACGGAGGTAACTGTGCTAAAAGCCATTCACACTTGTGTGTGTGTGTGTGTGAGATACAGCAAAACTTCAGTGGATTGAGACTGAGAGATGTAAAGACAAAGCAACACACAGAGGACTTCACCAAAAAATGGCCTGACGTGCAGAGGTCACTGCATTTCATCGCAGTTTGCCATCCTGCAGCATTGGTGACACCACTCTGGAAGCAGCCTTGGAACCCTGAAGATACACAAGCCTGTCCCAAGCAGTTGTTTGTCACTACCCACCCCAGACCAAACCACAGTCATGAGCAGGCTAAACATCGTGGACAGTGACATTTTATGGACTGTGTTGTCTCTCACCATCTACCACAGTGTACAGCATATCATGCTTGTTATATTACAACTAAGGAATAATGAAAAACTTACACTTAAGTGACATAAAAAAAAAAGGGGGGGAGGACCCAGGAATTTCTCCCATCCAACTATAAACGCACACCCATTTACATTGTTTTGTAAATGAATTTAGAAGAAAAATAAAAATATTAAGATATTTCTCTTCAGGACAACCATTGCACATTTGGTTTTGCCTTGGAGGGGAGATACACACACAGCAGGAATACCTTCCAATTGAAAATACACAAAACAAATAGAAGTGGGAACATTTCAGCACCTAGACCACATTCTCCTTGTGTCTTTGAAAAACATTATCTCAGTTTCCCTCAGCATTTACTCAACTAGTCAAACCCTCAAAATCTGGTTTCTAGGAAGGATACCTTTACAAAAAACTTCTGAAAAAAGCCTATTAACCAGTGCCATTGTGCTGCCCCATTTTCTCTATTTCTCCCATCTGCAAGGCATTTATATGAAGAAAACCTTTGTTTCCAAAGCTTGGCTTATGAAAGCTCATTTGTACCCAGACACAACAGCTCCTTGATGCTGTTTACAGCAGGGGCAGCCAAAGGCTGGGCTGGTTCAGCAGCCGCAGTGGGAGATGTTACAGGGTGTCCCATCCCTGGGCCAGCACTGCCTGTCCCCTGGGAGGGCAATGCCAGTCACCCTCACTCAGGGTAAGAATGTGGAGTTTGCCAGCACAGACCCAAACCTTGGCTCTAGGACAGACCCTCTTGACACACACAACTTTTATCAGCATTCTTCTGTAAGTAATAAATCCAGATTTGAGCTATTTATGGGGCTTTTCATGTGGGGGAAAAAAAAAAAAAAAAAAAAAAAGGACATTCTCCCAAGCTTGTTCATTAACAGGAAAGGATGGCAACAAGGTCAGAGTGTTTTCCTTTTTCAACCTTATCAAGATCTGAAAAGCAGCGACCTTAAATTGGCTCAGTTTGATCAACTTTTCAGCACAGGAAAAAGGAGAGGCTGCTCTTAACAGGACAAAACTCATCTCCCTTTAACTTTACACGAACATCTTTTAAAAAGACAATGAAAAAGCTGCATATGCAGCTGTTTTCATTTTCCTCTTTGCAAGGTGGGTGCTGAAATATCCACATCTCACAGGGGATCATCAGAAAAATATTCAGAGTAAGAATCCCTGTAAGAAGGAGGAAAGAAGTGGACAATGCAAGTGCTCTCTGAGTACCTCTACTGGTTCATGCACACAAGTTGAAAAAAGAATGGAAAAGTCAGTGCTTTTTAATTTTCATGTTACTCTCCCTTCAAGAAATAAGGAGGCAGATGAGAAATACAAAATATAAAGTGCAGTTGTGTTTAAAACGTTAGGACGCAAAATTCTTCAAAAGGAATAAATCAGCTTAATCATTAAGCATTTATGTGTCTTCTCCCTACCCACCTTAAAAAGGGATGTCCCCATTTTTTCTGTATGAATTTACTATATATACATATGCATAAATCTACACATACACAAGATTTGGTATGGCCTTACACTCAGTTTAAGGATATTTTGCTACATTGGTCAAGAGTGCAAAGCAATTGCTTCCTTCAAATCAGTATTTTTACATCATGAAGACATAAAACTGTAACTTAGACAATTTGCATGACCACACAGCCACAGTGGCAAACTATTTTTCTGGCTTGTAAAAAAAATTTTAAAACAGAGGTTCTATTTCAGCAGTTTGAAGATGGAATGTAAAGTTTCTGCTGTTAAATGTATATAAAATATATTTATTGAATCATACATTCATGCTGATTCCAATAAAAAAATTAAAAGATTTTTCTGAAACTTCTCTCTATGGATTTTTACTGCTGGAGGTTCCACACAGCAGCTGGAAACACAAAGAAAAAGGTATTTCTTGTGCTATTTTGCAAGCTAGGACATTATTTATACATAGCTTTAAAATACTTCAGTAGATGGAGTGACCTTGGTGCCAATGCCCAAAATGACATTTCAGAATGCAGGAGGACTGCCTCTCACACTTAATCACAAAGATGGTCACAAAGTATTTTTCCTTCCACTGTCAGGTGCTTTGACAAGTTTGAAATATCACCAGTGGGACAGCAGATCCCTCTTGGCTTGGCAAATGGCATTTTGTGACAGAAAATAGAAGGGCAGCATCCTGCCCTTCAAATCTATTCTGAGGACATGCCATTACTCTAAAAACTGTCTTCAAGTAATGATGGAGTTTGAAAGAATTTTACTCATGTCTCATAACCAAAAAGTTATTAATGGTCCACCTTGCTCCATTCTTCTATATAACATGTAAATAAGGATAAATTAAATCATCAATATCTGTATTCCCAAACACACAAAGATCTCAGTTCAGCTTTACAGAACAGCCCCACACAGCTAGCACATCCCAGTACTCCATAAAGTGTTTCTCTGTGCTCAAGGGGTAACTAAACCCTTTTAATTGTGTAATGCTGTTGAAGGAAGAAAAGGCAGCAGAGGCAGAGCATGGCTTCCACTTCTGGTTTGGGTGCTACAAAACACCCTTGAAAGTGAAATGCCCTTATTTCTATTTGTCTTAATTATTAAGATCAGCCAGAAGAGGCCAGATCACACATGAAACACTAGTCACACATGAAACACTAGTCACACATGAAACTCTGCCCTCTCAGAAGGGCAAATCAAGGTATCATGATCATGAAGGTTATTCCAAATCTGTCCATGTGGCTGCTATGGGTGCAGAAGTCTGACAGCTCTAGACAACTTTTCTTCACTTCCTTCCTGCAGAGCAACGAGACACCAAGAGCACTTCAGTACCATCACCTCCTTGTCTTGACTGGAGGCACTAGAAAGGAGACACAGACACAGTCTGATTTATTTCAGACTGTAGCATTTGGTTCCCATAAAGAGCTGGACTATCTTGCTTATCAGAGGTCAGCCCTCTTGGAGCTTGTGTAGCCCACTGCAGCCAGCTGAGCAAATCAAATCATGGTTTCTTCACAGCCATCTTCAAGAATGTATGGAAAGCATTGGAGGCCTTAGACAAGAGATACTAAGGTTTAAAAACAGTGCAGAATGGCAGAAACCAGAAGGGCTGGAGGCTACAGAAAGCCTAAACATCCAAACCAATGTGCAACATTTGACAGCAGGTCTCTTCAGAGGACTTTGTTATTGGTGAGTCACAGAGCCACCAAATTGCAAATACCAAGAGTCACTCTACAACCTAACTTTGCTTTTGTAAAATATTTCCTTACAAGACATTCCAAGAGAATTTTATGCAAATTTTTTATTTTGCCTGTCATCTTGGGAAAAGAACATGACTTTCTGGGTAAACATATTGAGTATGATTCATATGAGAACAAGCACACACTTCACCGTTTCAAATTCTTTACTGACACTCTTCTTTAAAATCAGACAGCAATGAGCCAGAACTGTCCAGCTCCCGCTACAGAAATGGGGGTTCAAGCTTACGGATGCTTTTGCAGATTTGGTTAAGAGCTATAAAAGCTTCTATTAAAAGCACTTTGATAAGTCTGAAGTGCAACCTGTTAACCTGTTACTGCAGTCTTCGGATTTAACATCAAGAACAGCAGGAACCCAACAAAGGGGGAAAAAAAAATCATACCACAAACAACAAGGACAGGGTTCAGTGAAAGATCTCCATTGCATACTTTCATCTCCCAGGCATTCCTGATAGGAAAAATGCAGACAGCTTTTGTTTTGTAAAAAAATACCAGCGGCCACCACAAGAGGAAGCAGCCGAATTTCCCCAAATGCTGGCTGTGCGAGCACAGCGCAGCTCACTCTCCCCCAGTTCACTAAGGTATCCAATCTCCAGGTGCAGATGGTAAGCAGGCCAATCTGAGACACAGTTGTAAGAAGGGAAGGGACAAACAGTGTAACAAATGCGGAGAAAAATAAAACAGAAATCAACACTCTAGCAACACTTAGTACAACCAGCAAGTCTGGCAAGGAAAAGGCAAAACACGACTGTTGGGGACAGGTAATACCGAGGGCAGCTCTGCTCCACAGCTTACAGCAAGCACAGGTCAAGAGATGATACACTGCATATGCACAGTCATTATAGTCCTAAACCAAGGAACATGGAAAGAGTGACACCTGACACAGATTAGCAAACTTCCTACACAGCTCTATTGTCCTGCCAAGAGACCTGGAGGTCTGGTGTAGACACAAATCCACCATTTTTACCCAGAGGTTTAACACCAGGCATTACAGAAATACTGCTTTGTGCAGCACCATCTTACAGGATCTCTTGGATTGAAATTACCCAGCTTTGTATTTCATTTTCATCTTCTTTCAGAGGCAGTGGAGAGTGTTTAACATCGTAACACCAGGACAGACAAGCACCTTCCATACTTCTCACAAAAATTCCTTCTTATCCACTTCAGGTCTGAAGTAAGGAATGAAGTACTGCAAAAATAATTATTCCTTACAGCAGTTGGAACTGTAAAGCGTGTGACATAGGTATTTCTGCTTTGCTTGTACTTTTGCAATAGTTACAAGACCAGCTTCAAGTTCAAGTTTTTAACTTCTGTATCCAAAAAGTGTTTTCAGCAATTTAAATGCAGCCAAAGTGATGCACAGAAAGTATTAAAATTTTTAGCTACAACCACCTCTACGTTGTAAACCTAGTGACTGAAGAGCCTCTTTCCCTTGGAAAAACTCCAACATACTCTTGACTTGATAAAGCAAATCTAGACCTTTTTTATTTTTTTTAAACAATTTGCCAAAACTGGAATGAGAGATAAATAGAAGGCACAACAATTTTGCTTTTTTTTATACAAATACAAACTAAACATGAAAAAAACTCCCTATTTCAATAAAAAATTTCACAAGTTCAGGAAAAGTGTTTGAAGAGTCAAGTTCTAGACATTTAAAACCTATCCCACAATCCAAAATTTCAAAGTGGTAAAACAGTAGTTCGAATTCTTTGCTGTGATCATGTATCAAAAGGAAAAGAGATTCTACGGATACCCATAATTCCACTTTTACAGCGCCACAGAGAGAAAGGTGAAAGTCAATTTTTCATGTGGCAATGTCTCCAGACCAGAGGATGTTCACATGACCTCAAAGAAACACCAAGAGTTTTGCTTTTCTGCCCTTGGAATACTTGCCAAGAACTATGTTTTCCTACAGGCTCTTGAACGCATGCACGTGAAGTATTATTCCACTGACTGCACCCAAAATCAGTAAAAAGAGGGGAGGAAAAAAATGAAAGAAAAAAGAAAGAGACATTCCTTTAGGAAAAACCACTGGTACCAAAAAACCAAAAATCAGTCCGTAAGTTTGATGTGAACAAGAAAATTCAGTTCTTTTCTTTTTAAAATCCACTTTTCCTAAAATGTTGTTCCACAAAGCTGGAATCTGGGACAAGGACTAGAAAAAATAAATCACAGAACCATAACACAAACAAAAAGGGGCCAAAATAGTATCAAACGTAGCAGTCTATAACAGGCTAGGGCCACATTCCAAGATACCCAAGGCTGAAATTCACAAATCTGCAGGAAAAAGGGTTTGCGCCATCATGTCAACATCCACGATGAATTCACTGGCGTTGCCCGATCCCCCTTCCAGCTCCAAATCCTGGCTTCTGGGACATTCCTCCACGTGGAGGCCCTCGAATCCCACCTCCCAGCCCCCCACGAGTGCCTCCAGGTCCACGGGGTCTGTTATCTCTGCGGTCACCCTCCCTGGCAGCTCGTGTTTTCTTCTCCTCCACGTTCAGGCGCACCTCCCCCCTGAACATGATGGGCTGCAACAGAAGCAAAGAAGGTACCATCATTAATGGGTCACCAGGAGCTCTTCAAGGTCAAGCAGATTCCTGCAGCTTTTTCTCATATCCTCCTCTCCATGAAAGACTGAAGGGTCTTAGGGTTACTCACTAAACAATGGCAGTAACCAAACCATGCATCCAGTCTTAAGGCTGTACTGGAGAAAATAAAGACGTGAAGGAGTGACCCTTGAAAAGCCATCTCAGGCTTAACACTGAACATTCTGATGTGCTTTAGAAAAAAGCTGGGCAGTAAGCAAGCTCACTGCATGGCTGTGAGGGTGCAGCCAGAGTCCCTGCCTACCACAGCAGGCAGGCATGGACACACATTCTGCATCAGCAATCACTGCTGACAGGCTGAGCAGGTACCTCCTGCCTTTGTTAGCAAAATTCTTTTCAGTGCACACCAATATAGCTTCTTCCTTTCAACTCTGACAAACAAGATTCTACTTGTCCACAGAATCAGACTCTCTCTACCTTGTCTTCCTGAAAGCTATTTATACACTTCCTGTGTTCAACAACATCCCACTAGAAAATGGCTCTGTAATGAGCTGCTACAAGCTACTTCAATGACAAAAGACTGCAGAAATCTTGGTGATAAGAGGGAAAAACATCACACCTACTTTAATATGCTCAGAAAAACCTAAAGGGACCAAGTACAATCTCTTCCTGTTAATCTGAACAACACTGTCTGCTGTCAACAGACCAAAAACCACTGACTAGAAATTTATTTACCCTGTTGCTAAGGATCTTCTGAACTGGCTCAGGATCATCAAACACCACAAACCCAAAATTAGGGAGCTTTCCACCACTGTTGATGCGGAGTTCAACAACATTGCCATAGCCTGCAAGAGAAAAGCCAAGTTCTTGGGTCATACATTAGAATGCTCTGTTGACCACGCCCATGGCTGCAACCCCTGACCCCCCAGAGGACAGCAAAGCAATCAACTTACTTTGGAAAAAGTCTTTAAGTTCAGATTTATCCACATCATGGGGAAGGTTCCCAACAAACAGCTGATGACTGTCTGGGTATCTCACAATCCGTCTGGTTTCTACATCGCCTTGTTCACCCTCGCGAACTTGAACAGAAAAGCAAAACTGATTTTAGAAAAGTCCGTGCCCACAACAAACAGAAGAACAAGCCAGAGTCAGAACTATCACCATTAGAAAGAATCAATTCATACTGTCTATCCATTCATACATAAAAAAAAGGGAAGCATTCTAGAGTAGCAAGTGTGTAACTATTTGCTTTTTATCATATGGCTGAGACCAAGCTTGAATTTTCACTTCAGTAAAAATTGTTTGCTTACTGACAAAAATAATGAGATTTTAACAGCTTTAATTATCACACTGCTTCCTCAAAACCTTTAAGCAACGGAGAACAGCTTCTATGCAGCTTCTCTTACTTGGCCTAGGACCCCGCTGTGGTGGGATGCTCGTTCGCTGCTCCCTCACTCGCTGATCCCTCTGAGGTCTCTGAGGTGGGGTCTGAGATTCAGGCTTTGCCTCAGGGCGGGGCTGTATCAATTCAAAAAGGAGTGAATAGTTGAGTCAGACAGGCAAACGAGCAGGTTCAGTTTTTAAGAGCTCACTGTCAAATTGGTAATAAAAAAATACAGGAAAAGGTAATAGTTTTTTCCACCTGTGACTAAAATACACATTAGCTCATGTTAGCTTATGTGCTAAAAGGAAGAAGCATTCACATGAACATTCCCTGTTTCCCTCCATGAGAAGCAATTAATTCTCAACCCAAACCCCAAGGAATAACATCTTCATAGAGTCTATCAGGAATCACAGAATGCTCAAGTCTTTGGGGCCTGAGAAATCAAATCAGAAGCAAGTAGCTTTCTCTCTCTTTTTCCCCTGTCAGCCAGTTCAGCACTTAAACTTCTCCAGGTGCTGGATCCCTACCTGCGAGACAGGTACTTTCACAACATGAGGTGGTATTCCTGATACTGGGACAGCCCCGCTGGGAGGAAGGTTCTTGCTAGTTACTGATGCCCAGGAAAATGTCTTTAAAAAAAAAACAAAAACAAACAAAACAACAAACAGAATTATAACAACAACATCACTTTCTGAAATACCTTACTGACTGCTAACACGACAACAGAAACAAATTTTAACTTGTACTTGAAAATCAGAAGCCAGTGAATAGCAGTTTCCCCACAATTCCCTTCAAATGATTTAAATTCAAAAGGCTCAGTGTAATGACAATGGAGTCACACTTCTACTCTTATTTCTGAATTCCAGAGTTGAAACAGGACACAGCAGTGGCCCAACACCAAGTATCACATCAAGGTTAACCTAAGTACTGGATTCCTGAGTCTCCATCTGGCCACTTTTACTTTCCTTAACACTGAGAAGTGACAAAAACCCCCAGGTAAAAATAAAGCTCTGTAAATAGACAGGAGAGCCATACTGATGAAACCACATCAGAGAAAAGAGATCCACCATAATTACCCTGGAATCCTCTTGTACTGCAGGAGCTGGATCAGCAGGAGCTGGCGAAGGACTCTTTTCCACAGTCTCTTCTGGAGCAGATTCCTCTAATACTGGCTCAGACTTTTCCTCCTGCACCTCTGGTTCAGGTTCCTGTTCAGGTTCTGCCTCTGGCTCAGGCTCTGCCTCCGCAGCTGTCTCTTCCAGGTGTTCCTCAATGTCATTGCTATTACACAGCAGCACAAAAAGCAGGAAAAGGAGGTGGTATTGTATTTAATCTATTACTAGTGATAAACAGTGCTACTTATCCAATACAGAAGTCAGGCACATGACATCTGAGAGAAGAACAAGGCCAAGTAAGGCCACATTGCATAGGGATGCAAATTTTGCAACAGTACACTATAAAGCAGCAAAAAAAAAAAATTAATTCTGGAGTCTCCATATTCAGCCTAACAGCATTTTGATTTCAGCTGATCAATAAACAGGAATTTTGACTGTCAGAAGAAAACTACTAATAGAAATAAATTCATGTGACCTGTTATACAAGCAGCCTGTCTCACACAACACCTGACTTCATCGATAAATATATTATTACCTGACAGTCTGCTCATAATAAGCACCACTATCATCAGGAACAGCCTCAGGTGTCTGCTGTCTTTCCTCAGGTTCCTCCCCTTCCTCCTCTGATTCTAAATAAGGTTAGAAAAGAAAAAAAAAAAACACACACATCTTTAGTATGAGGCTCAAACACAAGGCACCTACCACAAAACACAGGTGAAGTTTCTATCAAAGAGCACACAAGAAGCACTTTTGAGATGTGACATGAAACAGACAATTTCTTATATTTCCACTATCACTTTGGTTACTCAGTTTTGACCAAGGTTAAAAAACATGTTCCAAATATTTCAGAGAACCAGATTTATAACCTAAATCTGACTGCAACTGCCAAAATAAGTATTACAATTCTTGCAATAGAAACAGATTATGCCATAAAAATAATCATCTGCATGTCACAGCTCCTTGCTGGACTCTAAAGAACTACTGGCAAGGAAAGAAAACCTACAAACACATGAAATTTAACACTGATCTGTTGTCTCTAGCAAGATTTTCTTTGATCTGGGAACAGAATGTTGATATAGATCCAGAACCAAACACCAACAGAACCATCCAAAATTTCTGCTACTTACCCTCTGGAGGCTCAGTATCAGAGTCCCCAAAAACTTCATCCTGGTAGCGGAAGATATCGTTGTGGACATAGAACTTGTTTGCAACAGAGCCCTAAAAGCAAATCAAAGGGAAGAACTGAAGTAATCACAACAGCCCAGTAATGTAAAAATTGAAATAATGTGAAAACAAGAAAGGTTTGAGCAAATCATCCTTTCCACAAGACTAATCTAAATTTGCCTCTTTTAAGAAAATAATGTTATTTGGGGGCAACACTCCTACTAAGTCAAGTGTAGATGGAACAAAGGAAAAAAAATTGTTGAAGTGCTTTTAATTCCAATAGCTCACAACACTGAAGAAGTGTGAGTGACAACTTCCTGGAGTCTAAAGTATCAATTCTTATCTCCAAGTCATACTGGAAAATAGAGTCATCTTGCAACACTCCTTTTTCACTATCATTTTCATTTCTGTGAACTGCTTTGTTAAAAAAGTCTATTTAAAAATGCCATTTCAAATGCTAAGTCATCACTTTATGAACAAGAAAATCTGGAACCCGTATTTTCAAGTGGAAGGAAGCATTCTTCTCTTTCTACTACTTCTTTTTCGGTAGAAAGACCAGTTGCTAGGACAGCAAATCAAAGAGAACATAATTTTAATATGCTTAAGACAAAAATGTGTTGCACTAACCTAGGAGTCCAAAGTCAGATTTATAACCTATTTCAATACCCAAGATTAATGTACAATCATACAGGATTGTATTCAGATTGTACTGATTCAGAACTCAACTGCTGAATTTTTTGGCAAGTTACCTTCCTAATCTAACCCTTCAGATTGCAATCCTGAGGCAGACAGAGCTCACTGATGCTGTCAGAACCCCCTGGCAGCCCAGCACACCCACCTCAGGTGCCAGCACGAAGGTCTGCATGAACCTGCGCACGGGCTGCATGTTATTGGAGAGCTCCCCCATCACCTGCACCACCACACCATCATTGAGGGTGGCGTGGGCATCCACGTGACGGATCTTGGTGTGGCAATCCTTGAAGTTTAGTGACAGCACCTTCTTGTGGATATCCTAGGGAAGAACAGTGCATGTGGGTTATGCTGCAGAAGCCATTTCTGCCAAGTTAGCAGCTTTGAGAGAAAGCAAAAGCATAAAAAATGGTTTGAGATACATTCCCTAACTCTGGAGGGAAAGCTTGGCAGGATGCTTGTTAAGTTTGCTTTGCAAACAATTTTACATTATGAGCTTTCTATAAAGGAAGCACATTTTGCCTAACTGTTGCTGTCTACAGTCAAGAGGGTTTTTTCCCTCCCATTTTTTCTTTTACAAAAAGCACTTGAACAGGGTGGGAGGGAATCACAGCTGGACATTTCTCAGCAATAAAGATGATAAAATAGAAGGAAAGAACAGCTTTGTTTTTAAAAGTTCTTACAGATTGCCCATAGACTGCGTCAGCTGGTTTTCCATTTGAATCCAAGCCACCGTGGACATAGGAAGAGTTCTTTCCATAAAACCTGTTGGAAAGAAATATTTTAATACCAAGCTTTGCTGTGTAAGAACACTGAACCTCCACATTAGAGTGCAGTATGAATAATATGCTTTCAAGTAAGTTTCCTGTTTAAATCACTAGAATAAAGCCACAAAAATCTCACAACCCTGCTACCAATCTGGGGGTGGGGGGAAAACAAAGTTTTGTCGTGTAAACTGTAGGATTCAGGTGTCAGAGACCCAGGCACCAACAGCCAAACCCAAAGTCTCATGGCAGCTCATGATCCAATCCCATTATCCCCCTTCTTCATGAGCATCTCCAAAGCAACACCCTGAACATCTGGGATGCCAAAGGCTCCCCCTCAAGTTCTGATTTCAAGTTTGAGCAAGGAGCAGTGGGACTGTTTTACTCTTCTACATTAAAAAAGTATTGCAGGTCAATCTTCCTTTCTGTAACTGAGAGGATCCCAGCTGAAATGCCCTAAGCACCATGGTATGGCACTCGCCAGCACATAAAAGACTGGAATGGATTCCATGGCACAGAGTCAGCTGTCCTCTGACCCAAAGGAATGATGAGGTCAGCTGTCCACCTAAGTGGAGAAACACTGTGAGTAAGTGTTCCTGAGAATGGAAGGGGGAAGATTTCGTAAACTTTATCTGGCTACTCAAAACACAGCAAAACAAAGTGTATCTTCATAAACAAGACTGGTTTTGGGAAGGATAGCTGTCAAACCAAACAGGACACATTTGTTTAAATAATGGATTATAGTTTGCTGCATATCCATGATTTCCTGACTTTCCTTTAAGAAAGAGCTGGTGTGACTCCCAAGAGACTAGTACATAAGCACACAACTAATTCAATGTTTCTTCCTAGTCAGGGGGCATTTTATCTAGCCAAAAACTACAGAAATGCTTAACTAAGTGGTATTTCTCCAACCGCAATTTATACTGATTGCAAGCAGAAGTGGCAAGTAGCATTTCAGTTAGAACCAGAACTCAGATATTTAAAGAACTCCTGTAATTTTTATTAACAATCTTTTAACCCAGCTGATCAAAACCAAAAATGACACTCAGCATCTTGAATAAATCAGTCTCTTAAGTGACTAAATTCAGCAAGCTAAGACACAGTAATAAGATAACTCACTGATTTCAGCACACAAGTTAAGAAATTCACACAGAAAAGCAGCTCAAAGCGAAGCAGAGCTTTACCTGTGCAAATAGTCAGGTGCTTGGTTCAGCAGGGTATAGTACTGCCTCACGAATTCCCGCCCGACCAGCAGGGGACTTGGCTTCTCCATCACCATTTCTTTGGTCAACTGAAAACTATGGAAAAAAAGAAACAAAAGCTCCATAAACCATGAACATTTCAAATGGCCGCTCACATCCTGATTGCATAAGCCACCTAATCACAGCAGAAAGCACGCACCAGGGCTGGTTTACCCCTGTAAGCAGTTTAGGCAACGTGTTTTCAGAGTTTTGGTGCCAGGGAAAGGATTCCTGGGTACCAAACCAGAGGTGGGAGAAGCTGCAAGGCTGAGGGAGGTCACCTCATAACCTGCCCACATATCCTCAGTAAAAAGCAGGTGGCGAGCAAGTAAGGTTCTTCAAGAGGATTTGCTAAGTGGCTAAGACACATTTACAGTCGATCCAAATTCTACTTACCTCACTTGACTTCACAATCAGAATTAAAAGTCAGATGTTCTCAGGCAAAGCCTGTGCTACTGTATTAGGGACATTTTTAGAAGGTCAGAATAAGTCCAATCTATTTTTATCAGCAGCACAGCACCACTTGCTGTGAGTATTAAGCATTCTAGAGGAATATTAGTTTATATTAAAATTATTATGCTACAAACAAACACATATTGCTCTTCCCCTGCTTCCACCAATGTCAGCAAGTCACTTCTCACTTAAATTCAGACCACCAGTCAAGGTTCAACAGCACCACCCATGCCCAGGGACAAACCCATCTGGGTGCCTTCTACCTACCTTCCACAGAACTGTAAGTTACAAAAATAAAGCCTTTGCAGGTAGGTTACACAAGACATGTATCTTCAGGACGGGCCAGCACAAACCTTGTTATTAAATACTCAAACACTGTTCAAACTCATTCAAAATAGTTTTAAACTCAGAGGGATAAACGCCAATAAGCAAGGCATGTTCTTGGTACCAAATACAGGACCGACGGCAGATTTTCTGCTGCACGCTCAGTTGTACCAATCAGTAGAGAATGGGGGCTTAGCAAACAGTTTTCCTGCTGAAAGAACTTTCTCCCCACTACAGACCCCAAATCTCCTTCACTACACAGCCCTTTTCCCAAACATGAAGTATTCAAATCCCATATGCACATTCTCCAGGACGTGCAAGTCAAAACTGACACAATTCAGCTGAGCCCTCTAAAAAGCAATTCAGGAATCATCAATTACCTATCTGCTTTTATTTAATACCAATAACTACAAGTAGTGATAACAAATGGGGGCATGCAAAACTGGGGGAAAACACAGATTGGATCACGGGCGGAACACAGAATGGGGGAAAAAAAAGGAACCCAAATTAAATAGTCTTTTAGCATAGACTAATCCACATGGAACGCTCATGCCAAGCCAGGCATGTTCTGAGACGAGCTTTCTCCTGTAACTATATCCAAGAGCATCCCACATCCTGGGAAAACTGAGTTGCCCACAACTCATCGTTAAAACACAGCAAAAGGGAAAGAAAAAGACCAGCTTTTCCACCTGCTTGTACTAAGCCCTGTCCCAGTTCATCCAAGCATCTTAAATGTTTGACACTCACCGTATTTAATGAATTTCAGAGAAGATGTCCTTTAGACACCAAGAAATGACAACAGAGCAGACCTTCAGAAGACAGAGGTGATGAGGTTGGTAGTACTGCAGCGACAATTTCAAATACAAACATACACAGGGCTGCAAAGGAAGTCACAACCACACTGGATGGACCAGGAATGCAAAACAGAATCTTTAAGCCTCAAAGAGATGAATGCACTTAAAAAGATGACATGGAAGCATCTTTTCAGGTGAAGCTAAGTCCAAATGAACCTGGCAAATTTCATGTATCTCAATCAATGGTCAAACACCCAACACACAGTAATCAAGGGACAAGGCAATGTTTAGCCACACTGTCAGAACATCCAGTTAACAGATCTGAGGATGCAGTCACACCCAAACTCCCACAGTGGCCAGAACACACTGCATCCAGCTTTGCTGGAGGAATGCAGCTAAGATTCAAGCCAGAAGACATAACAGCAGAGCTATAATTTTGCATACATTGATGTGTTTTGCCCTGCTTTTAATACTATCATACTTTATTTATCATCTTTTTAAGTCTAGAATAAATGAGAAATCTTCCTATTCCATTTTAAAACATACTTTTTTCTAGGTTTAAACACAGGGAAAAAGATCTGGTGGGCTCCAGAGCATGTGTCCATGAACTCCCTCTTTCAGCAGGATGTGTTGTCTATCACCACCACACAAAGAAATGATACCCACACAATAATGTGCAGAAAAAAATAAGACTAAATATGACCTAGAATTTTAAGAGGTTTTTCAAAACATTCGGAAGCTTTCAGTTGTTTGATGATATTTTCAATGAGCTAAACATGCAGAAAGGAAGAAACAGTCCACGGCCAGATATGGCCTGCAGGAAATGCCCAGATTCTGCAAACCACTTTCATTTCAGGAAGGTTTCACTATATGTGGTTTTGCAGAAGCCTTTGAACTCTAAGTGCAATGTATTACAGATACAGCTGTCCAACACCCAGCACAGTCTGAGCTGACAGAAACCTCCAAGAGACGAACTCTTGCCTTCTACTGCATGTTAAATGAGATCCCCATAAATTATTATCAGACAATAGAAAACAGTAAAGGCAAAGTACAGCTAAGTAAGTGGTGGCTACCACTGACTTCCTCATCCCACTTTGCTTCCTCTTGAGTACTTGTGAAGCTCTAGGAGGAGAATGCCAACCCTAAAGCAGTGGGAACAGAAATGGTAGACAGACATGACCTGCACCTTTAGCTCCAGTCAGTTTAACTGGACAATGCAGGATTTATTTGCTCCACAACAGTTGAAAAATTTGCTTCTGTGCTGGCATTTTACAGCCAGGAAGCCAGTCCTACCATATAACAAGATCACCATTTGGAAAATGACAGGCGGTACACGTAATTTCTTTGTGAAGATACAGTTTCCCTGAAACTCAAGCTTACCCCTACAGATGTAAATAGGCAGGTTTTCTATTCAGTTCTGATAAATGATGAATTGGGCTCTTCTGAGAATTATTTTCAAGTGCTTCCTAGAACACCAATGTACAATTTTTGACACTCTCGCATTATGGCAAAATCCTCCTGTAGCACTCAAATCTCAACAGCTGATTCACCAACAACTCTTTCAGACTGCTGCTCTTCTCACCTGCATTAACCCACAGGTACATCATCTTCCATGATGGTCTCATGCAATATTGGAAGTGAAGTGGTTTGATTAGGTCTGTCATACTTACATGCTTAAAAATAAAAAGAACCTCCCTCCTGCTAAGGGTGAAAAATCTGTCAGAACTAACTTCTAACATGAAAAGAGGAATTGTGGAGTGCCCAGTTGTTCTCAAGCAGATCTGAAAAGAAATGGGAAAAACCTTTACATGACCTAATCAGAGGACAACAATCTGTTTTTACTGCTGCTGCACCTGCTGCTACGTTGCCAGCTGCCATCTGTTCTTGTTCTCCAGCCAGCACAACCTGAATGGTGGAAGCCAAGCATCTCCTCAGAGAGTATTAGCTCCCTTCCACTCATGAGCAATTTACTATTCCACTATTCCCTGATCCAAGAAAAACTGCAAATACTTTATACTACATTTTCATTACACAGCACATAATAGCACCAAATGTTTGAACTGTCACTAAGCTACTCCTGATAAAAGCTTATCCACACATTTTCCTGTCAATTGACATAATGATGAAAGGGTGAAAATTGACAGGAAAAGCTGAAAACCTGATTATTTAAGATTCATTCATAATAATGCATTTGTATTATCCCATATGTAAAACAAATTGGATAAGTCAAATTATAACATGTACACACCATAACAATTCTGCAGCATAACTGAGCCCCTTCCTTAAGCCAAGGACTTAGAGGAAGACAAATACCTCCTTTACAGTGGTTATCACCTGGCTGGTGGAAAATTCCACCATCTGTTACAATGCTCCCACTTGGCAGAAAATCAATGTCAGGCACTGAATTTCTAAAATACTGTTATGTAAATTAGAGCCATTTATGTAAATTCCACATTAGCAAATTCAGATTTAGGTCCACAAAACCTATTAGTATATTAGTGTTCAGAAAAATGGACACAGCAATTACAGCTAGCATTGGTTACTATTTTCTCACCAAATTGCAACATGGTAAAAGCAAACTAATCGTTGCTGTCCCAAATCAATTTCTTTGGGGTTTTTGTTGATTTGGTTTTTTTTTGTTTTTTTTTTTAATTTTTCAATCAGACAAGTTTAACCTGAACGCTGCTTCTACTGGACTTTCTACACAACTGAAGCGTGTCTTATGCACATCACAGGATGTTTGGGCTCTCAGGACAACCAGTGCCAAGACTCAGGCAAAAGCCCCTTGGCCTGATAGAACAAGCCAAAGGACCAAAACCTAAATTTCACTTCCCAAATAATGTGGCAATTTTAAACACCTTCTGTCAAGAAAAAAGTTAGAACTAATAAGAAGACAAGTTAAAACTGAATCAATCTCTACAGGCTATGGTGTGTTTTTAACATTAGCCTTGTTTCTTTTTTCCTCTGCCATCTTTAATCACATTTTTTTGACTTGCATTTCAATACAAGGAATCTTCTCAAGAAACCCAAAGTTCCTACAAGGTGTTCTAGCCCTGACTGGAATATTACACAGCAGTTTCACCCCTTCTCCTTTGGCTACTCAAGTGCTATAAAGTGACCACCTAAACTCCACTGTTTCCATCTTTACAAACCGGTGGAGTCTACAGGGTGCCAAAACAGCCATTCAGAATATCAAACTTTTCACACAACTCCACTCAATCATTTTGCTATCAGTGAATTCCTTAACTTAAAAAGGCTTTTTGGAAACTGAAGAAACAGCAGGAGAAGCTCACATGGAAAAGAGGTGTCTGTATCCAAGCACAACACATCACAAATGTGGCAAACAGCAATTTTCCTGGAAATTAAAGGTCTGGTCAATAGTTAATAGGATTGCATAATTAAGTGTCATTTGGGATTTCTCCAAGTTGCTTAGCAACAGGTGAGCATGGTCAAAGCCACAAACCATTTATCTAGATGGAATAACCAGCTCTAGAAGCAGTTACTGTTGCTGTTATTGCCAAACAAAAAGAAAGTAATGAAGAAAATGCCCTGTTGGCCTCTAAGGGGCAAGATATAGACTGAAAGTTTAACAACAAAACAACAAATACAGTTAATTCCAACTCTGTGTACAATTTACGTGACTAGCATCTGCTCTGCTGCTGACTTAGCAATACAAGAAAAAAAAATGAGGCTGGTACCTGTGTGAACCATGATACAAAACATTAAAGTGAACAATGAAACACAAGCTAAACTTGCATCCCATGGCAAATTCCAGGGCCCATCTCAGCTGGGGATTTATATCATCACACCAGCTTGCTCTCAAGTAGGAAGAGTAATGTTAAATAAATGTGTATTTAAAACACAAAGACTACAGATACACTGAGATATCCTTATTTTAATACAGCCTTAACTATCCAAGAGGAACAAAGAAACCCAAAACAATCCAGTTGTTGACCAGAGCCTAAATTATAGAGAGCTGAAAATGCACCTCAAATGAGCAGGCAAACGAAGTCCCAAAACACTAAACTGCTTTAAAAAATAGGTCTCATTACTTGCCTCCCACTGGATGCAGAGGCAGGCAATGTCACTGGGACAGGGTCCCAGCAGCACAGCCTGTATTTCAGACTCAAGCCATTACAGCTGCCTATCTATGACAGATTCATCTTTTCTGCCTTTTGACAGATTCAGAGGCAAAGCACTCTGGAAGCACAGCCTGGAAGAAGTTGTCTTAAGTCAGCACCATTCCATAGGAGGCAAGATGCTTGGTAGCCACGGTCAATGGAAGTTCAACAATGGGATAAGTTATGCAATAAATAAATATTTGAGGATCAAACTGGGACAAGTTGTGAAGTTACCAGCATTCAGTTCTTACTAGGATCTCCAGAAAACATTGATAGTCTGTAAGATGAATGTATTCATCAAGAACTTCCAGAAGCAGGCACCTCAGAGCAGTGTGAATGAAGATATACCATGCAGAGGAGCTTTTAATAATTTTTCAAACCAACACCTAATAAAATATAGACCTAGACTTAGAACAGCTATTTCTTCTTTTCACTTGTGAGTCATCTCCACTGTATGACCCACACAACCTACAAAGAAAGGCAGTGCCTACATTCGTAAGATACTTGAGGTGTTACAGGGAACTAGATCCTAAAAAAATAATCACACAGCAATCAGAATCACCAGACAAACAGTTTTCTCTCTGCTTAATTATCCAGATGTAACAGAAAGGCAGAGCAATACCTGAGCCCCTTCTGAAGTTTTGAGACACTGACAAGGGACACTCTAGAAAAGCCATATATTACACCAACATATGTATAAGAAAAATTAAGTTAGAAACTTAACTATTTTCTAATCAAATAATTCAAACAATCAAACAAAATTTAAGCACAACAAAAAAATTTCATCACAAGATTAAAAATAATTCAGAATTACACTCAGCACTGCCCATGCTAGTACCAAAAAAACCCTCTGCTTGCCAGTGGCAGATGGGAAGCCTTACTCAGCAGCAATGCACAGCCCTTCAAACACTGGGAGAATACAAATAAACAAACCAGCAATTGCTGAAGAGCTGTCAATGTAGAAGTCTGCCTGTGGTTTTTGCTAACAAACCTAACTGTGATCCACAAGTTGATGGGTATGATGGAATCTGCCATTTTTTAGAAAAAAAATCAGCACTTCTTGTGTTTTTCAGCTCTATCAAGCAAAAAAGAGACAAGCTGAAGACTTCTAATGCTTTCAGTCAGAATCTAAAAGACAAGAGATTATTTTGGAGAAATGTTATTTCCAGGGCATTAAGCTCAGAAGCAGATTAAAAACACAAAGATCACCTGAAGTGCAAGTTAGGGTATTTGAGATCAGCATCTGTACCCCTACAGTAAGGGATGAACATTCATCTGGGTAAGGAAAATGATACCAGACACTATTCCTGTGGCTAAGTGCATAAAGCTCCAAAGACAAACAGCAAACTAGGTCCTGCTTACAAGAGAAGAAAAAAAATCTAATTCAGAAGAATCTTGAAAACTTGGTATTAAAACTAAGTTATATAGTAAGAAATTCTCAACAAGGTGTTTAGGGTTTTTATTCATCCCTCAAAACACTTTACCTTCCCTGGGTGCTGAGCTTAATATGGTGTGGGTTTGGGGTTTTCCTCCTTCCTTTTTAACGCCGTTTCACCTGGCTTCTAAGTTTCTATTTGGTACCACTCAATTATCACTTCTATTCAGCAGTTAACTGCTGTAACATCAGGCTAAGGAGATCTGTCCTGAGCCTCATGAGCAACACTTCACATCCTCACAAAAATAGAGTTCTGTTGCATTTAGCACTACAGAAAAACACAGTGCCCTTCTGATTTGACAGAAGTCCAAAAGGAACTCCTCTTCAAAATCTGAGATCTGAGCTCTCTGAAAATTAGAAGCCTTGAGAATTACCAGAAATATTTCTACATTTTCAATATTCCTAAAATCAGATAATCCTGAACAGGCACTCAGACGTGGGGGAAGGAAGTGCCTTTCTAACTGAACCTATTTCAAACTCACTTACCCCTCAAGTAGAAGCAATCTTTTTCTGCAAAATTACATTTTAAACATGCAAGTTTCATCCTAAAGGGGGGTAGGACAGTGCTGAACAGTTTGTTTACTCTTTCTTTAATAAAAAATAAGTCAGCTTTCTGCCTATACTGCTCTCCAGACTGCTTCACGATAAAGCAGCTACTTAGACCCTGTGATTTTGCCATTAGAACAGGTTTTGTTTTGACATCCAAGAGCTGCTCCAACATCTCGATGAAGTTGGCAGCAGGTCCAGTCATCTTCTCTTAGGTCTGCAAATTTTCCATTTGGCTCCAGTGCAGGTTCTTAAAGTAAAAAAGCAAAAGTTACTCATCAGCAGTCAGAAGAGGCAGCTCAGAACCCTGAGCTACACCAACACTACAGTGAAATTCATGCTTAATGCCACTTAGATTAGAATCACCAAGATTAAGATGCAAAATATTTTCTGCATGCCAAGCAACAGTTAACTGTAAAGAGAATCAACTCTTTCACCTCTACCCGCTTAGGTCACAGAAGGTGCATGAACTTGATGTATCAGCTGTATCCTGGCACTCAGGACTGACCCACCACAGCACTGTTACATTAAAAACAAAACAGTCAGCCCAGCAGCAGCCAGGAAACAGCACAGGGCAGAGCAGGTGAAATGGAAGGTGGGCATCAGCATTTTTCCAGTGCAGTGCTGCACATTTGCCTCAGCAAGGAATCAGGTTCATCACAGATCACTCCTACATAACTGACAGCACCCAGGCTCCTGCTCTGAAAGCAGCACTGCACCAGCCATGTCCTCCTGGAAGAGGTCCAGGCTTAATATAGCAAAACTGGGACCTCCAGCCGGTGCAACACTCACTGCCTGCAAAGTTTAAGGATTCTTTTACAGTACCTGAGGATCAGACATCAGTTTTTCTTTTTGACGACTCAATGAGGTAGCTTAAGGTTATCAAGTTTACTAGCAGGTACCCCAGGAAGTCAAATAATCACTTGAACTCTGCAGATTTTATATAGGCACCCATAAAAAAAAAAAAAAAAAAAAAAAAAAAATCACCCAGTCTTCTAGAGCAAACCATCACTTTTGGTTTTAGTTTGTTCCAAGCAGAGCAGACTACAGCCAGCACAGCAACTAGCACCACCCTGCTGAACTCCTGTTCTGCTTGGATTTCCTCTTTGATTCTTCAGTCATCACCTTAGACAACAAGGCCCAGGTGCTAATATTAAAATTGAGAATAATGTTTTCTAATTCAAACAGGCCATTTATGCCAATCTTACGAGTGCTCTCTCATCAGGTCCTACTGTTTTAAACACAAATACCAAGACGTATTTAAAGCAACATCACCTTTGCTTTACTTCCCTTTCAGTAAAAAGGGTTGGTCTGTATGTTTGCCTTACAATTTGCAAGGTGAAAAATACAGCTCCAAAACAAAGAATTTGCTGCCTCATCAAGTCCATAAAGATTCTGTTTAAAATTCAGATGTTCAAACTCCATCAGTTGTGTTGAACTCTACTGATGCTGTTGCGCCAGCAGCAAAGTGAGCAGCAGAGCAGTGGTCTTGCCATCACAGCACAAACAAATCCTCTTGTGTGCTTTTGCTATTTCTCAGACTGCAAATGCAAAGATTCCCAACAGAAGATCCTGATGGGCTTGGCACACATAGACTAAGTCTTGTCCACCAGGTTTCCTACTTTAATTTTAATTATGCTTCCCTGCCTTCAACTTAAGGAGTCCACACTTGAAAGAACACAACCTAGCAAAAAAAGGGCAAATTCACACCAGTCAGGAACTGGGGCCACTCTTCACCCCCTGATGTATACAAGATTAAGGTTTCTGAAGATTTATATTTATTTTTTTAACTTATATTTATAAAGAAGACTTACACATTTGTAAAGGTTCCAACACAGATATTTTTTCCTAACAGACTTTGTACAATTACACTTCCTAGAAGGTTTTAGTAGTGCCTTTCAGGCAAACCAGTTCCTGCAACGCGTGATGCTGCCAAAAAGGTCAGTGAGATCTCCATCATAAAGATAAGGATATAAGACTTTAGGCACATGAATACTTCCAGCCAACCTTCAAATTAGCTACATATGCCATCCACTAAGCTTTTTTTTTTTTTTTTTTTTAAAAAAAAGCTAGACTCACAACTTCACATCATTTCATCACTCACACCAGGAAAGGTGAGTTCAGTTCACAGGATGAAAAGATGCTACCACCACCATCAGCATGGAAGTATCACAGAGCTAAAGCAAAATGGTTTGACTTATTATTTACAGACAGAGAATAAGGAAAGTGAAAATCTGGTCGAAGGAAAGAATATCAGGAAAAGTCTGAAATGCAGTTTTTGTCTGTCAACTCCTGCACTTCCCTTTATGACATCAATCTAACAAGCCTAGTTAGCAAAAAAAAAAATAAAAATAATCCAATACACCCCTCCACACGTTGATTTATGGCATCTGGAAGCATCAGCTTCCAAAGCTTGATAGCAGTGTCCAGATTTCCTAAAGCTGTCACTCCTGGCTGTGAGAGCAGGGGCTTGCCAAAAATAGCACACACTGGAAACATGGCGGCTTGCTGCAAATGCTGCTTTCTCCCGATAGTGGAACAAAAAAATCCTTTTTTTGGTAAAGAGCACTTATCATATGCATGCAAGCCTTAACATAGAAGGTCACCAGGTAAGCCCGCTGAGAATTAGGAACACGTTAGAACATCCAGATCAAAACTAGCAGGTACTGAAGATGTACCGAAACCTTTTCACTGGGGTTTCTCCAGCACGTACATCTGGGTCCATACAGGATGCTGGAAAGTCTCATTACAAGCACGACTTCGCATTTAAATCTTAGCTTAATCTCGGATCCAGCCAAGGTCATGCGGTAAACCAGGACAAGACCCATGCTCTCCTGCTCGAATTATAACTTCCTTCACCTATAAAGTTACACCAAGGGAGCCACCTCGAGCTGATACCCAGGTCCGGACCGTGTGAGCAGCCAGCACTGCCCCTCAAGCCGCAGTTACAACTCACTATTGAGCGGGAACAACTCGGGCTTTGGGTGGGCTCCTCCGCAGCCCCACCTGCCCAAAACAAAACCCCAAACCAGAGGCGAAAAAGCCTCTCCGCCTGGAAATCCGAGAACAAAGCTCAACCCGCACACCTACCTCGCCTCGCACAATGTGGGCCCGCGAGCAGCCGATCCCCCGCCGCCCCCCCTGCCCCGCACCGCTCCCGCCGGGAGCTCCGAGCCCGCCGCGGCACCAGGAGGTCGGGCGAAGGCTCCCGACTCCCACGAGGGCTGCGCGGCCGCGGGTCAGGCGGGAAGGCGCCCGCCACAAAGCGCCGCGGGGACCGGGCGGGCCCCACGCCGGGCGGGATGGAAGGGGGAGGGGGGCGCCGGCAGCGCCGTCCCGCACAGCCCGCGGCCTACTGAGAGCCGGGGGCGCCACGGAGCCGGGGCGGTGCGTGCGACTCGCGGTCCCCCCGGGAAGGCGCGGCCGCGCCGGTGTCTCCCCGCCGCCCCCACCCCCCCTCACCTGCGGGCAGAGCGGGACGGGAGCGGAGGCGCCGCTTCACCACAAGGCCCGACGGACGAGAAGCGCCTCACGCAGCGGCGTGCTCTGCCGCCGGCTACATATATCCGGCGCGCAGCCTACCCCAGCGGGCGCGGTCCAGCCAGTCAGAGAGCGACACTCGCCTTCATTCGGATGCCGGTTGGCCCACAGCCGTGAGAGGGCGGGCAGAGAGCTAAGGGGCAGCTCAGCCAGCCAACCATGCGGCAGCGCTCCGCGGGGCGGTGAGCATGATTGACAGGCGGGCAAGCCAATGGGCGGTGGGCGATTGCTGATGGATTTGTCCTTTGGCCAATGGGACGACGCTCCTCGCGCCAGCAGGCACGCAAGGCGGCGCACGCCGGACGCCGCAGTGTGGTTGAGCCGCACTGCAGCGCCCTTGAGAAGGTGCTGGTAAACCCCGTTATAGATGGGGCGGGCCCCGCGGGGCGCGGCAGCCAATGGGAGGGCGCATCGGGCGCTGACGGACGGGCCCCTGCCGCGGCTCTTAAAGGGGCAGGCCGCGGCCACGCGGGGCGGCGTCCCGCGCTCCGTACCGCCCCCTGCTGGAGGAGGGAGGCGCTAACATGGCGGCGGGGCCATGTGCGGGGCTGAGGGGGCACCCAGGGCACGGCCCCCCACGGCTGAGGGCTGCGGACCCCCAGCAGTGAACAGGCAGTGGCCGCCCGCATTGGCTGTGTCTCCAGAGGCTGCTTGGTGCTCGCCTGGTCCACACACCTGAGAGAACCCCCCAGCGGGGGCAGGCAAAAGGAGCTGCTCACCTCACAGCACCTCCACCACACACAGCCCCTCACACGGCCGCTCACGCGGAGCGGAGGATGGTGGTCACTGGTGGTCACTGAACCCTGCCCAGCCCGAGAGGCTCACCTAGCTGCTGCTTTTCCCTCACAGCTTCTGAGCAAAGCAGACTCAGCATCATCTGCCCCATCAAAGACAGTCCAAGCAGGAGCGTTTTCTATCACACCTACAAAGGAGGAGAAAGGCCTGGAAGTTCTCAGATCCTTTTGCTCACCACCAGGTGCTGGTCCAGGGATACTGGAGAGCAGAAGGGAATGGGAGCAGGCAGTGAGCCAGAGCTAAGCAGCTTCCAGGCAACCATAGCTTTCCACTTGTTTGTGTCACGTCCCATCCCACAGGTATCTATGACATGAAGCACTCAGAGATAGATTTCACCCTATAAAAATGACTTCCTGCCCACCACCACATCCCTGAGTGCTGCCTAAACCCCTCCCTGCCATGCCTTGCAGCAAGAGATACAGACAGTGGATTGGCGAGGGGCCACGCTTTGCATTAATATCCTCCCCCAATACCTCCTGGCTATTTTTAGCCTAAGCCACGCTGCAATCTGCCAGTTCATAAATCAGCACTGCAGACTTTTACAAAGTTTAACATGAGCCCAGTGACCCAGCACAACAGCCCGTCCCGAATAAACTCTGCCAAGAAGATCCTGGATCTCTTTCTGCAGAGCAATAGTGGAGCAGGGAATTCCTCTTTTATAAAACCATCGGTACAGCAGTAGCATCCTGTGCACCTCAAAAGAAATGCCCTGACCCTCAGCTGGTGTGGCAGAAAGCAAGAAACGCTGGTTACATTCCCTGCTACAGGTTGGGCATCTCAACTGGAAGATGGTGAAACCCAGCGAGCGGCCCCAGAAGTGTCACACACCCCAGAGCTCTGCCAGCTCTTCTCAGCCCTGATACGATGCTCTGTTCCCTCTCCAGCTTCCCTGGGAGAGCACCGGAGCTGCTCCCGGGCCCGGCCACAGACTTCTCCACCTTGACTCAAGTTTTTCAGAAAGGGGCTCATTTTTCCTTTAAAGGACCATACAGCCAGGGAAAAAAAAAAAAAAAAAAAAAAAAAAAAAAAAAAAAAAAAGCCAACCTCAAAGCAGACACACACCTTCAGGGACCAGCACCCTTCTTCTCACCCTACTCTGTATTAGAGACTCCCCTCAAACCTCGCGCCCTCAAAATCCAGTCTAGCGGAGCTCTCCCAAGCCAATAAATCTCAAACCCTCAAAAGACGGAGAGGAACGAGCTTTCTTTAGCAGCCCGGCCCTATCTTCATGGCTCTCCCCACCTCCCTCTCCCAGCCATTTGTCCGTGCTGATCCTTAGCCTGGAAGCGAGCAGAGCACCCGTTTTGGAGCTCCACACGGACCGGCCACCATCCAAACGCTCTCCACCGCTGTTTCCCTCACCCTCCGTGGCATCCCCGCCTCCCGAGGCCGCGGGGCCGGGCCCGGCCCGCCCCTTCCTCCGCGCGCCCGCAGCCGCGATCGGGGATCCGCGAGCGCAGCTCCGCCATGCCGGTGGGTGCGGAGGTCCCCGGGGGCCGCTCTGCGGGGCCTCTGCGGGGCCGGGGGACGTGGCGGGGCAGGGAGGGCACTACCCGCTACCGGGAGCGGCCGCGGGGCTCCCCCGACCCTCGGTGCTCCCGCAGTCCCCGAGGTTCCCCGAAGTTCCGGGGCTCTTTCAGCACCCTTCCCCCCGCGGCCTCCCCAGTCCCCCGAGGCTCCTCCAGGCCCCGAAGCTCTCTCAGCCCCTCGGGGCTTCTCCGGTCTCCCGAGGCTCCTCCAGCCTCTGGGGCTCCCCCAAACCCTCCCAACTCTCCCAGTCCTCGAGGCTCCCCCAGCCGCCCAACCCCAGCCCTCGGTGTTCCCCTGGTTCCCCAGGGCTCCCCCAGCCCTCCAAAGCTTCCCCAGCCCCCCCAAGGTTCCCGCAGATCCTGTAGCTCCCCCGAACTCCGAGGTTCCCCTAGTCTCCCAGGGCTTCCCCAGTCCCAAATTGCCCCAAACCTCAGCCCTCCCAACTCCCAGGGCTTGGACACAGAAGGGCAGCATTGATCGGACTCCCCTTCCCCCCTTCCTAAAGCACCCAGGGCCTTTGGAAAATAAAAACAAAGAAAATGGCAATTACACTGAAAAAAACCTAATGGGAACCTCCATCCCCAGCTCCTTCCTGGCTGAATGATCCCAAGAGGGTTTTAGCCTTGCAGTGGCAGGGGGCACAGGTTGGTTCTCAATAGAAGGAAATACAGGTTGCAGGTAACAAATGAACAATAGCTTTCCTTTTCCTTTTTAAGGAAAGTAAAAAGCACGTGCAATAGAAGGAAATTAGGACCCATCTGATGCCAAAGGTTGAAGGCAGTGGTTAGTTACAGGCAAACAGCATTTTGTTTGACCCAGTGTTGCTCACAAATAGTGCAGATACCACTGGGCCCCCAGTGGAGTGGAGGGATGAAAAAACAGCACTAATGGTCCTTAAATTTCTGTTTTGCTGATACTTTATTATGTTGGGGACCAGAAGCCTTGTAGACACAAGAAGATTAGGAAGGGGAAGCACTGAAAACCTTGCAGGCTTAAGTCAGCACAGAAAGGAGCTGGAGGCAGGAGATTGCTTCTCCTTGACTCCCCTGGACAAGCTGAGTAAGTCCAGCAGAGGCCATGGAAATGGCAATTTGTGCTGACTCTGGAGATAGCCACACAATCTCCAAAGGCCTCTCAGGATTGTGCTGTGGGGGCAGCACAAGGACACTTGTGGGGAGGACTACCAAGAGTTCTCAGTTTTGCTGAGGATCCCTTAGTAGAGTGTGTACGATCCTTTTGACTTGGGAGGCTTTGAACCCACCTCCCCAAGGAAAAAGGCAAGTGCAGAGTGCTCATGGTATATTTCCAGCTGTGCTCTCCCTCACCCCTTAACTGCCTCTTTCCAGAAACACGAGTTCTTCGTGGAAATGACCTGTGAAGGCTGTTCCAATGCAGTCACCCGTGTCCTGGAGAAGCTGGGAGGTGAGTCAGTGCTGGGTGTGGGACAGGCAGCTCCGGGGCTTGGAGTCCTCCATCCTGAAGGATAACGCTGTGGGTAAAAGCTGAAAGTTGGAAATTTCTCCTTGCTCTGCTCTGATCCTGCTCCTTGGCTGGTAACAAGTCACTGGTTGTTTGCAACTCTGTGACCCTTGGAGAAGTGTCAAGGGAGGGAGGAGCTGCCATGGCTGCAGGTGGCTCTGAGTCACCAGGGCCTCACCCTGAACTCTCTGGGAAGGACACTGGTAGACCCCTGCTGAGGCTGCCAGAAGGAAGGGAGGTGAATGTCCTGCCTGGCCTTGTTTCCAAGCAGGCCTGGGGTGTCTCTGGTGCTTCTCAAGATGTGTCATCAGCAGTCACAGTGAAGAGCTGCTGAGCAGAGCATTTGGTGGTTGTCTGCGTAGCCTATTTTTAATACCACCTGGAAAATTATAACCCATGTTTCCTGTTTGCTGGCATTTCCAAAAGAGAAGGATCTGGGCTGCACTCATCAGTTGTGAGGACCTGCTCCCCTCAAAAGGAGAACAGTTTCCGGTCACCAAGGCAAAGGCCTTGCAACTTCTTCCAGACTGTGACAGTTACCAGGCTGTGACAGTTACCATTTGCTCTGAGTGTGGTTGTCAGCACCTCCATCACTCTTCAACAGGCTGGCCAGTACCAGCCTCATGTGATGATGAGGTGTAGCTCTCAAAGCTGATACAGACCTACAGGTTTTGCGAAAATACATAACTGGATAGAGACTGCATGTCCAGTTCCTCTCACTGGGATGAGAGTGGTTCACCTTTATTAGGCACTGGGAAATCCAATGGTAAAATGTCTTTTCCCACCTTTTACTTCCAGCTGTTACGTGGTACTACCAGTTTAGGCATCTTGTCCCGAGCCTTTCCTAACCCTATCCACACTAAACCAGAGCACAGACTGAGCTGGAAATTTCAGTGGTTGGTTTGAACTCAGCTTACCCTGGTTCCTACATGAGTGATTGTATTGATCCAAGGTGGGGTGAGCAGATTAGAGCAGCTGAGAGACTGTGGTGTCTGATGTGGAGCTAGAGCAGATTTGACTTCCTTCATAGCACTGCTGGCAGGACACCAGGTTGGATTTCCTGGCTGGCGGTGGTATCAGAGTGTGCTGGCAGGAGATAAATGTCCATTTGACTGATGCCCTGGGTAGTACAGATGTGTGAAGGTGAGCTTTCCCTGTGCTTACACCATTTGGTTGCTTCTAACTGTGCAAAATTTTTTTCCTCATAGGTGTCAGCTTTGATATTGACCTGCCCAACAAGAAGGTGTGTATTGACTCAGAGCACAGCGTTGACACCCTGTTGGAAACCCTCAAGAAGACTGGAAAGAATACTTCCTACCTTGGGGAGAAGTCTGCACAGTAGTCTTGCCTCATGAGGAGCCTTGTGAGGAGCTAGGTATATTACCAGCTGTATCCAGTGCAGGAGAGAGACATCTGAGCTTTTTCCAGCTCTCCCAGTAAAACAGGCATCTTCCTGGAAAGCACAAATTTTAAAAGACCTGCAGGTCCAACTTCAGCAAACCCCTCGTATCAAAGAAGCAGCTGGAGCACACACAGGGACCCCTTAGCTGTTCTGCACAGCCTGTGTGATCCCAGCCTTAGCTGTAGTGGAGAAGTAGAACGCAGCCTCTGTGCCATTCCCAGGTAAACCTAGAGTTTGCCAGAGCCTATTGTGCATGAAAACAAATCCCAAACACACTTAACAGCTGGCCAGGGAGATTGGTGCACCCCAGCAGCAGCAGGGAGAGTGATGGGACACAAAGACCCCTTTGGCTGTGTGATGCTGTGGGTTGGCTCTTAGCACAAGGACCTCCAATCTGAATCTCATGATAAGGCTGTTAATCCTCCACTACACTCAAGGATGGAAAAACAGCAGCTCCCTGGCACTCCTCTGGATGTAAAACATTGGGTTTCAAAATAGCTCCCAGTACACACATTCCCTGGCCAACTGTCTACTCCAGTGACAATCTGATTGTTGTCAATTTTCCCAGAATTCCAGCATTATGAAGACATGTACAAAACTCTGCTGACTGTAATATATATTGGCAGACAAGGTTCAATATCAGTGGAAAAGAATAAAGTGGGAGAGGGCTGCCCACTCACTGCATGTATTGTTCTTGTGCAAAATTATTCATGGCATCTCTCAAGAATTTGTTTCTGTCAGTGACTTTTTTTGATGGTCTAGTTGGATCATCACAAATACCCAGCACAGATGCACTGAAACCAGTTCATGCTGATTTAGTTTCCAGTCAGTAAATTAAATCAGGGATTTATACCAGGAGGAATTAAACTGATACAAGGAAGAGCTGAGCTGATAGCGATGTGTTTAATATCTGCTTTGTTTAATAGGCTGACAACAGATTTAAAATCTGCAGTTTGTATCACTTGAGCAAGCTCTCGGTGCTTCTTAGAAATTGTTTAAAATCATAGCTGTAACCAAATAACAGCCCCACTTCAACAGAGGGAGGCATGCTCTGATGTGACCAGTGCCTTAAATAGTTTTCAGTTTTTCAGTATTTCAGTTTCCTAGTATTGACTGCAAGGGCTGTTAGAGCTTGCAGGGACTTGTGGACTATGTGTTAAGTGCCTGCAGAATTCAACTATTTATTACAACAGAGTCAGTCTCAAATAATGGGGATGTGTCTCTTTTCCTGGCCCAGTTTTCTCATTTCTTTCCTTACATGACATCAAGGCAGCCCGTGAGTCAGTTCAGCTGGCCAGCGTGGCAGAACATTTCTCTGAATGCCTTTGTTTTCCTGTTGCATTTTAACTGAAGCTCTTTGATTTACCCAAAGATCTTAAGACCCAAAACAAAGGAGAGCAGGGGGCTGGACTGCTCTTACAAGATCAGTTCAGCAGTCAAGCTAAAAATGCACTAAATTAAAATTTTGGACACCACATAGGTAATGTTTTTAGGGGCCCATCTGTAAAAGGAGGGAGGGAAGTTGCAAATCCTTGGCTCTGATGGATAGATTCCCTTTGGAGTTCTTCCTGCTTGACCGGCAGAGGGCATCTCTGTATAACGTTATCTTCTCTTGGGGCCTTGGTGTTCTTTTACATTGATTTATTTATGTGTTTGTTTATTTATTTACTTTGCAGGAACTCAAACATGACTTCAGCAAAAAGATGTTTTAACTGTCTTCGTGTTTCCCAAGTTGCTGTGTCATCTGACCTTTGCCAGATGTTGGAAAGCAGGGGGCTGGCAGGAGGAGACAGCTGGGCCTCCACCTCTAGAAGTGGAGAGCTCTGGAGGAGGAGGCTGTGTGCTGTTTCTAGTCCCACAGTAAACTGAGGCACTGCTTCTAGTTTTCACTGCATGTCTGTGTGTCCTGTGTGTCTTTGTACTGCTTTGAGTGGTTTTCTGTGAAAGAGGTGGCTTTTAGGGATGGAAAACTCCCCTTTCCACGCAAGACAGGTCTCCCAGGAAATTGCAGCTGTCCTTAGAAGCTGACAGCAACCTCTGCCTGAGGGACACGTCTCCAGAGAACTGTGCTTGAGTGTCACTTAGATTCAGGGAATCTGCATCTTGGAAGTTGTTTTTCCATCACAGAACAAACCAACTTTCCATTTTGGGATGCAGGTGCTGGGAAGAAGGGACTTTTGTAGCTCCTGTAAATCAAGGATAACCAAGTGTCCTTTTGAGCTCGATGTGGCTTTGAGGCACAAGCGTGCAAAAGAGAATGCTTGAGCTGATGAGAAATACAGAGGGGATGGAGGAAGGAGAAGGGTGTGGGCATATCCAAGGTCTCTTATTTCCTGTCCCAGTGACCAGTCTTCTGGGCTGTACTGTTGCTTTCATTTAATTCAGGTTTTCAGCCCTGTGGAGGGATTGCATGTGTGTGTCCCAGTCTCTTGTTTCACATGAGGCATGTCTCCCACACATACCAGTCACACTGGGCTTGTTCTACAGAAAGGAAAAGCAGCTAAAATTTGGAGGAAAAGGTTACTCTATATTAGAGATTTTTTCTTAACAAATTTAGATTAGCTTTGACATAGCTGCAATTTATTCTTTCTTAGAGTAGTTTACTGCTTCAAAGTCCTTCTTTACCTTTGATGCAAACATGATTAATAGCTGTGAATGCACTTGCAAGGTACTGGAGAGGCACTTCAAGGAACGCGTTGCCGACAATTTTTATTAATGTTTAAGGGAAGCTAAAGGCTACAAGTGTAACATCATTGCTCTATTTTCTTGCCTTAAAGCCTCCCAGTTTGGCAGGAAGTTTCCAGAGCCAAGACCCAGAACCACAGCCTATTTCTGCTTTGTGTCCATCCTGTGTGACCCCTCCAGGGTCCTGGGCAGTGAGTGAATCCCTTTCCCTAGACTGCCCTTGCTGCCCTGAGCTGGTGTTTGCCCATCTCAGTTATTATTTATTGCTTTCATCTTCCTCCCAGGCTGGGCCAGTGCCGGTGGCTCAGCTCTGGTGGCCATGGCTGGGGAAGGACACGTGCTGGCAGCCTGGAAAGGAGCTGGATGGCACAGTGGCCTTGGAGCCAGCAGTCCTTGTGGCACTTGCTGCCTGCCAGGCTGGCAGGGGGCAGTGGCAGTGTGGTGCCCACACACAACTCCCACTCTGCTTTGCTGAAGCCAGGCTGCTCGTCCTTGGTGTCTGCGATGCAGCTTCCACTGTCCACGCTCCCCTGGCTGCTCTGCTCCCTTTTCCTTGCTCTGCTTTGGGTAAAGCTGCTTATCTCTGGGACAGACAAGCAAAGGTTTCTACCCACAGCCAGCCAGGAGATTCATGCAGATACCTGAAGCTCCAGCATCCATCTGCAGCTCTCCCCTCTGTTGTTCAGTGTGGGGAGAGAGGCCAGACACTGCTTTAAGCTCTTGCCTGTTGAGTAATGACACCCTGAGACAGTCCTCACTTTGGAGTGTGGGCTGCATTTGGGCTGAATACAGCTGGGATAGGGAAGTTAGGGCAGGATGGTTGAGTCTGAACAGAGCTGCAGGCCTGCAGGGTGGCTGCCTGAGAGATTTATGGAAAAGCTTTGGGAGAAAAAACAACTTCATAGACTAAAAGAGAGTCACTACCTAAGCAAAGTTTCTTTGTTCCACCACTGCCCAACTGCAACATCTTCATTTATCATGTTAGCCTGAACTTGGCTGCATCTCATGGAGAGGGACCCTGACAAGCCCACATGGATAATGTGGCCACACTATTTTCCACAGGAAACAATATGCCAGACACTGAGGCTGTGAGGCTGTTTTCAGACAAGGAAATGCTCAGTTTGCAATGCAAACAGGAAAGGGTGGCACTTGGAAAAGGAGCTTTCCTACACCACAGACACCCAGGCTCTGCAGGGCATCCCAGTGACCTGCTGGAAGAGTGATGTGTCAGCAGGATGAGCAGCTGGTCCGGTCCATGGTGCATTGCCATCCATAAATATGTCATCCCAGCCACAGGGAGACTTCACTGCTGCTTTCTTTTTTCTGTTTAATTTCTTCACTTCTGGTTTCTTCAGATGGTCTCAGCCCAGCTCCAGCTAAACTGTGAGAATCCACAAACTGCCTCTAGCTGCAGTGCCAGTAAGAATTGGGCAAACCCTGAGGGACAGACTTAAAAAGTTCTTTTGTTTTCCCTGCCTCAAAATGATCTTTTACCCCCAACCCCCCTCCACAGTGTTTCCAGCAGATAGCATTTGCTTTTCTCACTCATCTCGGTGTGTTTGCAGCCTTGCTGCTGTGCTTCATTTTTCACCCAATGTTACCTTTCCCTGCTTTTTAAACAAAAATCTAATTTCGGTGGAAAAGTCTACAGTCTCCAAAGCCTAGTCCTTTATCCACAAAAGAAAAGCCACAGAAGTTGTTATCCCAGAGCTGCCTTAAGCACCACTGGCTTTTGGGCACTTTCTAATTACCTGATGACAGGCAGGGGATGATTTTAGCCAAAGGAGCAGTTGAACTCAGTCGAACCACCCAGTAAATGAGAGAAATTCCAAAATAGCACCGCAGGCTGCAGAAAGCAGGCAAGGGACAGGAGATCCCCCTCAGTGCCTGCAAATGGTGATTCCTGGTGGCTTGGAGAGGTAAATTGCTGTGAAATTTCAGGGTGGGAAAGAAGGGTTCAGTTTGCAGCAATCTCAGGAATTTCACAGGCATGGCATGTCTGGGTGTTAAAACATGTGGTTACATGGGGAACTCATTACCAAAAGATAGGGATTTTCTAGTTTTACTGTTGTGCCTTTTAATGTTTGCTGTAACAACCCAGCCCAAGCTTCCACCTTTACTTACCTGTTCCCAGCCCAGGCACAGCAGTGGCAGAGCTGGGAGGTGATGAGCACGATGACTGATGGGATGGTGGGCAGGATCATACCCCCACACTTTTGGGGTTAACATCAACAACATTGCCCTGAGCAGCTGCTCTTTGAGCTAAAGCTGTGCAGCTGGACCTGGAGGTTGCCCTGGGCTGGGTGTTCAAAGTCAAAAGCATCACCTGAAGTGGTCAAACATCTCTGCAAATGATGTGGTCCCTCAGAAGGACTCCAAAGTGGCTGGAAAAATCTTGGTGGTCTCTCTGGACTAAACGTGCTGATCTTGAATCTTTTCAACAAGGTCTGCAAAGACCAATTACCTCGTCATGAGGCCACAGCTGGGCTGAGGCCCCTCTGTGCTGGGTGATTTGCAGAACTGTCCCAATGCAGTGCTGACATACAGAGCAACATCAAAGGCCTGGCTGGTTCCCAATTCCCCTGTTGATACATGCAGATTCCCCGAGTGATTATCAAGGCAGCTTTCCACATTGCAGCTTCCAAAGCAGAGAAACACACAGGGACCTGACAGACTCCCCCTCCAAAACAGGAAAACGCACAGGGTTCTGACAGACACCCCTTCCAAGACTGTGGCAGCATAAATAGAAAAAAAACCACCCAACAAATCAAACAAACAAAAACCAGGCTTAATTAAGGACTTCAAGAGCAGGAAATGTGCACACGTGTGCTTGCCAGAGCACAAATATTTTCTTTTGGAGCTGCTTTCTCCAAGGGTTCAGTAAGGTGATGGAGGCTGGGTTACAGAGCAAGGGTAGCAAACAGTTCCCAGCCCCTCCGGAAGGCAGCGGCCACAGGGCACTGCTGTTCTGCATCCTTCCCCATGCTCCAGTCCTTGGCTTTAGGCTCCCACACTATATACTGAAGCTATTCAACCATTTGGCTAAAAGCACATGGGGAGGGAGGGAAAACAAAGTCAACCGAGAGGGAGAAAGGCAGCTTTTGTGCAGCCTCTGTTTGCAAAAGACAGCCCAAGCCCCTTTTGGACTAAGGTTTACTTTATTGGGCTCTGGAGAACCAAGGTTCATAGCCTCACAGCTGCTGCAGGCAGTGGGGCAGTGGCAGGGAGCGGGTGGGAGCCAGCTCTGATAAGTGAGCAGCTCCCTCAGAGGGGCTGTGGGATACACAGGACCCTGGCTGCTCTGAGGGGAGCAGATCTGCCCTCTGACTCTTCTGCTACAAGGGCCTGTCCCAGGTCCCCTGAAGGGATGAGGGAAACTGGTCTGCACAGATGGGAGCCTTCAGCCTGGCCCTTCCTGCTATTGTTCCTCTGCTCATCATGCCTGTTCCTGAGCACCTCCCAAGGCCCTGCTGGGTGCTGCAGAGCTGGGTTCACGTTTCCTCTTCACCAGTCCAGACTAGTGGGTTGCTGTCACCTGGGCAAGACACAGCCAGAAGCGAGATCCTGCAGCATTTCAGACTTTTCCACAATTCCCAGCTGGCATGAAATTCCCAGGGCAGGACCATCTCTCTCAGCCCATCTGAGACCTGCTCATCTATTTTCAACAGATGGGGGAGAAAATGTTGAAACAACAAACACAACTCATCCCCTTGTAAATGGAAGGAGATGCCTGAATGGAGCAGGAATCCACTCTGTGCAAGTATCCTCCCGCTCCATTTCAGATGGAGCAATTTTCCCCCTCCGAAGCTCCTGCTGGGCTGTGGGCAGAGCTTGGCCCGCAGGAGCCAATGTCAGCAGGGTGCACAATGCCCAGCAATGACAACAGGGGCCTCGAGATTAATCTGTTGTGCACAGCTTAAAAAAACCCCAGCCCACAGAGCTATTGTCAGGGTGATCCCACCCATTGCGTCATCGTCCGCCTGGGACACGGGGCTGTCTCCAGGGCTCAGGGTGGGGGTGCCTGGGGAACAGCCCTGGTGTGCAGGGTTGTGCTGTGCTGCTCTACAAATAGAGCCTAAAGTCCTTTGGCTTTTCCCTTGCCTTTGTCAGCTGGTGGGAGCTGGTTATTATTATTATTGTATTATTATTTTATTATCCCCACCAAGGCATGAGACAAAGGGTCTCCCTTTGATGGAGAAAACTCTGGCACCAGCATTTGCATCTCTATTTCCCTGTGGTTTTTCCTTCCCCTGCATCTGTCCAGTGCTCCATGCTTGTGCCCTCCCAGGAGCAGCCAGCAAAGCAGGCAGCTCAGTGGGAACGATCCAATTTCCAGGGCAACTGGGATGGGACTGAGTCCAGAGTGTCCTCGACTCACAGAGCTGCTCTTATTTCTCCACAGTTTCCTCTCCGTTTGCTTTCTTCAGTCAGCCTGTCCTTTGCCAGGGAAGAGGCCAAAAAAGCAGAGATGTGGCACATCCAGAGTCCTCCAGCTGGCTTTACAACTGCTGGGGGATTTTTTAGCTTTCCAGTTTCAGCAGCCCTCCAAGCTTGCCTTGCCCTGAGGTCAAAATATGTCAAAGTATGGTCAAAGCAAGAGCATAGGAAGGCACGAGGCCAGCTCTGACTCTAAAGGCTTTGTGCTGAGCTTCTCATCAAGGGTCCACGTGCTGAAGACACAGATGTGTATCCTCAGGTATGAATCATCATCCTTTGCCACTAGTGCTGGTCACCTCTGCTATGAACAGCTGAAGATACAAGTCCTGGTGTGTCCACAGGAAAACCAGAAACACAAAGTCCAGAAATCATCTCAGCAAAGTGTCTCCAACCCCCTCCTGCCATAGCCTTGCTTTCCTTCTCTCTGGCAGAGAACTGTTCACAATTCCTCCAAACAGGGTCTCAGCATGCCAGTGGAATGGCACAGGCTCAGCTGCACCCCAGGGCTTGCAAGAAGCCAACAAACCTTCCCTGTGGGCCACCCAGAGATCCAATGAAGAGCAGGAGCTGCACTTGGAATCAATGCTGAAGAGCCACTTTGAGGCAAAGGAAGCTGGGCATGAACTGCTCTTTGCCATGGAAAACAATAGACCCAACCCAATGCCAGAGGGTTTTAAAATTCATCCCTAGAACGGGATTATGCTGAAAACCTCCAGCTGTTATTTCCAGAATTGCAACCCCAACAGAGGAGCAGCCAATTCCTGCCAGAGCAGCAAACTTGTTTGTGTGTCTGTGTAAAACTGAAAG
Organism: Phylloscopus collybita; assembly: GCA_027886175.1. Taxonomy (NCBI): domain Eukaryota; kingdom Metazoa; phylum Chordata; class Aves; order Passeriformes; family Phylloscopidae; genus Phylloscopus; species Phylloscopus collybita. The sequence continues at coordinate 10,397,546 of JAJNNQ010000019.1, read as the reverse complement.
CCAGGCGTTGCTCCCCACGCTGGCATTGTCCCTCTGTCCCTGGCTGTCTCAGCCTCACAGCATGTGGGGGAGCAGGGGGGACAGTGTCCCTGTCCCAGCTGCAGTGGGCCCTCCCTGGTTTGCAGGGCAGACTTTGCTCCTGGGCTGGGGGCCAGCAGCTGGAGCCCCCTCCCAGACACATCAGGCTGGGACCATGCTCCAGACAATCCCCTGCACCACCCAAGTCATTGAGAAAGCTGCTGTTTCCTAAATTTCCCAGTTCCCACCTTTTTACCTTAAGTGAACAACAGAATATTCAGAATATTTTGAATGTTCATGCCATTAAAAATCCACTCCATTAATCCTGGTAGTAAATCTTGGGCAATATTGCTCCCTGGGGTGGCATGGACAGGCCCGGGAGAGGATGCAGTGGGTACCTTTGGGCACATCTGAAGTTAAGGGACTGGGGGATGACATCACCAGTGCTTGTGTCTCATCTCTGAAATTTTCTCGTTGTCTTTGCAGATGCCTGATGCAATTAATGTTCATTAGCAGTCTCACAGCAGCATCACACACTAAAGAGTCCAGTGTTTTCTCTCTCCCACATTTCAGGAAGGATGCTTTCTCTCTGCTTTCCCCATAAAATAGAAGCTTAAAGGGGACCTCTCTGAATCTGACAGGTTTTTTTCAACTGTGATTCTGCTCCCTCCATCCCCTTAAACAGCTGCTGATAACATATGCAGGGCATACAGCGTGGGGAAGCTCTGCTAATTTTAGCAGCAGGTCCTGAGGGAGGGACCCTGCTCTGGGCCAGGCGCAGGATGGAAAGTCACAGTGTTTGCTCAGGGCCCCACATGACCTCACTATTTTGGGGCTGCCCACGTCCCACCTTGCCCCAAGCCCACAGACACAGTGTGGCATCAGCCCCCAGCCTTCCCACAGCCCAGCTATTCCTGCCCACAGCACTGCTCCTGCCAAACCCCGGCCAAATGGGATGGTGTTTTATTGAAGGGAAGTAAACAAACTTCAGGGCTAAATTGAGATCCCCAGAACTCCTCACACCGATGCAGTGAGGGATGAGGTATTTTCTGCCCACATATGTCCGCTGTGTTTCCATCCAGCTGAGGGGGTTGTATCCTCTGGGTTTCCTTTACTCCCTGATCAGTGAAATTCCATCAAGCTCCACACAGATGATGGGAATGGTTCCTCCACTGACTGGCCCTTGCAAGGAACAGAGTGTCTATACATGGCCTTGAAGATCTAAATTGCTCAAGGTAAGAAAGTAATAAGGAACTTGAACTCTCCAGAGTAAAATCCACAATGGACAGGGGAGCTCAGAGAGGTTCAGAAGTGCACAGGAGATGATTTGAAAGGAGCCAGCAAGCAGAGATGATCTGGAGGTCAGTGCTTGCACTTGGTGTTAACCTGGAGTGGCCATGTTTGCAAATCAGAGTCACCAGATGCTAAAATCCCAGAATGACTCCCAGCACTGCCCCTACCAGCCCTGCCTGCCTGACCCTACAGCCCTTCACACGGCTCCTGCTTGGCAGGGGTTGCTCAGGCTCACAAGTTATCCTGCCCCAAAGTCTTGTCAAAAAACATTTCCTACCATCTCCCCTAATATCTTCTTTGCCAGCTTCTAAGGCTGCCTGTGATGGTGTAACCTCAGTGGGCAGCCAAGCACCAACACAGCTGCTTGCTTTTCCCTCTGTACCCAATCCTTCTAAATGCATGTTGCCAAAACCAATCCCATTTTGTCTCTTCTAAGGGACACCCTGTTCATGGAGCCTCCTGCATCCGGCAGCCTGGCTCAGTCATCTGCTACATCTCAAGCCAGGGCTTGTTCTGAAGTGAGCTCAGCCCGAGCAGAAAGTGTCAGAGCAATAGAAAAATGTGGATTCTCAGGGTGGATCGGGGCAGGCTCAGCCGGGTGGCCCAAGCACCTCAGGCTGCTCAAGCACCGTGTCCTGTCTGGGTGCAGCCACAGCTCCAGCACAGCTCAGCTCCCACCCAGGGGTGCTGCAGTAGCTCATCCACCGGCAGTGCTAGAGGGGATGCAGCCCCTTGGGATGGCTCTGTCCGGAGCCTTTCCTGGCTTGTGTCACAGCGGGACGCGGGGCTGTGCACAGGGCAGGGATGGGGAGGAGCTGGGAGCACGGGGCGCGCACAGACCGAGCTCCTGTAAGCGCGGCAGGGCTGCCCGGGAGCGGGGATGTTGTCATAGGGTTTTGCCAGCAATGAGGGTTAATAGGAGGACACTAAAGTCCTCTTCTTCAGCCTCCAAGAAGAGCTGCTAAACTTTCCACGCTTCAACTCGTATTCCAGCCTGCCAGTCACCAGTGTGCCTTGCCCTCGCCGAGACCTGCTTTTCCTCCTCTTTGCCCCCAGCAATGCACAAGCCTGCAGCGAAAGCAGCCCTGATTTACAGCCCGTGTTCTCAGCTGCTGGATCCTGGGGACAGCAAACCCTGCTGCCTGCTGTGCCTCAGCTGCAATCCCAGTGCATGGCAGCTCTGCCCCATCACTGCTTGGCCCCACTGGACACTCACCAGGCTGACCACTGCACCACATTCCCAAAGGGGAGCCTTGTAAATGGGCTCCCAGCACAGACATGGCCCAGGAAAACCATTGCTTTCTTCCCTTAGGTGTAAGTTGGTGTGATTGATTAAATCAAAAAGGGTTGTGGGGTAAGTGGCCAACTCACCTGAGATTAAAGCTTGTCTGAGAGGACCTCATACTCATGACCCAAAAAACCAAATTCTGCTGGCCCTAGAGAGCCTTGTGAACCCTGGAATTTGCCTTTCTGGTTTTTTCCTCACCCATGGTTATTGCCACTGCTTTCCAGATGGCATTTGATGTTCTGCCACAGCTTCACCTGGGTACTCCCATCAAAGCTGCCTTTTAGAGTGTGTTTCTCCGTGGAAAAGAGCTGCCACTGCAGCCCAGGAGCTTCCCTCCCCACATGTCCCAGGGGCTCGAGAGTGGATTCCTGTTTATTTCCTCAAGCAGTTCTATTCATATCCCCCAAAAGCTGCCAAACTGCATCTGTCAGGCTCAAGTGGACTCAAAATTGCATCGTAGGAAAACACCAGGAACAAGGTGGGACTACCTGGAGTCAGCAGCACTTCTCTCCTGGAAGTTTTATTTCACCTTCTGCAAGTCAGAGGCACAACTCCAGCACAAGGTCTCTGGGCTGAGACACCCGAGTGTAATTCAGGCACACAACATCTCTGTGCCCAGGACAAATAGGGAACAGCCCCTTGCAGCAAGGGAGAGGCCTTTTGACACAGACATTCAGTCCTTTGGATAGTGTAGGGGTTGGGCTGGGACCGAGCTCAGCCAGGCTGGATGTGCCTGGGAATTTCAAATCAGCTGAGGACATGTCCTGTCTGCCAGTGCCTGGTGGGTTGTGTCCAGGCAGGGCTGCAGGGACTCTGCCACAGGGACAGGGTGGAGGCCTACAGCCAGAGGGGTTCTATCTACCACTCTTTCTGGGTGCTCAGATGTGATGCCCAGGAGCAGCACCCTGGGCAGTGCAGGGGCAGCTGCAGCACACAGAGCTCCTGTCTTGCACCACAGGTGATGGATTTTATTCCCCTGCTTCTTTGGCCTGTTTGGTTTCAGGGAGGACAGACAAGCTTCTCTCAAGCCTGCAGCTGCAGCCCCACATACTCCCAAGTGAGTGAGATGATAATGCAGGGGGAGTTTGAAAGAGGCAGAGGAGAGACCTTCTCCATGGGGCATGGAAGAGCCTTCTACCAGAGAACCCTGTGTGAGAGTCCACACACATCATGGAAAGAACAAGACATCCCACAGTAAGCCTGTCCTGCTTTCCAGTTCTGCAGCCTGCTCCCAGGCCATGACTCACTGCAGAGCCATGCACAGCTGCCTTTCCATCCCCTGCCCTGCTGGCCTCTGGATTACAGCTGAGAATCTGCAGTGACCTCCACTCCTCCTTCTCCTGCTTCTGACCAGCACCCCAGTGCAGGCACTGGAAGAGACTGTGAGCATCCCTCTGCTCCACCTGAACCAGGCACCAGTCCTACAGCTCAGCTGAGGGACAGAGTCCCATCCCACTGGGAAGAATTCCTTGCCCCACGTAGGAGAGAGGCACCCACTCTCAGGCATGTTCCAAGGGCAGTTTGGGTTCATCCTGCCCTGTGCAGATGGTGCTCCCAGTGGTCCTGCATCTGCTTAGTGCAAGTCCTGAGGGCACAGCCCTTCTGCCTCTGATCTGCTTCTGAAATGGAAAAAACCAGAAACCCTCCAGCTGACACACTATTCCCAGAGAGCAGGAGCGATGGCAAATTCCTGGGATAAGCAGATTCCTCTCTGCTCTGCATTTACTCTCAGCTTTTCCTGAGCTGGGTGCTGGGCTCCCACCCCTGCGGCCATTGACTTCCCCCGCACCTGTGAGGAGCTCAGCCTTCAGCCACACACCCAGGGATGAAGACCTGGCAAATTACATTCCCACAGTGGTTCCAGGGCATCCTGTTTATTTTTGTGCACTTTGGGTTCATTGTTTTGCAGCAGGATCCATCAGAAATTAATGCAGACACATCCTCTTGTGAAAAACTCATTAGAGAATCCCTCCCAGAGCAGAGGGAAGGAAAGGCTCCTCGCACTGACAGACTTGTGAGCAATGGACAACAGGATTATTAATCCACACTTGTATCATTCCCACAGAGCTGCTCAGTTGCGTTTTTCTCCATCTCTTACAGCAGAATTTTTCCCCTCTTGGAAAGCATCAGGGTTTTCTCAACTGCACCAGCCCAGATCTGCCCAGCCTCAAAGCAGGATGAAGAAATTTGGATTTTGAACTGGGGTTAGCTGGAGTTCAAACCTCACCCCTCCAGACCTCTCGGCTTTGCTGTAAAATGCACTCAAGTCTCCAAGGGTCTTGCCCTGTTTGCTGTTTCCATTGGAGTTGCAGTCACTTGAGCTGGGAGTGAGCACTGGGAGCCCTGGGGTTCATCTGTTGTGCCCAAAGCACCCACTGGCATATGGTCAGGAGCCTGAGCTGGACCTGCTGCAGCACTGCCAGGCTTCCTGGGGCTGAGGAGGCCCCTTGGGCAATCTCCTGCCCATCCAGTGCCCTAGAAGGCATAAGCTTTCTAAATATGTGTGAGGTCCAGTTTTCCTCCTGGCAGCCTGACACCAAAATCTCCTCTTTGATGACCCCACTAAGCCTTACAAGAGTGGAAAGGACTTTCCAGGACTTCCTTTGCAAGCTCTCAGTCATTTCTGGAGCTCTTTAAAGCTGCTGAGTTTCAAGAGCCAGCCAGTTGCTCCAGGCTCTTTGTGATCCCCCTCCATCCCACTGCTGATGCCTGGCAATGTGTCCTTCCCAAGGTGCAGGACCCGGCTGTCCCCACCATGTGTGTGGATCACAGTGAGCACCCCTCACTCCCACCCCCTGGGCTCGCTGTGTGAGCTCAGGGGCCATTTCCAGATGTGACTGCATCACTGCTTTTTGCTCTCACTCAGACCCAGGTGTAAGCTACCACATCCATAAAAAAATCCCTGCTATCATTATCTCCGTGGCACTATCATTTGCTAAGCCCTTAGCAGAGGGCTTAACTTCAGGCTACGGTGCAGAGCAATTGCCACGTTGTCAGCTAGAAAAGTTGTGGTTTCTTTTCTCTTCTTTTTTTTTTTTTTTCTCTCTCTAAAATTTTTTCCAGATGTCTTTTTTTTTTTTTTTTTCCTTAGGAGAAGAACCAGCAGTGGTACAATTTCAATGCGAGCCGTGACTAATCCACTGCAGAGAGCATTCAACAGCTGTGTTCAACTCCTTGGGTTATGACTCAAGCAAGTAAGACTTTGGCTTAGGGATGTGTGACCTCTGGAGCCAAACTGGACCTACCAGTGGCACTGGGCTGCACCTGGGAGCTACAGACACTTGTGATGGGAGGACAAGGTGCTGCAGTTGGTTGCATTAGAAGGACCCATGTAGTCTTAGACACCATCATAAATCCAGCCTCCACAGGGACCTGGAGGGTCATGTGGAATATTTATGGATGTCTCTCTGCGTGGTATCAACATCTACATATCAGGACCCAGGGATGGCCTTTGGGAAGTGTGCAGCCAAGTAAAGAAATGGACGAAGAAGATTTTCTCCTCTTGTTTTTTGCTACCAGCCTCCTGAGCTGCCTGATCACAGAAGCTGACCTGTTCACTGAGAAGTGATGATTGGTTTCCATTAAGCCCTCCCCCATTCTTTCCCCTCTGCCTTCCCTTTCTGTTCTATTTATGTTTTGTTCCTTGTTGGCCATGGGATGTTTAGTCTTACATCTGATCTCTCACATGCAGCAGAAGTGCCGTGAGGCCGGATGAGGACTGAGCTGATACAGAGCCACAGACACAAAGGCATCCTACAGAGCAGGGAGCCAGCACAGCCTGGCAGGTCATCATGGGCCAGGCCCTGTGTTGACATCTAAATCCTCAGCAACATCAGTGGCAGGAGTTAAGCGCCCAGGTCTGTGTCTCAGCCCTCTCAAAGATAGCACATAATCAAGAGTGAACCCAAACCCCAGGCAGCCAAGACAAAACACGATGTTGAATTTTGCTGTGATCCTGGGTGTCCTTCACCCAGCATCCACAATCACACTGCTGGTGCCCAGATGTCCTCAGTCCTGCTGGCTACACGAGACACCATCTTTCCAGCAACCCCTGGAGAGCAGCCCTGGGGTGAGGTCTGATGCCACAGGTGGATCACAAGCTGCAAAGAGCTGGATTATCCACAGGGCTCGGGGCTCCTCTATGGCACAGAGACAGTCTTTAGGGATGCCCCAATTTTACCAAATTTTGGCTACTGGTTCTCCTTTGGCAGTGCAGTGCCAAGGGCATGCTGGTGCTGGGGGAGCAGATGCACTTCAGATCCTCTCAGCCATGGAGAGAAACAAGGAGAGAGGAGCTGGGTTTTCACCCTGAGCACAGAGAGGAACAGATGGGAAAACTCAACTCCAAACAGCTTTGCTGCTTGGCTGCCTCTGGCTGGGCAGCTGCTCCAGCTGAGTTATGTCCTGTAAAAGTCAAAATAGTGAGTGATGTCTGAAGAGACCACTGAATTCAGCTGACTGGAAATTCTGACTGTGGGTTTTGTTCAATCAGTCCAGATCTGCTGGACAATAAGCACAGCAGAGAGACTGGTCTGCTCAGAGTCGCATCTACCAGCCCAGCCTACTTACAGTGTTTCAGATATGTCTTTATCCTCCACATTCTCTGGGTCATTCTTTCCTCTCCCTCTCCACAAGGAAGTCATAGGTCGCAGCAATGTTAAAAGACAGGATGCAGGAGCAAAAACTCTCCTGCTTTCCTCTGCATCCCCCTGAGGATGGGAAACTCAGTAGCTCAGGGACTGAGCTACTCCGCTGAGAAATGACAGCATTTAACATTATAATCGCAGCAGGTCAAGGTGTTAGGAGGTGCAAAACCAGGCAGAGGGATGGCGTTCCCGCATCCCTCAGTGCTGTCAGTCCGAGAGAGACAGGGAACTGAAAACTCACGGCAGCAGTGCAGGCAGCTGCTGTGGCAGTGACTCTGCTGGGAGGGCTGCGCTGCGGGCTGCTCTGCCCCTGGCAGGGACCCTTTGATCTCCAGCTTGATTTCTCTGGTCTATCCTTTGGAGCCAGGCTGAGGGACTGCCCACTGGGAAGCGGAGGAGAGGAAGAGACCGATTTGGAAAGCTAGCGAGGAGGAGGGGGAGAGGCAGAGGGAAACCCAGCCCACCCTTTGGCTTCCTCCTGCCTCCTTCTAAAACTTGCAGATTCCTTCAGCCTGTCCAAGAGCTTGAAGTTTCCTCAGCCGTGCTGCCGGGACTGCGAGGTATGGCCCGAGCTTCGCGTTTGCCTTTGCTGTGCTTTTCCTCCCGGCATGGGGGTCCCCACAGCCCCACGCGTGGGGGTCCCTGGCCCGGGACCCGCTATCCCAGTCCGGGGAGTGCGTCCAGTGCTGGCCACGCGTCACTCGGGATGGGGAGCTGGACGCTCTCCACCCCAAGCGGTGCATTTAGAGACTCCTCCTGACTTCACCCCCTTCTCCTCTTCGCAGCATTTCCACTTCTAAACTGTCTCTTACTCAGCTTCGCTGCCAGACCTTTATTGCTTTGGTGGCATCTGACTGTGAAGGTTTAACCTGCCCTCGTTCTTCTCTCCGCTCTCTTTTTCCCCTCTGTGTTTTCAGCTGGTGAGTAGTTCCTTAGCGAGATCCGTGACACCAAGGTCTGGGCACATCAAACCAGCCTGCAGAGAAAATCAGATCTAGTTACGAGCAGTCCTCATTTCCTGAGGTGTGCTGGCAGGTGATGTTTTACTCACCAGAGTATCTAGAGAAAGAACAAAAGAGCTGTCGACTTCATCTCAGCGGGTTTTTTTTTTTTTTTTTCCGTGCAGCCGGTCTTATTTCTCCTTTAAAAAAAAGAAAAAAAAAAGACACTCGGCTTTTTGTTCCAAGCAAACTTTGAATGCCTTTCAAGTCTGCTGCCCTGGCTTGCCGAACTCTGGCTGAGTGACTGTTAGGGAGACCGAGATTGCAGGAGAGGAGGAGCAAAGCTCTTTTGGGATGTTTTTTAAGTTTAAAGAACGTGGGTTCCGTCAGGCACAGTTTTAGGTGCACCCAGAAGAGAGGAGGGCTTGTTTCCTTTAAAGGCAGCCGCTGTCCTTCCCGGCCCGGTGACGTGACTAACTCTGCTCTTTGTGTCCCTTCTCTAAGAAAGCTCCACTCTGTTGTGTCCAGTCAAAAAAAAAAAAAAAAAAAAAAAAAAAAAAAAAAAAAAAAAAGGAAATTTAACCGGTTGGGGGCTGAATTCCCACCCAAACCGAAAGGCAAAAGTTTCAAGTAGGAATGAAACCGGGGGTACCGGGAATGTCACCAGTACTCCTGAGTCCTCAGAGACAACCAGCTTTAAACAGCCCAAAAACTCAGCATCCCTCCAGAAGGACAAAAGTTAATCGCAGCCGTTTGTTAGGGTGGATCAGGCGAGTTTTAAGTGGAAATGAAAGGCTGTTGGTCCGGCGCAGCGGCTAAAGCCAAGCCATTGTCTGCCACATAGGCAGGAGCAGGGGTGCGGGCGGCGTTGGGAGGGGGAAGAGCAGAAATAAACTTTTCGAAGTTTTTTTTCAAGCCCCTCCTTCCCCAACACTCAGCTCTTCCATGACTCAGCCCCAGAGGAATGTCGGCTCCCATGGAAACCTTTTCTGGGTCCTCTGGTCCGAGGGATGTCGGGGCTGTTATCGCTGGAGCGGCTATGGCAGGGCAGGTCCAGGGAATGCTCTGGAGATGGTTTGCATTTTTGCAGAATATTTATCGGACAGTTTATTCTCTGCCTCCTTCGTGGAGCTGTGCAGGATCAGCTGGCTGCACCCCCCGGGGGCCGGAGGGACCTCCCGCACCTGGCACAGAAACAGCCGGGCTGCTTTTGGCACTGCCAGCCCACACACAAGAAAAAGCTCAGGCAGGACAGCAAAATTGTGTCTCACCTGTCTGCACAGAGCTCATCCATGAGCGGCTGCCTGCAGCCCACGGCTCATCCAGGCACTTTTCTTGGTACTAATTTAAGTGTTTTCTGTTATGGATTCGATCTGCAACCTGGAGAAACTGTGACAGCTTCAGCACACAGCTGTGATGGGACTGGGCTCCTGCTGTTGTATCAAGCCCTGTAAGATCTGAGCGTTTCTGAGTTCATACAGAGCTAGCTGCTCAGCTCCCAGCACAGAGAATGGGTTCACACAGTGTTGTGACCGTGTCTTTAGTGACTCTACATGGACACATGGGATATGGAGATTTTTTTTCCCCACTGTGTCTTACTTGGAGTGTGTAAGCGTGCACGTGTGCTAAAGGGAACTTCACTTCCATCAAAACCTTGTGTGGCTTTCTGAGCTGGCACAGTGTGTGAGGGGGCTCTGTTCAGGTGGCAAGAGCCAGGCTGGCTTCTGCCCAGTCCCTTGCCCTGCTCCCCAGGCACCCAGGGCAGCTGCAGCACATCTGGGTGAGCTGGCACTGAACATGCAGGGACCTGTTCAGCCGGGAGCTTTATGGGGACTCGCACAAACAATTCTGGCTTCAAATGGAATTTTAGCCTAGGAGCGGCTGCTGAGTAAAGCTCAGAGGGTCTTGCTTGCATGGGGAGGTCAGGGTCAAGGAGTGGGGACCCAGCCCTGGTATTTTGTCTCTGTGGGGGCCACACTTGGTCACCCACCTTCACCTTGAAAACTGTGGCCCCAGTGGGGTTTGGCAGAATCTTTCTTTTTCTGAGACGGTTCTGCCTTTACACTCACTGTGAGGTGGGGGAATGTCAGATCCTCCAGGGGCTTGGAAAAGCAGTGAGCAGAGGGAGGGTGGGTGCAGGAGACGCTGGTGCCGGCCTGGGGTGCAGGCAGGAGCTGAGGCATGGGAGGGTCTTGCCTGGCCATTGCCCACTCCTGCCTCCAGGGCTGCAGTGGGGGGAGGCAGCAGAGCCCCTCGCCCAGGTTAGCAGGGGTGGCAGCTGGGGTGAGCCCGGTGACCTCAAGGAGGAGCTGTCAAAGTGGCCAGGGAGAGACTCCTCCCCACGCTAACGTGGCATCCCAAAGGGCTTACGCAACCCTGGACAGGGCCACTGCCACATGGACCACGCTCCACACCATGGAGCCTCTCCTGGAGGCTGCACCTGCCTCCACAGTGCCCTCCCCCAGCCCACAAAGGCCCCCAGGCTGGGGTCCCCATCAGAGGCCCACAGACCCAGTGGCACAGACTCCTCTGTGCATCACTGCAGGATATTTCACCCCCCCAAGGAGAAACTGATGATGGTGCCACATGCTTGGGGGAGCGTGGTAAAGAGCTCCCCAGAGCAGCTAGCTTTGAGTCTGTGGAGGTGCTGAGGGTCAACCTCAGCCCTCTCTACACCCTGTGGTTGTCTTCTTTGGGGAATGGCTGTGAAATGCAATGCTGGTGCTGAGGGCCGTGCTGGACAGGTGGACCACTGAGAGGGGTTTCTGGGAGCCCCCAGACTTTGTTCATGGAGTGGCTGGGAGCTGAAGTCCCCATGTAGGATGCAAGTGGGATCAGATACTAAAAAGTCTGTGCAGACCATGGGTCCTGCAGCCCATGGGTGCCCTGTTGTCTGCTCAATCCACAGCATTCGAGAGGGCAGGCCTGAGGACAGGGTGGTGACCATGGAGCTTCTCTTATTCTATATTCGGCAGCCCTGTCTGTGCTGGTTTCCAGCATCCTGCAAAGTGCTGGTGTCTGTTGATTCCTTTAGGATGCAGAAGGGCCTAAGTCCCTGCTTGCTAAAATCTTTCTCCCTGTTTTCCTCTGTCCAAAATGAGTCCCTGGCTGCACCCCCCTTGCTGCCCTCTGCCCTCCATGGGCCTCACAAAGCAGTGCCAGGCATTCCAAGTGCAGAGCCCATCAGGGATCCTCCCAAGTCCCTCCAGCTGGGGGATGGATGCTGAGCTGGTGGTGTGACCCAGCTGCCAGCTCCAAAGAGCATCCTCTTGGACAGAGCAGGACCATGGTTGCTCCAGAGGGAGGGAGACTTCACCATGGACCCCGTTATCTTGTGTGCAGGGCTCCTGAGCTGTTATTTCAGGACTTCTGACCACCAGGCATTCAGGAATGACCACTTGCAACCCTGCCAGGGGCTTACAGACACTGCAATGTCCTCGCTGCACAGGCTTTGCCTCCAAAAGGTTGTTGTTTTATAATAAATTTGTTTTACCATCGAAGGCACAAGACAGCTCTGCAGAGCTTGTTTGCTCAGACTTTTTCATGCTCCTTCTTCCTCCAAACACAACACTGGCAGCTCCAACTGTCTGCTGGCTCCTAGCAAACATGTAATTCCCTGACCCCACTTACTGCATGCCCAGACTTTGAAATTCAAGGTTTTTTAAAGCTTGGGGAAATTATCTAAGACAGCCTTGGTGTGGGGTTGGGTTCTTGTTAGTGTCACCTTCCACATGTGCATGCACTGCCCTCTCCTCCGGGCTGGGCACTGTCCAGTGAGCATCACTGAACCTCAGAGCACCTTCCAAAGCAAACGAGCCCCTGGTAGAAGCCCAGGAGGAGCCTTTACTAGCCAGGGGATACCAGCAAGGGAGGAGCTGGCCAGAATCACCTGTACTTTTCCACCTCCCTTCCCAAACAACCCTTCCAGGAGTGAAGAACCAGTGATGTCCGCTGGCAAATGCTGGCAGAGCTCACAGAAGCCTCCAGAACAAATCAAGAGGAGGGGAAGGGACAGCTCACACCAAGCAGGAGAGGAGGGAGTTGCTCAGCTGCAGCCTCGACAGAGCAGAAGGGCTCATCATCCCTCCCCACAGCTCCTCTGCCTCAGCCCCTTCACATCATCACAGCAGCCACCCCCAGCACCCCCTCCCAGGCCTCTGACATCCCAAGAAAGCTGCCTTCCATTCCCTGAGCCCTGTTGTGCACAGACACCTCACTAGAGGCTGGCTGAGGTCCTGAGATGGGACAGAGGATTCTCTCTGGATGGCCAAACCTCGCCAAATTGGGAAGCAGAGCTCAGCCTGGTTGGTGTCCTGGCAGCATGTGTTTGGTGTGGTTTTATACCCAGACAGCTGCTGTGCATGAGGAGGAAAAGGATGCAGTGACATTAGATACCCTGGGAGAGAAGAAGCAGCTTTGCCCAACGCTTTCTGTCCCAGCAAATCCCTCTCTCTGGCCCCAGGGTGGGCTGAGGTGCCCCGGCCATGCAGGTGGAGCAGAGGAGGGCAGGGGGAAGGGAAGACTTGGCAGGGGGACAGGTGCCCTCGCTGGCAGGAGAGAGAACGGCGGTGTTTCACTGTCCCCGCGGGCGGAAGGGAGCGGGCAGCCCTCGCTGTCAGCAGGGGGATGCCAGCGGCATATTAAGCGGCCAGCTGAGCTCCTCTCCGCCCGCACACAGAGCGGCTCAGCCCTGCCAAACAGGAACCGGGGGGGACAAGGACACGGGCATGTCACCATCTGCGCTCCCCTGGCGCTCACCACAGCCGCTGTTAGCTGCACTGCCTCGTGCAGTGCCTACAGAGGCTCTGCAACAGCCCAGACTGGGAGGGTGCAAAGAGCTCATCCCTTTTGGAGCTCATCTCCCAGCAGGACACAACCCCAAAGCGTCTTGGATCTTTCAAACCCAGTCTGGGGACCCTCAGGTCTGAGAAGGAAAGGGAAAAACAAGAGACATCCCAGCATTTTGGGGTGCTGGGAATGAGGGACTGGTCTCTGATACCCCTAGGGATGCCTGTATCCATGGGGAAAGGGGTTTTCTAAAGAATTTAATTCTCAAGTGCTCTCTCTCATTGTCTCTCTGTTATCTCTTTCCTTTATCCACTTCCATATTTCTTCTGATTGACAACTAAGATGATAGAGTTTCATTCCTTGTACCTGGCACTCATATCAGGGGATTTTTAACATGAAAAATGTGGGGGAACTGGTGGAAAAAAAAAAAAAGCCTCCTGAGAAGGAAAGAACCTTTTTGACTGTGCTTTTCCTAAAGGCATCCAGGAGAGCAACAGACATCTGAACCCCACTGTCTCGATTTGCAAAATCAAACAAATTTGTCTTGGAAACACGATTTGGCCCAAGGTTTTGGCTAGAAAAGCCAGCATGTGGGTCTGTAATACTGAACAGATGAGGCAGGAAATGGAGAGAACTTCTCCAAGTGTCTGAGTGCTCAGCCTGGAGCCCAGCAGCACACAGTGGCCTCCTTCCTCATCCCTTCTTTCCCTCTGCTTTATTCAAGGTCTGCTGAAAGATGAGGGCCTGGATTTTCTTCCTTCTCTGCCTGGCAGGCAAAGCCCTGGCAGCACCGGTAAGTGCAGGAGTCAGCAGAGCCTCTGCTGTCCGGATTGTCCATCTGGAGGAGCCTTTGGGGCTTTGCTTGTATAACAAGTAAAGTACTGAGGAATGAGGCACAACTTGAGAGTGGCCCTATTGCCTGTTCCAGTGGGTCACCCCCCTTGGGACTGTCCCATGGACCCCCACTCACGTGCATTTTCCTCTGCAGCAGGAGGCTCTGCCCGATGAGACAGAGGTCATTGAAGATCCCACCACAGAGGTAGGTGGTTCTGTCCTTCCTCCTCACCCATCCCCTCAGCACCCACTGCTCTGGAAAGAGCATCTCCAAAGCTCTGGAGAGCCATGGGGGAGCTGCTCTGCCTCCCAGGAGCTGGGGCTGTGCACCCACAGCAGAAACACCAACCTCTTTTGCAGGAGCCTGTGGGGGCTAATCCTGTCCAGGTGGAGGTGGGAGAGTTTGAGGAACCCACAGAGGATGTAGAGGAGATTGTTGCAGAGAGTAAGTTGCTCTTCCCCTGCCCTCCAGGCAGCAGGGACACTGCCCCTCCCTGTCTGGGGGCACTTAGCCACCCCAAACAGGGAGGGGCTCTTTTGGGAAGGCTGTAGCACAATGCCAATGCCAGCCTGGATGCACATTTAAAGCAAAAGAGGCACATGGCCTCTTCCAGCCCTGGGCTCTCTGTAAGCCCAACTTTGCAACAGAAAAGCCATTAGTGTGGCTACAGAAAGGAGTCCAGCATTAGCCCCAGGGCTGACATGGACTTCTGGAAATCCTCAGATCTTCCCAGTACAAGAACAGATGCTGGGGACTGTCTCTGGCAAAGTCTCAGTCTTCCCTCTGTGCTGAGGTGCCCTGAGCATCTCGTGGGAGGTGAAGATGTGGCTGGCTCTGACTCTGCTCCCCTCCTGCTGCAGACCCCTGTCAGAACCACCACTGCAAGCACGGCAAGGTGTGCGAGGTGGATGACAACAACTCACCCATGTGTGTGTGCCAGGACCCCTCCAGCTGCCCTGCCACCGCCGGCGTCTTCGAGAAGGTGAGGGCAGGACCTGCTTGGTGGCCCGGGGCAGGGAGGGACCCACATGGGCTTTGCCAGAGATGGTGACACATGGAGGCAGAGTCAGGGTGGCTGCTCCCCATCTGGTGGCGAAGAAGGAGCCATTGGTCACTCCAGGAAACAAGTTAAACATCACTGGAGGCTCTCCCTGCCTCTCACACAGCATCTCCCCTTCCTGTGCAGGTCTGTGGCACTGACAACAAGACCTACGACTCCTCCTGCCATTTCTTTGCTACCAAGTGCACCTTGGAGGGAACCAAGAAGGGACACAAGCTGCACCTGGACTACATTGGGCCTTGCAAATGTAAGTGGAGCCACTCCCTCAGACAAGGGGACCCCTAACTGGGCACAGCCCCCGTGTTGACAGCCTCATGGAGAGCAAAGGTCCTGGCAAGCTCGGGGCTGAGGTGGGAGGGCACTGGGGTTGCGTGTCCAGGGTGTGGAGCTGCATGTCCACATGCTGCACTGACCCCTGTGTGTGACTTGCAGTCATCCCTGCCTGCCTGGACACAGAGCTGACTGAGTTCCCCCTGCGCATGCGGGACTGGCTCAAGAACGTGCTGATCACTCTGTACGAGCGCGACGAGGACAACAACCTGCTGACTGAGAAGCAGAAGCTCAAGGTGGGGCCCGGGGAAAGGAGCTCACCCCCACAGTGGAGGCCAGCACGGACAGGGAGCCCATCCAGAATGACCTGTGGGATCCCTGTAAAGACCCCCCCCAAGGTGCCCCCTTGCACCCCATTTCCCTGCTGACAAGGCCTCCCCGGCCTCTCCCATGGCAGGTGAAGAAGATCCATGAGAACGAGAAGCGCCTGGAGGCTGGTGACCACACCGTGGAGCTCCTGGCCCGGGACTTTGAGAAGAACTACAACATGTACATCTTCCCTGTGCACTGGCAGTTTGGACAGCTGGACCAGCACCCCATTGATGGGTGAGTGCCAGCAGAGCAGGACAAGGACCCCACCAGAACCATTTCCTGCCTGAGGACCAGGGTGATTTGGCAGTAGAAGGTGTCAAGGCAGGCTGGAGATGTGACACAAGTGGGTGGCTGGTGGCAGAGGTTGTGGCAAACCAGGCTGGGGTAGAAGCACCTTAGCCTCCTGCAGACTGCTGTTCTGCAGGAAGATGGGCTTCCCCCAGCCCCAGCTGCTCCCACCTCCCTTGGGTGGGGCGTTTCTCTCTTCTCAGATTTACTGTTCTATGATAGTGCCCTAAAATATCTTAGTCCAAAGGCCCTGGGATAACTTCAGCAGCTGAGATAGCAGCTGCTGGCTTAGCTGTGGGCTGCAGATGGGCATGAGAGTGATCACACAGGCATGCCTGTGGGGTGGGGGCAGCTGGCAGGGACCCCCAGCTGGTGGCTATTTTGTGACCAGCACAGCTGCCTGCAAAGGCAGATACCAGTCCTTGACCCTGGTGGCACTCAGTGGCTGACACTGGGAGGGCACTGGGACAGCAGCCCAACCAGGGAGCTGGAGCCAGCATCTTCCCTCCTGTGAGGGTTGTGGTCACCTTGGCAGGTACCTGTCCCACACCGAGCTGGCCCCGCTGCGTGCACCCCTGATCCCCATGGAGCACTGCACCACTCGCTTCTTCGAGGCCTGTGACCTGGACAACGACAAGTACATCGCCCTGGAGGAGTGGGCCAGCTGCTTCGGCATCAAGGAGCGTAAGTACTGAGGAGGGCAGGGGTGGTGGTGGAGGGGGGGCTGAAGAGCAGCCCCAGAACCCCCAGTGTGGATGAAGCAATGCATTACAGCCAGCCCTGGGTGAGGGGAAGCAGCGGGGAGTGGGAAGGGTACAGGAACAGTGGGACCCTGGCAGCATCCGCCTCCTAACTGTGTCTCTCTCTTTTCCTTCCACAGAGGACATAGACAAGGATCTTGTGATCTAAACGCTCACCTTCCTGCTCTGCTGCCAACTTTGTCATGTTTTAACCTTCCCACTTCCTTTGGTTTTTAAACTGCTTTTGTTTTGTTTTGTTTTTCCCTGGGAACAAGGTGCTAATATAGGTCTAAACATATGTAGTAACGGTGCTAAGAGAAATAACAGTCCTCCTTCATAGCCTTATCTATTACCACTAGATTACTCACCCAGCTGTTTCCACACACTCTTACCAGCCTTTTTTCTCTCCAATTCGTCTTTACCGCTGATTGTTCCTGTGCTAAATATCCGCTCTGCCTCACCATCCGTCTGGGATGGACTTCACTTCTGTTCCTGGACACTCAGACACAAAAACCCTCTCAGCTGATTCACCACCCCAGTCACAGATGCCAGCGAGGGAAGGCAGAGCCAGAGGATGTAGGAGGATTGGGTTCTCAAGCAGAGCAGCTGCAGGTCACATTGTGGCCACTCAGCTCTTGGTAGGAAGTATGGAGAGGGGTAAGAAAGACAGAGAGTGGTAGGATTTTGTTTTCTTTTATTTTCTTTCTTTTCCTCCCATTCCCAGGGCTTGAATTTAGCAGTTACTGGGCACAAAAGAAAAAAGGAGAAATTGAACAAGCAAATAGGGAAGCACACAGAATTTAAAACAAATAGGATGAAATTATTCCCATCCTGTAACACCCTCTTGAATAATAAAGGTTTGAAAGTGCTACGTGCTTCACCATCACTCAATGACCATGCTGCTGTCCTGTTTTCTGTGTGAGATGGGGTGTGGCTGCCTGTCCCCCCGGGTGTGTGTGGCTTGCCTTGACGTGATTCTGCTGTAGGTGAGATGAAGCTCTTGGCTCTCCCCAGATCACAGTGCCCTTAAGCACTTCCCACCCCTCTGCCTTGCCTGTGCTTAAATTCCAGCCCTGCTCTCCCAGGGAAGCTGTGTCAGGCTTGGAAGGGATATTTCTGCCCAGAAAGTGGCGTGTTTGCCACATGCTCGAGGGAGAGGCTGTAATATTTTTTTCCTGTTGTGGATTTAAGGGATGCAAAGGATGGAAGGGAGAAGGTATTTGGATTTTGCTTTATAAGAGAGGGTCCTGACAGGAGCAAAGTGATGGTTAAATCTCACAAGCTGAGAACTCTTTTTTTACCTCTGAATGTTCCCTGTGCCTTATATTATTAAATTCCTGCCACAGTGTGAACAACCTGATGAGTCTCTGTAATAAAAAATACTGATTTGAAACACTGACAATAAACCAGCCTGCAATGTTCCTCTGTTTCATCTCATCCTGGTGAGAGGGACTGCCCCCTCAACACCAGCCTCACACATGGGTTAAAGTGGTTACCACTTTAACTTTTTTGGGTCTCCCAGCCCCAAAAAAGGTTTTGGTCCAAGGTAAGCTGAGGTGCTTCTGCCCATTCCAGCACATCATTTTAAAGGGCTTGGGGAATACTGGATGGGTAACATGTGGGTGGAGATGAGGTCACTCCAGCAGCCAGCACAGACACTCACATGGCTCTCAGGCCCTTCCTCTCATCAGCAATAAAATCCCTGGGAAAGGCAAAAAGGCCCAACAGTAGGAAATCAAACACCCACATTTGCATGAGCTAAAAATAGCCAAGTTGCAAGAACTCTGGCTCAGCTGTGAGGTCCCTGTTGACAGCCCCTGTGGGATGTGCTGTGCTCCCAGCAGAGCTGTCGGGTCAGATTCTGCACAGGGTCACTGCCAGCTGCAGAGCCCTGGGCAGGTCCCACAGAACACAGTCACTTTGTGTTGCCAAAGTGTTTGACCCCAGTGGGAAAGCTGTTGCTCTGCCCAAAGGGTCCAGGTGAGGGTTTTTCACCCTTGCCCTGAAGCACAGCACCCATTCCACCCAGCCATGCTGCTTCCCAGGTCTGTTAGCCAAAGGGGGCTTCTCAGTGGAGACATGCCTCCCCAGTGTGGGAGTAGCTGCTACAAACTGGCAGACCTGACACAGGGAGAGGCAGCACTGTCCATGACCCTGCAAGAGCCAGCTGGATGTGACGCTCCTCCAGGCCTGCAGAGCTGTTGAGAGAAGGTTTGGGCAAGGGAGAGGACAGGAAGACAGGCAGGGGCGGGAGGAGATCAGCTGCCCTGTGCAAACCTGCTTCCCACTCTCCCTCTCAGCCAGAAACCCTCACTCCACTCCCCTGTGAGATGCAGCTGCATTCCTTCCAGCTCAGCTCTCCTGCCAGTGCTGCAAGGGAAGGCTTTCCAGCCCTCCTCTTCTCTGCCTTTCCCTTTGGTGCACAAGTCAGCTCCCAGTCCCAGCAAGCTCAGGAAAGTCAGCAGGCTGCACCAGGAGAGCTGTTATCATGGCTCTGGAATGTGCAGTGTTCCTTCTCCAAGGCCATGTCCCATCCCATGGGACAATATTTGTGTCCCAGCAGTCTGGCAGAGCCCAAAGGAGCCAACCCAGTGCTATAACGAAGTGCAGCTGCCCTGGCTTTAGCTGAGCATCAGAATGAGCTCAGGAGGTTGAAGCTAGGGCTCCCTTAACCCTTCAAAGGTCACAGCCTGAAGTATCGAGTGGCTGGAATTTCACTGCCTTGGGGCAAATGCCATTCAAGGGGTTATGTCAGGACTTGAGGAATAAGCTGGCCTCTTTGAGCTTTCAGACCCAGACAGTCAGCAAGGGTGGAACAGAACAGCCCTCTCCCTGTTAGAGCTGAAATCGAGCCTCCCCGTGCCTGCAGAGCAGTAAAGAAACTCGCCTGTACTTTCCGAGTGGAAATTCTCCCTGTGGTTTGTGCTGACTGAGGACACAGTTTGCAAACCTGAAAAAAAACCCAACAAAAACGAAATAGAAAAATAACAGACAGATCTGGATCCAAAACCAGCACCAGCCTGACCTGAGTGTTACAGTGTCTCTGCAGTAGTGGTTCCTTTTGGTGCAGTTACTCACTGAGCCATGTCCTGCTTTCAAGAGGAAAGATGGGGCAGACAAAGATTTCTGTAGAGATTTGTGCTGTCCTGTCTGTTTTCCTGACCCTTACTTGTGTGAGAGAAACAAACTGTGGCATAAACACTGCATTAAGATTTGTGGCTTAAATGTACAAAATGCAGGTGGTGGAAAAGGTGACAAGCCAGGGATAACCATGATTACTCCAGTCACACACCTGGAACCAGCCTGGACTCAGAGCCTCATTGTTTGCAAGGTGTAGCTGCACCTGGAGCTGCTTCTACTCTAGCTAACAGTGACACTGGAAATCTGTGGAATTAAACTCACCCTACAGCACAGAATCATGGAATCACAGAAAGTTCTGAGCTGGAAGGGACCCACAAGGATCTCTGAGTTCAACTCCTGCAACAGGACAACCCCAAGGATTACACACATGCCTGAGAGTGTTGCCCACACGCTTCTTGAAATCAGGCAGGCACTGTGGTCACTGTGTCCAACACCCTCTGGATATTTGATAATATCCAACCTAAGCTTCCCCTGACACAGCTTCACATTATTCTCTCAGGCTCCACTTGTGAAGGCTGGTATTTCACACAGGTTCAAGTCTCATCAGCTAAAACCAGCCCTGCAAAGGAAGATTGAACCATGTAACTGAGGGCTTTGACCCATGTTCAGGTACCCAGGGTGGGGGGGTTGATGGAGTTACCATTCCAAGTGGGAATCTCACACACAGGTCTCTCTCACAGCAGTTCAAGCACACCCAGAATTACTACTAAGGGGCTTTCTTATCATGGCTCTGGCTCAGAGAGTGTCCCCCAGTGCCAGATCACCTCCACCCCTCTGCCCTGCTCCGGCTTGAGGAACAGCTTCCAAACCGCCCATATCCACTGCAGAGCATCCTTTTGTCTTAAAATCTCATATACTTCAAAGATGGACGAATTCAGTAAAATCTTGCCCAACCTCCAGCGAAGAGAAAACGCGGGGAAAACACTTCGACAGACGCATCTCCCTGCCGGCCTGGAGGGCGGGCAGAGAGGAAGGAAGCAGAAAGCAGACACACTTTTGTATGGGCCCCGAAACTGTGAGAAGCGCGTCCTCTCCTTCCTCCTCCTCCTCCTGCTCCTCCCCCGGCCGATGCCATCGGCGGCAGCGGCGCGGAGCGGCCGGCGGGGGGAGCGATGTGTCCGGGGATGGAGCCGGAGCTGCGGGGAGGCTCTGCCGGAGCGGGGCGGGACGGACAGGCTGTCCCGGGGCTGCCCGGGCACCGGGGAGAGGAGGGAACCTGCTCCTGCATCCCTCAGCTGAGGGCTCTGCCTTTCGCAGCGGAGCAGCTCAGAGCCCTGGTCCCTTTAGGGCTCCGTCCCCAGCACGCTTGGCCATCGCATCCCACCGCATCTGATGCCTTAGGAATGCTGACCTGAAACAGAGGCTGGACAGAGCTAGAGAATAAAATAGATATTTATTAAAAGACTTCCAGGATCCACCCTGGGCATTACAGGAGCCTGACCAAGGCTGCACACAGGGTGGGTTAGGAATGGCCACATAACATGGCTGCCCGATCACGAGATTTTACATTTTTACATCAGTTTTGGTCCATTTGCATATTGGGGTTTAATTGTCCAATTACAGCTTCAGGTTGTGAGGTCCCATCCTTCTTGTTCCTCCCTTCAGTCCACCCTTGTTTATGCTTTTTGGGCTGAAAGTTGTCCTTGGTCTCCAGCAGGAAAAGGATTTGTTTTGTCTACTTGTTCTGTGAAGAGAGCTGACTGGCATTTAATATGAGGCTCAGAACTACATCCTTAGGCGGCACAGAATCTGAAACTATGAAAGCTAAAATCTAAGGCATCCCATCCCATCCCATCCCATCCCATCCCATCCCATCCCATCCCATCCCATCCCATTTGTTAAATCCTTTAGACACAAAGCAGTTGATCAAATCTGAGGCTAGCTTTGGCCAGTGGGTCCACTCTAAACCTCATGACTCAATGGGAGGGTCTTCCTTACCCTTTGCACTCTTACCCTCTTGTGTCTCTGGTCTCCAAGCAAATCCTCTAAAGATGATTTTGGTCAGTTTTCCTCTGTGTGCTTCATCCATGTAGGAACTGATAGAGTGGATGCTGCCCATCAAACTCTCTTAAGTTGCAGTTTCATAAACTTGCATTCAAACTTGCTTTTGCTGATACCTTTGTCAGTGACTCTTTAAGTGACCAAAGCCACTCATTCGTGACACCAGCCCATCTCACCCAGAGGTGCCCAAGCCCCCCCAGCCCTTCTGGAGCACAGACCATTTTGCAGTCTAAAGGACTCATGGCTTATGAGATTCCAAGGTTTGTGTTCTGCAGCTTGGTCTTTCTTTCTCAGTACCATTCCCTCTAATTTTTGAACCTATTGGCTGATCTTAACTTGGTTTGATGGGGCACAAAACCACAGCCATGGCATTTCTCTGGGTGGCCTGAGGACAGAGAGAGGATGCAGACAGACAGACAAGTACTTGACTGCACAGTGATGCTGAATTCTAACAGGAGCTGGGCTCAGCCTGATGCTCTGGTGCCAAGGTAATTGCACAGTGAGTAATTATTTGTGTCAGAGTTTATCCAGTTTCTGCACTGCCCATGGAGAACTTCCATTACTTTCTATTTTATGTCCTACCACATAAACCAGGGCCACTTCCCAACTGAGCCCATTTTTTGTCAGGCTCAGTATTATGCTCCTAATCAAAGAAACTCTGATTCTGTGATTCTTGGGAAACAACTTGCCCCAGGACACATTTTTATGTGCATTCCCTACATTTTTCTTAATTTCATATTCCTTTTGATTCCTACTCCATCTGGATTCAAGAGACTGTACAAGTCTCTTGTTATTTCTTGTCCAAACACCTCAATGATCACCTTTACTGCCTGGGTTTTCAGACTCTGCTGCAGTCAGCTCTGGGGCTGAAATTCTCTGTGCACAAAGCCAAGCCTGACCACAGCCTGGTGTGACTGTCTGCAGCTGCCCAGGGCAATCATGGCAACACAGCCACGCCTGGCAGGACAATTCCTGGTGGCTGGGGCTGTACCTGACACTCACAGGGCTTTTCACAGCCAGGAGCTGTGTAAAGCCACCACAGGACTCCCACACTGAGCATCCAGTGCTGACCAGCCATGTAATGCATTTCCTTCCCATAAAACGAGGGATCTGCTGGAACCTGGAGGCTCTTTCTCCCCCAACACTAATGTCCCCAGAAGAGCTGCTGCATCTCACAAGTGCCTGAACTGGATGCAGTCTGGAAGCTGGGTTAATATCTGGGTCAAGTATCACCACTTGTTTGCTCTGCTCCTTCTCCCTGAAGCAACTGCTACTGAGTGCAGAGATGAGTCAGGGCAGACCTTTGGTCTGACCCAGTCCTGTTGCTCTTCTGCACTAACCACACCTGCAATCATGCCCTGTCTGCTTGGGCTTGAGGAGCACCATTCATCCTGCAGGATTCCTGTTGTTTCCTCCTGGTCATGGTGCCCTTAATGAAAACCTTACCTTATCTCCCATCAGATGGTTCTCCCATCACTTGTGAGCCAGCTCCAGGTTTTAGCTCTGGTGTGGATTTTCATGCCCTTCCAAGAGCCGTTCCCTGTTCTGAGCACTGTCCACATGCTGTCTGTTTGGTGAGCCTTTATCCTGCTCCACAGGAATAATTTCCTTTTTCTTTACAGCTTGCTCATCCAGGAGTATTTTACTTAACATGTCTTGTTTGCATCCTTCCCCTTTGCCTGGCAGCTGGCATGGGATGAACTGCCTGTGGCAGGAAGAAACATGCTGTAGCAATCAGAGGGGAAATCTGGAGGGCTCCAGAGGTTTGCTCCTCTTCAGAGGCAGATGCCCATATCCCTTGCACATTCACCATAACACAGGCCTGTTCTCAAGCCAGTGCTGGCAAACTTCAGCCCCTGGCCATGGAAACTCATTTTCCCTGGAGATCTTGGCATGGTGGACAGACTGGAAGGGGAATGAACTTCCCTCTGCATATGCAAAGGGCAAAAGAGGATGGGAGAGAAGACCATCCTCCTCTCCTTGGCTGCCTCTGCCTAAAAACTGGCAGGGATGGAAGTGCTGCACCTAGAGCTCACACCTACAAACCCCTGCCCAGGCTGCCCACAGGGGCAGCCCTCCAGGGAGGAGAACACAGGTGGGAGCCAAGCAGCCTCCACAGCCCCCAGCACGGCGGGGCTCAGCCCGGTGCTCCCACACCACTGTGTCCATCCCCTCCAGACCCCATCAGCACCATGCAGCTGCAGTGCCACGGCCATGGCCCCCTGGCAGACCCAGTCATCCTACTCTGGATGGTTTATCTCCCCAGGGATGCTCAATTTCTGGCTTGAAAAGCCGAATGTTAGCTGAGCAGGAACTCCTTTGGAAAGGAGCTGGGCTGGGGTGTCAGGGCACACCTTGCTGCTCCAGCAGCCAGCCCCCCTTCCACAGCCCCAAGCTTGGGGCTCTGCTGAGGGCTCCCCTTTTCCTCCACACTGGAGCTGTGGTTGGCTTCCCTGCTTCTCGCCTCCAGCCGTGCCTCTAACATGTGTGGGCAAACCCAGGCTCCTGAACGCAGCTCGGCTCAAGGCAAAGGTGTTGGGGCACGTTCCGTTCGGGAGAGAAGGAATGATTGAATTGCTGGGGAAAGGCCAGCCTTGGACTGCCAAAGCTGGGAGAGACCTGGCTTCCTGATCCAGCCCTGTCTGGGAAGGCTTGTGAATGGACCCAGGGAGGAGGCAGCAAGGGATGGAGTCGGCTTTGCTTGGCAGCTACAGGGACAGAGGAAACAAGATGGGGTTGAGACATGCCCCTGCTGCAAAAGGTTCCTTCTGTGAGGGGGCCAAAGGATCTGTGAAGAGAGTGAATGAACCTGCCTTGGCACCCCTGCTCCTTTGTAAATGCTTCCTCTTTCCATCCAGGTGGGAGAGCAAAAATCTTCCCCTTCCATGCAGACTGAACCGAGACCACATGGCAGAGCCGTGCCTCACACACACATGTGCACACCCACCACAAACAGGGGTTCTGGGGTTATCTGACAAGTTTCTACTTCTTCCACGTTCTGTTCCCTCTCTTGCTTCTCCCTGGGCTCAGCTGGTCCTTGCACAGCTCCTTCCATCCCAGCGAATTCAGCTGAGAGTAAAGCCGAATCCAGGTGGTTCTGACTCTTCCCAGCCCCACGGGCACCACACCAGCCCCGCAGAGAACAGGAGTTGGGCTTGTTAACCCAAGAGACAACTCTTGGTGGCTGGGTGCCTCTGTATGGGAGTCATCCATTCAAACCCTGCTGCCAGCCAAACCCCTTGTCCATCTCTGCACTCCCTCTTCCTGCCTCCATCCCATCCTGCCAAGCCAGCTCCTCAGGGCCACAGCTGCTCCCAAACTGGTCCCTACACAGGGCTGGAGAGCGTCTCTGAGCTACTCTGAGCACCCCAGGGCTCCTTTGTCCTGACCACTTTCCATCCTGCCTTCTCCAGAACCCACCAGACTTCCCAGGAAATGCTGGAAGGGATTTTCTGCCTCTCTGTGCTGGGGTTTCCGGGAGTCAGAGAAACCTCCTACATATCTCCAGATCTAAATCACCAGAGACGTGCCACAGCCAGCAGCCACCCCAGCACTACCCCCATCACTCTAGAGTGAAGTCAACCTTCCCCCAGAGCTAAACAGGAGGCTCTGCTCCCCACCTTCTTGGCAAGTCCATTGCTCATCGACAGGGGAATATCAGCCTTCATTCCCCTGGCCCCACCTGTCTCTCTTTCCCCCCTCAGCCTCAGGTGTTGGGAAAGAGCAGGCACTGATCTCTCAGCACGTTTTCCTACCAGGACCCTGCCCGTGACCTCTGCCTAGAGACCTGCAGAGGAGCAAAGTTGAAAAACATGAGCACAAACTGAAGGGTCTTAGCTTTCCAGCTGAGTTGATTCATATGCAGGCACCCCAGGAATGAGATTAGCTGTGGGGTTCAGCTCTTATCTGACTACTTCTAGCATGACCCTTCCTTGCTGAAGAAGAGATGGTTAGATTCCTTGTAGATTATTTAGGGTATCAGAAGTAGCCTGGCAACAACATTTTTCTTCCTTGCAGAACACAGAATTAAGCCATGTGCTGCTTAGGGAGTGGTGAAACAATGACCACACAGGTGATCATTGAAAAAAAAACTACCCAAAACCTCCACTGGCTTCTACCCATTTCCAGATTTTGCTCATTTCCAGTGCCTCCCATTTCTCCTGACTGATGATGACAAGCATGATTCCAGCACTGAGAGGCATTGATTGACCAAGTTCTCCATCCTTTTATTTACTTTCTCATCCACCCACACGTGGCCAGGCTTCGATTCCCTGAAGAATCAGCCCCTTGGCATTCTTGGAGACTCATCCACAGCAATAATCAGCACAGATGCCCTCAGCAGGGCTGAACTGTTTGCAGGAGGGAGTGCTGATTTTTTGGTGGGAATCCAATGAATGATCTCATCCTAGAAAGGAAGCCAGAAATCACCATCTCCACCAGGCAAGTCATGGTGTTTGCTGTCACTGTCGACTGCACAGACCACCCCATGCTCTCTGCAGATGGTCTGTCATGCCTCTCCACCCCTCAGTCCCACCATCACCTCCACCTCCACAATCTTCAGCTTTGATTTCTTGGCAGGAATAGTCAGGCCTGCTGTCATGGCTGTGACTGCTATCAGAGCCACTCTGCCACCAAATACCAACTGGACATCAGGCAAGCTGGACAAAAAGTAAAGAAAAAACTTCAGTGGCAGAGTAGCAAAACAAACCCCAAAGAGGGTGGCACAAGCAAGCAGTCTGTCTGACAAGGGCTGGGATGGTACATGTGGTGTGGTGGATGCTGCTGGACCAGAGGCAGATCATGTCCCCCTGCAACAGCCCCAGCCCTTCACTGTCCCTTCCCCATTTCCCTGCTCTCCTGGTGGCAGGGCAGCCTGGCCATCATCCACAGAGCTGGGGGCTGTTCTGCACTCCAGATGTTGTCCCAGTCACCTCTTCTTTCCCTCCCTGTGGCACTCCCTGTCAGGCCCAGGCAGGAGCACAGCAGTGGCACCACGCTGGGGCAGCACAGCTCTGGTGAAGCCCTCAGGATGTCCCTTCTCAGCCCTGTGGGAGGAGGCCAGCAATGCAATGACTGACCTGCACCATTCACTGCTTGCATTTCTCACCTGAGCCCCCTCCTGCCTCTAAGTCCTTTCCTGTCTGCCTCCCAGCTGTGTTTTCCAAAAAGGGGCTACAGGTTCTGGTTCTGAAACTTAGGAGCCCTCCAGCTCCTCTGATGGTCACTCAGCCTCCATCCATCACACTGCAGCCACAGCTCTGCTTTAGACTGAGCCCTCAAGTTCTGGCTTGCTGACACAGCCTGCTCAGCTCCTGCAAGCAAGGAGAGGGAGCACCCTGCCAAGGTCACAGAGAGGGCAGGGAAGAGATGTGGTTTGTGCATGTCCACAGACACCCGTTGCAATGCTCCCTCTGCCAGAGGGTCAGAGGCCCAGACTGGATGGGAGGAGATCTCTCCTCAAGGTCCCTCCCCAGACTGCAGCAGGATCTCTGTGGTGGAGTGGAGCCCTCCTGGCCCACCTGTCTCTCATACACGTTCATCCTCTTGGAATGATCGCATGTTTGTTCTCTATCCCACTGTGACATCTTTCTTCTACTCCTCTGTGTCCCCATACAGTCCTCCAGACCTCTGGCTCTCCCTTCCAGACTCTACCACATCCACCATCTTAATTCTGCACTTCAGTGCCTCTTGTCACAGCCACCCATTTCACACATCTCATCTAAGCATTTTTGCTCTATTTCTGTCACTCACCAGCACACCCCTCACTGGCTCCATTTCCCTCCCCAGCTCCCCAAAATCCACCTCCACCCCCCTTCTGTCTGCTCTCAAATGCACTCTCTGCCCACCTCCACCCACAGCTTCTGACACCTCTGCCTACCTCACACATGGCTTTCCCTGCCCACCTTCAGCCCTCCCACCTTCAAGCTCTTCAGGAGGGCATGGAGCCATCAGAAGAGGTTCTGCCCTTTGGAGAGAAATCAGCCTGACCCAGATCCCCTTCCACCAGTGTAAGAGCCAGTCAGAGGGAGAGGTACTTTGGATGGGTGCCTCCCTTTGGTGGGAGGAATTGGGATCCACAGGCAACAGGTTTTGGTTTCCTGGGCTGGAAAGTCCTGTGGGACCTCCTACCCACCCTGCCTTTCAGCCACTCTTTCCAGATAGCCCAGGGTACCCTCTGCTGAATGTGGTGCAGCTCCTTCTCTTTGTTTCTTTTCCAAACTTTGCAGTACCTTTGTTCCCTGCAGATTTCAAATTGCTGAAAGATTTATAAGACCGCAGTAAATCACAAGATGCAACACCCAAACAGGGGCTTTAATTATCATCACAAAGGTATTAAACATACACCCAAAACGAGAGGGGGACTGCTCATCTCTCTGTGGGTATAAGTCCCTGTTGATGTGTTTGGGTACATCTCTTCCCCCTCACCCTGCATATTTGTATACCAGTGCATGAATTCATCTTTGAAGGCTTTACAAGAATGTGTAATCTCTGCCTTTTATGTGCTTCCATATCTTTTCTCATCTCGATTACCAGGCCTCCCCTTCAGTCATGTTCATGTTATGCCATGAAAGGCATCTGTGCACATACATGGAGAGGAGCACAAACTGCTGTTTACTACCTCCAGACATATTTCCACATAAATACATTCTGCATCAACAGCTGCTTTTGCACCTTACAGAGATGTTTTGACACATGTGTGTGTTAAATGTTTATTCTATGTCCCTAAAACCACTCATTTCTGTACGTGCACCACAACTTTGGCATGGTTTTCTCCACTGCCGGTGTCATATCCTTGGATCAGCACCATTCCCCACCAGCCTGCCCCAGCTTCTGCATCCTGGCTGCCCAGCAGAAGAGAAAGCAGAGATGTGAAGACCTGGTGTATTTTACAGGTCACTTGTTTTATTTACAACACCTGCCTTAGGTTAGCCTAAGATGTCCAACCAGCTTTGAAGGCAATCCCTTGATCCTAAAAACACCCAAACATCTGTGTTCTTCCCCTTGGAATTAACTCTGCCTTCAGAGCTGGCTCTCATCAAAGGCCCTGGTAGAGAACAGTTTCCCCCACCTTCAATTTACTGTCTCCTGAGCCTCACACAGCTCCAAATGTCTCTTTAAGAATAAAAGCACACTCAGGAAGGTTGATTCCTCTGCGGAACACCACAACCTGTGGTCACTTTGCCTTTACCCTCTGTTTACCCAGTCCATACATGCAAAAATCCACCACAGAAAAAGAACTTGGCCAGGTACATCCATGTGAGGAGTTCCCAGGGATTTGTCCATCTGGCACTCACATGCCTGCTGAAAACCCATGCTCCCACTGTCTTGCTGGTCCATTCCTGTATAAACAAGAGTCAGCTGTGGCCATCCTGTTGTTGTTTACATGTTTCCTACAGCCATTCTCCCCTCTGGTAATTTTGGACAGTAGCACTTTTGAAATTATAAACCACTGGGTAATATAGAGGGCCCTTTCAGTGCTGCTGGCAGTCAGGCTTTCTTTTCCCCATCCTTAGTGATTTCAGGTATGAAGAGAAAGGAGATAAATCAGATATACCAATACTTTTGAGGAGCCACACACTCTCCTGTTCTGCCAGAAAACAAAGAGCAGAAGAATGTCAAATCCTGCAGGCAGGAAGCAAATGTCCCTGCTGTGCACTGTGGGGCTCATGTCCATGCACACACTCTCTGCTGGACACACTGGGCCACATTTGGAGCCAGCCTGGCCAGCAGGCACACCAGCTGCCACAGGAAGCCTCCTGACCTGCCCCACTCTCCAGGAGCACTGCAAGCTTTGGCTCAAGGCACATGTTTTGTGAACTAAGACCTGCCCCTCACTTTACACCAGCCTTGGCACTTCTGCTGATGGATGTCCTGCTTCCCAGGACTCACAGCCAGAGCCACAGTGCGTGCCCAGCACAGTCACCCAGCACCTGCTTCACCCCTGAAACTGCATCTCCCCAGAGCAGAACATAGCCCAGCAGGTCGTTTCTGTTCACCTCAAACCCTTTGGATTTAGTTGTTTGAAGCCCCCTGAATAGGGCCCCTCAGGGGTTCAGTCAGAACAAGTGGTCAGCTGATGGCTCTTCCCCTCACCGGAGGATTCACTCACAACCACTGATACCTCATGGGCCCTTGGTGCAGGAGCTGCAGGAGCTGCAGAAGCTGATCTGACCTGCCCTCCTGAGAGCACTGAGAGCACTGTGCATAGCCAGGGGCTTTGGCTCTCCCTCTTCCAACTCTGCATGCCCCAGGCTTCCCTGTACCCAGCCCAGGAGCTTCCACAGGTGCCCACAGAGTCCAACTGCACTGCACTTTCCTGCACTGCTCTGCCCTTTCCTGTCTGCTGCAGAGGTACATTACCTCCTAATCCCTTTATAATTTCTCCCATTAACAACACAACATGCTGCTTTTGCAGAAGGGAATCCTTTCCAAGTACCTAACAAAGCTATGCCCCATAATTTTCTATTCATTTGGGAATCCTGCATGTTGCTGAAATCCACCAAGCTGTGCTAAGGACTGGCAGGGAGCACACCGTAGCGTCTAAAATAGAATTTCCTCTATAACCAGCTTATGGAGCATTAAGAGCATATTAATAGCAATCTGGGCCTGGTTAAGGATCAGCCAGTGCAGATCCACATCAGAACACCTCACTCCCCAACAGCAGCAGCAGCAGCGAGCAGAGGAGACACTGACATGCAGAGATGTGCTCCCAGCTGCAGCCAGCCTGGCCTCCTCACACCCTGGGGCTGCAAGCATGAAGTTCTCCAGACTCAAAACTTGATTAAACACTTGGCCCCAAGCTTATCTGAGAGCAGACCCGTGCCTGGAGAGGCTCTGTGCCTTTGCCCAGCTTCAAACAATGTTAAATGAAGGGACAAGCAGTGACGGATGGACACAGAGAGAAGCACCTCAACCAACTGTGAGTATTTTGTGACAACAGAGCAAAACAGAGGGAGCAGGACCTGTCTGCTGAGCCCAGAACAAGATATTAAGCAACACACTGTGCCCCTCATCGTGCTCCTACAGTGGTGTTCAAGCTGATCTCAGCCAAGCAGAGCCCCAGCTGAGGCACTGGGACACCTGAAGAGTTACCCCTCCCTGGTTGTGCAACACTACTGTGATTTACATAACAGCAAACTATTGCCCAACAATCATATTTAGGCTGCTCACAGTCATCCTTTGCACACACACACCAAGCCATGTCAGCATTGGCCAATATTTATTAGATCTCAACCATCCATCTGCCTGCCTGCATCTCTGCAACACTTGAGCGGCAGCAAACCAGGGACTTTACCCCTCTGATTTGATATCAAGGATGTTCAAGCTGTTCACCTGCAGTTCCCTTATTTGGCATTAAATAAAACCCTAACAGCAAGAAAATGCAACTGAAGGGAGAGCCCCTCAGAAAGCAGAATGACCCCAGTAGTCAGCTCAGCCACTTGAAGCACAGACATCCCCTCCAGAGCCTGCTGTGTGAACCCTCAGGTTAATTCCCTACAAATTCCCTAAGAGAAGCCACTTAATGCCTGATGACTTCTAAAACTCAGTGCCAAATCACCACCCTCAGCCCCAAGGGGCAGGAATGGCACACAAAATTCACTTTTTAGTGAAGCACTGGGCTCCACGGTGCTAAAACCTCCCTACAGAGCCATGGAGAGAAGGGGTGCAGCAGAGTCTGGAGAGGTGGGGATGCTGAATGGGAAGATGATTTATGCTGACACACCAGCCTAGGCTTTAAACCTCAGCCTGGGGTGCTCTGGTGCCCTGGCAGACAGTCCCTTTGCTGCCCAGTGCCCTCCACAGAGCCCATTTGCTGTTACTTATCCGAGTACAAGTCAGCAAAGCACAACCCTCATTGTGAGAGGAGGAACACAGCTTTTACAGCAGAGCTTTCTTCAGGCAGCTCAATGGATGGCCGGGAAATAAAACCCAGCGGGAGCTTCGCTCTGGGTGGCACCCACCGGAGATAATTGCTGCTGGATACTTGCCTACGGCTAGGGAGAAGTTCCTACATCAGCAGGGAGCTGCTCCCCAGGTGCCCCTGCTCCTTCAGCTGCACATCTTCCATTCTGCACCGGGGGAATTCAGCCACGAGGTGAGGTGGCTGCCGGAGTGTCCAGCAGCACGGCCGGGCGGGATGGGTTAAACCACAGTGCCGGCAAGAGGAGCCCACCTCCCTCTCCCCTCCCTGTGGCTCCTGCCTTTCCCCGCTTCCCCCAGACGAGTTCTGGTTTGTCCTGAGGTTTGCTTCTTGCTCGCCCTGTTTATATGAACGATAATTTTGGCTGTGGTAATGGCAGAACTGTAGCAACATGCCTCTCTCCCTCCCTCCCACCCCCCTTTCTCCATCGGTGGTGTGGGGCACCAAGTCCCTGTAGCTCAGACGTTTTGGGGCCATTGGGAAGGACCAAACTCCTCACCATTCACCTCCCAGCCTCCTGCTTACTTCCTCTTCTCACCCCAGGTCCTGTGAACAGACCTCAGACCCATCCTGGCCAGTGCTGTGGTGTGTCCTTGGAAAGCCTCCCCGCAGGCTGCTATGCTCCCACCACCCTCATTGCAGCAGCAGGGGTGGAACCAGCTCTGGGTTTCACCTGATTTATTCCAAATGCCTTCTGTGGGCCTGCCCCACACAGGTCTAATAAATCATGAATCAGATCCTCTAGGAATAATATTAATAGCCCTGTTTATAGTCAGCAGTTTGCAGGAAATTCCCTCCCCATGCCTATCACTGGCTTATCACTGTCAGGCTTATCACTGAACTTTCAGGGGCTGCACTTTTATTCTTGATTCCTGTGCCAGGAATACATGAGCTGCAGGTCGCTCACCTTGCCCCAGAGATGTGTATCTGAGATCCATCCCCTGCAGTTATTGATGGTGTGAATTACCACAGCACCTCGCAGCCCTTGTCCTGGGGTGCCTCAGCACCAGGCACGTGCATGTGTCTGCCAGCAGCAACTGCACCAAGAAGGTGCCTGAAGGATGGTGACACCACCTGGGTGAGGTTCCCTTCTGCCCAAGACCACAAGGGAACAACCCCACTGCTTGGTATCAAATAAGGGGTGCGTGGATGGGTGGGATAAGCCACAATACATCCTGAGAATGAAGGCAACAAGCAGTCTGATGTGATGCAGGATGAGGAGATACAGGAGAGTGCATGCATGCTGTCCTTTAGGTATCTGTTTCCACATCAGACACAGCTTTGCTGCTGTTCAGATCATTCCTTGGGTACACTGAATGGAGCCAGCAGCAAGGCCCAACAATCCTGGCTCAAGTCAGAGTCACAGCCAAGCACAGAGCAGCTCCTCAGAGGAATACCCCAAGCAGGATATCTGTGGTCCCCAACACCTGGTCCTGCCCTTTCTGAGTGCACCAGGCTTTTCAGTGACTGGCCATAGAGTTGCTCTGACCTGTTAAGGACATATTTTTGCAAATCCCATCTAAACAGATGCTCACCAGGTTATCCACCACATTATCTTTTCAGGGAGCCCAAAGCAGCCTTACCCTCAACTCCTAACTCCGTTCTCCCAGGGCCTGGTGGTGTAAAGAGGACTTTGCTCCAAGTGACTAATGCTCTTCATCCTACAGAGTGCACCAAAAGCAGACAGGTCAAAGAGGAAGACTCACCAGCTGGATTTCTTTTAGAACTGGTGTCATTGCCACAAGTTGTTTTTATTGTAGTAATTCTTAAATTAGAAGATCTTAACTGCTCTGAGCCAGTGGACAGCAAATGCAGGCCACAGAAAATGAAACAGCACAACAGAAAGAACACAGGGAGAGTTTGCTCCATCCACACAAAATGCCACCCACTGCCTGTGGGAGACGGCAGCTGGCAGGCAGGATGCCCTGTACCAGCTCCCCCACCCGGCAAATCCCCAGCAAGAGCCTGTGGGAATCGGCAGAGAGATCAGCCCAGCATCAGCTCAGAGCGTGACACGGTGACGTCCCCTCTGCAGTGGCCGTGTCCCAGCCTGCCTGAAGCACCAGCAGAGAAGGAGCCACCGGGCTTGGGACAAGCTGCAGCCCGTGCAGCCAGCACAGGGCAGGCTCGGCCGCTCTCTGTCCCGGGGCTGACAGCCACCAGAGCGCCTTGCAAGGCTCCACAAGAGCAGCCAAGCGCTCCATCCCCACCTGATTCTTCTGCAAACCCGTGTGTTGCATTGCAAAGCAGCCCAAGTGCAGGAGGAAGGCTGCCCACACTCCTCCTCTCCTCCCATTCCCCTTCCTGCTCGCAGCAGGCAGGGCTGGGTAAGCCACTCCTGGGTGATTCATTCCCCAGCAGGCAGAAATGCTTTCTTGGATACACACAGCTGGGCAGAGGGAAAGGGCGCAAGTCCTCTGAACCCAGCTGAATCACTGCGCTCCTGCATGCAGAGACAGGGCTCCCGCTGGGGTCGTGGCCAGGTGAGTATTGCAACAGTACAGCGTGACTCACCGGCAGAGAAAAATGCCATTTGGGGTAGGAGTGGGGAACGGGGGAGGAGAGGAGCCCGCCGGGGCACAAACCGGGGGTGGAAGGCACGGAAACACCCAGGTCTGTCTCAGGGCGAGAGAAGAACAAACTCCTGCCGAGCAGTGAGAGGGCTCAGGGAATGGTGGGGGGTGAGCGAGCCCACCCCGAGAGCCACGGGCTCCTCAGCCGTGGCTTCTGCATCCCAGCCCTGTCTGAGCTCAAGTGGAAAAGATCCTCACTCAGCCACGGTGCTGGGAGTTTCCCTCTTTTTGTTTCAGGACAGGATCTAGCCACACAAGCCCCCCATGAACAGGATGGTCACATGAGGTTTGGGCTGGATGATGCTGGGGACACCTTGCTGAATTCTGCCGTGGAGTCAGACTCTGATGCCAGACAGTGGCACTGCCAGGCTCCGGGAAAACCAACCTATGGGACATTGTTCCTCTCCTCCCCTCTCCTCTCCAGTCCCTGGGGCAGCAAGACCTGCACCTGTGTCCCAGCAGTGAGCCAGTGTCCCCAGCACCAGAGGCTTCCATGGGCACTACTTTGGGTAATTCCAGTGGCATTCCCTGCACCTGCCCTACAGGGTAACAGGCTTTTTCCCACACCCATGTTTTCTTGCCTGTCCCTTAAGGCAAGGCAGCCTTGATCAGCATTTCCATGTTGTGTTGAAACAAGATACAAACTCTCTCAAGTCAGCTGTCCTAACAGCCTTGCCAGGGGCAGCAGGAAAATGGGCAGAGATTCCCGGTAAGGTAACAAGACTATCCTAATTCCTGCTAGGAAATGCATGTCCCTAGTCCAGGGCACAATCTCATCCCTACTTGCAAGGGAAGGGTGTTGGCCGAGAGCAGCCATGCTGAGTTGACAAATCATGGTGGAAAGCTGCATCCTCCTCCATCCCCCCAAGCCAGCTGGATTTCCTCCTGGGCACTGCAGAGGAAGGGAAACAGGGCACCAAGAACCACCCACACCCAGACCAGCAGAGGGGCTCCCCCATCTCCCTCTAGTGACTGCAGTCCTTCGAGGATTTCAGGGTAATTAGGCTGGGTCGTCAGCTCAAGCTGCAGCCCCGCTGGTTCATGGAGCCCTGGGACCCATTGTCCCAGAGGGCAGAGCCCACAGCATCCCCAGGGCAGTGTCCCCAGAGTGGTGGCAGTGTTTATGGATATGACAACAGCATGTCAGAGCAGGGGTATGGAGCCAGAGGCCTGTTGTGCAACATGCTGTTCAAACAGAGAACTACAAAAAAAGGTAATACCTATCTATATAAATAAACCAGGCACATCTCCATCGGGAATTTCTGAAAACAAAATAATAATAATAAAAAAAAATCAGCAGCCTTTGGGATGCAAAGCAGCTAGGCCTGGAGAGCAGCTCAGAATTGTTATTAAATAAATTAATTAGCTCAGCAGAGCCCGCCAGGTACTGAACACTTTCCACTTCCAAGCAGGTAAATGAGTCCGTGGGAACAGAGGCTGCTCCACGCCTGCCAGGCGGCACAAGCTGCATTTTAATGTTCCTGCAATTTCTGCAGCTCTGCCCCTGGAAGTGGCACTCCGGGTGCTGTGTGTCCCCCAGGGGGGACCAAAGACCCCCCAGATGTCAGGGATCACAGACACCTCCTGTGTGCCCTGGTGCAGAGGGTGTTTGTGCAAAGGGCTGCCTGTGCCCAGCACAGCCCGGAGCCTCCCCTGCTGGAAAGCAGCAGGAATGGAGCCAGGGCTGGGGGGTGGCACTGAGCAGGGCTAGGGGGGCAAGGAGTGCTGAGCATCACCTCGGAGAGCACAGCCCCATGCTTTGCATCGCCAAGTGCTGCTGCAGGCAGGATGCCTTTGATCCCCTCCCCAGCCCCATCTCGCTGCTTTTAAACAGCAGCTTTCAGCACCCTGGGGTCTGGCAGGAGCAGGCTGAGTGAACTCCTCTCCCATCCTAACTACAGCCGACACTGGCAGACACTGGCCGGGCTGGCAGCAGGTGACTGGGCGGCACTGCCCTCCCTGCCAGGGCCACAGGCCTGAGCTTGGCTTTGATCCCGGGCAGCAGGAGGTGACCCCAGGCCAGGCTGGGGTCAGAGCACACTGAGAGGAGGCAAAGGAAGAGGAAAACAGGAGCTGGGAAGGAAAGGTGGTAAGCAGGAACTCTCCTTCCTTCCATCCTTCCTCCAGGGCAGGTCCAGTTGCAATGATCCTTCCTGCATCTCCCGCTCCAAATGTTCTGCATCAAAAGGTGAACAAATCCCTGTCCTGTATCAGCTTTGCTAAAACCGAGACTTTCAAGGGGACTGTAGACACCAGCAGTGCTCAAGGCCTCCCTTCCAGGGAAGTGGGGAGTTAGATCTCTGTTATAAGAGGAAGTTCACAATTACAGCACAAGTCGTTACTGGAAAACAAAATTCCCTGGCATGTTGCAAATAAAATCTGAATTCCCCAGTCTGGGGTTCAAGACAGCCCACAGCCTTCATTCCAGGACCCATTTGAAAGATAAAATGATATTTATGATGGTGGAGACAGATAAAAGTCGATAGGGGAAAAACTCTGGGAGGGCATTTCAAGCAATGGCTCTTACATCCAAAACAGCACAATATTCCCTTGCAAAAAGAAGCCCACAGTGCTGAAAAACTCCTGAAATTAAATCTCTGTGCACAACCTCCCCCGTAATCTGAGCAGCACTATTGCAAACGGCTCCAGAGAGCAGGATCGTGCTGCCTCTTCCTCTCCCTGGGGAAAGAGGGTTGTTAAGTCACTGAGAACCTTTGAACAGCCCTTATTTTTCAGTGTGGGTGACAGCAGCTGTGTCCAGGGCATTCCAGGGCATTCCAGCTGCTGCAGCACACCAGGACTGGGGTCTCTGCTTTGATTCCAGCTCTGAGGTAGCAAGAGTGACCCACAAAGCAGCAGTCAGTGCTCTCCCCTCCCAGCAATGGGTGCCCATTCAGGTTGGTTCTTTAATGGACCCTGATCCCCACCCTGGATCAACCCTCAGCATTCCCCCCGGGGCTGTCCTAAGAACAGAGCACAAACTCAACCTTCCAAGCACTCCTGCCTGCCCATACAGATGTATCTCCCCATATAAGCATACCACCTGCCCTTTCCTCCCAGCCTCCTCCAGAGCTACGACAAGCCCCAGAAGCTCCCCAAGAGGCTGCAGAAGCATCTCATGTCACCCACAGTTCAGCAATCCACAGAATTGCCACAACTTGGGCAGGATTAGGCAGAACTGCTGCCAGGCTGAGCTGCCCAGGGAGGACAGATTATTCCTGCCAGGAGCCAAGACTCTGAAAAGGGACATTGTTTCAAGGATGATATGCTGTTTTCCCCTCACACACACACACACACACACAAATATGTACCTCCAATCTGGCTTTTCATGAGGCACCTGCTACCACCTGTGGTCAGCGACGAGACTGGAGAGGGATAAGCAAAGGAATGAGGGAGCAAAAACCAGGCTGGTCAAACTCAGGACACCCTGCTGAGGGGCTGAGCTCTGTCTGGGTGCTCAGCCTTGCCCAAGCCCAGCTGCTACAGGTGCTGCACCATGATCTGAGGGCAGCCCAGAGCAGAAGATGCTCTGCTCCCCTCTCAGGCCAAACCCTGGCTCCTGTCTCAACAGCCCTGCCATCCCAGGAGCCACGTGTTCAGTCCTTGCTGCAGGGAACAGGTTGCAATACCTCACTGCCCTCCCCAGCCCATCTTGGCTCAGGGTGTGCTGGCAGCTGGGAAGGGGCAGGGTTGGAAGGCTGACCTCAGGCCCTGCAGGAGCTCGGCTAGGAGGGCAATGCACGCTGTCCTGGCCTCCTCCTGCAGCCAAACCTGTGCCTAGCCACAGGGGCCAGGGCACAGGGCAACCTCCCCCTCAACTGCTCGGGGATGTGGGATCTGATTTCAGGGCTGTACAGCAGCAAACCCACATCCCCAAACATAGTCTCTCTGTGAAGCCACCAGCCCTCCCCAGGAGAAAGCAGTAGCCTTCTGGTCTCACATGCCCTGGCTGCAGAGCTCTGCTCCTGTTTCTCTGCCCTGTGAGATCCCCTGCACCCCCTGCCCATAGCAGCACTTCCCTCCACTCCTCAGCACAGCTAGTCCCCCTGAGGTGGCCTTACCCTTGTCCTTCTCCTGCTCCAAAGCCAGCACTCCAGCCTGGCTTTGGTCATACCAATCTGAGAACTGTTGGGCAATCTCTCCCCTTAACCTTAACCTTAACCTTAACCTTAACCTTAACCTTAACCTTAACCTTAACCTTAATCTTAACCTTAACCTTAACCTTAACCTTAACCTCCAGCCAACTGCTCCTCTCCCCTTTATCAGGCAGTAAACTCCCCATCTGCACATTCTCCCTGTATCCTTTTTCTGCCAGCACAGTCCCTGCCCAGATGTGTTGCAGGCAGACCCACACCAACCTGACCTCTAAACTTTGGGAACACAAATTAAAATGGGAAATAAACTGGCCTCCCAGGTTTAGTTTTAAGTTCAATGCAAATGAATATAGAGGACATTTTGCAAAACTCAACATTGCCTCTTGCTGCAGCACTTTAAAACAAAACAAAACAAAAAAAAAGAAACCCATGGATTATGGGATGGCTCAGTACCAGGTTTGGTCCATGGGTCAGAAGCATCTTTCAAACATTCAGCCAAAGAAGATGGAGAAGGCCTTGAGGTCTTTGCACTGTCCTGCAAAGGACTTAGTGGGAGGATTTGCATCTGCTGAGCAAAGAGCAGTGCCTGGGGCTGTGCCCCCAAGACCCAGTGGTCACAGTGGTTGAGGTTGCTCAAGCTCCA
Source organism: Phylloscopus collybita (assembly GCA_027886175.1). Taxonomy (NCBI): domain Eukaryota; kingdom Metazoa; phylum Chordata; class Aves; order Passeriformes; family Phylloscopidae; genus Phylloscopus; species Phylloscopus collybita. Next base: position 10,358,633 of record JAJNNQ010000019.1, on the reverse strand, counting down.
GCATTCACCCACTCTGCTGGGAACGTGGCAGGAGCGCTGGGAGGAGTCACGTTCATGCCCTGGCTCCCTCCAAAACACTCACGGATGGTTTGGAGCAGGATGCCAGAACCACCCATCATCGTACTTCACTTTTTTTCCTTTAGTCTTTGCCTTAATCCTTTAATGAATTAAGTGGAGCAATTAAGCAGGATTTTTATTTCTTTTTAAAGTGAACGCGCATGAAAATGGAGATGGGTATTTTTGCCGTTTGAACACTTAATATGATAATTAATGCAAAGCCCCTCAGCTTTAGGGATTCTCCACACCTCTCACCCAGGCCTTTTCCTCTTTATCTTTCTGGCAGACTCCCTCTCAAACTTATTCCAATGAAGGTTGTCCCTTCCTCTTGCTGACGCCGTGCCCGAACTGCACAGATCAGGGGGAGGAGGGAAGGGTGGATACTCGGAGCTGCCTCAGGGCAAAAGCCCCAGTCAAGCATCAGCGGTGGGGAGTGCTGCAATAGCAGAAAATGGAGAAACCTCCTTTCTGGGGAAACTCAGAGGGGACCAGCCTTGGTCTCCAGCAATGTATCCAGCCTCCACCTCAAGCGGCTGAGTTGAGCCCTCATGCCCAGCTCTCTGAGGAAGGGTTTGCTGGATAGACTTCCCCAACCCTGAGAAAACAGATGGTTTGGCTCTACAAAGGAGGCTGGACAGGCTCACCTTCCAAGGCAGCATTTCCATACCCTCTATCTTCTGGCCCCACCAAACCTTCCAGTCCAGTCCTCTCGTCCCTGCTCCCTTCCTCTGCTTCCCCTCAGCCATCTATTCCCTGTTTGGCTTAAAATACTTTAGCAAGTATGGCTAAACGTCTCCACGCTGCAGTTTCCCCACCAGTAAAATGGAGGTTAACAGATGCCCCTGCTTCCCTGGAAGGATGCAGGCACTGGGAGATGACAGACATTTGGGGGATGCTATGGGCCCAGCTCAACACATTGGAGGCTCTGCCACCCCTGTTCTCAGCACACATTTTTTACCAAGAAGACTGTCAGACCTACAGCCATCATTACCCCTCATCCCAGGAATGAAGGGAAGGAGCCTGGGACTGATACAGATCAGAGCAGCACAACTCCAAAGGAAAACTTTTTGGATATTTCTCCAAATAGTTGGCCAAAGTGCTTCAAGGACAGGAAAGTCTTACTGTGGCTCCATGAGGTGTTACCAAACATGGCTCACTTGAAAGCAGGCAGTGGGCCACCAGCGAATCCCACAAAGACCATTCCGACTGGGCTGGCTGGTATCCCTCAGCACTAGGATTTGCTGGTTGGGAATGCCTCTGCAACCTGCATTTCTCTCATTTTTCATTCCTCATTTCTTTCAATTTGTTTTAAACTTCTTCCTTTTTTCATCAAAATACATTTCCTGACACAAAAAGGCCTTGGTAAATGTTCTCTGACTCACTGAACTGCCCAAACAGATCTTCTGCCTCCACAGGAACTGGACCATCCTGTTTGTGGGTACAACAGCCACCCCCAGCCGTATGCCGAGGGCTGAGGAAAGCTGTTCCCATTGTGAAACGCTCCCTGCAGATGTGGGCAAGCCCTCCCTCACATCTGGAGAGCAGTCAGACATTTTTATTTTCTCAGTTGTTTGTTTCCTTGTTCTGAGCAGGACAAGCCTTGGAAATGAGGCTCTTTGCCTCTTTCTGCAAAGCAGTCCCCCAGCTTTTTTTTCCTGTAGGACTGTGGTTTTGCAAACCCAGAAGAAAAACAATAATATCCCCTGAAAAGTAGCCTCAGTATTGGGAGAGAAGTTTGTCTCCTCTCTTTTGCTAGCTTCTGAGAATTCAGTGGGATTTTGGACAGGGGATTTGTTCAGTAGTACAAATTCATGGAGGTCTGGGCTGCTGGTACTGTGTCCCTTATTGGCCACTGCCCTTTACAACACGCCTGAGACCCAATCTTTTTCCATCCCAAGGCATAGAGTGTGCAGAGGTTGCAAAGCCTGTGGTGACCATGGCCAAACACAGCAGTCAATAAAGCTGATGACCTTTGCTTGGTTGTCCAGTCAGCCAAGGAAACACTTTTCCCCTCAGGCTCCTGTACTAGATGCTTCAGAAATTAGGGAGATTGCTCCCATAACGTCCCTGGGAAATCTCAGGGATTTCCATCCATCAGTATTTTGCAGTCTGAGACAGTAGCAACATCTCCTGCTACACTGGTACAAGCCCAGACACTGTGCTCTGGCTTCCTGTAAACAAAAGCTGTTTAGCTCCAAATTCTTCTTTTGGCTCAGGTTCCCCTGGTTCAGGGAGGATGGTATCGAGATAATCATCACAGGGACTGTATTCCTGGTACAAGGCTCCGTTGCACAATGGCGCCTCTTTATAATGCCCTTGGAGAAAGGAACTTCCAGGTTGGTTTCTCTGCCAGGCAAGACTGGGTGTCAGGTCTAAGCACCAAGGCAAAGGAGAAGTAGAGAGCAAGGATCTGAGAGGGGAGCATGTAAGTCTGGGATGAGGGGTAACAGATAAACATTTACGGACCGCAATGCAAAGGAGAGAGTACAAAGGATTTGGGCTGGACTAGAGCAGAACATTTTTCCCAAAGCAAGACAAAGCAGGAGAGGGGTCTTTCCTAGGGAAAAGAGTTAGTGGTCCAGGATTTTTCAGGCCAGACCAAAACAAACACAAATTATTTCCCTACTTCAAAATTAACCTCCACTTTGAAGGAGTTTCTGCTCGAGCCAGGCAAACCGGAGACATCTGAGTGAAGCAAGAGTGTGGGCAGACCCTGCCCTGCCTGTGCCTGATCTCCCAGGGCCCATGCAATCCCCAGCACACGATCCAGTGCACTGGACCAAAAGTTAAACATCCAGTCCAAGCTGGTTGTGTGGCATCAGTGAGGGGAGAGACTCATTTTCTGGGAATGGCTCATTCTCCCTGGACAGACACCTGAACTATGAAGCTGTAACTGAACTTCTCATCCTTGCTCTACCCTTCAGACAAATTAACTCACTGTCCTCTATACCCACCTCCTAGTAAGCAATTCCCACATTGTCCCCTCCTCAATTATTTACTGCCACCTCCATCAATCTCTTCCACAAACACCAAGCTGAATTTTGGTTTCTAAGCCCGGGTGGTGGAAAAGCACATCTGTGTTAATCCACCCATCACAGCCCCAGCTGCTTCCTCCAAAACTGGGCCAGGAGGAGGCTTCTGTCCCTGCCTTGGCCAGAAGCCACCACACCTTGCAGTGCATGGTAGGGAAAAGGGGGTCCAGTGCAGCAACTTCATAAAGACTTATGGTGGCCTGGGACATTCCTGGTGTACAAAAGCATGACCAAGCAAAATCCTGTGAAGGGGACCAGCTCCTGAGCTGGTCACACCAGGAGGGTTAAGGAGTCTGTGATACACGAGGCATATGGGAATGGCCAGCAATACTGAGAGAGAAACCTCCTGCTAGACCTGGCAGTGAGAGGCTGTCCCCAGGCATGCCAGCAAGGAGTTCACCTCGTCCCCCACCACCCACTCAAGTCTGGTGGGCAGTTTTGCTTGAGATCATTTCCCCAAGCCTCACTGGGACATGGTGGCTCCTCTTCCCACGGTGTCCTGTTGGGGACCGCGGTGACACGCCGCTCCAGAGTCAGTCCTGGTGGCATAGCCAGCAATGAGCTCAGCCATCCATGAGTTCAGACACCCATGAGCTCAGCCATCCATGAGCTCAGCCATCCATGAGCTCAGCCATCCGGCACACGGTGCAGGACAAGCGAGCGGCTCAGGATGAGCTCATGCCGGCTCTGCAGAGGGATGGATGGAGGGGGAGGAGGAGTCACGCTGACTTGCCAGCTCATCCCATGACGAGGGCCTGGTACAGCCCACTGTCCTCCCAGGAAAACATGCAGCTCCAGCCCCTCAGGGGGGCTCCGCTCGCATGGATGGTGGCAGAGGGGCCATGGCACACCTTGGTACTCTGCCAGCGGCTCTGCACCGCCTTCCCCACGACACCCAACCCTCTCCTGGAGTCTTGAGCAGCAACTTGCCCCATCCCATCAGGGTCCCATCTGTCTGTGGAGCGATGACATCCCCTCTGTGGGCTGGCATCCCAGCCTTCTGTTGCACCAAGCTTCTGACTCTGTCCTGGTGCCAGATGGCTTCCGAGGCAGATGACTTCATCTCTTTTAAAGGGGCAAGGGATCTGTCAGCAGTGCCCTGTAGGAATCAATGTGCATCATGCTTGGTGGGAAGCCAGCATGGGGAGCGTGCCACAGCATCCTTATGATCCCACACAGGGCCCAAAGAGGCTTGGATGCCAGTCCAACACTGCCAACAACCTCGTGTCCTTCACTCTTAGCCATGCATCATATTTGATCTATCCCAACAATAAACTTGTGGAGTGGGGGACCTGACTCCAGCAGGAGCTCCATGGTGATGCCCTCCTGAGTGTCCAAGGGCAGGGACTACCCAGCGTTCAGCCTCATGAGTCAAAGATGTCTTAATAGATCCTACACTGAGTGCAGGGGAGTGGTCTGCAATGCATCAACCTCTATTCCCAAAACTACTATGATGGGTGGCCTGAGTCAAACTCATTCATCACCGGACTCCTGTTGGACTTCAGGCCAGGATAACCTGGAGCTCAAAGGAAATCCCAGCTCAAATTTGTACTGGGTACAAAGGGTGAGTCTCAGAATGAGAATTAGGTGCGCTCACAGAGATATGATTGAAGGGTTGTGATTACCACTCTGCTGCAGGGGCAGAGATGGATCCAGCCTGTGCCCCTTGGGAGATTCCAAGCAACCCAAATGTCCCTCTCAAGACAGCACCCGTTCATTCCCTCACAGATTCTGCCTGTCTGGGAGCCGCGGGGTGTTTTGTAGGTCTGTAGGAACAATCCTGAGTCACTGGAGCCGCTTCCTCAGCGCTGGTCAAGGAGGCTGCAGCCCGACACAGCTTGGGGAGCCGATCCCCGCACGGCGCTGGATCCTCCCCGCCCCCAGCACACGCTCTCGCTCTGCCGGGGAAGCGCTGCCGCCGTTCCAGGAGGATAATCGCCCCTTCCCTGGCAAGTCCCTGCACGCTGCCGTGCAAACAGACCCGCGGAGCACGGCAGCCCTGCAGCAGATGCCGGGGCTGAAGGGCCAGACACACAGACGGGCTCTATTCTCTGCAAAGGGGAAACAAAAGTTGTCTGTCCCTGAGGGAGGCGCCTCACAGATCCCAGCACAGGCCTGAGCGGACCTTTGCTGTAGGTTGGGAGGTGGGCTGATAGATCAAGTAAGGCACTGTGGGAGAGCAGTGGGAGCTGGGATCCCTGAGGAAATGCCCACCAGGAGCCTGGCTGCCCACCCTCACCAACACACCTGGAGCATTCCAGTCCCCAGCTCAACCAGACCTTCAGGAGGGATCGATCAAGAGGGCCACACCATCATGGCCATTTCTGAAGGCAGAAGGGTTTGGAGAAAAAATCCAGTGCCACATCTCAGCAGCACTGCTCTGAACTCCAGGCACATGGAGGCAACACTCCAGTGGGGCCAGCTGCAAGTGCTGGCCAGGAAAGGCACATGTTTGGGAGGATGAGCTGGAAGATGGGCCTGCAGGCATGTCCTCAGGAGACAGGCAAGGCTGGTCCCCAGGGCAGGGAGTCCAGCCATTGGCAGGGATGCCCATGTAAGTGTTTCTTGCTGGTCCAGAGAGGGCCGTGGTAATTTCCTTACCCCAGCCAGAACATGCTGCTCCGCTGCAAAACTCTGTGTGCAGGTAACCCCCAGCAGAACCTGGCTTTATCACATGGAGATCTTGGGTGGAACCAGGAAATGAAATCTCTCCCCATGATTAGGGAGAAAGAAGCACCCTTGCCAGCCAAATGATGGAGCTCTGACATTCCCCACACCCTGGAAAAGGTCCCATTTGCTTCTGACAGGGTGAGATCCCAACAGTGGGACATGGTGGCATGAACTGTTGACAGCAGCTTATGGAGCGTTGTTGGCTTGTTTGACTGTCTGCCTGAGTGGTGTGAAGAAGGACAAAGCCAGGCATCATGCACAGCCCCATCTTCTCTCTTTCCTCCTGGCAAAGTTCCCCCAGCCAAGCCAATCCTCTCTGCTTGCAACCACAGGTAATTCTGCAACCCACCCCTTTCTGCAGGAGCAGGAGTTGCTCCCTGGGATAAACACAACACTTTTCTTCCCAACCCAGCCTGACTTCAAGTTGAGCAGGAGAGCTGAGGAGACAGAGCCAGAAAGTTTTCACTAGTTCCAGGCTCTCACCCACCACTGATACAGAAGGAACAGCTGGACCTCAGGAAAAGTTCTCCTCTGCTTCTTGTACTTCCTGGATCACTTGGGATGGTAACCAATCCAAACGTGCTCTAAGAGACCATGTTCGTCTTTGTATGGAGGCCAAAGTCCATCTTAGTATCCTAGCTAACTATAATATGAGGAATTTGGGGGTTCCAAAGCTAGATTGCTGCTCACCCCAAAGCCATGATTTAATTAGGAAAGGTAATGTTTGTTATTAAACCATCTGGTATATTTGGAAAAGCAGGTGGAATTTTGGACAACCAAGCCCTCTTTCAGTCATGTTCCTCATGTTCTGCTGTTCCATAGCCAAGGAGCAAAGTTGCTTTGGAGAGCTAAGTCCCCTGCAGCCAACAAGAACAGTACCATGCTCTGCCACCTCTGTGGGAAGGAACACCCAGTGCCACCAGCCTGCTGGCAACAAGATGGGGCTGTCAGTGGCTTTTGCATTCACCAGGTATTGTACATTTTCTGTAAGGGGATCAGGTAATACCCAGCTTACACCCAACTTTTCTGCAGGGCCTGACTGATGCACAGCTCTTCCGTGAGCACCAGCCTCCCCAAAGAGCATTTCATCAGCAGAGCGAAGAAAAGAGGTGAAAGAGGGCCCCTGTCACCACCTGGGAGAGCAAGAAGACAGTGCAGACAGCGAGAGCTGGCTCGTGGGTGGTATTGCTGAGATCAGCACTGCTGGCCCTGCTGGCTGAGGGTTCACACCTTGCTACACGAGACCAAGGCCCCACCACTCCAGCCCCAAGCAGAAGGAACAAGGCACCCATGCAGTCATGAAAGGCTCCAAACACAGGGAAATGCTGGTTCTTGCAGCAATCAGCTGATGCCCTGAAGCCAGAGGTTTGCTCACTTGCACCTTGGTATGTCTAAATATAATACAAGTATTGTTCTGAGCCCTGCGTCAGCCCCGCTGAAATCCAGCCACCAATACCTGATTTTCTTGCCTTCCTCAGCTGCGAGACACAAAACATGCAGCTGGTGTGAAGGAACTTTTCCTTTCCTTCCTCCCAAATGGGCCTCCCATTGCCATCACTGGGTGATCACCTGGCCGCCTCTCCTGAGGTGTCCTTGAAGAGGAGCTAATTTGCAATTTCACATTACCATTGCTTCTATTGTCACTTTCATAATCCTCAAAACTTCACTACAAGTTCCCCTAGAAATCATCTGAACAAACCAGCTGGAAAAAATGGACAAGCTGCACATGTAAATCCAAGTAAATTCTTGCCTTCTTCCCATTCAGTTCAAACTGATTCTGAAAGGCCATGATGAGCTTGAAATCAAAGTCACTTTCCAAGTGGGGTTAAGATGCTGTGAGAAGAGCACTGGACAAGAACATTTGAAGCACAAAAGCTATAGAGATTTCCCAACCCAGCAAGGTCCCACAGTGACTCCAGGGAGATTGTTCAGTCTCACTGTGCTGTGCACATTTCCTCTCCCATTCCTGGTACAAACTTCCTAGATTTAATCTAAAATCCTGACCAATTTTGATTCCATCAAAACCACATTTTCTGGTGAATTTAGCACATTGCTCCCACTCATCTCCACCAACAACTCCAAATAGTCCCAATACATCACGGGTCAACTTCTTCACATTTTTTTGGACTTGCACCATGAAATCACATGGATTTTCCAATGGAACAGTGTCCTGTGACTTAAATTGACAGCATCTATTTTGAGACAAGTTCTAGTCGAGGCTGTATGTGTGGCCAGAGGACCAACAACCTCCTGTCTTGGGAGGCTTGCTGGTGACAGTAAAGGTACAAGTTTGCACCAACCACTGCTCCTCAAATGGGATGTTAATAGACCCTGTCTCTCCTGCACTTATTCCTGTGCCATCGTTGTACATGGAGCCTCACAAGGAGCAGACAGGCACCTACATAGACAGCTTGAAGTTAAAATTGTCGAATTTCCATATTCCTTTTTTTTTTTTTCTTTTTTTTTTTCTTTCCCCTAAAACCATACAGAAAGCTTTCTGGTAACTTCATCTGCAAAAATGCACCAGAGGGGGAGGAAACTTCACTTAAAGCTGAGCATTCATTTCCCATGTTGAGAACCACGCTGTTCAAACCTCACCTCAATCTATAGGGGGAATGTTAATATTTACTAGGGTTTGGGGTGAAAAGGTAGAGGGGAGGCAGAAGAGGACAAAGAGGACTGAAGGACCCTCACAGAAACACCCACAGAAGTGTCCTTTCACCTTGGTCCAGCCCCGAACAACTCCCCGAGAGTCAGGATGCTCTTTTGTGCAAAGAAAAATCCCCCAAAGCTCCTGCACGTTGTCTGCTCTCCCCAGGCTGCCATCTCTCCTTGCTGCCTCCCTCTCTCTCTCCCCTCTGCCTCCTGCCTTTTCAGGACGGGACCACCTTTTCATCCTTCTCTGCCTGTGCAGCACGGAGCACCCCGGGGCTTACTGGCGGCAGCCGAGGTTTCTGGGGGCTCCCCCAACACAAACAACAACAACAACCTTCAAAGTGCCTCTCGAATGCAGCTGCTCTGAGGGCAGATTCAGGTTTCCCCCACCCCCTTCTACCCATCCCTCCTTACAACACCCACCTGGCAGATAGCTAAAAACAATCTTTGAGTTTTTCAGGTGTCTTGGAGGGATTTACCTGACATATTCCACCAGCCCACCACTCCCACCCCACCCCACCCGCCCCTTGCAGTTGAAGCCCTGGATTTCATGGCAATGCTGGTTAATCTAACAGTAAAAAGCGCTGCAATTATTTGGCTCTAAGGCTTGGGTCCTTGCCCAGCTCTGACACACGCACACGCACACAACTTCACTTCGGCAGCGAGGGAGCGGGCGATGCCTCTCCTCCTCCTCCTCCTCCAGCCCGTCACGGAAGGGCTGGCGCTGCTGCGAGTGAGTTCCACCCCTCGCAACTTTCTCCCTCGCTGCTGCCGGCCGGTGCCGCCGGAGTTTCAGCCGGCAAAAGCCCATTTTGCAGGAATTTCTCGGAGCCCTCTCCTCTGATTTGCAAGCACCATGGAGCCCCGGCAGCCAGCGAGGTGCTGCTTCGGGAGAGGATTTTCAGCGGAGGGAGCAGAGAGACACTGAACTTCAGGAGAGGTCTCTCTCCTGTTGCAACAGGTAAGGCACGCTGCTCGCCGGTGTGGGGAGTAGAAGTGACTCAGGGAGCAGTCTGTACAGCGTGGATGGAGGAGGGCATGGAGGATGCAGAGATTTAGTCGTCAAACTGCTTTTGCACGTAACTTTTGCTGGAAGCAGCCTTACCTACAGAGAGAGCTTTCGGGTGCAGAGGTCTTCATTTCTTCCTCCCCTTCTGGGACCCCTAGCATGGGGCTTATGGAGGGAGGCAGGAAAATCTTCGTGTTTGCATCTGGCCTTAGCTGGGGCTCCTCAGCAGGCTGCAGCCAGTGCAAGCAGGTGGGCTCCAGGTATCAAAGGCAAAAGTGACGCTGCAGAGCAAGGCAGGTGTGGAGGGAGTGAGCAGAGAAGCACTCCAGGTGTCTGAACAGAGCAGGATTTCTGCAGGGAGCGGGTTTGTGCTGGAGTGAATGGATGAGCTGTGGCAGGAGCAGTGATGGCGTCTGGCTGTAGGTTCAGCTGTTGGCCATGTACAACCCCACAGCCAGGTGGTACCGCTCCAAACTTTGTCGCCACGTGCCCCACAAAGCGACTTCCACTGTCACCTTGAACTGAGCTGTGTCTTGGGGATCCCTGAGTGTGGTCACAGCGCTGGTGTTCCCAGCTTCTCTGTACACTCAGGTAGGAGCTCCTCACCTGCCCTTGTGCCCCTCCACGGCAGGCAGCAGAGCCAGGGAGCTGAAGCCCGAGCCACCGTTTGTATCTCTGCACTTTCCTTCACTGTCAGGTGCCTTGTGACAGGATGAAATCCCAGAGCAAGCCCAGTCCCAATTCAGGGTGTGCAGGAATGATTTCCTGTGTACATGTGCAGCCCTGATAAAAGAGGTGAAAATACAGGGAGAGTGGCCTGGGCACTTGGAGCCAACGGCACCCTTCCAAACTGCAGTTATCAGCTAATCAGCCTCCCGGGAAACTGAAGGCGGTCTGGTGGAGCACAGCACTCCGGAGGGGCAAAGATCAGCGGTCACGCGACTGGGGTTGCTTCAGAGAAAACCCTTGAAGAAAGGTCCTGTTGCTTTACCTTTGCGGCTGCGGAGGGCTGAGAGTTTCCAGGTGGTGTGGAAATTCAGGCTGTGTGGTGGTACGAGCCAGGCAGGCTCTGCTGGGCAGGCAGGGCTGTGGCCAGCGGGCTCCTGCTTTGGATCAGGCTGGGTGTGTGGATCCCGGCATGGGGACATGGAATGCTCTGTTCCCCCTATTCCGGCACTCAGAGGGGCAAAGAGCAGGCAGGGGATGGGTAGAGAGCTGCCGTGGCTCTCCGGGCTTCCTTGCTGCCTGGTCAGCTAGAGAGACTCGGGAGGTTATCGGAGCTTCGGGACGGAAAGCAAACAGTCTGTACTGGGCTCCTGAGCAAGGCTGGGCTGTCTCGGGATTCGGGACAGCAAAGTCTCCGGGCTTGGCGTTGTGTACTTTTACAATCTCCTAATATGCAGCACACCTCACCCTATCGGGAACGGTCCAGGGACATCCGCCTGTCTGGTAAGGGGTTGGGGTTCCTGAGGTCAGATTTCCTGACCTCTCTCCTGAGCAGGGGAGAGGTCTCTAACCCAGCCGGGAGGTTCGGGCTGTGCTTTTCCCAGTCTGCCCGCTGTGCTCCAGTGTGCTCTGTAACATTCCCAAAATGAGCCCAAATGCCCTCCCTGCCTGTGAGGGGAGAGCACAGCAGGATCCTCTCTCCTGAGCCTTTCCCTCACACCATGGATGCATTTCAAATCCTAATGTTCCCAAGCCAGCACATCTCCCAGCCCTGCAAACAAACAAGCAGCATTTATGTACGAAGGGAGAGTTCAAAGGAGGCACGACACCTGGAATCAAACATCTGTTAGGAACTAATACATTTTGCATCCTGCTCTCCTGCCAACTGCTCCAAGGCAAGTCCTGCAGGATCGTTCCAGCTACCTGCCTGCTACAGCAGTGGCATTCCCTGCGCCGTGCACCTCACTTTGCTTTTTGCCACGTGTGGAGCATGCAAGTGCAGCTGCACCTCGAGCAGTCAGCAGTGGGCTTCCTCCTGCATCATGGACAAACATAAGAGGATTAAATACCCCTGAGCCCTTTTAAATGTTTTAAACTGGGTTGGCAACATGGATGCTGCATTGTCTATTAACAACCTGATCTGCTGAGCAAGCAATTTTTCCTCTAACCACACTTTTTCCTTGGCAATGAGGCTGGTACTGCTTTATTTGCAAAGAAACTTTCTTCCCTAATTCTTGGAAGTAGGAGCTCCGGGGAGGGGCAGGCTGCAAGGGCTGCTAGAAAAAGCTACCTCTTTGTAGCTCAGAAATGGACAAGGAACAGGGTTGAAACAAACCAAAGGAAACACTTTATTTTTCTGTACAGAGGCATAATTAACTGAAGAACAAATTGCCACAGGATATTTTGCAGACACCAAAAGTTGTATTTGGCTTCAAACAAGGTTTTAATCCATTTGGGATGGATGGCTCTAGTGAAGGTCTTTAAATCTGACAGCCCAAGATCAGCCATGTACTTGCACTGATGCTGAAAAGTGGGAGAAGGAGCAGGTTACCTGTGTCTTCTTTTTTATGCTCGTCCACTAAGCAATCAAAACTGGCCATTTTGGGAGAGGGAACAGAGAGGTAGCCAAGCAGGGCTATTTTGATGCTGTTCCACTGTGTGACTATTTTTGAATGGCTGGGTTGCACGTTGGGTAGATGCTGTGACTCAGGCAGCCCGGTAATGCCATGAATAGATATCCCATATGGCCCAGGTTGACAGGGACACTCTGTGCCCAGCCTGGTTGTCACAGGTGCTCCAAGCAGTGTCCATGCACCGTTGCTGGCTCCACAGAGGTGCTGCAATGGCAGGAGATTTCCAGAAATTTCAGAAATTCAGAGATTTTCTGCTTCTAGCAGAGAAGAGATTAGGAGGGAGTGACCTGTGCTGGGAGCATAACAAGCTGACAAGGACACACTGTGGCAATGAGACCAGCCTGGGCAAACGCGTCTGTCCTGGGGGTTAATCTTTTCTCCAGTGAAATGCCGAGCTCCCCAGGGCTCGGGCTGGCCTTGCAGCAGCTTGTGCAGCACTTTGGGCACGGCACCGGAGGTGAGCAGCTGCGGGCAGCTCTGGGAGCTGAAGGTTTTCTATCAGCTTGCAGGTATTTTGCATTTAATAAATACCTGCTGCAGGGAAAATTTGTGGCACGGCTGCTGGCACGCTGGCCGGCCATCTCACGAGGGAGGATCGCGCCCCGATTGTCTCATTCATTTCTTGTCCTCCGTGTCCCTTACGCTGCCTCCAAAGGCAGGAGAGGGACGGGAAGGGGCAGGGCGAGGCAGACAGATGGCAGCGGAGTGAGAAGGGCTGCAGGCAGAGCAGAAAGCCGCTCCCCGTGCTCACCTTCGGGCAGCAGAAGGGAAAGACCAGCAGGCTGCTGGGCAGGGGAAGGAGAACATCGGATCAGCGCAGGGACAGGTCTGCGGGTGAATGAGAATTGCCGGGTAGGAGGGAAGCGGTGAGGGAGGAGCACGGCAGGCAGAGGCTGAGCGGTCCCTGTCCTGCCGAGCGCTGGGGCTCCTCCCCTGCATCCAGCAGGGAACAAGGTTCCTCAAGCAGCTCTTCACGCCAAGATCCTCTTGGGCTGCTTCCCAAAGAATTTTAGCGATTTTAGGATAACGTGTATGTTCCCCGCGGGGAATCACAGAAAGCACTCAGGTGATGAGGGCAGTGGCCTCATTTCCAACACCCAGGTTGGGTTAAGGTGCCAGTGAGGGCTCACAGGGTCAGACAGCTCAGGCTCAGAGCCCCTTCAACACCGGGCAGAGCTGCCGCTCTCACCAGGCTGGGCTGAGCTGAGCCCTGTTTGGGTCAGATGGGAGTTGTGTGTGGGGACCTCGGCTCTCCCAGCTCTGCAGCACCTAAGTAAACAGCTGTTTTGTGAGCAACAGAATTCATGAAGCTTGGTTGCCTGGGGCACTCCCTCTTGTGTGGATTCTCTGATGTCTAATAATCGGGTTGGGCTCGCATTAGAGCTTTTTCTTCCAGCTGGGAGTCCTGATTTGGATTTCTCTCCTCTGTCCTGCTGCTTTTCACAAGCTTGTGCAAAGTTAACTCCTTTCAAGTCCTTCCCTATCTGGTTGAATTTGGGTGAAGGTGGTCAGTTGGATTGACAGTGTGGTCCCACACACCCAGTTCCCTCAGCAGTCTGCAGACAGGGGAATGATTATCAGTGTAAGATAACTTGTATCCCAAGCATGAGGAAAACGTGAAAGGCTCAGCATGAGCCTTTGGCAGGAGAAAGTAATCAGAGAAGAGCCCAGGATCCCTTGTGGGCTCTCACTGATGCCTTGCAGTGACTGAGGTATTGAGGTCCTTGGTGCTAAAAGCCTCCATGGCAGGTGAATCACAGGGTGAGTGCTGCACAGCCCCAGCAGCAGCAGAGTTGGGGCACACTCATGTGAGATCCTGCATGCTCCACCTGGCTCTTGTGCCAACATGCTTGGGCTGCTGCACTGTGGTGCCTTACCCCAAGGCCCCTCACACCCTGCCTGGTGAGCAGGTCCCGCCAAGAGTCCTATCTACCAACACTGACTGCCCCTTCTCCAGCTCCCAGGGCTGCTTCTTGTCCCAGCCACAGATACCCCATTCCCATGAGAGGCACCAGTGGGATGTGCTGTCTCCTCCCTGTCTCCTGGCTGCCATAGCTGCTGTCCTTGTCCACCCCTCAACACCTCTACTGGTAATGCAGTGGCAGTGCATGGTTATGCAGTGGCATCTTTTGGATCATAAGCAGGATTTACCCCCTTGCTCCCATAACTGGGGAGAGCAGAGGAGAGGGATTAGGAATAATGCATAAGGATGCTTCCCTCTCGGCACAGGGAAGTTCACTTCCCTCATGTCACACTTTTCCCTGGGACAGGAGCCAGCAGCAAGGCAGTTGGCACTGGAAGGTTCCCTCAACCCCCCAGACCTCACTGAGGGCTCCGTAACTCTGGGGCTGCTCAGTTAACTATTGCTCTAGAATGAAGTTGCAACGCCAAGACAGAGAATTGACCCACAGAACTCTACAGGGAGTTCAAGCATGTTCATGTCCTGTGCCCAGCAGATGAGCTTACAAGAATGACACCTCAGCTGGGTGACATATCTGAGCCAGGCCTAGGTGCTGGCAGCAGTACAAAATCCAGCACTCCCTGGGTTCTTCACAGAGCAGACAAAAATGCACATTGCAGGTGGAAAGGTGGCCAGAGAAAGCCTGTGGCTTCACGTGATGCTCTTGGACAGAGAGTGGCTTGGAGGCAAAGACACACAGCACCTGCTTGCTCCAGTGAAGGGTCAGACCAGGGCAGCAGGAACAGCATCAGGGTATAGCCAATGCCTCAAGGATGGGGGAATGGGTGAGATGTCCTGGGGGAAGGGGGTGAGTGGCTAGCTGGAGGAAGCCACAGTAAGATGTCATGGAGCAAAATGCTTTAGAATCGGTCTGGTCTGAGCATCCAGCCTTGAAATCTGGCACAGTGACAAGGGTAGCAAAGGCATGCAGCTGTAAGGGGGAAGGAGGAGTTGGACATCAGAGTAACTAATGCTTCCCAGCTATCCTTCGCATGTGTAAGGCCATCTTACTATCTCCTCTCTGGCTCAACTCATCCATGTCTTGCACCACTCAAGGGACAAGCATCCCACCCTGTTCCCACTGTCAGCCCTGAATGGTGGTCCTGGCAGGACCTCTCACAGGTCCCCTGGCCACAGCAAACCAGGCCTGGGGAAGGCAGGGCTGCCTCAGAATAAAGATTGTTACCATGCCCTGCAGCAGTGCAGAGAAAAAGGTTATCTCTGCCACATCTCTCCAAGCTCCTTGGGGTACCCAAACCCCTGGGGTTAAAGCACCTGCCTGGTTCAGCTGGCAGATGATGGAAGGAGCATCTGTAGTGCTTTAGGACTGTGCCTGTTCTGCTCAGGGACATGTGTGTGACTTCCTGCCACGCTCAGCAGGCCAAGGAAAGAGTCACTGCTCTGCACGTCAGCATGCACCTCATTCATCCCAGGGCTTTGCATGGCTCTGCAGCTGAGAAGCCCTCAGTACAGCCTAGCCACCCCATCAGTACAGCCTAGCCACCCCATCAGTACAGCCCACCCCATCAGTACACAGCCACTCACCCCAGGAGCAGAGCCCAGCCATGAAATGGTTGTGGCACAGCTCTGGCACTGCCACTCACTGCCATGACAGCATTTTATGGGGCACTCTGAGCAAGGGCAGTCCTTGGTTGTGAAGGGCACGTGCACTGGGTTCTACATGATCAGCCACCTTGCTCCAGGCTGTCCAGCAACCTGGAAACAATTTCCAAAACTCTATTCAAGCCGTTCAGAGATTGGAAAGTTGAGATGGGGATGGAACAGCCCAACTGTGCCTGGATGGAATCTGCAAGTCCAGCAGAAAGCTGCACCCACACTAACACAGCTCCCAAGCAGGCTGGTGCAGGCAGTTCTGCAAACATCAGCCCTAAGAAACCATCCACAGGCGCTGGAAAACCCCGAGATACATTGAAGAAGGAAACACCGTAACTTCAGGGGCTCTTTTCATTAGTTTTCTGGCTTTGTGTAGTACCTCCGGGATGTGTTTCTTTTGCTGCACTGCAAAACCAAGCAGACTGCACAACCAAATGCAGGAGCAGGATCTCCAAGGATGGGATGGTTTTTTGGGTGGTTTTTTTTGGTTTTTTTTTTGTTTGTTTTTTTTGTTTGTTTGTTTGGTTTTTTGTTGTTGTTGTTGTTTGTTTTTGTTTTTGTGTTTTTTGTTTTTGTTTGTTTGTTTGTTTGTTTGTTTTCCAAAGTCCAGGAAAACTGTTTGAAAGATACCCATCTCCACAGAGAATTCAAACCCCATGGAGTGACTGTGAGCAGCCATTAGGGAGCTCACCAAATGGAAAAGGATCCAATTCCAACCAAAATCACTGTGGGAGAGGGCAAACATTAACCAAGCAGCACAATCCCGCTTCAGGGTGAACACAGCTATTTCAGCATTGGGCAGCAAAACATTTCACAGACATGGCCAACAGTGTCCATTTAACTCTGTGACTTTGCAACACTGAAAGGCCAGGGACTGCTTTCTGGTTGATCCTATTTGGCAGGCAGCTGTAAGGACATTGCCCCATTTGTAGCTGGACCCCTTCTGTTCCACCAAGCCAGGAGAACACAGTGTCCCATCTCCTATTACCTTCCCAAAACCTGGTACTCACCATCTTACAGGATTTACTCCCTTTGCTCTCTGTCTCTGTTTCACAATTACCATTAAAATGCATCATTAAACTAATTACTTGAACGGCCAAGCTCACCTCCTGTCTTTCCCTGTTCTTGCAGCCTCTGACTAATAAGTTGATGTGTTTAGGGGTGATTTTGCTTGGTCCTTATCCTGGGGAAGAGGCTGTTTCTTGTATTGAAGAAAAACCAGAGAGATAATGGAGGGAGGTGAGGGAAGAAAGAGAGGAAGAAAGAGAACTTGGGATACTTAACTGGCAAAAGAGTAGTAAGGGAACAGTTGTCCTTAATTTCCAGTGAAAATGGTTTTTCTTTAGTCTTCTGATCTCAAAACCTTGGGCCAAGCCCCCACCAAGCTCATGAGGGGAATGCTGCTCTGGGTACACTCAGCACTCGTTTTGTTTTGTGTTTTGGGTTTTTATTGCTTTTAAATGCTCCTCTTGAAGGGAATCAAAAGGTGGGGCTGGGGCCACACCTGCTTCCTGGCAGGCTGCAGCACTTCTCTGCGATATGGCCAACAAACACAGCAGCCCACGGGTTGCAGGAGACCCCTGGGAGGGCCCCCAGAGGAGCCCCTGGCTGTGCCCCAGCCAATCACCCCAGCTGGCCAGAATAGCCTCTTCCTGCACCAGTGCCCCCAAATCACCCATCTCCATGGTCTCCCCACGCACACACTTTGAATCTCAGCAGTGTGTTTGTTCCCTCCTTTCAAGCCGACAGATTTGGGCATGTCTTTGACAGAGGTTCACAATTTGGATGTTAAATTTAGACGCGCGCTCGGGCTCTGATTAGAGATACAGCGATGTTTACTCGCTCTGCGGGGAGTTTGCATCCACAGGGCTGAAGGCGAAGCCCCCCCCCAGGCTCTCTGATCCTCGCCTGGTGATTAGGATAGGAGGCTGAATCACCACATAATGATGCCCTGATATTTCCCTCAGTCGGGAGCGTGCCCTGCCTTCCACATGCCATCCTGCTATGGGCTTCCTCCAGCCCTGCTGCCTCCCCATGTGCAACCAGCTCCAGCAGGCCACGAAAGAGGGAAGGGGAGTGGAAATAAATCATCCCATGAGATGGAGAGACCAGAGGCAGGTGAGGGTGTTCAAGTGTGAAATGCTTGCGGCTGATCTGGTAGCCCTGAAGTGCGTGTGGCCCTTGCCACAGGTCCCATGGGTCGTGCACTAATTACTGTCAGCACAAGGACATGGGGCAGCGCAGCTAGAAAAGCAGGAGGAAGGGTTCTCTTAATCTGCATGAAAAATATGTTTGATTTCACCCAGTTTCCATGTGGGGATCCTTGAATTCCTTGGCAAAGACCCCTGAGCTTGGCAGTGCTGCCCCTCCTTGGAAGCCACCTACATTTGGGAATACAGGCCAGTAGATTGATTTTTTTGCTGGTTTCATGCCATGCACAGCTTTCAACCAATGGAACACAAGTCATAGAAACCCACCTCATTTCTACTGGTTCATTGCTGTGATCTTCTAGGGTCAGTCACAACAGGATTTTGCCTGGAGTTGAGCCAATTCACCAGATTTCCCCTCTCTTCAGGGGACTGTTTTTGTCCCCTGTTTTTCTGTTAAGCTTCGCCATGGCCTGTGGAAATGTCCCAGTCCCACTTCTGGATAGTTTTGCATTGTGACTGTAGCATAAATGATTTCAAAAGCAGAGGACAGATCAGGGACAGCACAGTCATCTCCCAGGAGATTTGTTACACTTCAAATTGCTCTAAAACCATGCTGGAGATAGAGAAGCAAGACCCGCAGAGCATGATTGCTTCCCAGTGCAGCCTGCTAAAGGAGAAACTCCAGGCTGCAGGTAATAGGTGATCATTTCCAGGCCCAGGGTGGGAAGTTGGTGTCAGGGGACACAGACTCTCTGTGATACTGTTCAGCATGGTCCTGACATAAAGAGAAACTCTTGAAAACTGATGGTGATGCCTCGTAGTCAGTTCTGCCTAAGTTTTGATTGTGTCTTTCAAAGTTTCAGATCATTTCCAGAGGAAATGAGGCTTCTGCCTCATGCCCCAGATGTGTAGTCACTCTCCATCCCTCATAATAACTGCTGAAGCCATTGATTGCTTTCAGTCCAGCTTGTAATTGAGAGCAAAGCTCTAAGAAATACTGAGGTCACAACAGGTTTTGCAAAATAATTATCTGGACAGAGGAGTAAAACCCTGCTAATACAGAGGGGAAAAGCAGCAATGTTAAGTGAAGCCCTTCTTAGATGTGAGGAAGTACACAGGGAAGAGGGAGGTTAAGTACATTCCAGGAGAGATTCAGACGACAGCTTGCATCTTGTTAAATGCCAGAAAACCCACTCCTTGCTCAAGGTTATCCTCCCATATTGAATTGCTGGTGCCCAGAAAGGCATGTGCTCTGGATCCAGCTTTTCTTGTGGTTGAGGAGTTCATAACGTCTCTGCTCTGTGGGTTCTCTGATGTCTTATGAGAGATGAGTTCACATTGCCATTTCAGTACAATTCAATTAAAAAGTCAATTAGCCCAGATACAAAGCGATGGGCTTCATTAAGGCTGCTGTTCGTGGAGCAGCTCTGGTTTGGTTGCTGGTTTATTCTGCTGTTTTACTCCACTCTGGGCTGTGTGGATGACCCTGCTCTCAGTGCTTGCAGACGCGCGCGCAGCCGGCGAACGTCTTCTCTCCGAGTTCAGCAGTTGAAAATGCTGGAAGGGAGTAGCTCTAGGCAAGTCCCTACATGCTGCACAGCTCTGAAGCGCTGTTAAGTAACAAGCAACAAGCAGAGCTGTTAAGAACATGGTTTTCAACTTCTCAGAACGAGCCACATGCCTTTCTGGGTCACCCATCCCTGCCCTCCAAGTTTTTCTTTAGTTTGCAGTACGTTTGAGACTCTGCTGCGTTTCCTAGAAGTGAAATGATGGCATGAAAAAACGAGTCTGAGTTTTATCAAAACTGAATTGTGTTGATTTCTCTCCAACTTCTGGTAGTTTGACTTCAGCTTTAGACCATTTGTTTCAAAAATGAATGACCACAGAGAGATTTTTGCATAATTGGCATTCATTTACTAAGTAGAAAAGGATTTGAAGCAAATAGGAAATTTACAGCTTTGTATTTATCAGTAATTAGATATCTCAGTGAGAGAATATGACACATACTGTTAGTTGGGCTCTAACAATTTGTTCCTAACATTCAACTTGAGTTACAAATTGAACTAGTTCTGGTTCTTAAAGAGATGAGTCTTGAAAAAGTGTCTGGAAAAACAAGTCTTCCCTGTTTAAATTAGGAATGTGCCAAATGACTGGCAGGTACTTGATATATAATTTAAATTTAAAACAGGAAGAAACAGTTCTAGATAAAGATCTCCTAGGATATCTAGGGGAAATATATGCACCTATATTTAGCTTATCCCTGGTTTCAACCCCTAACTGCACACACAGCAGCATGCACTTAGCTCCTGAAAAGAACAGGCCTTGATCCTTTAACAAGCTCTGCAAAGCTCCCTAATAAAGTTACATCCCTGTTAATCACATATGTGCTCCCCAGTTCCTTCCTTGATGCACCTTGTTCACAGAGATAAACTGTGGAGCCACATCTGCTCCGGGGTTGCTAGAGAAGGAAGCTGATGGCGAGTGGTCATGGATGGCAGATCCTCCACAGGAATCCTGACCCTGGGGCTTTGCTGTGAGAGGGCAGGAACCAGAGAGATTACTCAAGGGCTGAGGGTGACATGGGCAAAGTGTCTTGCTGGAAACCTGCTCCTTCAGTTAGCACAGAGGAGGCAGCAGGGTCAGGCCTGTGAATTAGAAGAACTTTGAGGTAATTGACACAGAGCTTGACCGGAAACTGAGCGAAAGCTGCTGGAAAGGCCACATCATGGAGCTGCACATTTCAAAAGGAATTTACACAACATGGCATGTGTTCTCCATCATTGCTGGGGAAGGACAACACATCCTGTAGCACAGGGAGAGAAGAGGGAAGACAAACCACAGAGAGGCACATAAATCAGTTTGTATTTTGACTCTCCGAGATACTTTGTGGAAACTTCAGTGGAGAGGGAAGTTAGATGGAGAAGGGAGGCTGGAGAAACAAAACAAGAGGGAGTTTGGATTTGGGGTGGAGAGTTTAAATTTGCTGTTTAACTTAGGAGAAAGCAGAATGAAGGGAGGGCAAGATTGTTCACAGAATAGCAAGTCAGCCTGATCAGAGCACGACTTCGCACATGTTGCGCTCAATAAAGGCAGAAACTGAAGCAGAGAAAGTAAAGAAATCTGAGCCAGTGTAGGGATATGGGAGGACAGATCTACTGGGACAGAGGGAAGAAGAGCTGAGCTAACAGTTCTGTCAATAAAGGTCAGGGTAGACAGAGCAAGGAGGTGAGGCTGAGCCCTTGCAGGCCTTTTTTTGTGTAACACACTGACCTTAGTGAAAATTACCAATGTTCTTCCTTTGACACCTGCAGGGCTCAAGGAGACACCACACCATGGAAGTCTCCATTAGGAGTCACTTCCTCCGTGTTGCTGTTTTCCTGATGCATTGTGTGGTCCACAAGGCGAGCTGTGAGAAGGGCAGCACTTCCCCTCTGCACTTCACCCACTTCTTCTACAATGCCACCATCTATGAGAATTCAGCCCCCAAGACCTACGTGGAGAGCTACGTCAAAATGGGTATTTACAAGAGAGACCCTGAGTGGGACATCAGGTACAGAATAGCTTCTGGGGACAGCACTGGTCTGTTTAAAACAGAGGAACACGTGATCGGGGATTTCTGCTTCTTGAGAATAAGAACCAGGAGCAGCAACACAGCACTTTTAAACCGTGAGGTCAAAGACAGCTACATGTTAATAATCAAGGCCACAGAGAGCACCTTTGCCTATGAAGCCTGGGCCAAAGTCTTGATCCGTATTCTGGACAGAAATGACTTGAAACCTCTCTTTTCACCTCCCTCCTACAAAGTGTCCATCAGAGAAGACACTCCTCTGAAAACTGTGGTCAGCACGCTCAGTGCCACTGATGCTGATGCTGGCCAGAACGCCGAGTTCTACTATGCCCTCAACACCAAGTCCAACCTATTCACTGTGCATCCCACCACAGGGGCAGTTATGGTCACAGGCAGGCTGAACAGCACCCATCGAGGCAGGCATAACCTGCAGGTTTTGGCTGTGGACAGAATGAGAAAGATCACAGAGGGGAATGGCTTTGGGAACTTGGCTAGTCTCACAATCCAGGTGGAGCCATCTGCCAGGAAACCCCCCTCTATCTCCTCGGTGAAGGTGACATCACCAGACTCAGACGAAGGCTTTATCTATGCAACTCTCTCTGTAGAAAGTGGTGACTCAGAAGCAGGGATTGATTCGGTTGAGTTTGTGGATGGAGATCCGGGAAGACATTTCAAAGTCATCAGATCCTACTTTGGGAGCACTGAGTTCATGATTGTGTCAAACAAGGAGATAAACTGGTTACTTTACCCATTTGGTTTCAACCTCAGTGTGCAAGCCAAGGACAAGAGCAAGCCACCACTGTTCTCTCCAGTCAGAGTTGTCCATATACCTCCCTCCAAGTATGTTTCTGCCAGGTTTGAGAAAGAAGTGTACCGGGTCCAGCTCAGTGAATTTTCCCCAGCTGGAAGCCAAGTTGTTATGGTGAAGGTCACCCCAGTTTTCCCAAATCTTAAATACATTTTGAGATCTACTCCTGACAGCACGAGCTTTAAGATCAATCCTCACACTGGACTGATAACTACAGTCAGAGCAATGGACTTCCATGAGCAGTCTAGTTTTGAGCTTGAAGTTACAACCAGTAACAGTCACACATCCACGACTGTTATTGTTGACATCACTGACTGCAACAATCACGCTCCAAGTTTTACTCAGTCTTCATACCACGGGGCCTTTGATGAAAATGTTCCTCCTGGTACCAGTGTCTTAACAGTAAGGGCTACAGATGAAGATAAAGGAGACAATGGCTTTGTCACCTACAGCATAGCCAACCAGAAAGCAGTTCCCTTTGTCATTGACCCCTATTCTGGTGTCATTTCCACCTCCAAGTCGATGGACTATGAGCTGATGCAGAGATGGTACCACCTGCGAGTGTGGGCGTCAGATTGGGGCTCACCCTTCCGCCACGAGACAGAGGTGTACGTCTCCCTCACCCTGAGCAATGTCAATGACAATGCTCCTGTGTTTGAGAAGGCAAGCTGCAGTGGCACCATCCCACGGGACTTTCCAGTTGGGAGCCCTGTGGCCACGGTCTCTGCAATCGACAGTGATGAGCTGCAGCATATCAAATACGAAATCAAGTCTGGCAACGAGTTACAGCATTTTGAACTGAATCCCATCTCTGGAGTAATATCCCTTAGAATATCTCTGCGAGATCTTCCTTCTGAACAGCCCCTTTTTTACTCTTTGAAAATAACTGCAACAGATGGAGAGAATTATGCTTTGCCAACATCTGTAAACATTACTGTGGTCAGCCAAGGTCTCCCTGTCAAAATGCAGTGTGAGGAAACAGGAGTCTTGAAGCAACTGACAGAAACCATCATACACTCCATCGAGTCTCAGTCTCAAGGCCATGGGCAGGATGATGAAACATCTCTGAACTTGCACCTTATAAACCATAATGCTCCTAAGTTTGATGATAGCTTTCCACGATCTATTGATATCATAGAGACTGTTCCCATAAACTCAACTATTGCTGACCTTTCAGCCATTGATCCTGACACTGGTTTTAATGGAAAATTGGTCTACGTGATCTCAGATGGAAATGATGACAGCTGCTTTACAGTTGACCTGGAACTGGGTCTCCTTCAAGTCCTTTCTCCTTTAGATCATGAGCAAACCAGCTTCTACATTCTTAACATTACTGTGTATGACCTTGGCACACCACAGAAATCATCTTGGAAACTATTGGCTGTGAATGTGTTGGATACCAATGATAATACTCCTAAATTCCCTCAAGGTGCTTATTGGGTGGCAATACCAGAACATGTAGCAGCAGGGACAACAATAGCTCAACTGAAAGCAGAAGATGCTGACACTGATGACAACGGGAGAGTAAAATACTCCCTCCTAACCCCCACGGACAAGTTTGCCATTAACAGTGTCACTGGAGAAGTGACGGTTACAGGTGCTCTAGACAGAGAATTGTGGCCTTGCTATGTGCTGAAGATAGAAGCTAGGGACCAGCCCAAAACGGGCTTCCAGCTGTTTTCTGTTGCAGACCTCGTTGTGACTCTGGAGGATGTAAATGACAACACCCCACAGTGCCTCCCAGCCCTCAACAGTGTGAAGGTCCCTGAAGACCTGCCCGTGGGGACCATTGTTCTGTTTCTGGAGGCTTTTGACCCTGACGCTGGCTCTGGGGGGGAGGTGAGGTACAGCCTGATTAACAATGAGGAAATGATGTTTCACGTGGATAAGCTGAGCGGGGCACTCCGTTTGGAGAAGGAGCTGGACTATGAGAAGAGGGACTCTTACAATCTAACCGTGCAGGTCAGTGACGGTGGGAAGCCCTTCTCTCGCTCTTCCCTCTGCCACCTGGAAGTGAACGTCATTGATGTCAACGAGAACTTGAACCCACCACGCTTTGCCTCCTTTGTCTTCAAAGGCTGGGTGCAGGAGAACAGCCCTAAGGGCACGTCAGTGATGATAGTCACGGCAAAGGACATCGACAGGGGCAAAGATGGAGAGGTTCAGTATTTCCTCCGAGAAGGCACTGGCCTGTCTGTCTTCCGCATTGAAAAGGACACAGGTAAGGACATATTCATTTAATAGGGAACCTTGAAGGCGTAAACCACCTGCTGTGTTTGGCCTGGCTGTTTACAATGTTCTATGCAGTCAAGCCTTTCTTGATTGTGCAGGGATTTACTAAGTTTGTCCCTGAATCTGGATAGGAACAAGCAGTGGTTTTTCTCCTTAAAATAACAGCAAATCATTGTCTGTCCTCCCCCAAAATATCAAGGTCTTCTCTTTCACTTGTGTACCAAAAATTAACCTCAGCAGAAACAAGCCCTCACCTTCCACACAATCTCACAGCCACACAAGGTGGGTGCGAGAGTTTGTTTGTGCAGCAAGGAGCAGGAAGCAGACTTGAGACTGCTCTGTCACCAAGGAGTGAGCATTCTGAGTTCCTTAAGTCCCTCACAAATACTCTGTCCTTCTCCCAGGCACCATACGGACCATGGGACCACTTGACCGAGAGGGAACATCTCACTACTGGCTGACTGTGCTAGCCCTTGACCTGGGAACAATTCCTCTGTCTTCTGTGACTGAAATTTATATTGAAGTCACTGATACCAACGACAACCCACCTCAGATGTCCAGACCTGTCTTCTATGCCTCTGTGATGGAGAATTCTCCACCAAACACATCTGTCCTTCAGCTTGATGCCTTCGATCCAGACTCCAGCTCAGAGGGAAAACTAACTTTTCACATCCTAACTGGAAATCCTCAAGGACTCTTCACCATTAACCTCATTACAGGTAAGACTGACCCAGCTCAGCATCTGTTTTTGAGGCTTCCAAGTGCCCAGAGGATGTTACATATTCAATATGAACAGCCCACACAGCTGCCTTTGTCACACCTTCCTCCTGCTTCAAAAGTCCCAGTCTCCAAATGCACTCTGTGGGGAGTCTGAGGATTGAAACCCTCAACCTGAGGGCTGCGATTTGCATCCAGATGGCTCTTAGAATGACACAAATGTGCTGTTTTCAAAGCCCTGAACAGTTGCTTTTAATCTTTCCCCTTATAAACAACTGCCCTGCTGCTCAGCCTGAGCCAGGGAACACCCTTCTGGAGGTGAATGTTCCTGACACAGACCCAGGCAGGATTAACAAAAAGCAATTCCACTGCACTTAAAGGCTCCACCCATTCTCCAGCACTATTAATGTAGTAAGTGTAGTAAGCCTCCTCTGCCATCTTCCTAGACTATATCTTTCATCTGAGGATTATTTACCAGATCTTTCAGAGCCATCAAAAACCCACTGATGTTTTGTGTAAACAGCTTCCTCAAACTATCCTAGCAGAGCTGACATTGGGCCAGTCTGGCAAGGAAAGCTGTGCCGAGCCCTTCATGCCATCAGCTCCTGGGAGAAGAGGGAAGGGAGGGCACAGAGCCTGAGTATGGGAGAGGATTAATTGCATGACTTTGATCTCCTGGAGATGATAAAAGCAGTTCAGCTGCTGCAGCAGGATGGAAGCTTGCTCTCAGATGAGGAGCTGGATGTATTGAACAAGACTAGAGCTGCTCTCAGCTACGTGTTACCAGTGGTGTAATGGCTCCCTGGCAGTGCTCTGCAGCTGGCTAGGAGTGGAATGAAAGAGTGAAATTATTATTATGAAATACTAAAATCTTTTTGTCACAAGAACCTCACAGGGTGTATTTACATGGCACTGTATAAATGCACCTGGAGATGTCAGCTAACTGTGACCACTGCTGCCCACAGCTGTAGCTGTCTGTGCTGCCAGAAGCCTTTTAGCCTGGTCAGGACATTGCTCTGCATCCAGCTTTCCCACATAATCCAAACAGCTATGCACAACCCAGCCCCAGGACAGCTCGCATAGTGCAGGGTTCTGCAGAAATGTTCCTTCAGAAGCCCCATTGCATAAAACCACTGCCTTCTTGATGGGATGTGGAGCAGTATCAGGACACCTAGCTGGCTCCCCTCTTCATCTGAGCAGCCATGCACCCTGCAGGATTCAGCCTGTATGCTGCAGGCAGAGTTTTCAGATGCATGAGTGCAGCCCTGCAAAGTCACACTCCAAGGCTGTGATGTTCCATGGCAAAATCCAAATGTTTGCTAATGAGACACCTCACCTCTAAGCCAAGCCATTAATCCCCATTTTAGACCAAAAAAGCTCTCTCAGGTATGAGTCATCTCCTCTCCATCTCTCCCTGTGATTTGCATGAGAAGAGTGATAAGTTTGTCAGTTCTGGAAGAAACCCATGGGCTGATCTTATCTCTTGGACAGTTGCTGGAGGTCTTGTCTTTAAACCCTGAGCTTGGAGGTTGTTTAAGGTCCTGTCTCCAAGCCTGATGAGGCTTCAGTTATCCATTATTTTACTTGCATGTCACCCAAAAGAATCTATAATTACCTGCGAACATTGGCATAAACTGAGCAGTTATATCCTCATGTTTACAGTATCTGAAGAGAAGTCATTTGCTGCTGCTGCTGCCAGAAGGGATATCACAGCTTGTCTAACGTTCAGGGCCCTAGGCAGCTGATTGGAAACCCAGTGGTATTTTTATTCTGCAGGCTAGTTGCTCCATTAAATAGAATAAAACAATAATCTTTGGTCTCAACTTGGTAGTGCAGCACTGGAAGATGAGCCGCTGGCCATCCCCATTAGTGCAGGATTGTATTAAAAAAAAAAAAAAAAAAAAAAAACAAAAACCCAAAGGTTATCCCACTGCAGGGCAGAAGACTGTGATCAAGACATCTCTTTTATGCCTATCCCACATGGTCATTGTCATCAAAGGACAGACAAATAAGTCACACTGGCAATGAAATAAGCCAGAGCACAGGAGGGCCAGAGGTTAGTCTGGGTCTCTCCTAGGTAGGACATTCCTGGTAGTGGCCTCCTGGCAAAGGGAGAAGAGGAGGAAGCTTGTTCTCATGCTGTGTCCTAACAGGAAATAAAGTCCTGCTGTACTGCTAAAACAGGTGTATGTACACCCAGAATAACCCTGCAGAATAGCCATGGGTAATTTAGGGCAGAATGATACACTATTGCAAGTACCCTAATTGGACTCCTGGTTGTATGTTGGATTCAGTACCTTGTCATGGGGGTGGATTGGCCAGTGGAGACAGATCCCCTCCTGAGGCCTTGCAGGGGAACCAGGAACAGCCATGATAACTGTCCTGGGCTCCTCCAGCATTCCCAAACTACCACAGAAAGGCTCTAAGATCTTCATACTCTCAGTTCTCTAAAGAGGGTGGAGAAAAAGGGGGAAAATACATGAAAGGCTAATGAGCAGAGGGAACAAAACTGTGCACTGAGATGAAAGCTCTGTGCCATGGGCAATGGAATCTCTCCAGCCCAGCCTGGCAGCTGGTGTGGAGCAGTGTTTGTGGGAGACAGGGATAGATAGCTACACAGAGAGATGGGCAGATAGTGGGGTTTGGGGTATTCTTCTGCTGGAAAAGTTTTCAGCTTGTTTTGTTCAGGATTTGATGTGAAGGGGGTTCGAGTCCAGACAGGACCAGGAGCAACTGGGAAGCTGTGGCAGGAAGAGTCAGGATGAAGCCATTCATCCTGCTGAAAGGCTGTTTGGAGAATCCCTTTACTTTGGATTATTTGTCTCTTATCTAATGCTTGTTCTTCTGGTGTTTCTTCTGCTGTGTCCGTGTCCATTGGCTTCCCCAGGATGCCTGTAGTTCTGTGCATTTTTCTACAAGGAAGGACATCCTGCTCGAGGCCCGAGGAACGGTTGCATGGCTGCCCCCCAAATCAACATAACACACAGCTGAGCATGGAATAGGGCTCAACAGGGTCAGAACAAGAGGTGGGGTGGTAGGAGAGAAGGAAAAAAAGCTTAAATGGAAGCAGGAGTGAGACAAGAGAAAGAGGATTTCAGGAGAACAGCCTCTTCCCTTCTCAAGCTCTTGTGAAAGCCTCAGTGTCTGCAAACCTGATTCTGGCTATTTTAACTATCTTAGATTTTCCCCCCTGCAGCAAGGGCAGGGGGCCAGCAACCTCCACCCCAGCCCTGTTCTTGCCAGCAGAAGTTATTATTATTTTTTGTTCCCTGACAGCAATGCCCTGGTAATTTTGGTGCTCTTGTTCCAACATGACCAGCCTTCCTCTCTGCCCTTTGCAGGCAGCAAGCAGGAGATAGGCAGACAATCCTTTCTCATTGCTGTCTGTGGACAGGCTGCTGGAGCACAGTCTATGCCTGCCTGCATGCAGGCAACAGAGGACATTATTTCTGGACCTTCATTTGAATGCAGAGCTTGGCTAATTGGCCAGGTGCAATTAGGACCATTGACAGTTTTGTTCAGTCCCTTTAGGATTCAGCAGAAACCTTCAGGCCTCATGCAAGAACACAAATAAAGGACACCCACTCAACTCCATCACATATCCCATGGGACAGGCTGGATGGGGTTTTCCAGCAGGGCAGGGTACTGACACACATGCACATGCACACACAAAACACTCATTAAGAGCCTGCACTTCCCAGGCCTTGTAGGGGACAGCAGAAAGAAGGAACCGTGTCTCCAGGCCACAGAAGCTGGTGGCAGTTCTCCTTTAATAACAGCTTCCACTTCCATTTTGGCCCTCTGGCCTCCCAGGGTGTATAACCAAGCAGCAACAAATGAAAATGGCATTAATTCCAGCTGGCCTCTCTCAGGAGTCGTGTGCAGTGTCCATCTCCCCGCCTGTGGCTGCTCCATGTGAACACTGCTGTCAGTTTGTGCATCTCGGCATCACTGAGGCTCCAAACAGGAGTTAGGGTGATTAGCCCTAATTAATTAACCACAAGGGCTTTCAGATCCCAGGGCAGAGTGGTAACTGGCTCCAGAGGGGGGATCCAGGAGCCGCGGTTGGGCACGGAGTAAGGGACAGAGTTTGCCTGGGGTCAGGAGGAGAAGCCAACCGTTTGCCTTGTGGCTCAGCAGATGTGAAGATAAACAAAAAAAAAAACAAAACCAAAAACAAAACAAAACAAAAAAATTTCATCTGATGACACTCCCAGCTGGGATACAGTATGGGTTATGTGATAGAGAGCAGAGTGAGCTCTTCCTCCTCAGGAGATAAGAGCATCTTCAGTGGTACAGACATTCAAGAGTGTCATTAAATTGCAGTTCATCTGCCTTCACTACAGTCCTGCTTCTCCAGCACTAGAAAGCTGAGCTATGATCCTGCTTTCTTTCATTTTTTTCATTAAAGTCATGGAAGAATTTCAGGGTGTGGCCAAGCAAATCCAGATAGTCACTTCAAAGTGGCTAAGTTCCCTTCCATCAGCTGGCATGCAGTAATCCAGTGCAAACAAGGTGTTAGTATGCTGCACAGGATTTTGCAATCTTATAAACCAGAAACATACCCAGTGTGCACATGGGTGCCAGGCAGCTCTGATATTGTCAATATCTGTGTGTCCTGTGGGCTTTTTAGGCCAAAGTGATGAAGCATTCCCTAAGGTAGCTGGAGTTCTGGGCTCAATAGCCACACTATTCAGTGAGGACAGGAGCATCAGAGATCTCAGTGAGATGCTGCTGCAGTTCCTTCTCCAGGCCCCATTAGGACAGCATTTCCATGAGTTCTGCTGCTAATGGAGTCCTACAGCCTCTCACTACCCTGGGAGAGTTTTAAAAGCTCCTCAGCCAGTGGGCTCTCTGCTGAATCATCTTCACCTGCTGAGATGTTAAAAGGATGATTAGGGAAGAGAAAAAAACCAATATGACAGAAAAGCAAACAGAATTTTTCAAGCCATCTTGTCATAACACATTAAGGAATGTTGATTTATGATTGTAAAGGCATCGAATGAATGTTAAGCACCATGACTGGTGCCAAATGTGAATAATCCCAGAGAACAAGTGGAAACGGTGAACAGTAGTCACGTTCCAAGCAGCTGCTCCTTGCTCCCTCCTTCAGCTGCCTCGTGTTTCCTGCAGCCATTTGAAATTTCTTCCTGCCTGTCGTGCTCAGGCAGACATACACAAAAAGAGTGGTACAACTGGAGACAATACTCTTAATTAAAGCTTTCCAGCTTTGCACCAGAAAGGAGAGTTGAGATGGATTCATGCAGCTGGGGTTTACATAACTTTCAGGACACACAAGTGCATGTGCTCACACCACTGCACATGCATGTGGGATCCCATGCAAAGCATTTCCCAGGATAGCATGAGCCTGTGTCACTGCTTACTGTGCTCAGGAGAACTCACCCTGCCTTTCGTTGGTGTGAAGAAGCAGAACCTTGCTTCATGGGGAAGAGAGAGACCTTGATAACTGGGAGTGGACAAGACTCATATGTGTCAGCCTTGGTGACTTTCAGGAGGTCAAACATTACATATACAATTTCCATCATTGGCAAAGTACTTGTAAAATGATCTAGAGCTGCTTTTCCCCAAAAGTGAAGAGTCAAGGCACTCAGCAAGGACTGTTATGA
This sequence comes from Phylloscopus collybita, assembly GCA_027886175.1. Taxonomy (NCBI): domain Eukaryota; kingdom Metazoa; phylum Chordata; class Aves; order Passeriformes; family Phylloscopidae; genus Phylloscopus; species Phylloscopus collybita. The sequence goes on along the minus strand of JAJNNQ010000019.1, from coordinate 10,327,955 downwards.
AACCAGACATGGAAACAGAAGCCTCAACTCCATCCTTTCCTCACTTGCATCTACTCAGCTTAGTCATTGACAGACCAATAAGGGGCAATTATGATGATTTTGTTTCGAGTCTAGTTTATTATAGCCACAGTTCTTCCCTCCTGCATCCAACCTATTCCCTGTGGTTAAAGTACTGTGTATTTTTCAGAAATCCCTCAAATCTTGCAATTGTTGGAGGACTCATCCTATGTCTCAGCAAGGCTTAAATAATATACCAGCATTATTTTTGACTGTATACCTTATTTTTAGCCTGAATGCATTTGTTCTAGCAGTTGAGTAGAGGGTATTTCCCAAGACTAACTTTTCTCAAAACACTGTAAATTACAAAGAGCAAGGTTCAGCACAGGGAAAACAGGAGTAGAGACTTGTTAAGAGACTTGTTAAGAGACCAGACTTGTGCCAGTGCATGCAGAATGTTTCTTACAGGCATAAGAAAAGTTTTGTTTTCATGGTCCTGCAGCTTTTCTCACCTAATGCCTTGCCAACCCTCAACTGATGCAGGCATCTGGTAGGTGTTCCCCCTCCTCCGTGGTCTCTGTGATCAGAGAGCAGCAGCAACACCTCACAGAGGGATTCAGGCTGGGAGGGGATGGGTTACCCTCTGGGGGTATCTGTCTTTCTCCTCTGATCACAAAGGGAACCTGAAACAGGACAGGTGGGCAGGCTGATCTTGGGCATTCAGGGATCTGATCAGTCCTGGCTTTTCTTGCATGCTGAGTCTTGGAGCTCAAAGGGTTTCTTTCTTGGCAGGTCTGATTTCCACGACTTCACGGCAGCTGGATCGAGAATACAAGGCTGAACATATCCTAGAGGTGGGTAATGATGATTGTAATTAGCTTTATTTACCTACAAGTGTATTAAGTCCTCAAAGAGCTTTCCTTGCAAGTTGGAGCACAGAGAAAGAATCTCATCCCATCAGCTCCCAACTGCTGGGAAACTTAATTAAATGGTGTGTGTTAACCCAAGAGACAGCTGCAGCAGTACTGCGGGGTTTATTATTTTCTTGCTGGAGTCTGGAGCAAAAGTTCTGTTCTGGAAGCTGTGGGAATGCAGGAAGAGGGCTGGAACTGTCCTCTAGCAGGATGGTTTATACATTATGAGGGAAAGAACAAGCCAGAGAAATCTACCCTCGTTTACCAGCCCCCATCCTCAGCTGCTCACAGCTATGAGTATTCCCATCAGAAGGATCTGGAGGTTTTTGAGTCTATCAGGGTCTATCATTTCTCTCTGCAGTGCAACATGCTGGGAGCATGCACAGGCAGGGCAGGATGAGGATGGCTGGTATCTGGCCAAGCCATTGCAGTACAAATGTTTTCAGATGTGTGATCTCTAATGACCATCCTGACCCACTGCCCAGGGCAGCTGAAGGCAGCAGCCCTGCAAACTCACCCCCCTGTGCATGGACAGGCCCTGCACAGTGCCAGCTACAGCCACCAGGCTTTGCCCTGCAGAGGGGAGCAGTGCCTTTGAAGATGTTGAGATACAAATGCAAACCCACACAAAAACCCCTAGCTGAGTCATTGCCCACCAGGATGGAGGCTGGCTGGTCACACTCTAGGTCACGTCCAGGAGCCCTGTCACCCACTCCCTTTGCTTGCTGACAGGTGGCTGTCTCTGACAACGGAGAGCCAGCCCTGAAGTCCACCAGCAGAGTCGTGATCCAAGTCCTGGATGCCAACGACAGCCCTCCCAGTTTCCCCCACAAGCTGTTCATGGTGCAGCTCCCCGAGAGAGAGGCCTCGGAGACCCCGCTGCCCGTCTACAGGCTGATCGCTTCTGACCGTGACCAGGGCCAGAACAGCCAGATCACCTACACCATCGAGGAGGAGGAGGAGGGCATATTCACCATCAACCCCACAACGGGCACAGTCTTCTCCAGGAAGGCTTTTCCTGCTTCCGAGTACAACATACTCACGGTGAGAGGAGAGGGAAACACAGAGATGGTGGGAAGAGACAGGTGGAGAGGGAAAGAGAAAAAAGGGTTCAGAAACAGGAAAGGAAAAGAGGTGGAGAGAATGCAGCAGTGGAGAGGAGGAGAGCTTGAATAAGGCAAATGTGTTAAGAGGGAGAGAAAGTGGGAGGGAATGATAGGAAATGCAGGAGGTAGGAAGCTATTAAAAATGGACAATAAATTTAAAATTAACTGTCCAACCTACCTTCAGAGAGGAATACAGTGATCCATGATCCCATATGGATGTGGACCCAAACCTGAACAGTCTTTGTGTTCCATCATGCCTCTATATGGCATTCTGATGAGGCCATGGAGCTTAGATGTAGGTTCAAAGCCTTCCCACAATCTGTGGGTCCTTGCAACAAGGCTTGTGATCCAGGATAGAGGATCTATCTGTGGATAGATCTGCTGTGGATAGAGCTTGGCAGATTTACTTGACAGTAGAGAGGAATTTGGGTTTCATGGCTCTGCCTTGGAAGCAGCTGGAGCTTGGAACACTGGCTCAAGATTTGGTCCATGGGATTTTAGGCACACTGGGAGCTGAAACCCCTGGTGGGTGGGAGAAGGAGCTTTCCATGGAGTTCCTGTGAGCTAACTCAGCTTTCTCCCTGAGTGCATGTGCCTTTCTCCACAGGTCAAGGCCACAGACGGCGGCAGCCCCCCGCTCTCCTCCCACGTGCGGCTGCACATCAGCTGGGTCGCCCGGCCCGGCCCGTCCTCAGAACCGCTGGCTTTTGATGAACCCCACTTCAACTTCGCCGTGATGGAAACAGATCCTGTGAACCACATGGTGGGAGTGATCAGCATCGAGATGGGCCCCAGCCAAGTGTGGTTTAATATCACAGGTGAGGCACAGGAATTAGAGCAGGGCAGCGGTGTCTGTGAGCGTTTGCTCCGGCTCCCTTGGCTTTCAGTGCTCGCATGCCTGAGCTAATGGAATTGTTTGCTTTAGGTGCAGGTGAGCTACAGGGAAAGCTTTCTCACAGGCATCAGAAGGTTTAAACAGCCATTAGACAAAGCTGCCCATCCAAGGCCTCTGGTGCCAAGTGCAATTACCCAACACAATTTTTTAATGACAATCTGGAACTTGCCTGTGTTTGAGGTGTTCTCTGCTGTCGCACGAGAGGCAGGGCATGCCAGTGCCAGCTCCTCCTGGGAATCAAGTGACACTGTTGGTTTTGTTAAAACTGCCTGCAAGGATCCAGGTGTGTGGCTGAGTGTTACAGATACCCTCTGTATTTCCCTCCATGCTGAGTCTTGAGCAGGGAACTGAGAAGGAAGCACTCCTCAAAGACCTGTCTGCCCTAACTTGTGGGGTTCTCCCTTCCTCCTCACCACATCCCAGGAGTGATTTAGAATCACATCATCCACATCCATCACATGGAATGTGGAACTCTAGGTCTTGCTCTAAGATACACGATTCAGAGGGGATGTGGGCTGTCACCCCAGGGGACTCTGCAGGCAGCATGTGCAGAACTGGTCCTACCAACGAGGGCCAATTGTGCTCATGTAATTTGGTGTTTTGAAGTGGTGCCCCAATCTACTTTGCACAGCCTTTCCCTGGTACAGCCTGCAGGACCTGCCCTTGTCAGACTAAGCCTTAATTGGGCAAGTGAATAATTTTTCCCCTTGCTGTGTTAGGGCAAGGATAATGGTGTATAAATACAATTAAGCAACAAGAGATACACCACTACAAGGAGCAAGACAGTATCAGTGAAAGGTTTATCCAGTCAGTAGTGTCTGCTTGGGTCTGCAGAATTAACAGTGTATTCCTCTGAGTATTATTCCATCATTTCCCTGCTAAGTGCTGGAGCATAGCTTGACCTCATCTTTCCCAGTTCCTAAAGCCCCAAGTGATGCTGAAGGCTCTCTTGGTTTCTATCCTGGTGGAAAAGGACAGGATTTTGTTTTCCCTGCAAGGGAAGGGAAGCATCACAGTAGCTGGCAACCAAGGGGGTGATGCAGAGACCTTCGGCACCTCATTCACAGTTTCACCTTTCCCACACCACAAACATTCTGTCACTGGAATTGATGGAGTCTGCAAAAACTCCAACAAAGCAACATCGCTCTTCATCTCTTTCCTTTTCTGGGCTGCTTCTTTGCATTTGGCACTGTGCACAGGGAGTTCTTCTCTCTTTTCTCAGGGAAGGACATCTGTGGGTCTCTCTGTCTCTGCTTCTTTCTGTCTCCTTCCCAGCAGGAGAGCAGTGTTACAGATGGCTGGTGAGCACTGCATTCCTCCAGCAAGGGAAGATACGTAATTCTACAACCAGCAAAGATTTTACCAACTGGTAATAGAATAAAGCAGAATCCAAAGCATCCAGTAGCCAGGAAGGAAGAAGTTGAGACCTGGGATAAATTACAGAAAACTGTTTCAGCTTCTCCATATCTCAGAGCAGCTTCACAGGGTTAAATGTGCAAGAGGGGCCCAACAGGCCCCAGCAAGCGAGGCATGAGAAAGGAGCTGCCATGCCATGGCTGAGCAGCAGTAGGGTGAGGGACAGCCTTCTGCTGCTGAGCTGCTCAGGCCTGCTGTTCCTGGCGATTCTCAGCCATCTGGGTTGGAGGCAACAGGCTCTGCTCACCCTGGAAGCACCGTCTGCCTCCCCAACTGTTGGAGTGTTGGGAATTCAGGTAGCTCACAGGCTCCCAGCCATGGTGATGAGGACCATTGCTGATATGCCCACAGTGTGACCTTGAATCAGAAGCCAGCAAGAGCCCTGTTCTACCCAGCAGGTCCCTGATCCATGCTGAGCCAGTGATGATGCATGGCTGGAAACCTTGTGCCAAATAAATCAATGCTCAAATGTGCCTGTGGCCAGTCTAGCCAGAACATGGCATGCATAAATGCATCCTTTTCCCTTCTCTCCTCCTCCTCATTTTCTCCAATTACCCTCACCTTCCTTTCTCACTATCTGTGACTGTCTCTTTGTCCAGCTTTGCCTTGTCCTTGCTGTCTCCTGTGTGCATCTGTCTATCACATGTTGTTTTGAGTTTCCAGATTTGGGAGAAACCTTATCTGTGGCACTATCCCCAGTCTAGCTGACTGTAATTGCCCTCCTGTTTCCCTCTTTTGTCTCCCCCTTGTCCCAGGTGGTGATGATGACATGGATTTTGACATTGAAAAGAGTACAGGCAGCATGGTCATTGCAAGACCCCTGGATGCAAGGAAGAAGTCAAGCTATAACCTGACAGTAGAAGTCACCGATGGGTCCAGCACGATCAAAACCCAGGTACTGTGTTTTTTAGTGGAGACCCTGTTGAAAGGGAGCATATGCCAAAGGAAACCTTTCCTCTGAGTCTGTTATAAATTGGCCAGGAGACCGGCTCCTTTGAAAAGGCCTTTATTAGAAATCAGCTCTGGGTAGGGGGCTCGAGGGGTTGCGCACGCTGCCGCTGCTCCCTGAAGACACCACGGAGGAGGAGGTGCAGTCGATTCTGCTGCTGCTGCTGCTGCTGCTGCAGAGTCGGGATTTTTTCCTCACGGGGGTTTCCATAGAATCACTTTGGCTCGTGTGGTCCAGGGGCGTCACCTCTCTCCAGTTCCTTTCAGGTCATGGCGAGAAAGTAACAAAAAATACCTGCTACCTGCAGGTAGCTGGACGTGTGCCTCGCACAGTTTTGTCCTTCTTAGGTCCAGTTTCTGTGTCGGCTCGCTGTCCCAGGGGCTTTTCTAGCTCCAACTGGACTCCCGGCCGCAGCCAGGCACCATGGGAGCTCTCTCATCTCCATACTGGGCGGTGTCCACAGCTCGAGGGCAGGCGGCAGGGAGCAGCCGGAAGCAGCAGGGGGGGACGACAAGGCGGCGGCGGCGGGCTTTAGTCGGTGGAGAGGGGAAAACCCAGAATTTAGGGAGAAAGGGTACAGAACTTGGACATAACGAGCAGAAATTCAGGGTACAGATTCAACATGAACAGTTTAAAACAGGCAAGTAACAGTGCAACTTTAATTTTACAGCAAAACAGTATAACAGTACAACTTAGGAGTGCATAACCTGGGGCTATCAATTTCTTTCAAGTCTGCTGAGCTCTGGATCAGGTGCCAGACACAGGAATCTCTTTACACTGTGATCCTCCATTACACTGTGACCCTTATACCAAGCTAAGATTGTTTTTATGTTGTTGGAAACACAGGTGAAGATCAAAGAGAGGTGCCAAGGATGAAGAAGACTTGTTTGCTTTCCCACTCCCCAATTTATCATTTGCAGAGAACTCAAGTCATTAAACACTAGCAGTACTGAAAGCTGTGGCAAGAACTGACATTGCAGGGAGGATGAGGTGCTAACAAAGGCATACTGGCCTCAGCCCCAGCATGGCCTCTCCCAGAACTTCCATCCCCATCTGTCCCCTGTGCACAAATATGACCCCATTTTGGGTATTCCTGCTACTGTGTAGGAAAGCCTGGGTCTTTCCTGTTGATGCCAGGCGGCACGCAAGGACACATCTACACCACCAGCCAAGCTGGGGTGGCAGTTCACACACTTGATTATGACATGTCTGGGTCAACATCTTAAGGGAAGTGTGTGCACAGTTAGGTCAGGCTTGGCTCCGTGTTCCCATGTCAAGGGGTGTTCCTGGGATGTGCTAGCCCAGGTACAGCCAGCACAAATCCATCTGCAAGAGGTGAGGTCAGGCCCAGGGGGTGAGTGGGGCAACTGCTGTGTTCTCTGAGTTGCCACATACAAAGTAAGTGCTGGTAAAAGGAGGCACTTCACTCTCAGGCATGTCCCTGAGCCCTCAGCTAAAATGGTGAGATTTTGCCCATCTTAACTACCCTGTGGAGGAGTGTTCAGGGCCTGATCTTTCACTAGTCATTCTCTCCACACATAAAAAACACCCAAAAATCCAGCCCTCGATGCACCGGAAGACCTAGGACATGAATCATCTGTCAGTAATGCTTATCTTGGGAAATTCACTGTGGGGGATGATGAGTGAGGAGCTCCACCATTCCCGTGAAATGTGATGCTAACGATGGCCACTTGTCTCAACTACCTTCAAGTATTGTTCCAAATAAACAAACAAAGCCCCACCTTGCCTAGTGTGCATTACCTGCCACCTTGCATCTCATCCCTACCGTTTATTTTGGCACTCAGGGCCTCTAGCAGATGTCAAGATACCTGTTAAAACCTCCATGGCATGCTCAGGTTTGCTAAAGGAAGCAAATTATAACACTTGGTTGGGACTTCCTAAGATGCAGGAAGCACATCAGTGGGAGGTCAGGACAGCCAGGGTAGGAGACCACACAGAGAAAGCAGTGACTTCCCGGCAGGATTCAGGATTCCCGACGTGTGCTGTTAAATGCAGAGAGGAAAACTTAGTTAAAAAGGGTAGAACAGAAATTTTGCTTCTCCACACACTTGCTGCTCTTGAGATAGGCCAGCCGCTCCCTTCTTTTACCAAACATCCCCTTCTGTCAGGTTTCTGTTGAGTAAATAGTGGGGGTTGCTGTGCACGCAGCAGCCAGCGGCAAAGCTGGCACCACGGCTGAGCTGCTGCTGCTGCTTTCCATGGCAGGCTGTGATTGTTTCCCCATGTGCCAAGTGCAGGCACGTTCACTCTGAGTGCCTTGCCAGATGGGAGAGATTTTAAAAAAGGAGAGGAAGCAAACTGAAAAACACAAAAGGGGAAGGTGCAGCAGGAGTTGCTTGGGATGAAGGACAAAAGGGGTCCCGGTCATCACGGATGGCAAAGCTCCAAGAGTTGGAAAACTGTGATGGTTACGGCACTCAGAGTATGTCAATGCCCAGGGACTGGAGCTGAGATTTCACATGGCTGCGTGTCCAGTTGCTGCCTTCACTGTGCTGTCTCCCCCACAGGCATTTATCCATGTGATTGACATCAACCAGCACCGTCCCCAGTTTCTTGAGAGCCATTACGAGGTGAGGATTCCTGAAGACACCCCCTCAGGGAGAGAAATCCTTCGAGTCAGTGCAACAGACAAGGACAAAGGAAAGGGGCTCATCTACACCATCCATGGCAGTGTAGACCCCAAAAGCACAAGACTTTTCCAGCTGGATCCAAGCAGCGGAGCCCTCACAACAGCAGAAGGCTTCAGTTCCCAGCCAATGCCTCAGCACACCCTCACAGTGATGGTGAGTCCTAACCAAGCCCTGCTGAGTCCACCAGCTTGGCCAGGATATGTGGGTCACTGGAGAAATTAAAGTGTTCTAGCCTTTCAGGGAAGATTTGTCTGGAACAAGAGGGAAGAGGAAAACAGGGTGTTAACCTTTACTATATAGCTAAATGTAGTTAACATTTAGCTATATAGTAAAGCATATAGTAAACCCTGCATTCCTCTAACCACCTTCTTTGGAGGGACACTGAATTCTTATAAAAGCAAATACAGTGTGTAATAGTTAATGTTTGGTTTCAAATTCAAGGCTGAGCTTTGGTGCTGAAACTTCCAGGTTCACACCCAGCCAAGGGATTGGTACCATTGGTACCATACCAAAACACCCACCTCTGGTAAGAGTGCTGTTGAGTTACTTGGAAGATGGTGCAGGCAAGACTGGCTTGTCCCTGGGTGTGACTGTTGCTGCTCTCTCTCTGCCATTCAGGTACGGGACCAGGAGGTCCCCATCAAGCGGAACTTTGTCCGAGTCATCGTCCACGTGGACAGCTGCAACCTTCACCCTCCCCAGTTCAGCAGCATCCATTACGAAGCAGAAGTGCTGGACTCAGCAGCGGTGGGCACAGAGGTCATACAAGTCAGAGCCCTTGATCAGGATCAAGGAGCCAATGCTGAAATCCACTACTCCCTTCAGGCAGGTGAGAGCCGTGCAACAAGACAGCTTAGGTTATGATCATACCTGCATTACCATGCTCTAACTGGTGTCCACTTGACCAGCTTTCTCTAGCTGTTGCAAAGAACAGCAAATGGCTGTATAGTTCTAAAATGTGATTTTTCTTTTCCTATCCAGAAAAAATCCAGAGTGAGTAGGTAATTTCCATATTATAGAATAGTAGCATCATTTCTTAAGAAAACAGCTTAATGTTGAGTCACTGGTCTAAGAAAAATTGTGACTGGATGAGTTAGAACAACCTAAAATCTGCTCTTCTTCGTCCATGGGAACTATTCAGTTGTTAGTCAAAAGTACTCCCAATTCCCACAGGACTCATCATCATTCCACTATTTCTACCAAGAAACACATCCACAAGGAATGGTGAGAATCCTCTCAGCATTGACTGGTGGTGGTTTTGAGTCATTCATGGTCAGTGGGCAAATATTTTATCATTCACTGTAAAGGTTAAAACTTGAGTATATATGCCTGTGCCACACGGCCTATTTAGCCTGTAAACTCTTCTCAGGAGACAAGCCATCCTTTGCTCCATCTTTCTCACTGCAATTTAGATCAAGGACTGAGGAATTTAATTGCTCCTGAAGTATTGGTAATTACAAGCATGACAGGGCTTGAAGGAACTAGTACTGTCTGTGCTACCATGTTCTGCACACGAGGCAAAAGCTTCAAGCACATGCTCTGCCACCACTAAATATGCTTAAATTAGAAGGGTGTTTATCGCCAATTTACATTTTGATTGATTCAAATGTTAGCTCACAGATCTCAATGGGTTCATTGTTCTTATAATTCAAATTATTTAGAAATGAATTAATTTCTCCCAGTAAAAGAAACAGATGTTAATCAGGTCTGTAATCAGGAGAATCTGTGAAAAAGAGTTTCAGAAAACAAAGACCAGTAAGATGTCTGCATTCTTCACTCTGTAATTTCTCTTCTTGCAGGTAACGGGGAAGGCTTCTTTAGCATTGACCCATATTCTGGAATTGTTACAGTTGCCCAGAAACTGGACCCATCAAGGCAGGAGCGATTTACTCTTATTGTAAAGGCAGAAGATCAGGGGTTTCCTCAGCTTAAGGATTCTGCTACAGTACATGTCCACATTAGACCCTCAGATCGAACCCCCCCAAAATTTCCAGAGACTGAATACATCACAGAGATCAGTGAATCCACTGCTATTGGCTCTCCTCTGATCCAGGTTTCAGCCATAAGCTTGTCACCAGTCAGCTATGAAATAAAAGATGGAAATGGAGATGGAGTGTTCTCCATGAACTATCAGTCAGGCATTATTTCCACTCAGAAGAGCTTAGATTTTGAGCAGGTGTCTTTTTACCAGTTGAAAGTCCGTGGTACCAACATGGCTGGAGCATTTATGGATGCTGTGGTGCTCATCTATGTCATAGATGAGAATGACAATGTGCCTGCCTTTGTTAAGCCTTCCTTCATTGGCTGGGTCATGGAGAATGCCCCATCACAAAGCATGGTTCTGGATGAAAGCAATGCTCCCCTTGTCACCTATGCAACAGATGCTGATCAAGACTCCAATGCTTTGCTGGTCTATGAGATTTTGGAACCAGAGGCACTGAAATACTTCACAGTGGATCCCAGCACAGGGACACTGACCACTCGTGCTGATATAGACTATGAGCTTACCCCGGTTTTCCACTTCAGTGTACATGTGCACGACAGTGGAAGTCCCAGCTTGTTTGCATCCAAGCCTGCCAAGGTCACAATCCACGTTAAAGATGTCAATGATTCACCTCCAGTCTTTCTCAGAGACACTTACGACATTTCTGTCTTGCTACCTGCCCACCCAGGGATGGAGCTTTTGTTGGTGCAGGCAAAAGATGCGGATTCGGAGGTGACCTACAGCATCGTGGAAGGGAACCTTGATAATGCTTTCTATATCCATCCACTGACAGGTCTCATCTCCATTCTTAACACCACTGGCCTGAGAAGCTACCGAGAGCTCACAGTCAGAGCTGGTGATGGCTTGTATAAGAGTACTGCTCTGGTTAAGCTAAATTTAACTCGGGCACAAGGCACTAGCTTGAAATTTGATCAAGATGTATATACAGCAACTGTGATGGAGAACTCGACAGATGAGAAGACTCTAACCATTCTTGGGGTCAAAGGGTATCAACTAAATGAACCCCTTTCCTATTCACTTTTGAATGAAAAGGAAAGGTTCAAAATGATCCAAGCCTCTGGAGTTCTTCAGACCAAGGGTGTGAAATTTGACCGTGAAATGCAAGACATGCACGAAGTAGCTGTGGAAGTGAAGGACAACAGGAAGCCACCAAGAGTGTCCCAAGCCACAGTCAGAGTTTATGTAGAGGATGTCAATGACAACCCTCCACGGTTTGAGAATGTGCCGTACTACGCCTCAGTGCAGGACGGCACAGAGCCAGGGGATGTCCTTTTTCAGGTGTCAGCAACAGACAAAGACATAGGGGCTAATGGAGCTGTTACCTACTCATTTGCAGAGGAATACAAATACTTTTGGATTGATCCTTACCTAGGAGACATCTCCCTTAAGAGGCCTCTTGATTATCAAGCTTTAAATAAATACAACCTCCGGGTCATTGCTAAGGACAAAGGAGAGCCTCCCCTGCACGCTGAAGAGGAGGTTGTGATCAGTGTGAGGAACAGATCCAACCCTCTGTTCCAAAGTTTGTACTACCGAGTGAAGGTGCCAGAAAACATCCCCCCATACACATCTATCCTCCACATCCAGGCCCGCAGCCCTGAAGGCTTGCGCCTCATCTACAACATTGTGGAAGAAGATTCCCTGAAACTCTTCAACACCGACTTCAAAACTGGTGTCCTCACTGTCACAGGGCAGCTGGACTATGAGCTAGAGACAAAACACGCATTCACTGTTAGAGCCACAGACACAGCACTTGGATCGTTCTCAGAAGCCAGAGTAGAGGTGGAGGTAGAGGATGTTAATGACAACCCTCCCGTATTTTCTCAGATCATTTACACAGCATCTGTCTCAGAGAGTTTGCCATCACAGACTCCTGTTGTCCAGCTCTTTGCCTCTGATAAGGATTCGGGCAGAAACAAAGTGGTCTCTTATCAGATCATGGATGATGGTTCAGATGCTGGCAAGTTCTTTAATATTGATGCCAGCACAGGGCAAATAACAACAGCTCAAGCACTCGATTATGAAACAAATCAACAGTTCCGCATGAAGGTCAGAGCTGCAGATCACGGGGTGCCTCCACTCAGTAGCGATGCCCTGGTAATCGTAGATGTGACAGACATCAATGACAATCCCCCTGAGTTCAGCCAGCTTCAGTATGAAGCCAAGGTCAGTGAAATGGCTACATGTGGGCACATTGTGATCAAAGTCCAGGCCCTGGACCCCGACAGTGGAGACACCACCCGGCTGGAGTACGTGATCCTCTCGGGTAATGACAACAGGCATTTTGCCATCAACAGCACTTCTGGGATAATATCCATGTTCAACCGCTGCAAGAAGGACTTGGAGCCATCTTACAACCTCAGAGTTTCTGCTTCAGATGGAGTTTTCAAGAGCACTGTGCCTGTGTATATCAACACCACAAATGCCAACAAATACAGCCCCTCTTTTCAGCAGAATGTGTACGAGGCAGAGCTGGCAGAAAATGCTGAGATAGGAACCAAAGTGATTGAGCTGCTGGCTATTGACCCAGATGGTGGCCCATATGGCACCATAGACTACACCATCATAAATAAGCTCGCCCATGAGAAGTTTTCCATAGACAATAAAGGATGTATTGCCACACTGCAAAAACTGGACAGAGAAAATTCCACAGAGAGAGTCATTGCCATTAAAGTCATGGCCAAGGATGGGGGTGGGAAGGTGGCCTTCTGCACTGTCAAAATAATCCTTACAGATGAGAATGACAACCCTCCTCTGTTCAAAGCCTCTGAATACACACTGTCCATCCAATCCAATGTTAGCAAAGGCTCACCTGTCATCCAGGTACTGGCTTATGATGCTGATGAAGGTGCAAATGCAGATGTCATTTACTCTGTTGACTCTGTGGAAGATGTGGCAGAAGACCTTGTGGAGATCAATGCTGCCACTGGGGTTGTTAAGGTCAAGGAGAGCCTTATTGGTTTAGAAAATAGAGCCTTTAACTTCAAAGTGAAGGCTGAAGATGGCAGACCCCCTCACTGGAACTCCCTTGTTCCAGTGAATCTCCAGATTGTCCCCAGGGAAGTGACATTGCCGAGGTTTTCTGAGCCCCTTTATACATTCTCTGCATCTGAGGATCTTCCAGAGGGGTCAGAAATAGGGTCAGTCAAAGCTTTTGCAGAGGATCCCATTATATACAGCCTGGTGAAGGGAACCACTACAGAAAGTAACAAGGATGAGGTGTTCACACTGGACGGACAAACAGGGGCTTTGAAAATCAAAAAACCTATGGATCATGAGACCACCAAGTGGTACCAGGTTGATGTCATGGCTCACTGCTCACATCTGGAGACGGAGCTGGTCTCTCTGGTCTCTGTGAATATCCAAGTGCAGGACGTGAATGACAACAGACCTGTTTTTGAGGCAGATCCCTACAGAGCTTTTGTCATGGAGAACATGCCTTCAGGAACCACAGTCATTCAAGTGACAGCTAATGACCAGGACATGGGGAGCGATGGGCAGGTGACCTACAGTCTGGAATCAGAATCTGGCAATCTCCGTGGGCTCTTCACCATCGACGGTGAGAGTGGGTGGATCACCACACTGAAAGAGCTGGACTGTGAAGACCAGGAGATCTATCGTTTTTATGTGGTGGCCACTGACCATGGCAGGAAGGTCCAGCTCTCTTCCCAAACCCTGGTGGAGGTCACTGTCTCTGATGAGAATGACAATGCCCCGCAGTTCACCTCAGATTTCTACAAGGGGTCGGTCATTGAGAACGCGGAGCCGGGGCAGGTCGTTGTCACCCTGAGCACCATCGACGCGGACATCTCCGAGCAGAACCGGCGGGTCACGTGCTACATCACTGGTGAGTTCTTCCTGGCTTTGAATCTCCAGTGGGCCAGAGGAGAGTATCGTCTCAAAGTGAGGATTGGATACCTTGTCTTACAGATTATTGGTACAGAGATAGTGTGTCTTGGTTTAGAAAGACAGGTGTCCTCCAGGGAAAGCTGAAGCTTCCCTTGGATTGGAGATTGTAAACCCCCTCCCTCCAAATAATTATAATTTTGCAATTAGAGGCTTTCAGGTAAAGATGGGAATAGGAACAACACTTCTTTACTAGAAATATTAAAAATACAAATGCCGTAGTACAAAAAAAACCAAACAAACAAAATCTTAGAAACACTGCCGGAGTTAGATAGTCCTGTCAGAAGTAGGAGATGGAGGCTGAGCTCTGTCATGAGCTGGACTCAAATGAATCTGGGGAATACAAAACCCTTCAGTAACTGCAGTGGATGGAATGATCATTAAATTAACTATCTCACCACTGAATCGTCCTATTTCTCTGGGAATAAATAAATAAATAAGACACATATAAGTAATTACACTGTACTGTAGAAATATTTATTTACACTTTCTTAACAGAGGAATAATTAAGACAGTGTAATTGTAATATCTATCGGAAGGACAGGAGAGGCAGAGCAGGAGGAGGGAAGATTTTTCTCACACAGATACTGTGATCTGTATTTAAGTTCTTTGACCCAGCTTTTTCTCTTGCCAGCACTGTGGTCAGTTTACACATCATACATATATCTGTAGCCTGTCTGTGTTTTTTAATAACTATATATAACTTTTTGGTATTAAATGTGTTTCCTACAAAACCACTTGGAGGCTGGCTTAATAACAAGGCTGCAGTTAGTCACTCTATACTGGGGATATTTAAGACTGTCATGTCAATCTTAGTAAAGAGTTTTGCTTAACAAGAAATACTAAAAATTACTCTTGCATCCCTGAAACATCACATGTGCCAACTAAAGTTAACCACTGCTGTAAAATAACAAAAAAGTTACACTGGAATGTTTGTTGTGCATCTGCACAAGTAGAAGCTTGCTCTTATGGTATTTTTTGACCCTAAAGGGTCTTTCTAAGACCTGGAGCAGATACTTCAAATTAAAATGTTTGTTCAGACTCAAACGAGGACCCTTCAGGGTCAAAACATTAGGCCAGATCATGCTGCAGCCTGTTATCTATTATTGTAACCATCCAAAACAGGGGAGGAATGCTGGTACTTTCATTTGGTTTATGGCATGCCTAAGTATTTGCAAGCCTTTGGGAGGAAAGATTTAATCCATTATGTATTCACGTTTCTGCCATATTGAAGATAGCAGTAACTTCCAAGTACTTTTAACCTGAGAAGATGAACACTTATGTTAGGGGTGAACACCTTGTGCTCTCTGCTCTGCATGTACAAACGTAGGTCAAACTGTACAAATAAACATGGAAATGCAGCAAAAGAGAGGATTAGGTGAACACAGAGCCTAGCTTCCCCCTGTCCACATTATTTTCAAACACACAGAAACTAAATCTAGGCGTGGGCTAGTGTTTCCCAGCATCAGAAGAAGAGCCAGTACAGGTGTCATTGTGCCTCCACAACCTCATCACTGCAGCACAAATGAAAGCAAAAGGGAGTGATTTTAATTTATCCCACTGTGCAAGACTCTTCAGAGTCCAACACAAACAGATTCCACAGCCGGCTCTCTTCACTGACTCCCGTTGCCTGACGTGCTTCCTCCTGGGTCAGCAGAGAACACCAACTCCTTCCCAGGAGAGAGGGATTCTCCATTGGCAGCATCTAGCCCATTTAAAATCCAACAGATGTGACAACAGTAGGAACAGCATGAATCTGGTGGACCAGAGAGCCTGCTTAGTCTGGAATTTACCTGTCGTTCATAATTTGGCTCTTACAGAAACAAAAAGTAGCCCCAGAAAACAAAGCTATATGTTAAATGCCTCTGTAGGTTAAGAGGAAGTACAACTGTATATGGTACCATAACAGTAAGATCCAAACCATATCTGCAGAGTATTTACAGCTCTCGGATCCCTTTAGGAACATGCACCAAGAAAGACTGATAGGCTTTGTGAAGGTGAGACAATGTGGTTTTGAGGCAATAAATATGGATATCTGCAGAACATCAATGACTTTTCTGCAATCAGTTGTTTCTTTCTCCCACTGTAATGTGCAGACAGGGAATAACTAAAATGTGCAGGGTATTTCCCAGCTGTGCGGTGAGGTTGACCAGAAGTTCCTCACCTGCTGAATGCACCACCAGTGCTCTCTCTGCATCACCAGTGTGAGTCAGAGAGTCATGGAGTCATCTAGGTTGGAAAAGACCTCTAAGAGCATCCAGGTCCTTCAGGTCTCCTAAGGAACCATCAGTGGACACACCTATATTGCCTTTCCTTATCACTTCTGATTTTCAGCATTTAGTAAATGCCCTTTTTTTACTTGCTTCCTGCCCCCTTCTAGAAGGAGATGTACTGGGACAGTTCACAGTTGATCAAATTGAGGGCGAATGGACAATTTCTTCCAAGAAGCCTCTGGACAGAGAAGATACAGAGAAATATCTCCTCAAGGTTATGGCCTCTGATGGGAAGTTTCAGGCTACCACCGAAGTGGAAATTTTTGTACTGGATATCAATGACAACAGCCCTGAGTGTGGCCAGGTAAGACATTTGTTCTGGGACATCAGGGGCACAAAGGGAGATCCTGGGAGGGAAAGAACACAATAGAAAAGAAGAAAGAACAGGCAGAGCATGTTAAAGGGTTTGGCTTGTCATAATTCTTCTCACACGATCCTGTTGCTTTGATTATGCTTAACAATTTTAATTAAGCTGCATGTCAAGCAAGAATATTAAATCTAGCCTCCAAGCATGTTTGCCAGCAGCAAGTGAGAGCCTAAGAATTATGAAGATTAATTTTTGGAGATAAACAATGCCAGGAAGCCTCCTGGGAAGGGGCATGTAAATTACTCAGTTTTATATCCTGCTAAGCTGGGAGATTCCCATCAGGAGGTTTGTTGCTGTAGAGAGCTGATCACTGGTGTGGACGTCACCCGTGGTGAGAACGAACAGAGGTGGTTACTTCCCAAAGGAGATTCAAAGGCTTGTGTGAAATGAGCTCACTTGTCCCAGTCCACACCCCAGCAGCCAAGAATGGGAGGCACATTGTGTTCCCCTGTAAATCACAGGGTTTATCCTTCTCTGTGAAGCTTCTGTGGGTCTGTTCTCCTCCCCGATACAGGATGGAGGTATTTTGGAGGTGGCTCAGATGCCAATGATTTCTTCTGTTCTGTCCAGATACTCTACACTGGGAGAGTCTCTGAAGATGCTGGGCCGGGTGTTTTCATTTTGAAAATATCGGCGACCGACCCCGACGTGGGCAGCAATGCCCAGATAACCTACAGCCTGCACGGCCCTGGCGCAGAGGAGTTCCGCCTGGGCCCACACACAGGTGAGGGCAATGGGATGCTTTTATCCTCTTCCTCACCCACCCCTGAGAAATGCAAGCTCCCAGCATGGCTCAGCACAAGGAGCTGTTCATTCCAGCTGTCCCAAGCTAGGAAGAAATGGCCACAGCATAGAGGAGAGCGAGCTCCACGTCATTCTGTTTGCTCTTGTTACAAATGTTGTTAAAATGATGGGCAGACACTACGGCTAGCTGCCAGGTCTCAAGGAGGAAAGAGCAGCAAGTAATTGCCTTGAGCCAAAGACACAAGTTCTAAATCTAAAAACACCTCTTATTGTGTCTTGGTCAGTGTATATACCCAAACATACTTGATGGTCATTCTAGAGATCACCTGGAGTTCGTTACATTGCAGAAAGCTCAGTGTAGTGGGGTTTAGAAGTACAATTTATTTATGAACAGTTCTACCCCATGATGGCATCCCTTGGATGAGGTTCAGCTGAACTTGCAGGACTGCCCATGCAAAGCCTTGCCAGGGCCCTGGCTGGCAATGATCCGAGGATAGCCCTGAGCAATGTGGTGTGGACACATCACCACTATTAGCTCAATTATTGTCTCCCACGGTTCACCCAGGGAAACATCTGAACCTCTCCGAGGTCTTGTAGGCTGCAGCTGTGATTGCTGGAGACATGACCACCTCCTGTTCTTTCCCACAGGGGAGCTGACCACATCTGCACCCCTGGACCGTGAGCAGAAGCCCACGTACCACCTGGTAGCCAAAGCCACTGATGGCGGGGGCCGCTCATGCCAGGCTGATGTGACGCTGACCATCGAGGACACCAACGACAACGCCCCACGGTTCTTCCCCAGCCACTGCACCGTGGCCGTCTTTGATAACACCACAACAAAGACACCCATCGCCGTGGTTGCTGCCAGGGACCTTGATGAAGGTGAGTCAGAATGGGATTTATGTGATAGTAAACTTCATCTTTCATTCTGAATAGAAGCCATTGAAAGCTAAGGAAGTGTTACAGCAATGGGCTTAGACGATTGAATCTTGGCGAAGATGTGCCTGGATCTCATTGCTGACATGTTCTTGACTACTGGGCTGGCATCAGCATTTTTGTGACCTTTTGGGAGCGCTGCATCTGTAGAAACATGCAGACCTTCTTTGAGAATGTGCTCAGTAACTGTAGCTGTGATACACAGCACAAACTGTGACACAGGGATCCAAACTGGACAGAAACTTTTTCAAAGGTGGGGACTGAGGATGAGTGTACTAAAGGAAAAAAGGAGTTTTAGATATGGGTGGGGTAGGTAATGTGGATGGAGAGATCCTCCTGAAGACACAGAGATTCTCAGAAGTATAGATAAGACTACTAAGAAAGGAACTTTCAATAACCCTCTCCAGCAGAGGCTGAATTTAGAGAAACAAGATCATATTTATCTTCTTTGGAAGCAGATACAAAGAGAAATTACATTTGAAAGCAAGGTAATTAAAAATGGAGAACACTAGTAAATGCAGACAGCTGACACTGGTGGGTAATGGTGAGGGTGGCTGGATGACTGAACTTGCAGATGGGCAGGGGCACACTCGATGTTCATATGATGTTCATACAGCCTCCATTCTCCCTGGGAATTGAGGGTCATTCAGTTCATATAGTCCTAATGCATTATAAATAATGCGTTATAAACAAACCCAGCAGCATCCCTACCCATGAATTACTGCAGCCTGTCCATTACCCTCCCAGGTCTCAACGCTGAGGTGGTCTATTCTCTGCCTGACTCTGCCAATGGACACTTTTCAATTGAGGAAACCACAGGGGTGATCCGCCTGGAAAAGCCTCTGAAGGATTCCCAGCACTCGGCGTTTGAGCTGACAGTCTGTGCCACTGACCGGGGCACCCCACAGCCCCTCTCCTCCCTCGGCACTGTCACTGTCTCTGTTGTGGATCTCAATGAATACCTGCCTGTTTTCCTGGCCCCTGAATATGTGGCCATGGTAAAAGAAGACGTGGCTGTGGGTACTGAGGTGCTCAACTTGTCAGCCCTGACGAGGGACAATGCAGAGAACACAGAGATCAAGTATGAAATTGTGAACGGCAATGACCACGGGAAATTCCAGCTCAACTCAAACACAGGTAAAATAATCTTGTGCCCAAGCAGGTTCAGGTTGATCCAACATCAAAGGCTGTCTTTGTGTGCATCTTCTCTGGTTCTTCTCCATTTGGCTCCCACTTCTGCTCACATCTGTCTTTACCCAGCACAAGAGTAGGGCATACAGTCTTCTTTTCTACTTCAAATTTTGCCATCCAAGTCACTTAAGGAGTAATCCAGATCTTACTGAAATTAATGGAAAGATTCCTTCTATGAGACCTGAGACAGATCCATGTGAATGAGGGATACATGGAGAACAGGATGAGGAAATTTTCCCATTTAAAAATGCAGGAGAAAGTGGTTTCATTTAAAAGTGTTTCCATCAAAATCCCACAAGGAACCTGCAGCCTAGGGTAACAGACAGCTTTATTGAGTAGCACTCAATGAACATGGATAATAGCACCCTTACCATGGGCAGGTGTGGAGCCATGATTACCAACCAGCTAAAGCCCTATTCTGTTTGCACAGTGATGTGATAAGAGCTGTTATCAGAAGGCCGGTGTTAACTCCCTGAAATGAGCCCTTGGCTGCATCAGCAATGGCCTTGTGCCCTCATCTGTAACATCCTCAGCCTCTCTGGTCACAAGGCTCTTGCTAATTCTTCCACCTCAATGTGGTCAGAGTTGGGTCAGCTACACTGTTCAGCTGGCAGTTTGGCAGTTGCCTTGGCATATCTGCAGTACTCCAGGAAATCTCACGTGCCATTCATTCAGAGTATTTTCTGTCCTTTCCTCCCCATCTGCCAACATAGGTGCCTTATACATCAATGGGAGCCTGGACTTTGAGGCAAGCCACGAGTATTACCTGTCCATTGAGGGCACGAGGAAAGGTTCAGCCTCTCTTAGCGATGTGACCATGGTGGTGATCAACATAACTGACATTAATGACCATGCACCAGAGTTCATCCAGGATCCCTACTTCACTGACATTCGGGAGGATGCTGCCATTGGAGACATCATCCTCATGGTATGACTGACCCAGCCAGCTGTCTTTGCCCCTTCTTTATTTGTGCTATGCAGTATTCTCTCCTCCTGTTTGTTTTACTTTTCCTTGGATACAGCCACCTCGGTGAGCTTGTGACATGCAGCATCTAAGATTGAAGCATGACTTTAAAAAAGGATGATTGGCAGAATTCCTGAGACTTCATAGGCGTCAGGAACATTTTGCCTTATAAGATACCTTCAGGTGAAAACTAAGGGTGGGTTCAGCAGCTTTGAGAACATCCCAAGAAAACAGAAATGCCCAAAAAAGGACATTGTGACCTGGGGAAGGCAGAAGCTCCTCTGGGCAGAATAGCAGAGCCCAGGGTGATACGGAGTTTCCTGTCCAGCCTGTTACCATCACAGAGATGTAAGGTCAGGAAAGGGACTAGGAGAAAGCTGGGGAAACTATATTGTCTTAAAAAACTATTGGATGACACTTACTTGAACCACCTTCCTTTCCCCCTCCTCATCTGAGACAAGCTCAAACCAATACCCTTAAATGACAAAGTGGTCCCATTTCTCCATGGCATGTCCTTTTTTGGCCCAGGGGTCCTAGCAGAGTTTGTTGTTTTTTTTTTTCTCCAAACAGGTGTCAGCTGATGACTTGGATGGGTCAATGAATAATCAGATTACATATTCTATCGTGGAAGGGAACCCACTGGGACACTTTGCCATTCAACCCAAAAATGGGCAGATCAGCATTGCCAAGCATCTGGACAGGGAGGAGGTGAGTTCACGAAAATAAGAATGAGAAGGCTGAAACAGATGTGTCCCAAAAGACTGAGGGAGAGCAGCTTACTCAGCTACCTCCTGTTTCCTGGATTACTTACTCATAATATTGTAGGTAGAAGACAAGGCATTAATTTGTTTTCTAGACTCACAGATACTGCAGTAGGAAGGCTGGGCTTTAGGAAAGGAAGTACAGACTCATAAAATGGGTTGGATTGGAAGGGACTTTGAGGATCACCTAGTTCCAACCCCTTCCATGGGCAGGAACACCTTCTACAGCTGAGTTTTGGTCTGCCCCACTGGTGCTTCAGGCTGGCTGGGTGAGAGTCAGCCCCAACCAATATTGGGAACGTTGGTTGTGGAAACCAACACAGCTGGGTTCTGCTTCCCTGCGTTAGAGCATTAGAGAAAATAAGTGTGGAGAGCAGAAAGGTCACCTGGACCATCTCTCATTCATAAAACAGCAGCAGCTTGCCTCAGCCTGCCAGAGTTCAGAAGTCTTTGGACAACATTCTGAGGCACATGGTGGAATTCTTGGGATGTCCTGCATAGGGACAGGAGCTGATCCTGACTGGTACCTTCCAGCTCAGCTTATTCTGTGATTCTATGATTCTTAAACCACTATTAAAAGGTGTTGCCCAGCTTAGTTTCATCTATCTTTGACAAGTTCTTTCCCTTCTCTGCAACTGTTGTGAGGCTGATTTAGTTTAGCAATGAGCTTTGAGTGAGATTTATAGAGGAGAGCCTTAGGCAAGGGCAAAGCTGTTGAGGCAGTGGTACATGGCCTCAGGCATTTCAACAAGCTGCAGCAGAATAAAACTTCAATGTGAAAGAGCCACCGTTCTGCCATTTCTCCAAGTAATCCTGCACTACAAACCCTCCAGATCCCCAATTACTCGCTGACAGTTCGAGCCACAGACAACGGCCACCCCGCTCAGTTCAGTGATGTCCCTGTGCATGTCCACGTGTCTGATGTCAATGACAACCCTCCTCGCTTCTTCCAGCTCAACTACAGTGTGGTGGTGCAGGTAAGCCAGTTTGTTCTCACAGTCCCTCTCATTGCACTAAGGAGCTCATTCCTAGGCTGCTGTTGGAGCAAAGTGGGGAGACAGTGATGAATCACGTTGCTGCTTTGTGCTCTGTGTGTTTAGGGCAGGGGTGGGATTTGTTTTCCTGTTCCTTATCCAGCAGCTCCTGGGGCACTGTAGGCTCCCATGGGCCATTTCTCTTTGCTTACCTTCCCCCAATAGCATCTTTCCCCATTTCAGGAGAATGCTCCCGTGGGAACAAGTGTCCTGGAGCTGATTATGAGCGACAGAGACTCTCCGGAAAATGGACCACCATACTCATTCCAGATCACCCAGGGCAATGATGGGAAAGCCTTTGAAGTCACCAGAAATGGCCTGCTGGTGACATCATCTGTCCTGAACAGAAGAATGAAAGAACAGTACCTCTTGCAAGTCCAGGTGGAGCACATGTTACTGTCCTGGTGTCTGAATTCCCCAGCCAGCTTAAGTAGCAATAAAATGTGATTAGCATGGCCCAGCTGAATGAAAACATCTCTGGCTTTGAAGAAATCCAATCCAGGCACAAATTGTGCAGCTTGGAGCCAGCTCCAGAGCTCATTTCTCCACACAGTCTGCCCACAAGAAGCAGGGGGCCAGCTTCTCTGTTGATAAAATCAGATAATATGATCATGAAAAATACTCTGTCAGCAGTTTCCTTAGACAGATGCTTTCCCCATAATCATTCTAGTGAATTCCAATTTAAAGTGAGACCTGGATCTGGTCCTACAAGCTTTCTCTAATTATCCTTGTCATTTAAGAAGTGGTTTCAGTTCCTCTTCAAAAAGGATTTCTATTGTTGCAGAATGAATTCATTGTTTCTCAATGTTATCAGTAGGGGTAGTCCATTACAAACAAAAGGATAATAACATGTAAAGTACATACTTCTCCAGTAATGGCAGTTGTTGTAAAAGCTGGGTGCTATTATATTACAAACCTCAACCTCTAACTGCTTAGCATTAGGGAGAAATTTATCCCATAATCTGATTATTCGCATTTTTCTGTTGGAGGTTCCTTGGTTCAATGCTAGACAGATATTGTCAGAGGTGGGACAGGGGCTTAAACAGCCTGGAAGGTGAATGAACGTGTTGATGTGTGTAACTGCTTTACATCTCCATGCACTCAGTTACGCATGGAACCACAAAGATTGGCAACATCACAAAAAATTATTAACCCTCAGGAATTCAGAGCCTCTCAGAGGTGCCTCAGCTGCTGCTGAATGCACAGGGAAGTGAGCGTGACCCCACCACTAGCAGAAGGCCTCAATCATTCTCCATGCTGGAAGGCATGCTGCCCTTTCCCTAGGGCCTTCACCAGGCAGAGCTCCAACACTGGTGCCAATTTTTCTCATCTTTTCTTCATTCCCAACCTGCTGCCTGAGAGCTTCCGCACACCACTCCCTGAAAGACACTCTCCTTTGCAAGACCTCACCAGTCAGGTCCACATGTGGCTATAACAGATCCTACTGCTTTCCTTGCCAGGTTTCCGACAGCGGCATCCCTCCCCTCTCCTCATCTGCATTTATAAACATCCAAGTGACTGAGCAGAGCCAGTACGCCCCCTCAGCCCTTCCCCTGGAAATATTCATCACCACCAACGAGGAAGCCTTCCGGGGCGGTGTTCTGGGCAAGATCCACGCCACGGACCGGGACCCCCACGACACACTGGTGTACACGTTGGTGGCACAAGCGCCCAAGGAGGGGCTCTTCTCTGTCGGGGCTGCGGATGGGAAGATCATTGCTGGGGACAAGCTCCCCCACGGCCACTACCTTCTGAACGTGACGGTGAGTGATGGAACGTTCACAGCCACCACCAGCGTCAGCGTCCACGTGTGGTGCTTCACACAGGAGGCCTTGGACAAGGCAGTGGTGCTGCACTTCCGACACCTCACCCCCGAGGAGTTTGTGGGGGACCACTGGCGCAACCTGCAGAGATTTCTGGGGAACATCCTTGTCACCCGGCGCCAGAACATCCACATGGCCAGCCTGCAGCCTGCAGCTGCCTCTGATGGGGTGGATCTGCTCCTGGCTGTTGGAGAGCCACATGGCTCCTTGTATGAGCCGCGGGTGCTGGCCAGCAAACTCACTGGGTCAGCTGGGGAGATGGACCAGCTCGTTGGGCTGCGGATGAAGAAAGCCATCCATGTGCCCTGTCACGGGTCAGAGTGTGCCCACCGTGTCTGCAGGGAGACCATCCAGCTGGACCCAGGCGTGATGTCCACGTACAGCACTGCCCGGCTCAGCGTCCTCACCCCGCGGCACAGCTTGGAGCAGATCTGCTCCTGCAATGGTGAGCAATCCTTCCCAGCACTGGCTGACCCTATCAACCTGGGCATGTTGTGTTTTCCTTCAGTACATTATAGAGCACCTGGATTTTCCAGGGAATTAGGTTGCCCACTGACCAACACATCTGCCCACAATTTCAAAGACTCTTGGAGTCTGAAAGTTTCATATAGTCCATTTTTAAAAATTAATCTCCTGTAGCATTTAATAACAGCATCATCCATCTCTCTCATTGAGAAAAGTCTCTCATACTTAGCAGGAGATGAAGGTCAGTGATCAGAATTTTTTATCTGTGATCTCATGTGTTGATCTTGGACCTGGCAAAGCACAGAGTAACTGATAAATTTGAGGAAAGCCAAATAAAGTGTATTTGTTATACTGGCTCTAGGATACTTCAAGAAATAATTGAAAGGAGCAGGGATCTGTAACACTAGGGCAGGAATGTAAGGGAATACCACAGAATAATATAAAAACTTACTAAGGATGGAGAAATTCAAGGGTGGTGTAGACGATGCTGAGGGAATCTTGAAGGACAGAAATAGCCAGGCTGATATTTCAGGGTTGCTTCACAGTTGAGTACTGTGAAGAAATACTGGGCGCTCCCAGTGGGACTGTGGGAGATGCAGTGCAGGGATCCATGGGTTGCTATGGATGGGACTGCTCCTGGACAGTTGTGGCACCAGGCTAGGAAAAGAGGCAAGGCATGATACAGTCCATAGCCTCAAAGTGCCACAAAGACGAGACCTTTCTTTCATTGTCCTTTCAGGAACAGCTGTGAGGTTTGGGGGCCACAGTTACATTTGGTACCAGCACTCCCAGGTGGGCTCCTGGCACATGCACTTTCGCCTCAAGACCCACCAGCATCACGCAGTTGTGTTCTACGCCAACGGGACTGACCACGCCATTTTGGAGGTGTGTATGGCAGTGCAGGGAGAATTCTCTCCACAGTTACAGAAACCTTACTCTTTCAGGAAGGCAATCACAGAAAGAACATGCAAAAATACGTACCCTTATTAATTTGTGTAGCTGGAATATAGGCTTGGGAAGACCAAATGAGAACCAAGCACAGTTTCGCAGTTGCTGCAGTACCCATCTCTGAGAGTGACTTTAAGCTGAACTGTAAAGGGCCAGTGAGAAAAATTTCTCAAGAGGTGTCTCAAGTTTCTAACTCATCTCTGGGAAGGAGAGTCACCAGAGAGTTCATCAGAAGGAATCCAGCACTTCAGGTGGTGCTCAGGAAGTACAAGATGGCAAGAAGCTCCACTGATCCAGGCCAGCACAGGGAGGCAAGGAAGAAAAGGCTCATTATTGGTGGAGTTTAGTGAGCCCATTATCTCCTGCGCCCAAGCTTGTCTCCATAAGCTTTTCAATAGGAAACATTCCATAAAGCCTCCTCCGTAAAAGTGCCTGTGAATAATTTCTTTCCTGACTCACTTTATTAGCAATATCTTAGGGATAAAAAGGCTTCTAAACCACCTGGCCTGATAAAAAGGAAGGAATCCCCCAAGACTTAAAACTTTGTAGACTGAAGTACTCCAGCTGTGAGCCAAAGCCTTGAAAGGACTGTAAGTGATGGTTTGTAGGTTTGATGAACAGCCCTCCCGAGAGGGAGTGCATATCATCACTTTTCCAGTCTCTGAGCTCTCCTGATGTTCAGAAATAGGTTGCAGCAAGAGGATGGCAGACCAGGCAAACTGGGAAAGGCTTGCTAGCCTATCAGTTCTTGCTCCAGGGAATTGAGTTCTCAGCTGTCTCCCAGCCCCAGAAATTGATAAGTCGAATCAACAGACCCATCTGAAGTGAAATCATGTTCCTGCAGATGAAGTGAAGTGACAAAGTTCTCTGGTGTGTGCTTGCCGGTTGGGCAAAGGGGTTTACACAAGTGTTGCCCTGAGGCCCTTCCATGGCATGTGCCAGTTGCTTCTTCTTCCTCTTTCTTCCTTCAGCAGTTGCTCTCTTCTCCCACTGGTATTTATTTATACCATGGGCTTCTCCAAGAGTTAACTGTTGTCCTGCTTGGCTCCAGAGCAGCCCCTTCACATTGTATGTGGGTTTCTCTAGAGTCAGTGTAGCCCATAATCATTCCTGCTCTTCTAACCCCTTCCAAGAATCAACCCTCCTCACTGTCTCTAATGTCCCCCATGGACATCGCTCCTGCCTGGGATGAATTGCTTGATGTTACATTGCAGGCTCTGCAGGTTTCCCAAAAACACTTGATTCCATCTCTTTTCTCCTTTTGCATAGGCTCTTGGCATCTGTGAGAGAGAGGTTTTATCAACAAAGCACAGGGGAGATAACAGTGAAAAAGGGGTTTAGCCCTGACTTCACCCCGAAACAACATAGTTGACTTTTCCTTTCTCTGTCCTGTATGACTTTTAAATATGAATCTTGGGCCAGAAATAGGCATTTCTGATGTCCCAGTTTAATGCAGAAGATGTTGGTGTGGTTCACTTTCAGCAGCTCAATACCTTGTCTCTCTCCAGTCCAGTGGAGATCAAGGATTGGATTGCAGCACGTATCAGTAACTTTGGCCTGGTTTTCCAGCATGGGTACAATAGTATTTCCTTTCTCTGCCTCCCAAGTCCTCCTTTTTCCTCCAGAGAAAGCTGCTTCTCCTCAATAAGATTCTTTCACCACCCTCACCTCTGCCAAAGGGGCAACTACTCCAGCACCTTCCCCACCACTAATGAGACAGTGAGAACAGAACAAAAGCCACGTGGCCCAGAACAAGAGTCCATCTGTGACTGGTGATGCACTTATGGATAGTCTGAATGCCAGGGCTCTGATCAGGCTCAGGAAGGTGGGAGAAAGGGCAAGCAGCTGCAGCAGTAGCTGTATGATCCCACGGCTCTGCTCTCTGTTACATGGAAGGATGAGATTCCCTCCTTGCATGCTGGTTAAAGGCTGCCGGGAAGGACCATGGGTGAAATTCTGCCAGAGAGATGAGTGTTCTGCAAAATAAAGGAGTTGCAGTCACTTAATTGATCCAGGCATAGGTTAAAAAGGTGAAAGGGGCTGCATTTGGTTGTTGCAGTATGACACAAATAAACAACACTCATGCACTGAGATGTCCAAGGCAAAAGGGGCAGTTTATTTACAGACCTCGACATTTATAGGATTCCAACAGTGACCATGGATTGGAGGAAGAAAATTGTCCTCTCCAACTGCACTGGTCAACTCAATAGCCCATTAATTCTCTCTTTCTTCAGAAAGGAATGCAAAACAATCATTATTTACATGAAAAGTGTGTGAGAAACTTCATTACAAAAATGCAAACATCAGAAGGCTGTAAGAACTTTAGAAAAACAGAGAAAAACGGGATGACATTTGGTACTTCTTAGTATCAGAAAGTTGGGAGTCATCTCAACTATCCGTGTGAAGGCTGGGATAGAGGGAAACAAGCAGCAGGAGAAATGTTGAAACCCTTCATAAACAGCAGTCTAGTGTGTCACAGCTACCTGTGACTTCTGTGTTTTACAGATGGTTAATGGAGTGCCTCAGCTTGGCTACAGTTGCCGGGGGAGCTCCTCTGGGAACCTCTCCTCCTCACGGTTTGTGAGCGACGGCGAGTGGCACTCGGTGTTCCTGGAGGTGAAGAACACTTCCATCCGCCTGCTCATCGATGGCCTGGGAAACGCCTCTCTCCAGCTGCCAGGGACCTGTACGATCTCCCAGGGCAGACAAGACCTGATTTTTGGGGGCCTCCGGCAGTCTCTGCAGTCCCAGAGAGTCACACGGGGCTTCAGGGGCTGCCTGGACGTGGTTGCAATCAACGGCAGAGAAGTGGTTCTCCTTCCTGGGAAAGGGCAATCGAAGGAAGTCTTGGAGGAGGTGGGGGTAAAGCAGTGTTGCTCCCCCACCGGTGCCTGCAGCAGCAGCCCTTGCCTCAACAACGGGATGTGCTCCGAAACTCATGGAGGAGGTATGTGAACGTCCCACACAGAGATATAGGAGAGAAAAAGGCAATGAGCAGGGGAATGATGCAACAACTTTATTCACTCCTGTGGAGGGGCTATTCCAGAGGGGAAGCAGAGGTCCTCTATCCCAGGGGACCTCAAGTGACTCAGTGCAGCAGCAGCTACAGGGTGTGAGATCATCATCCTGGCTCTCACCAGAGGAGCATGGGCCCAGAGGGCAGGAAGGTGTTTCTAAGGAGTGTGCATGACATAGGAGAGCAGAGTGTTGCCAAAAACTCAAATGCATAGAGAAATTCCACCCACCCCTCTGCATCCTTTTTGCTTAAGGAGCTGTTAACAAGGCTGGAATCGGGCAAGATGGGATCATGCAGTGATGGTATCTGGGCAGAAATAAGCCAAGATCTTGGTCTCTTCCCACTGCAGTGAGCGACTCCCCAGGGCTATGCAAAGGGATATCGGAAAACCGTAAGCTCAAATCCAAGAGTCCCAGGCTGACATGGGGTGCACACACCCAAAAGAGGTTTGATACAGGCTCTGCCCTAGGCAGTGTCCCTGCTGCCCTGTTCCTGCCATTAGAGGGGCCCCTTGCAGTGAGCAGTATCCCAGGGACAGGGGCTGTGAGGAGAGGAGATGCTCCCAGTGATGTCCACCCGTGTGTCGCTGCCCTACAACTCGTCGTAGCTGCCAGCACAGCAGGGCTGCACCCCGGAACACCCCGTCTGTGAGATGGGGACTGCTTGTGCCTTGGCCCCTCTGAGGGGCAGTGGGATGCTTCCCACACTGCTGCATGGGGCTGAAGCTGCTCCTGCAGCTCTGTGCTCATTGGGGCCCTTGCCAAAGCACACCCTGCCCAGCGAGCAAGTGAGGACAGAGGAGGCACCACCTTCTCCCGCCCTGCCCGCTGCCTCTGGGAACAAGATTCCCAGCCTTGTCGACTCAGCAGCTGCCTCGCTCAGGTGAACTTGTTTGACACCAGGTGTAAATGTACAGAACAGTTAGTCTGGCTGGCACTCACACCTCAGCCTTCAGACCCTCTGCACAGAAAACCTCTCTGGCTGGGCTGGAAGGGGATCAAAGCCCATGAGGGGAAAACACATCTCTGCTCTAAGTCAAGGTGTCCCCTGCTTTCATTGCAGAGAGAACACAGTGAGAGGGGGAGGTGAAAAATCATTCCTTTAGTTCCTTCCCATAGTTTCCTTCCAGAATGAACAATTTCTCCTGCAAATAGCCCAGCTGACCATGAAAGAGCCTGTGGGACATGGCCCCACGGCAGGACACTGCTGCAGGGAAGGGATTGCCCAAGGGATGTTTATTTGTGAGGTTATTCCTGTTGCTTGGCTTCCCTGAGTGCCACGGGTTCAGTCCTGGGGACCCTGGGCAGGCAGCACCAGTTCATGCAAAGCTGTGCCCAGGGATCTCAGGCGTGGGATTACAGCACAGGCAGGGACTCGCCTGTGGGATCCAGCCCAGGGAAACACGTGGCTGTGTGAGAACACATCTGTGGGGAGAGGGCCCAGCACCACCCCAACCACAGCGCTCAGGACCACAAACACAAGTGAGCCCCACATCCAGGACATGTGTTTGGGCACACACAGCCCTGTGGGCAGTGTCCAGCACCTGCTGCACCAGGGTCAGCATGTCCTTCTGGTACAGCCACTGACGCACATGTGGGAACAGGCCCAGGTTGTTTGCCCCATGCTCTAAAGCAGGATTGTTCAGCTTGTGGATGAGTAGCAAAGACTTTTCAAGTGTGCTGCAAGGTGGAAACTCTGAGTTTCCTGCACAGCAGCACCAGCCGAGTAACGAGCAGGAGCTCAGCACAGCCAGGGACATTCCCATGCTTAGGGCTAGGCTAAACAGCAGCCAGAAGCACAAACAGCAGGAGCCCCCTCTGAGTCCCTGGCTGTGCTGGGGTTCTTTCTGTCTATGAGCAGACATCTTCTGTAAGCAGGAGAAACTCGGCATGTTGAGACAGGCATTTCCTACCACAAGAACTCGCAGGACCAAAGACTCCTGAGAACAACAAATTACAGGGGATTGCACTTAACAGAGTCAGAGACTGTGAATCAGCCAGCCAGGTTCCCCTTCCTTTATCCCAGATTTGTCCCTCAGCTTCTCCATGCAATAAAGCTGTGCCCTGACTACATCTCTGATCTGTGTCAGGAGAGGACAGGCTTGACTTGTTGGTCAAACAGCTGCCTAGTGCCACTGTGTTGCCCCAGAGTGGCCACCCAGCCTCCAGCAACCACACCAGGTCCTGTAATGAACCCACCAGGCTTCCAGGGATGGCCTGGGTGTCCCACAGCACCTGTTGCAGCAGCAAATACCTGTGCTTGGGTAGCTGTGTGAGCCCTCTGTGGGGACCATCAGCACCAGGCACTGCTCCGCCCTGTTCTTGCCCATTTTTCCACACTGATATGTTCACTCTCACCCTCTCCAGGTTACACCTGCATCTGCCCCGGGCTGTTTTCTGGTGAGCACTGTGAGCTTGGGGACAGTCCCTGTGAGTCCAAGCCCTGCCTGCATGGGGGAACCTGCACCCTCTCGGCCACCGGCTACTCCTGCCACTGCCCTGACTGGTACCTGGGTGAAAGGTAAGGCCTGGGGAGGCTTTGGGACAGGTGACATCCCATGATGGGCTGAAAACATAAGCACTGCTCGTTTCTGGAGCTCACCAGATGCACACACTCTGGGATTAATTGCAAACTGCAGGGACCTGAGCGTTGCAGCCGGGAGGTGTTGGAGAGCAGGTCTGAGCAGAACAGGACACAAATAACTCTGCCATCGTGTGGCCACTGCCCCTCTGTGCCCATCTCCTTTAAGCAGGAGGGGAAACAGAGACATCTCCTCTGCCTACAGATGCTTTGGTGCGTGCAGGTGCTGTGGGGCAGTGCAAAGCCTCTCCATGCTGGGGGAGGGTCTCTCCCCACACACTGCTGCTCCCTGTGACAGGAGTTGAGTTCAGCAGTCAAGGGAACACCTTGGCTGTGGTGGGGGGAGCTCAGCTGTGATGGGGGGCCTGGCAGGAGGGTACAGGCAGACACTGCACTGGGTGGCAGGAGGGTGCCCTGAGGCTGGGGGAACCTGCCTGGCAGAGTTATGAGGGGTCCCCTGCTTCAGCAGCCTAAACACCCATCCTGCAGGGTGCTAAAGGGACTGTTTCTATCTGGGACCAGCTCTACAGGGTTCATGCAAAAGAAATCTCTGTCCCAGCTCACAGCTGTGATCCATCCAATTCAGTTCATTCAAATCCCAGCTCAAGACAGTGGGCATTACCACCCCAGCCCAGCAGCCCTTCCAAGACCCCCACCTTGCCTCCATTCCAGCCTGGTCAGAGATTTCCAGCGCAGGCTCAAACAGCATCATACCCAGTTCATCCTTCTGCCTTGCCCGTTTAGCCAGGATGCACATTGCTCCTGTGGATCAAGGCAAAGGCAGAAATTACCCATTCAGCTCTTGGAATAAAAGCCTGTAGCTGAGCAATAGGTGGCAGTGTAATACTTGACATCAGCCAGAGCCTGTGAGCGCATATTGCACACAACAGCTCACTCATCCTAAATCACTGACTGCAGCAAGAGCAGTGCAAACCTCACAGAGTTCCTTCAGTTCCTTTTGTTCCTTCAGAACAAAAAAAGGGAAGGAAAGCCACTAAAGCACTGTATATTTCCCCCCGCGTGGGGAGGTCATTGTTGTTGGAAGGAAAGGTCCCCTGTACTGCTGGCAAACATTTAGGTTGTGTGTGGGGTGGAGCAGGACAGAGAATCCTCTCAGCTCTGCAGATGCTCCATAAAATGTCAAAAAGCCTCTCCAGCAAGGGTGTCCATTCACCACCTCACAGGGTAGTCTTTTCCCAAGTGTTTGCTGCAACCTGCAGACAACCACAGGCCATCCAGGGGCTCCACAGAGCTTGGGGGACATGGGAGACTTCATAAGTGGTTAACACACTTCACACTGACCCTGGACTCCCTAATTTAACAGGATGGGAGCATCTCTCTATGCAGTGTTAGCCCTAGAATTCCAAACACGCCTCTGAAGCAGAAAGCCCTCCATTTTAATTTGGGCATACGACTGAAAAATAGGACCGCCCTGTAAAACATGGTCTCTTGAAAAGCATCATTTTATACTCAAGGATCCTCTGCCAAGATACGCAGGTAGCAAGAATCCAGCGAGGGAGGGAGAGCAGACCAGGATAGAGCATCCTTGGGTGGTGTAAACCAGAGCCTGAACAGGACGAGGCAGTTCTGGTGCATCCCAGACTGGCAGGGGTTGTCTCCATGGCTTTCTCCCCACAGGTGTGAGAAGCTGGCCGAGGAGTGCCAGGACAACCCGTGCCGCAACGCCGGGCGCTGCGTGAGCAGCCAGGGCTCCGTGCACTGCATCTGCCCGTCGGATTACCAGGGGGACTACTGCACCCAGCCCATCATCACCCCGGCCATCGTGCCCACACAGTGGGCGCTGGGCCCCGAGGAGATCGCAGAGATCGCAGCCGGCGTGCTGGGGGCGGCCATCCTGGCCGTGGCCTTCGTGCTGGTCCGCAAGCGCTGCCACCGCCACGCCAAGGCGCACAAGCCGGTGGCCCGCGAGGACCCCGACCTGCTCTCCAAGAGTGAGTTCTCCAAGAGCGTGGGCGTGGGCACCCAGCCCGTGCCCCCCATCGAGCTCAACATCCTCAGCGACGCGGCGCACAACAACCTGGACCGGGCCACGCCCGAGCAGCGCAAAGCCACCGGCAGCCCCGAATTCGTCACCTTCAACTCGGCCAACGCCCCAAAGCACCGGGGCACCATCGTGTGCAGCGTGGCCCCCAACCTGCCCCCCATTGCACCCCCGTCCAACTCCGACAATGAGTCTTTCATCAAGTGCACCTGGGCCAGGGAGGAGATGGGTCAGTAGCCACAGCTTTTTCTTGCTCTTACACATCCCTCTTTCCCTTGGGAAGTGGATCTGAAGTTTGCAAGCATGAGAGATGGTGTTGGCTAAAGCAAATCAAAGCAGGGTCAAATACTGCCCCAGCTCTGCTATAGAGCCTTCCTTGGCTCTTTCCTCCTGGTTCACTAGTACATCCCAGTTTTCTGCTTTAACTTTCTTGGTCTTGTACACAATCAGCAGGAAAACCATGAATGCACAGCAGGCTGTGAACCTGGGTCAAAAAACCCTGTAAAAGAGAAAAACTGAAAAAAAAAATTAAGATCCTGAAAGTCAGTAGGAGTTTTAGTGAAGACATTTGCATCAGTGCTCCTGGGTTGAGGGATCACATTCTCAGGGAAACACCTTGAATGGCTCTGGTTACCCCATGTAGGAGCTCTTCCCAAAAGTAAATGCAGGAAAAGGGGAAGATCCAGGGGATCACTGGACCACTGTCCCAGTCCCTTCATGAGTTTCTTGCATCCAAACATAATAATGAGGTATGTCTTTTGGGTGCTAGAGTAGAGGATATCTGTAGGCTGGTGGGGACACTGCCTCAGCACAGCCAGGGGTGATCTCAGGTCCCCACAATACTCACATTAGGAACTACACCTCCCCTATCCCTATGTCTCCTCTCCTCCCCAGTCTGCCACATCTCCTTCAGGCTCAGAGCCTATAGAAGGAATTGGCAGGAGAGCAAGAGAGAGGCAACCACTAGAGCTGCAGCTAACACAACTTTCTTTTGTTCCAGTCTACCCAACAGAAACGACCTACTGGCCCCCCCGGTACGTGCCATCAGATGTCCAGGAATATTCCCACTATGAGATCATTCAAGGCCCCCCTGCCTCTTCCTCTCACCCTCCTCTCCCTCTGCCGCCCCCTCCCCCAGCAGACACGGAGCCAGTCGCTCTCTACGGGGGCTTCCCCTTCCCGCTGGACCAGAGCAACAAGCGAGCCCCCATCCCACCCCGCTACAGCAACCAGAACCTGGAGGACTTCCTGCCGCTGGGCCCCGTGGACATGGGAGCATCCCAGTGCCAGAACGAGTATACAGCCATCAGCTACTACCCAGCGCAGCTGGTGCAGGGCGAGGGGGTCCCGTACCAGCCCGAGCCAGGCTACAAGAGGGTCAGCATGCGCCTGAGCGTGGCCCAGCCTTCCTACGCCGACTGTGAGCTGGGCCACCAGCCCAGCATCCGAGCCCAGCCCCTGCCGCCACCCAACTACGAGGGCTCCGACATGGTGGAGAGCGACTATGGGAGCTGCGAGGAGGTGATGTTCTAACGGGGCTTGCTCGTGGGATGAGGAGAGAAGCACATCTCCACGCAGAACAGAGTGCAGGGGGCTGGCACATGCTGCTGAAGGGAGGCTTGTGTGCGTGTCCCCCCTTGCGTGGCTGGGTTGTAATTTTGGCTGGATCTTTCCCCTCGCTGCCCTCCATGGTGCTCCTGGTGCAAATGGAGGGGAGATGCTCCAGCCACTGCTGGGACATGGAGGATGCTCCTGGGATGCCAGTGACTAACCTGCCTCCTCACCATGCCTCCAACACCGTGTAGGACCACAGCATGCCACCTCTTCCTATCCCATGCTTCTTGGCCACAAGGAGGAAGAGAAGGAGGAGGAGGGCAAGCACTGCAGGTATGGCAGCAGTCATGGTGGAGAGAGGTGTGAAAGGATTAGCAATGCACAGCCTGGCAGTGCCCCATGTGGGGTACAGTGGCTCCCTGCTCCCAGCTCTTGCTCCAAGGGCTTGCATCAAGCCATCAGTTTGTTTGTGGAATGGATCAGCTGGTGCAAACCCTCTTCATGTCTGCTCCCTGGCACTGGGAGAGAGAAGAGGGAATGCAGCTGGTCCCACCAGAACATCCCTCACTGGCTAACAGAAGTCCAAGGGAGAAAAAAAAAAAAAAAAAAAAAAAAAAAAAAAAAAAAAAAAAAAAAAAAAAAGAGTCAATTTCTGTAGAAAAACCAAGCAACAGGGTTTGTTACAGCAGGAACCGCCCACAGACTCAGATCAGGCTGCCCAGCTGCGCTGTGTGCACAAGCAAGGGGGACCCTGCCCTGAAGATTGTGTGCACAGCCTTGTCCCTGTGGCTGCCATGGTCCCTCTCTGAATGCAGCTGTAGGTGGCCCTGCACTCGGTGCTGTATCCCAGAAAGACTGGCCAGCACTGCCTGGAATCTGACCAGAGAAGGGCACCGAGGCTGCTGAGCATGGGTTTGCCTGTTTGTCCTTGTGCTTGGAAATGTTATCGTTTCTTTGTGAGAGGTTTTCTTTGGTTGGTTGTTTAATGTAACTTTTTTTGTTGTTGAATTTTTGGAAAGTATTAAAAGAGTTTGGATTTTTTTACTATTATGATTTTATTCAGTATCTCAGAGATTCTCTTGTAAATAAATAGGACATCCTTGCCCAGCTCGGGGCAAGGGAATAGCAGCTTAGTTTGGGCACCAAAAGCTTTCAGAGAAGTACCAAGACAGCAAGTTAAACACTTTTTTGAGGATCCTCTCAGTGACAGAGGGATGGAGGCAGACAGACCCACAGTACCCTGTCTTCTTTTGGAGTCTCCTGTATCTCTTAGCTCAGGGATAAAGGGTCCCCATTGAAGCCTTTGATTTGTATCCCCAACAAACACCACCTGTTTTACGTCTCAAAGCTCTCATGCATTTCCACAAAACTTTTTCACCAGCTCTGCTTAGCAGAAAGTAGTCCCTGCCTAGATTAGAACTATTTTATCTAGCTGGTTTTATTCTGCTTAGTAAATCCCTCTGAACATCATCCTAAAATAGTACATTTCTGTACTTTGTTTTGAGGACATTTAATTTTGAGGTGTCTCAGCAACAGGCAACACTTTTGCCCATAAGGAAAACACAAATTGTTCTTCACAGCAGCAGAAGCAGCACAAATAACAGTGATGTTTTCCTTCAGACTTTTTAACTCCCCAGGGTTGCTTTGACCAGTGGTCACAACACAGGGAAGGGCAAAGGCAACTTGAGATGAAGCTGCAGTGACACCTGGGAAGGAGCAGCCTCAGTAAAGCCATTTCATGGGATGGGGACAGCCCTGCAGTGCTCAGCCCTAATAGAGGAAGGCTGTGGATCCCACCATGGTGACTCTCCAGAGTCAGAAAGCACAGGAGTGGCTGTGCTCAGCCATCCCTCCTGCCCTGTTCTTCAGGTGACCTCAGATCCACAGTTCCCATCAAAAAGCCTGCAAAAGCCTCCTAGATTAAGAAAAAAAATCTGCCAGTTTCTAAAGATGAACTTTTTATAGCAGATTTCCCCAACAGCCCTGTAATGGCACACTGCAATGGTATGAATTATTCAGCAGTGAGGATAAGCCAAGCTGCAGCAGTGCTGGCAGAGTCTCCCAGTGTGGGCTGACTTTAGCTTCTTTGATCTCTAGGGCGGATCAGCAGCAGCTCAGCATTCCCCATCTTTTTTTCACATGCCAGGATCTTTTTTTCAGCTGCAGCCCTACTTTTGGCATAAATAGGGAGATGAGAAACCAAGGCCCAGCTTTGGTGGGGCAGAGAAAAGCCCAGCCCTAACAAGCCCATAAGCTCTGCCCACAGACCTACTTGCACAAATGAGGTCAAAAGAAAAATTAGATTTTCTGGGCAGCAAAGCTGGAACACTTTTATGTGAAACCCTCACTAGGAGGGGAAATCCTGTGTGCTGTGTGGAGGTGGGAGCAGCAAAGGACAGGATCCTGGCTGCCTGCTGGGCTCCACGTCTCCTGCTCTCACTTCTTTTGGAAGAAAAAAACCCACATTTCATACCCCAAAGCCTTTACACATAAAAAATAGATCATATTTATTGATTAAAGTAAGATACATGATTCAGGTGTGGCACCAGCTCTGCCGCCGGGCAGCCACCCGAGCTGCACACTGACAATATCCATAGGCACGAGACGTGGACGTGACCATTGCTATATTTACACAGACAAGTTTCTTGGTTACTGAGCAGCCTACAATACACAAGTGCCAAGCTTTGGTGTCCATCGGGTCCTGTGCCAGCTCCCACTTGCTCAGCAGAGCCCCTCACACCACACGTGGCACCAGCACATCTCACCCCATCTTCAAACCCCTGCTCGCCCCAATAAAAGAGCTGCAAAACACATTTAATGCTTCTGTGATATCCCAGTCCCCTTGTAAATGAGGTCTTCACTGCTGCTTGCAAAGTGAGTTTGGGTGCCAGGAGCCTCATCAGCAAACCCACTGATGCCCAGTGCCAGGCTGGGGACATGCCTTGGCACACAGCTGTCCCTAAAATGTGGCCAGCCTTCTTGGAGTGCACTACTAGCAGGGCAAGGGGAAGCATCAGATATCCCCTGCTCTTCACAGCACTCCTCCTCTGCTTGACAGTTCAGACTCAAACCCAACCCCAAGGGCCACGCTGGGGTCAGTACACAGAAATGGACGTGAATATTGCACTTGTCCCGCCTGTGTCATGCCCTGGAGCCCCTTCCCAGCCCTGGGTGCTTCCTCTCTATCCCCATGGTGCCCTCCAGAGGGAGGATTTGAGTTAAAGCTTTGCTCTGCTCCTGACCAAGCGATGCCAGTCATGCCAAAACCTTCCCCAGCACAGCCTTGGATGAGACAAGGTGAGCCCCAAGAGGTGCAGGGAGCAGAAGAGGGGCTGGAAAGGGGCAGTGATATGGCACAGACCCACCCCACACCTGGCCATGGGTCCACGTA
The DNA here is from genome assembly GCA_027886175.1 of Phylloscopus collybita. Taxonomy (NCBI): domain Eukaryota; kingdom Metazoa; phylum Chordata; class Aves; order Passeriformes; family Phylloscopidae; genus Phylloscopus; species Phylloscopus collybita. The sequence continues at coordinate 10,290,067 of JAJNNQ010000019.1, read as the reverse complement.
CCAGCATGTGACACCCAGAACTGCCAGCAAAGGGACACAGTGCAGACACAAGCACCACCCAGAGAGAGGCAGGCTGCAGGGACACAGCTCCACACAGCCCCCTCACAGAACCTGTTCAAACAGCAAAAATAACCGCAAACATCACCCTCCACCAAAGATGGGAACACAGCCCACTGGTGCTGTACTCACCCTCCTTCCCACCACCAGCAACCTTCGCCCACCCCCAGGGAGACATGGCTGCAGTGGGTTGAGGGATGAAGGCTCTCCAGAGACCCGGCATTTGGGAGATGCCGTGTTAGCAGGCAGGAGTTTCGCCTGTCCTGTGGAGGGCGCATTTGCTCCCTTGTCTTAAAAAAAGTAGAAATCCAGCAGAAAGGCAAGGAAACTCTCTAGGGAGGAAGCTGGCCTCTCAGAGAAAGGAAAGCAGTAGCGCCATGGGGCCATCCCCGCCAGGCATGCACCAGCCACGACAAAAGAAGCGAAAGGAGCGCAGGGAGAAGTGCCAGGGAGCTGCATCCTACAGGAGGAGAAGAGCTGGGCAGAAGCAGAGGATGCAGAGGGAGTGGAACCAGGAGAGGAAGGGTTAAAAACTGAAATATTATGGAGTTTTTGTATGTGATTTGACATTCAGTATTGGCCTGCAGAAGCAGGCAGAGCGTGCCAGGGCCAGCTCAGGCACTGTAAACAAGGTGATGCATTCTTGCGGCGTGTGGGCGGCATGTGGTGACCCCTGGGGACACCCCATCCCACCCAAAGGGGACCAGCTCAGCCCCTCCTTATGGCAGAGCCTGTTTGCTCCCCACACACCTCGGTTCTGTAAAGCTTCTGAAAGCCAAGCACTGGGTTGTGCGCTGGACGGGGATAAAGAAGTGTCACTACTGAAAGCGTGGGCCAAGGGGTCAGCAAACCCTCCCAGGCAAGGGAGGTGCCGTGCCCAGTGCCCAGGTCCAGGGCCTACTCAGACTTCCTGCTCAAGGCAGCGGGAAACAGAGCTGAAGCACTGCAGGAGCCAGTGCCCACGGCTGGGGATCCCACTGAGAGAGCTGTGGACCTGGCACGCTCCTGGCACCTCAGGCTCTGCCCACCCTCCCCACAAGGCTGAGGTGAGGAGGGAGCTCCACGCCCTCTAACCTGAGCTGAGGTTTGTCTGTTGCTGTAAAAATAAAGTGCTCAGGGAAAAAAAAAAAAATCAATCAAACTAGCACAAAAAAAAGAGTAGTCCCTGTTCCCCGCCCTCACTGAAGGGACAAGGGAAATATGGAAAAGTTGGGATTTAAAAAAATAATAAAATCTGCATCCCTGGGATTCCTCACCTCTCAAAGTGCCTATTTACAGAGAAACTGTTTTGCTCTATAACCTGCCCTAAGAGCCCCCAGGGAAGGCACTGCCCCAGCCTGGATCCCACCTTCCAGAGAGAGCCCAGGCAGGATCCTGTTGCAGCCGGGTGGCCGCAGTGCTGGGCAGCCCCGTCCCCTCACAGACCAAACCCACCATGCTTCCCAGGAGGACAGGGGAGGCCGTTCCCAGGAGAGCAGTGCCCAGTGTCCGTGCACCCCCAGTTCAGCACCCAGAGGGGCCAGCAGGGCGAGGGGACGGTCACTGCACCAGGACAGTGGTGGCATTCACCACGGTGGCCGCAGGTGCCACCAGCTCCACCAGCGCCTCGTAGGTGCCCACGACGAAGCCCACGAAGCCAAAGAGGCTGATGGCGATGTCCTTGGCAATGACAAGGGGGTGCATGCCCTCGGAGTAGTAGGTGGCAATCTCCAGCAGTGGGGGGAAGATGAGAGCCAGGGCGCTGCTGCTGATGGAGCCCACCAGGGAGATGACGAGGTCCAGGCGCGGGATGAGGATGGCCAGCACACCTGGAGGAGGAACGGACAGGACATCAGTGCTGCTACCTCCCAGATGGCAGAGACCTCCTCCTGTGTCAAAGCTAGCAAAACCCCACCCAGGGGTGCCACTGGCTGAGTCAGACTTCTGCTCTCCTCCCTGACAGAAGACAAAGCTGCATATTTTTCTGGGAACTCCTGCCCAAGAAGCAATTAAGCTGTTAAATTAACAAGCCTTTTTGTCGCCCTGGGCGCCACCAGAGTGAGCTTCAGGGCTGAGCAGGATGGGTGCCACTGGCTGCCAGCATTCCCGACCCCCCTGTGCGAGCCAGCACTCCTGCTCCCCACACCTGGGGAGCCATAAAGCCTCAGAAACCCCATAAAAGCAGGAGAGGGGAAGAAAAAAAGGATCTCCCCCACCCCAAATCAATCCGTGTGGTTTTCGTGTGTTTAGAGCTGCTCCAGCAGCAGCACACCCACAGCACAGCCCGGGGGAGAACATTTGTTAGGACTCATTTGTCAGGTGAGAACTGCAGCCAAGGAAAATCCCCCTGGGAGACTCCTGACAGCTTGAGCTTAGCAGTTCCAGCTCCGGCACATTCCTGCTCCTTCTCCTCCTCCTGCACGGCACCAGAAGAGGACAGAGGGATGTCACCAGAGCTCTGCACAACACAAGAGAACCCTCTGCAAGCAAAGCACACTCCAGTGCTTAACCAGTGACCAAGAGAAATAAATTGGTTTACTTCTTTGAAAGCTTTTCTGCTTAGAAACAAGAGACACCTAGAACCATGGCAGGTGCAGCCCCTGTGGAGAGGGGACATCTCAAGGCTCCTTATTGCAGGGATTTGTTCTCTCCCTGGCCATCAACTACAGGCAAGAGAGGCTGTTGGAGCTTCCCTGAGCCAAAGATCACCCATGGAACTGCAGAAAAAGGAAGGCTTGGGAGATTGACTGTGCCACCACTGCAACACTGCTGTCATCTGGATAAGCCTAGAGATAAGCCATGCCTTCACCAAGGGAAAAAGCAACAAAGGTCCTGAGCCAGTTTATCCTGGTGCTCTGCCAGGTGACTGCTGCAAGCAGCATCCCTCCTCCAGCACCCTCTAAGAAGAGCAGAGCAGCTCGCCTCCAACAGAATCCTCAGCCCACCCCACACTGCTCTTTGGACTCAAAAGTAAACAAAATTATTAACTCTCCTCTAAAACAAGCAGATTTGAAGCACCAGCTGCAGTCCTCAGCCTCCGGGGAAACGGTCTGATTTCTGCAGGTATTAATTCAAAGGGGTTTTAAGCATGCTGGTTTTGAAGTTTAGGCTTGAAAGACACCCATACACCAGACTGCATCCTCTCTTTGGGAGCCAAAGCCCTGGTGGGAGCTCACAATCATCCAATGAATATTCATGCAACCCCCCTAATCGCTTTTATCCTCAGCAGGAGCCACAGAGATCCCCTACATGGAAGGGTGAGGGGAGGAGGTACAAAGGAACCTGCATCCTTCCACCAACACCTCTTCTGCCTCCTTATCCCCAAATGGAGGTAAGAGGGTACAGCTGATGACTAAAGCCATCCCATCTCTCCACGCCTTCACTTCCATGGCTTGGCACAGCCCAACACCCTCCAGGAGAGGCTCCAACCCCACAAGCAAGTTCCAAGTTCACCCACAGCAAGAGGGTGGCCAGAGCCTATTGCCCAGCATGGCAGCATTTCATCCCTGCACCCTCTGAGGACATCAAATTGTGCTTCAGGAACTCAGCACAAACAAGACAGGCCTTGCCACGTCTGTAAATGCAGCACTTCTGGCCTTTCATTAGTGACAGCCAAAAACAGCAGCACCCATCTCTCAGCCAGCTCCACCACCCCTGAGTTAGCACCACGCTCCTCTCAAACCCAAACCAAAGCCAGCTGGGATGCAGGGCCAGGTCCCTGATGCTCACCTCTGGTGCATCAGCAGCATCAAGCCATGGAGCAAAGCTCCATTTCAGCAGGGGACTCCACGGAGCTCAGTCAAGCATTTCAGCTGTGCTGACAACAGCAAGCATTTAGTCTTCAGGAATCAAAGCCAGCCAAAATCAGAAACTATCTCATTTCACTCCACACCTTCCCAAAGGTCCACCAGGCTCCAGCCAGGAGCCTATTCCATCAAAACCTCCCTACAAGCACCACACACCACAAAGGGAAGGGAGCCTGTGGGGCTGCTCCAGGCACACCTGCCAGCAGCACACTCTCTACACTGCAGCACTCCAGGACTCTGGTTATGGGTCACCTACCCCTGTCAGTTGTCTCCTGCTGTTCTCCATGCTGCAATGAGTGTGTGGGCACAAGAACACCCCATCCCTCACAGTCAGTGACTCCTTTGCAGTCATGTCCCCATCACACAGGCATGAGGAGCCTGGCTGCACACTGCGTACAGAAAACAGCCTCTAGGCTAGGCTGCCCTGGCACTGAACCCTGTGCTGGGTGTTTCATGCAAGCCCTGGTGGGACTCCACTTCCTGTGAAATTGCCATCCCCAGGCCTGAGGCTCCATGGGGATCTACCACTTCTAAACAATGCAGTTTACTACTCCTCCATTGAGAACACTAGTCCCATACAGAGAGGGTAAAGGACCACTGCTGCTGCTCTTTGGAGGCCACTTGACCCACTGGCATGTACCAGCCAGGCCCAGGGACTGCCAGCTGTGAGGGCTTGAGCAGCAGGGCCAGAGGTGCTGGGCCGAGGGGTGAAGGCTCAGCAGGAAGGAGGTGCCACAGCCTCACAGGCAGAGTCAGACAAGGTGGTTTGTACTCACAGGTCACACAGACCAGGGCCACCCTGAGGAGCAGGTTGACCAGCCAGCCCCAGCGCTCCGACACCCGGGCCACGAGGGGAGGGATGATGATCTCGGCAGGCACGTAGAACTGCACGGCGTAGGTGAAGAAAATCCCAAAGGAGAAGAGCAGCTTGACAGCTTGGTAGAGCCTGGAAAGAACAAGGGCACAATGAGACAGGCTCTTCCTCCAGCCCCTGCAACATCAACAGCAGAAAGCAGAAGGGGAATGCTCTGCAAGGACTTTTGTGAGCCAGGGGTATCAAGGCCTGAACACTCTTAGAAAATTAGGAGTGATACATTTAATTCACAAGGACCTTTATTGAGCAAGAGACAGCAAAGTTGTGTATCAGCTGCAGCCAAAATTACACATTCCAGCTGCTGCTCAGCTTCTGAGGAGCGGGAAGAGGATGGCACTGCTGGGATAAGTCTGGGCTTCCATGAAGAGCCAACATCACAGTGTTCCAAAAGCAAAGCAATGTGTACAGGGAACTCAGCCTCCTTCATCAAACAAAAAAGAGCAGCTATTTTTGGAATGCTGCATGACACATTGTTTGAGGGGAAGAGAGTTAAAAAAGCAGTTTGGGCTGAGCAGAAGGAAGGCATAGTGCAGACAGGCTGTGAACAGCACCTTGGGCTCAACCCCAAGTCAAATCTCACCACCACAGACCCTGCAGGGATAGTGTGGCTGCAGGAGAGAGCCCCTTCACAGGTGACCAAAAGTCACCTCCCAGCCCCATCTCTGCCCTCAGCTTCCCAGCAGCAAAAAGTCTCTCCAAAAGAGAAGAGAGATCTGGTTACCTCACATATGCTCCTAACCCTTCCCCAACTCAAGACACACTAACCAAGCAGGAAACATGGGTCCTGGCCACACCACCTGGGTAAATATGGGCTGGATCTGAGCTGAGGAGCGTATCTGGCTCCTACCTTCTTTGGGCCTGTGCCCTTCTGTATGCTAGGTCTCAGCATCCACCTTCTACAACAGCCTTAAATCAGAGAAATGCAAGTATTCCCATGCAAGACAGCTTTGAACACAAGTGCCAGAGTCTGGCTGAGTAAAACATTTCCCACAGATGGAGTTAGGGATCACCTAAGTGAATGGAATGTTACATGAGTCTATGGGACCAGACCAGATGTATTCAAGGCTGCAGCCAACAGGAGCCTGAAGCCACCTTATCATCTTCAAAAGAGCAGGGTGCTCAGGGAGAGCTCCTGCTGCCTTGGGACAAGGATAATATCCACCTTCAAGAAGAATGATGGAAGGTACAGGCTAATCAGCCTCACCTCAGTCCCCAGAAGAGTACGGGTTAAGTTCTCCTGGCATCCATTTCCAGGCACATACTGGACAGTGAGCAGCCAGCAGGGATGTGCCAAAGGGCAGTCATGGAAATATCCTCATCAGTGACCTGGATGAGCTTTCAGTGACCCAGAGCACATTCTCAGCAAATTCCAAGCAAGATTAAATTGGAGGAAATGGCTGACACAGCTTGGAGCAACAACATGATGTCACAGGCAAAGCTCAAGTGCAAACATGAATTTCCACACATAGGAAGAGCTGGGGCCAGGAGAACAGGACCTGGGGGTCTTGGTGGGCAGCAGACTGAACATGAGCCAGTAGCAGGACCCTGCAGTGACAAATGTCAATCACAAAGCAGGCTGTGTTAGCAAAAGCACAGTCAGGAGGTTAAGGATAGGGATCAAGGGATTATTTTCTTGTTTGGGGCTTGTTTGGCATCTTGAGTATTGTGTCCAGCCCTGACACTCCCAGGACAGGACACTGACTTACTCTGCAGAGCAAGTGCTACCATCAGAGACCATCAAAGAGTACTGCTGCAGAGTGCAGGCTACTAAGATGGTTGGGGCTGGAGCATGATGTACAAAAAGAGGCTGCAAGCCCTGGGCTTGCTCTGCATGGTGAGAAGGTTAAAAGGGGATGTTACTGCTGTCTTCAGCTGCCTAACAGGAGGACATGGAGGAGGAGAGATAACAGGCTCTTCTTGGAGTTGCACAGCAGAAGAACCAGGTGCAATGGGAACCAGCTGCAACTCCAAAGGATGGTTAAGGGTGAGAAGAAGGGCCTGGATTGGCAGAGAATCACTGCCCTTGTTGATATTCAACATTTAAACTAGCCCTTCTATGAGCAGGTGAGAGGAGCCAGTGATCCCATGGTGTCCTCTCCAACCTGCATTACCCTAAGGTTCCAGAGGCAAACTGAACACAAAGTTAATTCCAGAGTCCAGAATGTGCCCATGCAGCCACACATGTGCACAGGAACCTTGAGCCACCGACCCACAGCTGCCATATCTTATCACTGTATTCCCAAGGAAGTGATTCTATAAAAGCAATGAAGTGCTCCAGGGCAATCCAAGATTAATAGTTGTTACTAAAAAAAAATCCGGAGGAAGTCTGTGTACCTGTCCTACACAGGTCAGGAACCAGGACAACAAGATCAAAGGGCATTTTAAATACCAAGAAGAAGAACTCTAGCATTACCCTTGATCCACAGAAAACACATGCAGGGCCTTGGAGAGGCACTCTGCCACCCACAGCAACACCTGCATCAGCCAGATTGCCATGCTAGGCCATCCCAAAAGGCTGTAAGAAGCGAAATATCCTCCTGGGACCATAAGCTCTGTCATTACCTACCTTCAACTGGCCACATGCAACCCCACAGCTTCCCCCCAACTACAGCATTTCTTCACCCTTCAGATGGTGCAGTGAGGCAACCCTTCCTAGGAGGCAAGGAAGGACTTCTGCACAGCAGCACCATATTTTGGACACTGTGGTTAGATGTGGGCACTGGGAACTGACAACACTCCTCATTTGAGGAAACTGCGGTTTCAGAGAAATGGGACTGAAACAGTCCTTAGTCACCCTGTAACTCAACGATTTCTGAAACATTCACCAAATCTGCTCCAGAAACCTCCAGGCAATGGCTACAGCTAGGGGAAGACTGCAGCACCTCCACCACAATCCTTGCCTTGTCTGTCAGGCTCCAGGCTAACCCCACACATGACTTCTCACCCACAGCCCTTATGACCAGCTCCTGCAGCCCAGCTTTTCACTGCCAGATGAAAACCCACAGGCAAGGCAGGATGGGCAAGACATTTTCAAGAGCAAGTCTTCCCTCAACACCTGTGGTTTAATCCACTGGAGTGGCAGAGAGGACTTCATCTCAACTGTCACAGCCTTGAGATAACCCATTTCCAAGTCCAACATCCACTGCCAAGAGGCAACGAGCACAAACATCAAGGTGTCCTGCGTGCCAAGTGACAAGAAACACAACACACCTTCCCTGCAGCTGCCCTGCCATGTGCCCAGGCTTCTCCAAACACTGCTTCTAAAGGGCTATTCTCATCTCACTATCCAAAAACCCCTGTGGTTAGTTTTAGAAAAGGAACTTAAGAATACTTTACTTTCAAAAAAGTAGTTAACTTTAAAAAAAGACAGAAAGTATGGATACTCTTAAAAACATGGATTTGCACTATTCTCTCTGTAGCCTAAGCTAGCAGGTCATAGTAACCCCATTCTAAGGACCTGTTCTAAGGGAATGTCATTCTTCAGGGCAAACAGAGCTGAGATTCCCTGCAGAAGCCCATTTGCAGCATTTCAGATCAGCAAATGTCATTGCAGGCAGAGCCTAAACCTGGAAATTACCTGCTTTCCACCTGCAGGAGAAATAGCAGCATCTCACCCCCTTCACACGGTACTTCAGTTTACTGAGCAGAAGAGATTCACACCTCCTGTGTTGGGCATGGTGGGATTCATACCTCCCTACAACATAGGCACATCTTTCCACAGCCCCATCCCTCCTCACTGAGAGCAGGGACCTGGCAGAGCTCCGAAGCCCTGCAGGGGACAAGACAAGGCTCTTGGCAGGAGCAGGATCTTCTACCACACCAACATCCAGCAGTGCAGTCACTACACAGACCCAGCATGAATGAACATCCATGCACTCAAACTGAAAAGAAACCCACACAGCAATAATTAAAGCAAAACCAGGCCCTATTTTTGCCAAATCTTTGCTGTCTCCAGAGCCCCAACTGTGCAGTTTTACAAGGACAGCATGTGGAAGCCTCAGTGACTCAAAACTTGAGTCCTCCCCAAATTTACTCCAAGAGTGAGACAGTGAGTCACACTGCAAGGTGCTGAGTGCTACTAGGAGCAGAGAGGATGGGCTGAAGTGGAGGACAGGCACCCCCAGCTCCAGGTCTCACTCTGGTCTCTTGCAGGATTTCAAGCCAGCAGAGACCATCAAAGAGTATTGCTTGCATTTCTCCTGTGGATGACTATGGAGCCATGACACTGAGCAGCCACCCATCCTCAGAGACAGCAGCACACAGCTTGGGCAGCTGCTGCAGCAGCCACCAGCCCTGGCAAGAGGAGAAACAACCCCTCCAGGCAGGCAGGCATGGGGTCAGGCACCAGGGCTCCAGACAGGAACTGAAGCATTTCAAGAGGCTTCACCAGATCCCAAAGGACAGACAGGTTTGGGAGGCTGCTGCAGAGCTCAGCCCCCACAGGAGGAAGGGGTATCCTCATGGCACCAGTGCTCAAAGGCACAGCATTGGCTCAAGAAGAGCCACATCCAGACACAATGTGGAGCCCAGAAGTGGGAGTTTGAGCTCCAGGGCTGCAAACAGGGTACACAGCCCACATATGAAGATGTCACATCTCACTCCCTCTGGGAGCTCCCAGCTTTGGGTTGGTTTCTCATGTGCTATATTTGAGGAAGAGAAGTGGTTTTTGCACAATTCAGTGATGTTCTGGTATGGCTGCATGGGGGTTGTGTTCAACATCTGCTAGCTAGAGCACTGCTGAGCCCCAAAAGGATACCACAAGGTTCCAAGAAAAAGACAAGAGCTGTACCTACCCAGGCAGGGATCACCAGGGATCCTGATGAAGCAGCCTGAGCCCCAAGACCGGACTCAGACACTACAGCAACAAGCCTCTTCCAGGTCAAGCATCTGACAATCCTTGTCAAACTCCCTGAAGTTTGCCTATGGCACAGTTCCTCAAGCTTACCCACATTAGTTGCCATAAGGAGTGAGGTCCCCCTCTCCCACCTGCCTGTCTGGACCCCTCATTCCTCACCTCCCAGTCCCTCCACTGCCCATAGGGACTCACCAGCAGTTGGGCAGGTTGAGTGTTATGCTGGCCTGAATGTCTGCCCCGAAGCGCAGGTAGCCCAGGACACTCAGGCTGATGTAGAGGATGGTGACAATGGTCATCCCCACGTAGAGGATGACTGGGAACTGCCGGGGGTTCTTCATCTTGTTTTCCAGAGGCAGCACCTGGGAGAAGAAGAGGAGGAAGATGGCAGAGCAGCAGGTTGCCCATTCCTCTATACCCCTCAGCCTCAAAAAGCAGAAGGGGCAGCCCCATGGCCAAGCCCAGCCTGCCATGCCAGGGGATGGGATAGTCCCACATGGAGCCGGGAGAATCCAGCTGAAAAAAAAAAACAACTATACTGGAGATCTGCGCTCTGTGCTCCCATTGGAGGGCTTCGAGCTTGGCACAGCAAGTCTCCAAGAGATCACCCACGCCCTTGTCTTAAAGATGGGACCTGCTCCCTGCCCTTGGCAGGAGCTGCACCCAGTGCTGGGTCCTGGGGAAATGCCAACCACCCATACCTTGGGTGCATTACAACTCTGCACCCCAAAACAGCAGAGCAATGCCAACTATTTTACACTGTTCTATTTTCCCCAGAAAATCCTGGAAAGACCAAGACACACTCTCTTCTGCTATCAAGTTTGTCTTGACAGATTTCAACCAGGCAGGACAATAAAAAGACAAAGACAGAGGTAATTCTCTCACCTCTATACTACTAACAGTAAATATAGGCCTTCAGCAAACAATTTTATAGCTGTCCTTGGGTGGTGTTGATTTCAAGAAGAGACACAGAGGAAGATCTGGTGAGGAGGCAGGACAGGAATAACTTTTATTTGCTTCTTCACCTCCAAGTCATGCGAGGAAGAGAGCATTTGTGCCTCAGTGCTGGCAAGAACCCTCTGCCCAGGGCATAGCATTCAGTAAACACACCTCCTGTAATGGATTTGGCCCTCTCCAGCCCTGTGTTTACACAGCCAGCTTACATTAAGAGATGAAAACATTTTTTCCTCCTTTGAAGGGAGCTCCCGGAAACAACCCACAACATCTTAGGGAGCCATTAAGCCCTCCACCCACCCACCCAGCTTTTTTCACAGACACAGTTGGTCTATTTACAGCATCTTGCATGAGAGGCCCATTTGCATGGGCAGGCTGGGGCCAGGCAGCTGCCAAGGGGAGATCTCGGTGCCTCCGCAGCAGGGTGGGAAGGAACAGATCACATCTTTTCATGTCACACTTTTTGGCCTCCCATTTAGGCAATTTCAGGATCCAGCCTGGTAACAAGACTCAGGACAATGCCTCATCTGCAGGTCAGCCAGCAGAGCCCAAGGCAGAGGCTGGTGTGATTCCCAGATAAAGCCACCTCTAAAGCAGCAACCAACCACCTGAGGTTTGGAGCACGTGCTCCTCCAGCCTCAGATGGAAGCACCAGAGTTTGACCCAGGAGACAGCCTGGAGCTAAAGCTAACAGCATCATCCAGAATTTAGGTTATTGTCAGAGAAGTTCAGCTGCAACTGCAGCTGCAAAGCAGAGCAGGTGCTGCAGCAAGTCCAAGCAGGGCTGAGCCTCTTGTGCAGCAGCTCCACTGCCACAAGCCCAGACTTACCACGCCGATGCCTTCAAAAGCAAAGATTGCAGTGCCAAAGAACAGAGGGTAGGTCTTCCAGGCTGCTGCCAGAGGCAGGTTTCTGGGATCAGGAATGTCCTGGAAAAAAGCCCATGCAGAGTTCAGACACAGGGAGGATGGGGAAGACCTGGCCTATTCCCATCACTCCCTGTCACAGCCCCATGCTGCAGGGAAAGCCCTGCAGAGCAGAGGGAACCATCATGCCCACAGAAAAGCAGTACCCACAGCATCCAAATACCCCATTGCTGAGCTCCCTCCACCTGTCCAAACATGGGACAGCACAGAAATGAGAGAGGGGAGCCATAGACACCTACCCTGACGATGTACTGGTAGATCACAACAAGGCTGACAAGCATGGCCACGTTGGCCAGCATGGAGAAGACGGACAGGACCTTGAGGTTCTGGATAAATGTGAGCAGCACCACAAAAGGCAGGATGGAAAGCATGTAGAGGCGGGAGTCCATGGTGGGGGTCATCACCACTGTCCTGTTTGAGCTGCAGTCATTGGTGGTCCCGTTTGCAGCAGATACAACCTGGGGAAGCACAGGAAGCCCTGGTGAACCCCATCACACAGGTCTAAAAGCCACAGATCTTAGCTGCCCATCCCAGGTGGGTCAGGGTATTCCAAAAGCTCACTTCAAACACAGTTAGCTGATTAAAATCAAACCAATATGTGTTTTCAGGTAGTTCTGAAGCAGGGGGCAAAGGTGGGAGTGGCTATGGCACCTGAGCCAGGACAGCAAATCCTGCCTGAGCCCAGGTTCAGCAAGCAGGAGGACGCAGCAGCCAGGCACAGAGGGCAGAAAGCACAGGCTGCACTCCCCACGAGGTCAGTTGAGAAGAAAGGAAAAGGGCACTAAGTGCTGTTTCCAAAGGTCCTTCTCCTCTTGTTCCACCAAATTCTTATCTAAGTCACACAGTCCTTCAATTATCCAGTGCCCCATTCACATGCAAGGACATCTGAAAATGACTGTTGGCCCCCAAGTTCACTTTCTTTATGACAAAGCATCCTTTCCTTCCACTCCAAAGGCACTGCAGACCATGTGCTCACTTCTAGAGGTGGCTCAGGCCCAGGAACCAGGTGGCTGAGCCATTCCTCCCAAGACCGTGGGCTCACTGAATCACCAATTCAACCACGACCAAACTGATACCAGGTTCTGTCCAGACACTGCAGCAAAGAGTGGCCTGAAAACTGTATTAACCTGCTGCAGAGCAAGTCCTGCCCCAGAGGAGAGGCTGAAGAACTTGGTGTAAACCAGTATCCTCTGTGGAAGAGGGCAGTGCAGGGCCACGCACCCATGGGACAGTGCTGCTCAAGCCCCAGCCTGCCCTGCCTCTTCATGGCTTGCTCCAAACCCGTCTTCCAAACCAAAGCCCTGCCCAACACAGGCACCTCGCCCAAGGTACCACCTGCACTGTGACTCCCCACCTAACACACTAATCCTCACCACAAGAAGAAACAAGCAACTCCCCTCTCTCCACCCCCAAAAAAATTCCAAAACCAAAGCTAAGGGGTTTCCCACCTGTGACCTAAAAAAAATGGTGTGGATTTGCAGGTTTTTGCAAATTCCCCTTGAGGCTTGAAACAGCCTTCAGTCTTTGCTGTGAGGGGCTGAGGAGAAAGAAGCCCACCTTAAAGTGGAGCAGGGGGCTGTTCCCAGCGGCAGCCTGGCCCCTCCTGCTCTTGGGGCTGCTGATGTCAGATCATCAGTGTTGACCTATTTACTTCTCCTGCCACCCCACAATGGGAATCTCCTCAGCTGCTGCTCCAGAAGCAGAGGAAGAGTCTCACACTGGAGGGACAACCCCTTGCTCCCCAGGAGCCCCCTCTGAAGCTGATGGCCATCACTGAAGAGCTGACAAAGGGCACAGCCATGGTGGCAGCGACTAGTGCTGCAAGAGCAGAGCAGGAGCACATGTGGAAAAAGGCTGAGCAGTGCCTGCAAGGCATTGAGCTGGCAGAGGCTGGAAATGGGGACTCATTATTCCCAGTTTCTTACAGAACAGGAGCCAGCCAAGCAGTTCAGGGTTTCTGTTTATTTCCTCCTGAGGCCTTGCAGTAAGAAACTCTTTCTCTAAAGATGAAATTAAGCTTCAGAGCCACAGGAAGAGGAAAGAAACTGGAATGCAAATAGATCCAAGGAAGGGAGAAGAGAGGTTCACAGCAGGTCCTGGGACCCACATGTTACCATCAACACCAATAAACCAATTAACTGAGGGGGACAGGACAGAAAAGGCACAGTACCTCTGCTTTCATCCCTTTCCTGTTGTTCCCTCACTAAGTATGGTCCCACTTTTCCTGGGCAACAGAGACACCTCCAGCACCTCTACAAAACCAAAGATTTTCAAGAAAACATGCTCTGTTTGAACAGGAAAACCAATCCTCCAATGTATCTGGGCAGAGGAGTGGAGTTTTTTAAGCAGCATATCCTACAGAAACCAGACCTTTGGTGGAAAACAGTGAACAGGACACAGGAGCTAAGAACAACCCAAGCACCTTCACACCCTCTGACCTCGCCCCAGCTCACGAAGGAGGCGTAAGTCCAACCTGTTTGAGATTGTCCGCCAGAAAGACAAAGTACACACAGCAGAAACCCAGCTGAGTGATGATCAGGAAAACTCCCACTATACGCCTAGAAAGCAAAAGAACATCATTTGTCAGACAGATCATACCGAAATAAGAGCCTGCTTGGGTTGCTTTGGGTTGCACTTGCACAGCGCAATGATGCTGCTCTCTCAAGATTGGGGTGTACAGGTCAGAGCACACCCAGCTCACTTCTCTGTGATCAAAAGACCTTCTCTCCACCCAGCCTCACAGATCTCAGGCTCTTCAGTCTCTCCCTCCCATCCCTTGCATAGGGTCAGGACAAGCCTCAGGAGAAAAGTCTCCTTTTTGGGTTTAGCATCTCCAGAGAGTCTGCTGCTGAATTGTCAGAGCTGGAGACAACACTCCCCGGACACAGGAAGAGGTGAGTGCTCCCATCCCCTGATGTGCAATGATCTGTGTGACGTAACGTGGGACACCCACAGGGCAGGGAGCAGCCACTGGACATGTTCCACGTCTAGCAAGATAGGCCAGCACTGCAAGACCCTATTCAACCCTTTGTTACGCTGTGGAGACTCAGTTATCCCACGCATTTAGCATAAGTCACACCTGGCTGGGGACAGTACTGGATCAAAGTTCTCAGCATTACCCTCTGGGGGACACTGAGTATTCAGGGCAGGTGAGCCAAACAGCATTTCATGTTGCTTGTGCTTATCTGCTGACACAGCTCAGTGACCAGAGGCTCTTCTGTCCCAGCTGCAGCACATGCTGGGCTCAAAGACAAGTCCCTGCCTGGGGCAGGGGAGCAGTACCTTCCCCAGATGGCATGTGTCCTCAGGCAGGCACTGGGAGTTGCCTCTAGCCCGTACATCACAGCACCTCCATAGTCCAGAAACTGCTTCTGGAACCTGTCCAGAGAAGGGAGAAGGATCATCACATCAGCCTTGTCTGCTAGTTCCCAAGGCAAACAGTGACATTAAAAGGAAAATGGTTCCTGTGAAAAAGAAGAGCAGCTCCCAGCTGAGGCTTTGGCATGGGCAACTTGCTGCTGAGGGGCTTCAGAAAAACCCCAGGGCTTTTTGGGCAAGAGGGAAGAAGTGTAGGACTGTAGGGCCGGGAAGGGGAGTTGCTCCTTACCTGTTGCAGAAGTGATGGGCGCACTTCACCAGGATGCCCATGCAGTGCACAGCCACGATTCCCATCACCAGCAGGCTCAGAGGACCCAGCTGCGGGGAAGAGAGGGGGAAGGCTGCACTCTGATGGCCAAAGGCAGAGCTGCACACTATCTTCTACTTCCAGACAGAACTCCACGGGCTGGGTGAGTGCAAACACTGCTGGAGGCTGAACCAGAGCTCTGGTGCAGCTCCCAGGGACCAGCCCCCCAGGACCAAGTAACCTGACAGAGCCACGAGCTTGGCAGAAATGATGCAAAAGAAGCAAGTTGGGGCAGTTTGGGAGTAGCAAAGCGCTTCCAGGATTGTTTTTCCAAACTATCTTGCACATCTCTACTCTGCAGGTGATGAGGAGGTCATGGCCTGGACCCAGCATCCTGCCTGACCCCAACAGAGGAAGACACAGGCCCAGCTCACACACTGAACTCCTCCACACCAGGCAGCAACAATGCAGGAGCAGCCGGAACAGTCTCAGTAGTGAAACAAAGCCACAGAGTTTGGGGTGCAAACAGGTGCAAGTCACCAAACACTGAGAGGCTCAAGCCCCAACACCCCCAATACTGGCTGTATGAGCTGCCCAGTGCCTCAGGGTCACTCTACCCCACAAGCTCCAGCACACAGCAGGGCTGAGCTGCCTTACCAGGATGCCAGCATTCTTCACAGCCAGAGGCAGCCCCAGCAGCCCTGTCCCAATATTCCCCTTCAGCAGATGGATCAGGGTCTGGTACCACCTGAGGGAGAGCAGATGCATAACATCCCTGTCATCAGGTGCCCACACCCACACACAGCTTATCCTGTTAAGGGTCCACAGCAGCTCTGAACTGCTGCAGGGAATGCACATGGAGGTCATGATCCTGTCCCCTGAACCCAGCTCAGTCAGCTGGGACCTAGCTAAGTGTGAAAGCAAAGACTGAACGAACAGATTTTGGGTGGGCATTTATAAAAACCAGCAAAAGCACAGCCCAGCCCCAAGAAGCTGCATAAGGAATGTCTCTGACTTGAAGGGACCAGTCTCTGCCAGGCAAAGACAGCATCCTCTGCACACCTGGGCACAAGGAAGCCCTCAAAACATGGCTGCATATCCTCTGAATATAGGCATGCTGTTCACTTACCACAGTTCCCCATTGAACAAAGGTGGAGTGGGAAAATACTGGGAAAAGCATCAATCACTGCCCACTGCCAGCAAGCCCAGCTTCACCAGAGCACAAAGAGCAACACTGGAGCAGCTGCTTGCTTGGTGCCAGCACCCCACAAAAGCAGGACCACATCTCAGCCCTCACCATCCTCATGAGAGCTCCCCATAAAACCACAGCTTCACCATCCTCTGGCAAAGTCAGCGGGGAGCCACCACGACCTCCTCCACCCTCCCCAGTGCCAGGCCAGCCCAGGAGGGAGGGAGGCAGGACTCACGTTGTCCCATTGGTCTCCCCGAAGCGCTGGTAGGAGTCGGGGTGTGCGAAGCCATTCATGCCATCGGGAGGGCTCCCCTCGGGCGTGACGTCTGTGGAGCTGTAGTCATTGTAGTCCTCGCTGCGGAGGCGCCGCGTGGACATGGTCCCTGTGGGGGCAGTGGCATTAGGGGTGCCCAGCTCAACAGCCCCATTCTCAGGCTCCTTGGGGTCAGCCATTGTGCAGAGAGAGCGGCTCACACTGCCAGAGCAAGGTCTCCTCTAGGGCTTTTATACAGCCACAGGCTCACGCCCAAGCAATCACAGAGTGGCATGTCCTAAGGTCAAAGGCGCAGGTCACATTCCCACTGGATCTTCCTTCAGGCTCGTGCCCGTGTTTTGGGCACACCCAGACAGAACAGGATCAGGATCCTGCAGGCAGAGCCTGGATGTGACCTACTTCATGTCAGGCAAGGGAGCTGCGTTCCCCTGCTCTAAGGGGGGTGAGCGTGACACCACAGGCAGTGGGGTAGGAGGGGACATGCTGGCACTGTGTCCCCTGCTCAGGCACTTGGGAGTAGGGCTGTTAAGTGGATGGGCCAGGAAAATGTAACTGCTTTTAACTTGCACACAGTGTGCTGTAAGGGAACAGCCTGCTCTTGCCAGGGAAAGGAAAGTTTCCTAACTTCTCTTTTTTCCTTTTTTTTTTTTTTTTTCCTTATTGAAGACTTCTCATTAAAGAGAATTTTTACAAAAAATTATTATATTCCCATAATAGAGGAGCACAGACCATGTGCTGATAGCAAAACACCTGCCCCAAAGGTTTCACAGCCAAGGAGGTGCCTATGGGAAAAAGGGACTTCCCAGGATGAGGCACTTGCACAGCCTGGAGCTCTTGCTCCAGCAGAAACTCAAACAGTGTCCAGCAAGCCTGCAGCACAAGCACAAGCCTCACCGAGGACACACACCTCATGTCTTTGTCTGGAAAACAGTCAGTTGTTTCAATTCCCACACATGCCACACCCAGCACCCTGAACACCCACTGGGAAGGAGCACCAGAGGCAGGGAAATCATGTGTAAGGCTCTTGCACCACAGACTGGTGACCCAGTCTCTGCCCCATGGCTCCTCTGGGCTGTCATGCCCCAGGCACCACACCTGCTCCAGCAGTCCCGGTGCTCCCCATTCCACTCCCCAGCACTGGTAAAGAACTGGGAGCAAGAGGAAGCAGCAGAGAAATGTTACGACTGCAAAAAACTGTCTCGCTTCCTGCCAGAGCTCTTCATGCACCCACCAAGTCACACAAGCGCCTGCCAGATGCAGACTCAGCACAGACCAACACATCTGGCTGTGCAGGGAATGCTCAGCCCAGGCCACCCGGGTGCTGCTTCACCCCCAGAGCACCACTCTGCAAACCTGGCTGCCACACAGAAAACAAGCCAAGAGCTGCAACCACTGGGAGGGTCCAGCCTTGCAATCAAAAGGGTAGCAGGAAGCAAGGGATTTTCCTCAGGTCTGGATGCTCCAGATCCCAGCTGCTCTGGAGCAGTTATCCAGGCCACAACAGCAGTGCTGTATTTCCTGCGGCACCAGGCAACACCAGCAGCAGGAAGCAGCAGTGTGTCCCATGGAATACCAGGCTCTGGAGGAGCAGTGAGGCTGGCTGGCTGGCAGGAACTCCAGAGCCAAAGGCAACACACGCATCACTCCTGCCCAGCCTCCTCTCTCACAGCTGGGACACGTAATCGTGTCCTGAACCGGCTCCGCCGCAGGCAGGGTGATCCGGTGAGGCAGGGACTGGGAAGAGCGGCAGCAGGAGTTTACACAAGGAAAGCGTTAGAAGCTATTTGTCATGGGTGACAGGCCCAAGGGGCAGGGGAGGCTCTGCCAAGCACCATGGGCTGGTAGGGGACAAGGAGAGTGGGCAGAGGAGGTGCAGAGGTGGGTCAGGCATGGGTGCCCTTCCAAAGGATGGCCCACACAACATCCGAAGTACTCAAGAGCAATGACTTTGAGATGAACACAATGTGGTGACATCACTCTGCCTGATCGCTCCCTGTGGATTTTTTTTCTCCTTTCAAGCAGGCCCATCTGCTTTCTGCTTTGAAGAGCCAGGGAAATGTATCCATCGTGACTTGCCTGCCTTGTGTCTGGATTAAAGGTTGCGTAGCAGCAGGGAGCAAGCACTCTGTTCTCCCGCAACCAACAAGAAAAAGCTGCAAAACTTGTCTCATCCACACGACAAACATTTAAAACCAAAGCAAAACCCCACTAAGCCGTTTCCTCTTCATTGGAAACAGCAAAGAAAGGAATATCTACGTTCAGTTTCCACTTCAAACCCAACTCCTCAGCCACTTTCATGTGCTTTTTTTGCCACCCACACACAGAAGCAATTTCATCCTATTAGGAAAGCTGGGGGGGGGGGGTGGGGGGGTGGGAGGTAGTGACAGCAATTTGTCCCTTACAGTGACAGTCCCATGCCACAAGTCAAAAGCAAGATGTGGCTTGCTGCTGACCCTGGCAGCTCTCCCGAGCTGAGTGGGGGCTGTGTGTAGACCAGGAAATCTTCTGGAAAAGTGAGCTTCACAGCAAAACTCACTGCCACTTTCCACCACGTGTGTTGAATCCTTCATTTCCAAAGCACTACTTGTAATAACCCACCTCAGCATGACACAAGGGAGAGCCAGCACTGCCAGATCCCCCTGCCCTGCCTGCAGGGAGGCCACAGACAAGCCCCTTCCCCAGGCCACCATGTCCATGCCAGCCTGACACCTCCCAGTCATAGCATCAGTCCTCTTGTACCTGGGTTACCCAGTGCTCCCACAGCTCTAGAGAACGCCCAGATTCACCTTTATAACGTTTCACAGCATGGCCTGGTACCCACAGCCCAGCTTCTCCCCACAGGGAGGCTGCTGGGCACAAACCCCACCAGTCTCCACAGCTCCCACCCCAGCCAGGGTGTGCTGCCCACTGTGGGGCTCTCTGCACCCTCCGAGTACCACATAGCATCCCGCACCCTTCCCAGCACCTCACATCGGGGGCTGTGCCCCCTACATGGCACGGCACGGCCGGACACTCCGAGGGGAGCCCCATGGGGCGCCAGCCTTCATGCAGGGCATCGCCAGCAGGCCCGGAACACCCGTGTCAGCCTCTGGCACGCCCAGGGACCCCCAGCACCCACGTCAGCTGCCAGGACCCCCAGGCCCTGAGCACCCACCCATGCACAAGGGCTGCCAACGAGGCCCTGGAGCGCCGAGTCCTGTCAGCGCGCCCAAGCTGCCCCGAGCACCCACGCGGGACGGCGGCGCTGCCGGGACCCCGCGCACCCACCGCGCCCCCGGGTCTCTGGGCACGCCGCGGGCTGACAGGCGGCTGACAGGCGGCTGACAGCCCCTACCCACAGCCCCCCGGTCCCCGTCGCCCCCCGGTCCCTGTCCCGGTGCCGGTCCCGCACCTCTCCGCCGCCCCGCACCACCCGGCCCCGCCGGGCCCGCTCGCTCGGCCGCGCCGTCACGTGACCGCGGCTCAGCTGAGCGCGGCGCGTGCGCGCGGGGAGCGCGAGGCCGAGGGGCGGGGCCGGGCCGGGCCGGGCCGGGGGAGGTGCGGCCCCGTGGCGCCCCCTGGCGGCGGCCGGGCGAGGTGCGCCGGGCGGGTCCCGCGGCCGCGTGTGGGGAAAGGCGGGAAGGCCGAGCCTGGAACCCCGCGGGCGGCGAGCCGGGAACCGAGCCG
Source organism: Phylloscopus collybita (assembly GCA_027886175.1). Lineage (NCBI taxonomy): Eukaryota > Metazoa > Chordata > Aves > Passeriformes > Phylloscopidae > Phylloscopus > Phylloscopus collybita. The sequence continues at coordinate 10,269,862 of JAJNNQ010000019.1, read as the reverse complement.
GGAACCGAGCCGGGCAACGCTCTGAACACCAGAACTGCGAGGGAGCTGAGGTTGCCCGTCCTGGAGGAGGCTCGGGGGTGGCTATATCACTCTCTACAACTCCCTGAAAGGAGGGTGAAGCCAGGTGGCATCGGGCGCTGCTCCCAGGCAACCAGCGACATGACAAGAGGACGTGGTGTTAGGCGGCGCCAGGGAATGTTTAGGCTGGACATTAAGAAAGAATGTTTAGGCTGGACATCACGGGGACAGTGATTATACATTGTAATGGGCTGCCCAGGGAGATGGTGGAGTCACCATCCCTGGAGGTGTTTATGGAAAGACTGGACGTGGCACTCAGCACCACAGTGTAGTGGACATGGTGGTGTTCAGTCACAAGTTGGACTCACAGAGTGAGGTCATGATCACAGAGATCTTCTTCAAGCTGATTGATTCTGTGCTGCTGTCGTCCCCCACAGCAGGGCTGTTCCCTGGGGCAAGGCCTGCAGAGCCATGCAGGTGTCAGGGTTATAGAATGTCACCAGGATAACCAACACCCTCAAAGCCCCCCAGCACGGGCTGTGGCCCCCTGGGCCATGGCTGTGTCCCTGTGTCCCCACATCAGAAAGCAGCGTTTGCAGATCCCTGCCCTGCCCCTCACATAGGAGCTGGCCTCGGGGCTCCACTGGCCACAGCATCCTCCACCACTGCCCCCACCCCACCACCTCCACTTCCCCCAGATCACGCCCACACCCACACTATTCCCAGAGAAACAAATGTCCCCTCCAGGTACCCCCAGCAACAAGAGGCACCAGCTCCATGTTCTGGTAAAAAGATTTATTAAGAACCTGCAGAACCTGCCCAAAAGGAGGTTGCTGCCCTGGCAGTGAAGGGGAGCAGGGGCAGAGGGTTAGTGCTTCTCCAGGCAAAGCCACAGGGTGAAACAAAGCAAGTGGAGGGCCCAGAAAGGCAGTGGGAGCACATCTGCGTGGTGGAGGAACACCTGCAGCAGTTAAGGCATATAAAGTGCTTGTAGAAGACCAGCCCTATCGAGGGGCTAAAAAACACAAGGAGGCAGGGACAGCAAGGGATGTGGGTGGCTGGTGGCACCGGGCACAAGGGACTGATGACAGGCTCACACCCTGCCCCAAAGTTGCATCAAGAAGGATGCTGCCTGCCCATATGACAGTCCCCAGCCACAGCCAAGACACCCCCAAATAGGATCTAGGCTGCTGGTCTTCATGGTCATCTTCCAGTTATCCCATGTTCAGGATGCTGCTGTGTTTGAGTGCCTCTGCCAGCGCAGGGGGAGAATAGCCCCAATGCAGCATCCTGCCTCAGCTCACTCCCAGAGGAAAAATGAGATGAGTGGGACTGGTCCTTGGCCAGGCTGTGCCCCAGCAGCTCACCACAGCCTTGTGTCCACCTCTGGAGCAAGCACAGCCATCAGCCAGCAACCTCTTCTGCTGATGGGAGCATCACCAGCCTCTTGGTCCCCCCTAAGTGGGAGTGTCCATGTGGGGCTCAGGTGGTTTCCATCCTCTTGTGTTCCTGATGTTTGCCACAGGAGGGCCATTGGCAAGTGCCTTCACAGGTGCAGGACAGGGATGCAGCAACAGCAGATTCAAAGCTGCTCTGTGGGGACAGGTCTCCTGCAGCCCCTTCTGCAAAGGGGACACTTCTGCAAAACAGCCCCGTGCTCAGAGATGGTGGGAAGCAGGAACACCCTCTGCAACTAGTGTGCTGCATCCCTCCAGCCTGCCCCAACACTCCCAAACACTCAACACTCCCTCATCCCCACAGACTGCTCCAAGAAATACTGCTTTTCCCTGGAATGTTTTTGTCTAAAATTGCCCTGATAGGATTAAGAAAAAAAAAAATCTGGATAAAAAATAACAACCCCAGGTCATGCTGGGCTTAGGCTCCAAGGCCACCCTGTCCAGGCAGGAGACACCCTGGTGATATGTTTGGGGACAGCAGAACGGCCAAAGGGGCCTCTCTGGGTGCAGCAGAGGAGGAGACGCTGGGGTGGGGGGACAGGGGCTGCCTCCTCCTGACAGCAGGAGGGATGGGCCTCACAGGGATGGGCTGGGACAGGATGGGGTGCAACTGGATGGGATGGGACAAGGGACCAAGCTGGTGGGGATAGGAGGGCCAGTGTTCCACCCCTCAGTGGGAGTGCAGGGAGAAGGCCAGTTTGACACAGCTGAGCTCCTCCCCGCCATTGCTGACAACCACCCGGACACGGTAGTTGCCATTGGTCATCCAGGAAGGGAGTTCCACATCGGGCACGTCAAAATCACTGGCTGGCAGGGAGTAGGAGCCCTATGGAGAGAGAGGACAGATAGGCAAGAGGTCAACCAAAGCACCAAGGGGCACAGTGGTGCCCCCTGGCACTGCCAGCGTCCCCGCGGGGGCTCGGCCGTACCGCTTTGAAGGGGCAGTGGCAGGGGATGCCGTAGGTCAGCAGGGGCTCCGGGCAGGGCGTGCCGGGCGGGATGAGCTCATCGAGAATGCTGCAGACATCGTCGTAGGTGCAGCTGCCCAGCTGGTCGATGCAGGGCAGCTGGATCCAGAGGTCACCCAGTGCCTTCTCTACCACCAGCGCTGCCTGGAGGGAAGGTGTTCAGCACCAGCATAACCAGCAGGGGCACTCACAGCTCCTCACCAGCCAACTCCCTCAGCTCCTGATCATGCAATCTTTGGGATGTCCCTGTGGTCACTGAACGCTCTCCTGCCTCCCTCTCCTCCTTTCAGTTGCTCTCAACCTGCAGCTTCTCTTCCTCCAACCTCAGCTTGACCCCTCAAGCTAACACCACTCAACACCTCATATCCCCACCTCCTTCTCCTCTCCTCTGCCTATCCCAAAACAGGGTGCTCCCATCCTGCAGCTCTGGCTCCACACTCCCCCAGCACTCACCCCACAGTCCCAGGCCCAAACAGACACCACAGTATTGCTCAGGACAGCCCATGCACACTGGACATGTTCTGTCTCATTCTGTCTCATTCCAAAAAACTTCCCAAGAAGTGGTTCAGGGCAGCTGGCATGGCCCAAGGCTCCCAGATCAGTGCCGTGGCATGTCCTTGGAGGGAGCAGCCGGGTTGGTTCATGAAAAACAAGTGCTGCAGTGACCTCCAGAAGCACCCACAGCACTTGGGTTTCACTTCTCTCCTGAAGCCATTACACCCCCAGGACATGAGACTGCTCAGGTGGTTTCCATCCTGGGGACAAGGCTGGGAGGCTCTCACTGAACTGTCTGCTCCCACCACAGCTCTCCCCATGCCCACTGCTCTATTCTGGCTTACAGAACCCAGTGTGCTCAGCCCTGCCCCTCTCTGCACCTCATTCCCCAAGGGACAGGCTCATTCCTGTACCCAGCGACAGGCATTTCCCAGCTGCTGTGGTTTGGGGAAGCTCTGCCCTCCCTCACCATACAGAGGCACATCTGGCACTTACCTTCAGAGGGGAACCCATGGTCTTGCCACTCTTGACAGCTGCACTGACACGCAGGCTCCCTGGGATGCTGATGGGGTCGGGTGCCACAGAGAGGCTCTGCAGCACCACAGGGTCCCTCTTGTCACCACAGTTCTCCCAGGCAAAGCCACCAACCTGCAGCACCGAGGGACAGTAGGAGTTAGAGGCAGGGCAAGCCCTGCCTTGTGTTTGCAGGAGGTTTATGCAGAGCTGCACCTCTGACCCCTGCCAAACATCTGCTCACAAAGAGCCAGAAAATGACCTTCTGCCCCTTCAAATGCCAGTTCTTGAGCTCCCAGCTCTCCAAGACTGAGGATATTGCAGAAACCCTCTGTCCATGTGCCTCTGCATGTACTTTACACCTGAAGAGGATTACCAGGCTGCAATTTCCAAACTTGCCTCAGCTCTGCCTCCAAATACTTCACATGTGACCAAGGCAGGATGTATCCTTCTTGCCAACAGCACCAAGTACCGTGTGTGGGGACAGGTCAGGGCAAGCTGGGACCAGGTGGTGGCTGCACTATCCAGGGAGATGCTGAGCAGGGGTCTAGGGGGATCCCCTTGGAGGGGCTGTGGGGTCAGCACAGCCTCCCACCTCATCCAGGATAAGCCCTGCTGTTGCGAGCCCTCATCCAACAGCTCCAGCCATGTGGTTCCACAGAGAAGCAGGAATCAATCACACTTGGGGACCACATGAGCCAGGCTCATCCCCCACCTGATACACCCCAGATCCTGAGCTACAAAGGAGTACAAATCCTGATCCAGAGTACAAATGAGCCAGGGAAGCAGCATTGCCCCATGGGATAACGAAAATCCACATGTAAGGAGATGTCACCCAAATGAGGGGCATCACTTATGAGTCCTGTCTGAGTTAAGAATCATGCTGGGACATCTCCCCTGTTTCCTACAAGTCCCACCAACCTCTCCAGCCACCACCACTAAAGACACTCCGATTCAAAGGTGGAGGGATAGCAGCACTTGTCTGCAGCAGCCACCTTTGAGCCTGCAGAGGCAAGTGGCAAAGAGACCAGCTCCAGCTCCCTCCCCGAGCAGGTTTGGCCGGAGCATCCCGTGTGCCCGTGGCATGACGTGGGGCTCTCCCTGCCTGCTCACAGCCGCAGAACCGGTGGAGGCTGTATTACCTGGTGCCACACGGCAGCCCCAGCGGGCACAGCGCAGCCCACGCAGCTGAGCAGCCCATCCCACCATCCTCACCCGCCGGGAGCAGCCCAGGGCAGGACACAGAGCTCAGGACAAGCCAGGAGAAGGATAGGCTGCACCCCGACACGGAGCAAGAGTAGGGAGCCCCCAGCCCGAGAGTCTGCAGGCAAAGAGGTTCCAGCGAGCTGAGCATCAATGTGTGGCTGCAGATTGCTGCCCGCTGAGCTCCCTCCAGCCTTCCCAACCGGCTCTCCCTTCCCTCGGGCAAGCGCAGCTTTCCTGGAAAATAAATTGCGATATTTCCCTCCACACCGCGTGAGAGTTACACGTGGTAATCGTCTGTGTCTTAATCAGCGCGTGTTAATGAGCCCGGCCCAGCACTCCGTGGGAATAGGGAAGAAGAACCTGGGCTGGAAAAGACTCATGGAGCAGCAAAATGAGAGCCGGGAGACGATCGGCCGAAGGACGAGGCCGCTGGTTTTCTGCCTTGGGAAGTGTTTGTAAACACTGGATCCCTCCTGCTCCCAGCTGCCCACAGCCTCCAGCACTGCCCCCCAGCGCGGGGGGCTGCGGGGCCTCAGGGGGTCCATGGACCCCACTCCCCTGCCCAACCACAAACACACACCCACCAGCGATCTTCCACCCTGACGGGACAGGAAATGCTTCTGGTCTCCCGCAATCCCAGCGGGATGACGGAGTCTTTCCCCTCTCCGCCCCGCCGAGTCCCCCTGGCAGCCCCCGCCGTGCCCGAGAGGAGCGGGGTGCGGGCTTCCTGCTCACCTTGTAGAGCCGCCGGGCCCCGCTGCGCTCCACCAGCAGCTGCGGCTGCGGCCCGGCCAGCGCGGCCGGGACGAGCTGCAGCGCGCACAGCGCCAGCGCCAGCCCCGCGCACAGCATCCTCCGGGAATGCGCCGGGAACGGTCCGGGATGGGTGCGGGGAGCTGCTCCGAGCGGTGGAGAGGCGAGCGGAGGGCAGGGACCGGGCTGGCAGCGGCCGGTCTATGAAGCCCCGAGCAGAGGGGATGAGCCCTCTCTCCGAGCCCGGCCCACCGCTCGATTCCCCTCCCTCCACCGAGGACGCTCACATTTTCCCTTCCCCTTTTTTTTTTTTTTTTTTTTTTTTTTTTTTTTTTTTTTTTTTTTTTTTTTTTCCCTCCCTTCCCCGGTTTCGCTGCCAAGCGCAGGACTGGACTCGCAGGGATGCTGGGACGGGAAGCGCCGCTTTCCCAAGCTCCCAGAGCAGGGGGGCGGGGGCTGCACCCACCACCCTGGGGCACACACATCACCCCGCTACGATGGGGGAAGCACGACTTACCTCCCCACCATTCACCCCTCCACCCAGGGCTGCGGCTCTCCTCACATCCCACTCGGGGGTGGCCCAGCCGTGCGAGGGTCGGTACCTTCTAGTCAGTACCCGGGACCCCCACGCTCCCCCCGCGCTCGGCACAGGGCAGGTGGCAGCTGGAGAGCAGAAATATGTGAGATATTTCAGATATTTGAGACCCTCGAATCCAGAGTGTATGAGCAGGGGGGAGGGGACACTTGGCATCGGGTAGCCCCTGGCTGGGCAGTTTGCCACAGCACCCCTACCACCCGTCTATCTAAAATGTTGGATCTAATATCCCCTCTTCGATCCCTGCCCCCTGTTTTCCGGATCGTTTTCCAGACAGAGCTGCCCCAGGCACCCTCATCGTGCTGGAATAGTCACCCCTCCATCAGGGTGGCTCAGTAGCATGGGGTTTCCCAGATGTTTTGGGGGATGGACGCTTTTATCCTGCGGAGGGGACTGAGCCAACTGAGCACACAGGACACAAGTGTGGCAGGTCCCCCCTGTCACAGCACGGTCAGGAGCCACTTGTGAGACCCTTCCCCAGAGTCAGCTCTGCTCTCGCTTGCATACGGACACTGCTTGGCCTCCCCATATTGCTCCCAGCCCTGGGAAGGGTTGCCTGGCTTGTCCAACCACCCCCCCCCCCCCCCCCCCGCCCCCAGTCTCAGCTCTATTTTTAGCCTTTCGTCCTTATTTAGCAGCGAGGCCGGGCGGGAGCGTGCAGGCAGGGCGTGGGAGCAGGCCGGGGACGTGGTGGATGCTGCTGCCCACCCCGAGCCGGCAGCGACAACTGCGCCGCTGATCCACTGCCGAGGCTGAAGGGTGAGGAATAAATAGCCCGTTCCTCCCACCCAGGAACGGAGCGGAAAGTTATCCCCTGGGATTAGTTTTCACTTTGAGGCTCAGGAGCAGCCGGAGGACAGGGATAAGGATAGGGATGCACGGGGAGAGGCACGGGCACAGAAGGAGCATTGTATTTGGAGCTAGCAGGGGAGCAGAGCCCCTCACCTCGAGCCTCTGGCATTTCTGCTTTTCTGCTTCTCACAGCCATTGTGAATGAAGGTTTCACTTCCCTGTTCTCATCCTTTTCCACTTCATCTTGCCATGGGGGAAAAAAAGAGAATAAAGTACTGCAAGAACAGGTTAACCCACATCTTTTTGCTTGGAAAAGCACAGGCAGGGACAGGAATGACTTGAAATCCTTGCACTACCTCAAGGCAGAAGTATGTGTGACCTAAATTCCCACTAAAAGAGCCTGTGATTTTTTTGGGGCTCCAACACATGCGAGAACTCCTCCAATTCAAACAGTTTTTTCAGCTATCTCACATGCAAAATGGAATCAGGAGTCACAAGGTCTCCGCAGACCTGGCTAAACACCTTGGATTTGCATTGAAGAAAAGCAGCCAGCATTTCATTACCTCTCATTTACAAAAGCAAACAGATTGCAAATGATGAGCAGGGCCGAAGGATGTAACCAAGGATGTAACCACGACCACTCTGTCCACTGCTTGAGCTGCTGCTCTACCAAGCATCACCACAGGCCAGCTCATCACCCAAAAAACCTTCCAGAAAAATATCCTCCACCTCTCTTTGGTTTTTTGGGTTGTTGGTTTTTTGGGTTTTTTTGTGGTGTTTTTTTTGGTTTTGTTTTTGTTGGGTTTTGTTTGTTTTTTGTTTTTTGTTTTTTTTTTTTCCCAGACTGGGTTTCTGAAAATAAGATACACAAACAAGAAAAAAAAAAAATTACCCCATCTGCACTCATAGAACCACTCTGCAAACAGACCATGCAGGGCTGGCACTGACACTGCCTTTTACCCATCCTGTTGTGCCCAGTCCTTACCAGCTGGAACCAGAGAGAGAGCCACAAGAGACACTTAAACAGTTTGCACAAATGCTTTTCTTATCCATAAGCTTTGGCAAACACTTTAAATGACCATTGGTACAAATTAACTCGACTTTCCAGCTGTTATCCCATTTACGGCAATTCAGCCGAGCATGTGATAAAGCCTCCTCGTCTCACTTTTCTAGACAAAACCCTGGAGATGTCTCCAGCTGCTGTCATTCCTGGGAAGAGATCAAGATAACACCAAAAAAAGACATTAGGGCAAACTTCGAAACAAGCTGAAGCTGCCTCAGGTGGGGCCTCCACAATGCCTCTGCTTTCCTGTCTTTGCCTGGGCAGAAATCCCCTCGTTGCCACAGTCCCCTTTTTCTCCAGGCTGCTACACACAGCCTCCAGGCCCTTGTGCTCCCCAGATCCCCGGGGTGCTCTGGTTACCCCTACGATGCCACAGAAAGCCCCTGCTTTCCTCAAAAGCAGCTGAACAGAGCAGTTTCTGGCTGTTTAAGTGCTGCCCTGAAAAGGGAACAAGTTTTCAGTGTATTGGGGCAGGGGAGGGTAAAGCAGGGCTGAGATGAAAGACCTGTCTGCCTGGCAGGCACATATCCCATGCAGTTGCCACAGGAAAGATTGGAGAAACTGAGGAATTGCTAAAATCAAGCTAGAATAAGAGAGCTTTGGGGTAGCACAGACAAAAAGGCAGGCAGCCTCACAGATGCACCCATAGGCTGAAGGAAGGATGTAACATGGTCGGGGCAGCTGTCTCCAAAAGTCAGTGATCTCTAGAGGTGCAGGGTTGTCACACCAGAGCCTGCAGCAGAGACTGGGGATCGGGGTGCTGGAGCTGGTCTTGCTGCACAAGCCCATCCCCAAGCCCCGGTTCTGCCCTGCTGGCTCGATGCCTTAGCCTGATGTGACCAAACTGTTTTTTCTCCATCACTGTCAAGAGAAATCCTACCTGGAGCCCCACTTTGTGGCACGGGGGCATCCCCAAGCACCCCATCGGCACCCCACAGCTAAAAGCAGGAATTTCCACCGGCACATGTCCAAACTACTGGACCTTTGTGCCCCAGCAAGACGTGCTGGCAGCTGGGGCAGACATAGCTGCCCACACAGTTGCTTCTCTCTGCAGCCACGGCCCCAGCAATGCAAATTCAGCCTGGAAATCTGCATGTGCTTTGTGCTCACCCCTATAGGCCTTCAGTCTCTAAGTCTGGACCAGGATTTTTAATTAACCCTGGAGAGGTGGAGACCAGCACCTTGCACTTTAATCCCACAAACGATCTACTTGGCCCAAATAAGTACTCTCATGAAGGGAAGGAGACTTGCCCCCCTCTGAAGTGCTGGGAGAGATAAGAACTGAGATGGCTCTCCGTGGTTTCTGAGCAATGGGAGCTGATGCCAGAAGCTGCTGTGACTCACAAAACTTCACTCAGGTTAAGCAGCACCCACCCAAGAGGACGAAAGCAACTGGTCCCGCCAGTCCCCCAGAGACTTGGGGCAAAGTGGGCCTGCCCCTCGCCTTCCCCACCCTCCCATCCAAGAGGTGTTTCACAATTTCCTCCGTCCCAGGGTTACCAGGGCAAGACAAACACCTCCAAGTCAAACGTGACAGGACAACCAGGCACCTCCACTCCCTCCTTGCCCAGGCGAGATGCCAAGGTGTTGGCATCCCCAGAGCCGCAGGCTGCTTGGACTTCTCCCAGGGGATATTTGGAAAATGTCAGAATAGAAACTTGTTGACAAAAACTTGCAGTGTTTCCATACAGGCATGGCCTCATGAGCAGGTTCAAACACTCCTATTTCAGCAGTTCTGGGTAGCACTAATGGGTTTTCAGCTCAAAATGTGTGGTCATTCAGAAATGCATAAAAAGATAATTTACAAAAAAGCACTTTAAAAAAATCATCAGAATCAAAACATTTGGAAGAACCTGCCTTTCCACACTTTATTCTTTATATGGGACACTTTCAAATCTGTGTTTCCCTATGTGTTCAGGACCCATTTCCAAAGTGTAGGATTTCCTGCTGGAAAAGGGCACCCTGGCTCCAGGCCCGGCATTTGGGGTTGTTTGGGATGCTCAAAAGGATTGCCAGGGTGCAGTCCCTCAGGCGATATGGATGACACAGAAAGCCCTCTCCAGCCATCACAACGACCCCCAGAGCAGAACTCCTGCCAGGAAAAACACCCCAAACCCACAATTTTTCCACAAGAAACCCCACACAAGCTGATACTTGATGGGGTGATGGCAAAAGCCAGATGGATTCTGCTTTCTCACTCTTATCCCCAATCCTAAGGGGGCTGGGGTGGGTTCAGCAGTGGAAGCCCCTTGAGCAGCCAGTCCTGCTCCCACCGTAGCTCTGGTGCAGGGGTTCTCTTCCCCTTTCTCCTCGCCCAGGAGAGGACACCTCCAAGGCAGGGGTCCTGCTCTCCTTACCCCACACCACAACGGAGCATCTTCAGTACAGGGGACCCGTGGGACAGAGCATTACCGAAGAACCCCGGCCCAGGGCGGGGACACCCCGGGGTGGAGGGGGCCCAGGGCCAGCCCCGGGGGCGGGCAGGCTGCGGCCGGGGGCCCTGCCCGCGGCTCGGGGGTGCAGAGCACCCTCTCCCGGCGCTGCCTGTCAGCAGCTGCCGGACTTTTTTATTACTTTTTTATTATTATTATTATTTTTTTCTGCCTGCCAGCTGGGGCGGCTCATCCCGTCCCGTCCCTGACCGGTGCCGCTCGCCGAGGGATGCCGCACCCCGCGCCCTGCGGCTGAGCGGGTCCTGCCGCGACTCCATGGGCTGCACCGGCAGCGCCCTGCGCTGCTGCCCCGTCGGTGCCGAGGTAGCGGCTGCGGGGGCTTCTGGGCTGGGCTGGGCTTGCACTGGGCTTCGCTCGGGGTCGGGGTTCGCGTGGGGTCGGGGCTCCGTGGGGTCGGGCTCTCGTGGGACCGATTGTACGCATTGTCGGAGTTGGATGGAGTTGGGGTTCGCGTGGGGCTGATGTTTGCGGGGCGTCCTGCTTGCACTGCTGGGGACGAGCGGTGTTGGGGGCACCCGGCGTGGGTTCCTCCCTGCCCGGGGAGCGGTGGGGCCGGGCTGTGTGGCTATCCCCGGCTGCCTGGGACCCCCACCGGCATCGTGATGGGGGAAGTGGCAGCGGGGACAATGAAAGCTGGCAGCCACCCGCCTGCCTGCATCCTCCTGCACTCTCCTGCTCCTCTCCAGGCTCACCCCGACATCAGGGAAATTCTATAATTAAGGGAGCGCAGCATCTGGGATGAGGATGCCTTTTGGAAATGCTGGTCCCATAGGAGACAGGGATGGGGCACCCCAGCTAGACCTCTGCCAGCCTCCCACAGCATCCTCCTTATCCCAAAGGTTGTGTTCCCTTGTGCTGAAGGCATCACTCCTGTAGGGGAACACTCTTCTAGGGGAACACCCCAAGTCCCCTCAGATCTCAGCATGTTGCTGTGTAATGAAGAGCTCTTTGGCTAGGTCTGAAATTATCTGCTGATTGTTATTGTCATTATTATTGTTATTATTTGATGTGCTCGTGCTGCCCCAGTGCCACACCATTGACCTCGGGAGATGTTTTTGCTGTCGGGTGTGCTGTGCTTACTGGGGTTGGGTGTTGTGATCACTGGAGGGTGGCAGGGCAAGGAGGGAAGGCAGAGAGGCCCCGTGGTGCTGCCATGCCCCCAGCATGGGTAGCCCTTTGCAGATCCAGCTGTGAGAGTTCAGCCACCTGGGACCACAGAACCCACTGCTGGATGTGCAGGGGGAGCAGGCACGGAGCTCACACAGCCCTGCAGCCAACAAGTGCCTTTATTTGCAGCACTTGCAGGCTTGGTTGCTTCTCCACATCATGGAAAAAATCCCTCTCTTTGCTATGTCATAAGATCAGATATTTCTGGGCTGGTTTGTGACTCTGAGAGCTCTCAAGAATGGGTGTAGGACAGGAAGAAACAGCAGCCCCAAGGGCCCAGGTGTTGAGAGCCCTATATTTACCGAAACACGGAAATTTGTCATTTGCCTGCAGATGCCTCCCTTCCTGCACTTGCCTGCTCTCGAGCTCCTCTGCTCGGCCCTGTGTCACTGCTCACCAATAGTCATTACCCATAAAACAGCCCTGCTGCCGTGACTGAAAGTCATTTCTGAAAGTAGCACCTAAAATCCCCATTATGGCTAAAAGGCATAAGGGTAAGGCATGGGGCCACTCCTGCCCATGTTCTCATGTCCAGTGTGCCAAAAGACAGGATGGGAGACCTTCACCTCCCACTGCTGATGGGTGAACTTGCAGAGTTGGTCCCTTGAAGTTGCTTGGGGTTAGGGGAGACTTCAAACCTCAGGGGGAAGCCCAGCCAGAAGGAAGCCATGTGCAGGTCATGGGTTTAGGGACTCTAATGGGGCTAGGAGCTGCAGGGGCTGTTGAGGCCAGCCCCAGGTTTGAGGTGACCTTGAGAAGCTGTTTCTGGGCGGGGTGGATGACATACCAGGAGCCACTGTGTGCCCTGGGGGAGGTGCCTTGGCAGCCTCATCCTCCCCTGGCACCAGTCTGCAGGCAGCAGGGTGATAAGGGAGGCACAGAGAGAACCCAGCCCTGAGCTGCGGGCGCTCTCCCTGGGGTTTCCTTCCCCTTCAGCTCCATCCACCCATGCTTGGCCACTCACGGTCACTGCTCACCTGACCTGGCATGAGAGAGGCCAAGTTGCCTTCCCAAAAGGTCAGGGCTGAGGCCTGGCTGCCTTCCCAGAGCTGGGGAGAATTTATTTTGAAGTGCTAGTAACTGAGGTAGCACCAGGAGTCAGGGAAGGGTCAGAATGCAAAACTCGGGGCTGTCAACAGTGTGAAGTGTTTGCCTACGGGTCTGCAGCACAGATCTGACTGCAGGAGAGGTGATAATCACCTCCTAACACAACCATCACCATCACTGGAGGAAAGACAGCAGCAGGGTTAAAGACAGGTCCCACGGACCTGTGCCAGCACTATTCTGGCAGCACTGAGCATCTGCTGCAGGTCCTGGGAGGTGTTACAGTCATGGACCAATCCTGGCCCCCTTCTCCACAGCCACAAAACAAAACCTCCTCCCTAGCAGCAGAGTCAGGATTTAAATACTCATTTCCTGACTCTTCGTGATTTCCTCTGCTAGGTTGCATGGTTGAATTGCTAAATGTACTCGTAAAACAGGAAAAGAGGAAGAAAAATACAGCCCCAAACCCCACCTCACGCTAAGAGCTGAAGCAGAGGCTGCGGCCACCTCGGCTGCCCACACTGTGCCAGCTGCTCTGCACTGGTGCTCCCCGCCCCAGTCCCTTGGAGATGACTCAGGTCCTGTTGGAAATCCCTATTAATCCATACATAAACATTTCTGCTCCAGACTATTAGAAATATTTAGTTCTAAGAATGTAGATACTTTTGGTTTTTTCATAGCTGGAAGGTATTTTTGGCAGGGGTTTACAAGACCTTACAGGATAAGCTATGCTGTGGATGGCCCCCACCTGCAGGATGTATCAGGCTGCTTCTTCCCCTGGCCAAAGCTGTTCCAGCTGGAGCAATTCCCAACTCCTTCCACACACAGTGGATTCAAGGATGATTTTCCAGCTCTCCAACATGCACCAGGCGATACCAGAGGTTTGGGTGCCACAAAGCTTCTCTGGAAGTTACAGCAGAAAGTCCCTCCATATTTCAGAGCTTTCAGCCAAATTTTGCTGTTCACCCCAGAGGTGGAGCTTTTATCCCGAAGGACAATTGAGTGCTTATGGCTAAAATTAGTTCTAGACGCTATTTTAATTGCTCCTAGAGGTAGGAAGGTGCCTCACTCATAGCCCCAGGGCAAGTATTTAGATTTGTCTGTTGATGCGGGTGAGCCTGTTGCTCACTTCAGCTATTTCTGACTTCTACGCAGGTATCTCAAATCATCTTCCTTTAGAGGCTGAGGGGCTCTGAGGTCCCATCGTGCTGGATTTGGGGTGTGGGGGGGAGAGAAGGATTCCCTGAGTCTGTGCTGGGGACATTGCCTGTGCTATGGAGGTGACCAGCCCTGGGCTCTCTGCCCTTAGGCATCACTTTTGCCAGTGAGCAGGACAAATACAGCAGAGGTGGTTTGGGAGTTTGGGGTCCCTCCTGGAGGTGGTGACAGCAACCTGCTCTCAGCTCTGCTGAGATCATCCAAAACCCTTGAGGTCTGTGTCACCCCTCCCTCTGTCAGGAAGGTCCTCCTACACAGCCTTTGCTTTGTTGCAGTGAAAAAGGGGGGATATGGGGTGTGGGTCAAGGGGAGGAGGACTTTTGGGACTCCTGTGATGCCCTCAGGACTGCAGAGCCTCGACTGTCTCATTCATCTCTCCCCTTGCCCCCTATGTCCTAACTTCAAAACCCATTACAGGACATGGGTACGTTAAAGACCAGGGAGATGCACGCTGGCATGAGGTGTGTCAGGGGACAGGCAGGACCCTTTGCAGTCAGGTGTGCCAGGATTCAGCAATTCAGCAGCATCCCAGGGCCCTCCACGCTTTCAGGGTGAGCTGTACGGACGAGGAGAGCAAGCCCTGTGAACTCTGACTGCCGGGTGCCTCCTCTCCCCCTCGCCGGGCCACGTTCAACACCGCGGCTGCTCATGCCATAGAAGGGAAGATAAAGCCGTGGCTTCCCAGAGGCTTGGAGTTCTCCTGCTCTCTGGAACTGCGCCTCCTTCCAGCTCCAGAAGGGGGGCTGCAGGGGAGGCGGAGACAAGGACGGCTGTTTGCTTTCCCTCGCTTTTTTCCCAAGCCAGGCTCCCTACTCCGCGCTGTATTTGGCCGCGCCGCTGTGCGCAGGGCCGAGCCGGGGAGCGGCCGGCACAGCGGGTCGGCGGCTCTTCGCAGGCAGCACGGCTGCTTTTCTCAGGGATCGGTATTTTTAGGGGCAGCTCTGCGGGAAATGGAGAGCAGTAGTGTGTCTTCAGGTGAATTTTCTCGCCCCTGGTGCATCTATGCCCCAAGCACAAGCACAGCTCAGTGATGGGCATCAGGGACCAGATTTGTCCTGTGCCAGCGAGGCCGAGCCGTGAGAGCCTGTGAGCTTTCCCTCTATTTTTCAGCAACTGATAAAAATATATCCAGTCTTTTTTTTTTTTTTTTTTTTTTTTTCCTTCTCCCCTCCAAGTGACTAAATTAAACCCATGCAGGGCTGGAAGGCATCCCACGGAGCTGTGTTGCTGGAGGCAGCTCCCGGCTCTGGGTTATCTCAGCCCCGTGGCAGCAGTGGGAGCGTGCGGGAGCGCGGGGCTGTGCAGCACATTCCTGTGCTCCTGAGGTCATTGCTTGGCCGCCGCCTGCTCTCGCCTGCTGCCAGCCCTGCACAGGGGCTGTATCGCCTCTGATTTATGATTATTTTTCATTTCTCACTCCAGCTCCAGCTGTGTCAAAGCCCAGCTGTGTAAGGCCCTGGCAGAGGCGTGTATTTGGGGAGCTGCAAGGTGTCAGGGACCAGACTGACCTGAGCATCCCAGAACAGGAGGAGGGTGGCAAGGGAATGCCAAAGCTGGAGCCCTGCCAAGTACTGCCTGCTCTCCCCCACCAAATGTTTTGCTGCTGGAGCCCATTTTGCACCAGCACCATGTTGGTGGAATGATGTTGTGATGTATGATGTTGTGAGCATGATGTTTTCCAGCTGAATGCTACATGGTGAACTGTCTGGGATGCAGGGAATTGCATGAGCTTGAAGCTGCCTGATGGGCAGTACATGCACACCCATGGGTGCTCAGGGCTGGGAGAGGGCTGGGGAGGGACCACTGCTACCCAAGGGTCTGTGTTTTAGCAGAGCTGATGCGGGCTCAGTGCAGGGTGTTCTCTGCCTGCAGCCACCTGCCCCTCTCTGTTCCCCCCCTGCTCCAGCCCCTTCTCTCTCTGCCAGAGACAGCTAAAAGCCCAGCAGCAGAGGGGACCAGCTTCCCAGGAGCTCTTGGCCTTGAAGACAGAGAATGGTGAGCAAAAAATGTGTTTTTCCCCTGCTTTGCTTCCTCAGAGTGATATTAAGGAGGCAGCGGACAGGCCCAGCATAGCACCAGGGAGGATGGGGATGATGTAGGTGCAGGCTGGTGCAGGAGGGCAAATGGGGCATCCCAGAGACAGTGGCATCCCCTCCTCTAAGTCAGACAGGTCATCCCCAGAACAGGAGACCTGACAAGCTCTTTGTCCTCTCTGAGCCTGCCAGCAGCATCCCAAATAGTGCTAATTTGGACCACTGAGATGCAGGGAGGGATTTCTCCAGTGGGAAGAGGGCAGTGCAGAACCCGGCCCATGGTACTGGAAGGTTCAGCTGCCCAGCATGTGCAGGCAGCCCAGACAGCAGGAGGCAGCCAGTGCTGTTTCAGCTGTGTATGTCTTGCAGCCACTGCCTCCCTGCTTCCTGAGCATGGGGAGAAGGCAGCACGGCCAGAGGAGTGGACTGACAGTGCACGATTCCTCCAAGGCCAGGAGGAGGAGGAGGAGCAGCTGCGGGATGCTGGCCAGGCAGGCACTGCAAGCATCTCCCAGGACATTGAGATCCAGGTGAGCTGGAAGGGCTGGTGCAGCTGGAGGCAGCATCTGGGCATGGAGCGTGTCACCAGCCAGGTCTTCCCTGGCATGTGCTGGGCTCTCCCATTTTTGGGAGAAGGGTGGGTCTAAGAAATGGTGAGGAAGCCCAGAACAGTGAAGCTCTGCATCCCTTACGCTGGGATTTCTCATCCAACTGCTACCCAGGTGGAAAAGGCAAAAGAGCTGGAGCTGAAGGAACAGCTTGATGTCCTGAGGAGAGAGCACACGGAAACCCTGCAAGGTGTGTGCCAGGGCAACAGGGCTCTCTGCAGCTCCCCTCCCCTCTCCCCACTACTGCCAGTGTCCCTTTGGCTGCCTGTGGGGTCATTGGGATGCTGTTCCCTGCTCTCCAGCACTGTGGGGCTCAGGTGGGGCCTGCTGCCCCAATGTCCCCACACTGGTGGCACCCAGCTCATGTTCCCCTGCAGAGGTCCAGGGAGCACATGAGCAGGAGAAGCTGCTGCTGACAGAGTCCCACCACAGGTCTGAGGCAGCCTTACAGGTACCACAGAGAAATCCCTGGGGAGGGGGGAACTTGTGGAGGGCTTGAGGACCATCTGCTGGTTCTGCCATGGTGGCCCATGTTCTTCAGTGGCCACCTCAATCCTTGGTGGGCTCACGGATCTTCCAGCCCTGGTGTTATTTGGGTACCACAGCCCAGCAGCTCCCAGGCTCATAAAGAAATACCAGATACCTCTCATTCTGCTTCTTCCCTGCTTCTCCTAGGAGAAAATTCAGGCACTGAATTCCCAGCTGAAATCCTTCCAGGAGAGGATGAAGCGGGTGGAGGAGTCACTCCTGAGAACAGACTACAAGAAGCACATCCAGGTGCAGGGAGGGGTGTCAGGGAGGGCACCTGCTTTGGGGTGCTGACCCCAAGCCAGGGGAGGGACTCTGATGGACGCTGGCAGGGTGGGGCTGGAACCAGGGGTTAGCACAGGACAGCTGAAGGGGGGAGTAAAGCCTGTCCTGGGGAGGTGTTGAGGTCCCTTGGACACAAGTGATGGCCCTGCAGGAGCACGGGAGCCCC